>OX457025.1:13121166-14321166 GCA_949752745.1 Protula sp. h YS-2021 | reverse complement strand
TCGGGGAGAGGATGGGAAGTACACCGAGTACAAAGCCATGGACGACTCAGGCTTCATAGTTATGATAGTGAGCGAGTGAGAGAACTGGGTAATAAGTAAAATTATCACTTGAGTGAAAATTTTGCTTCTACAACAATCGCTAAAATATCGAAACTACTTATGTATATCTTCGCACATATTGGTGACAATAGATCAATAAATTCCAAAGTATAATTAAACAACTAAAGTGACGCACTTCATTTTGACGATTTCGATCACGATCACGATCAAAAGATTCAGTGCAAACTCTTTGACCTCCTTGAAATCCCTCTCTTTGTGCCTAAACATTAGCACTGATACTCAGAATGTGACGGGAGGAATGGGGAGTTACTATCTTGTACCTCTTAAATACGATTTATAGAATATTCTTTTACTTCATGTGCAGGAAAGCGCAAAGCAAGATTAGACGTGATTAAACGTTAAAGAAACGGTGTGGGACCTGGACCCATTGTTGCATTTTGAATTCATTACAGGTATCTTTTATCCTTAAAGTAAGGATAAGGTCTATAATATTATTGCTACTTCAAAAAGCTTTCCATTTATTTTCTAAGCGCTATTTTTGACGATGCCTGAATTTGCTGAAGATTTCTTGAAAAGACTTATTGTTAGTGAGTGATAGAGTTACAGTGTGATATTGCAGTTAAAATCTATTAAGCTTTCCTTTTTACTACGTTGTTCAAGCTTAAAATAGGTAAATTGAAAAAATGAGTTAATAAACTGAGCTAATAAACCTAGAGCGGTACTTCGCTTCTTCTTAGCGATACAATTGGCAAACGTAAAATAGTTAGCATTTACATTAATCAAAACTTTTAACGATAAATGCAAATGATAACAGGACGCAGTAAACTGAATTGGATTAACTCTTACTCGTCAAAGCGAAAGGGATGTTCGGCTGAACAAAAGGGCTTAATTAAGAAAAATCGCTCCTATAAAGCGATTTATTTGAATGAATATTACGGTTATATAAAAGTGACATGAAAGATCAGTAAAGTTTGGAAATTCGAAAAGTTGACTGATTTTCTCTTATCTGAAAGAAATCTGCGGCTAAATATATTCAAACATTTTCAACTGAGGCAATAAGATCATTTCATGTATCCTTTTATGTATTCCTACCTTGCTACCCTTAAGCAATAAGGCAATAAGATCCCTTTATGTATCCTTTTATGTATTCCTGCCTTGCTGCTACTTTGCTATCATTGATATGTGGTGTAAATTATTTCTAGACAACACAACAACTACGGCACATTCTACCCAAAATTCCACACAGCATCAGAATGGATATCCGCGGCACCCATGTAAACTTTCGAAACTCTGGCTAGTTCCTCGGAAGCGAGTTGCTGAGAAAAAATACTCAGGAAAAATTAACAATAAACCTGGGCGTATTACCAAATCCCTTGTAGTTTTTTCTTAGCTTTTTTCTTGTTCTACCTTTGATAAGTAATGTTCCTGTGGTCTTTTGCTAGTGTAAAACTTTGAACCGACAGTGTGTATCAATTATAGTTTCCGAATCTTGTTTATAGTTTGCCCAATCTGAACTTCTTTTAGACATTATAACGAAATACATGTTTATCCAATTGTCACATTTTCCGGAGAAATTAAGCAAACTGCAGCTACGATGCCAACTTGAGCTAGAGTATAATGTGACCGGGCACTTTATTTCTGATTGTATGGACAATTTCTCATTGGTCTCAATGAAACCGATGAATAATTGATGAATATTTTATAATAGTTATTAATTTGCTGTGGTTATAAAATAAATATTGTATCGTCATGTTAAAAATACCTTATGCAAACATAACTCTTTCATTGAAAAAAATAATAATTTTCTACTTCCAGAAAAGGTGCTGGCCTAGCCACAAAAAAGATTTTTTTATTGTGCAAGTGTAGAAAACGTTTCAGCAACCAAACACAAAGATTAAAAAATAAATCATACAAATCATGCATAAAATAAAAGACAGCACACACGATTATTTAAGGGTTGTACTAGCTCTGTCAAAGTATTTATGATCATTGCACCCTTATTCCAAAATCCATGGTTTTAATGCCAAACTCATGGAATGATTCATTACCCGGATGAGCAAACCTTGAAAACTAACCTTCATAATTGTGTCAAAATTGCATAAAATAACTCAGATGCTTAATGAAGTGTTTGTGTTTTGGTTTAATCAGTGCATTTATAGCCATTGTGGTAACAGCAGTGGCGTTATCCACAACTCTCCGACTTCTCCAGCGTAGCTTACTTTATTTTTCAGAAGTGTGTAATCTTTTCTGGTATTATGCATTACAATAGTGAAATATGTAACAAATAAAATATACATCATTTTAATTTTGTAGACAATTAATAAAAGGATATGCTATTTTAATGAAGTCGGTACAGTGAAAGTAATATTAATACATCGGCTTTGTGCTTGTCATTTTATAAAGTGATAAAATAATACTTTACAGTCCAATATAGATTCCATTAAAAAGTTATGTTAGGCTTTTAGTGCAAATACACAAAAGAACTTTTAATGGTAGGAAAGAAACTGAAGACACGCTAAAACCAAGGATCGAGAGGAAAAAGAATACGTTCAGCAGCAATTATGGTGATGCTGCAGTCTATAAAGATAATGCGCTGCAGTGCTACAGGAAAACTAGCACCATTCGCAGGGCTCTTGTTATGATTCAAAAACCTTTTGATCAGCTTGGAGAATACACAAATAATGCTTTCCTTACTCTAAAAGTTATAGCGACCGAACTACTTTCCGGAGATTTTGCCTACTCGCTTAAGGTCTATGAGGACTATAGAAAAGGCATGGGCAAAGAAGCAGTAATAAGCATTGTTGGTTTGCATATTGAAGTTAGTTGGCTTTGCAGTTTACAGCTTAGCAACAACAACCGTCACCACTGCAGCCGTAGCTTTCGCGTCAATCAGAGCAGCTGTCGCTATTTTTCTAGTAGTTGCTGATATGATCAGCAGCAAAATGCAGGAGAAGGAAATACGTAATACTTTGCGGACAAACAAAGCAGAGTTTTTGTACAAGGGGAAAGGGATATTGCCAAAGCAACTGGGAGTATGACTGAATTTCAGAAAGAAATCTGCAAGGAACTTCTTATACCACTCAGTAAGTTAGCTCAGGCAGGTGCTCCATTGAGCAACGATTTTCAGAACTTTATGAACATGTTAGTCCACCATAACACCTTTGCTGTTAAGCAGGAGATTGGCAATCAATACCACTTGTACAGTAACATCAAATTTGGATAAATACAAGGTTGAGCTAGCTAAAGATTTGGCAAATTTCGTCAACACCCTCCGCGATGATATCCTGGTCCGCAAGAGAAAATCGGGAGCCTTTTAACTTTGTGGCAGAAAACACACCTAAAACAATCCAACAGCAACTTTTTAGCAACGAGTTTGAACTTATTTGACATATAGCTAAGAACATTATGCCTGATGATAGTTGTTTCTGGGGGATAAGCTTGGAACCTTTCAGACGTGGACAAGTAACCACAGCCATTTATCAGGTTTCGTCTGTTGTGCCGATATGTGACATCCCAGAAGTGTTTTCGCAAAGATCAACCATAACATCAGAAGCCACCAGGAATCATCCGCCCTATCGCATCATCAGCAGCCTTGCTTCTGCCATTGTTCATAATTTCAGTGGTCTCATGCACTTTATTGTACGCGTCATGTGCTCTAACGACCGCTGCTGTTGGGGTTATGATCTAGATGCCTACTCTATTCAGTTCGGTTTTCACGCTGTATTTCTGTTTATCATTAAATAATGTGTGATGTCAAATCACATTTAGAGCTGATAGAAATTATTTGGTTGTGTTGAACTCTGTACAATGGTGATATTTAAGTGAAGTTGTACAATGTAACTTACCATCAAATATGTGAAATTGATTTCGCAGTTTTAAGTATGTCTTAGCAAAGTAGCTTCCCTATTGCTATCTGGCAACAACAGACTTTGGGACATTTTTCAAGAAAACATAAATAAACATCCTGATGGTCGATGTAAAAGACGCAAATGATGCTGATCTGTTTTTTCCGGTCTGGCAGTTGTCATCGGTATCAGCTTTACAAATTTGGCAACTAATGAACTTCAAAGCCGCGGGGCAACCGAGGGGCAACCGGCAGGGAAAGTCACGCCTTCCATTTTGTGTCATCTAAAAATATTACTTATCTTGGACTTGAAAACATTTAGCTTAAAGCGGACAGTATTCTTTTTTATACTATCTCTTATAGCTTGCATTCACTCATTTTATTGTTTATTTACACCTCAAAACGAAAATTGCAAAATATGGGGTTGGTAAAGCTAGTATTTGGATTAATGACACGAGTCAGTCAGACAACCCATTCAACAGAACGTCCAATCAGAGATTACTGTTCAGGACAGGGGCAGGACGAGACGAATGGGCTTACCAATTAATGACACGAGTCAGTCAGACAACCCATTCAACAGAACGTCCAATCAGAGATTACTGTTCAGGACAGGGGCAAGGCGAGACGAATGGGCTCACCAACAGAGGCATCTGCTGCTGGGCAGTGAGTATCCACTACCCTTCTAAAAAACTACTATGTAAACACTCGGACGATAGAAAAACATTGGACTGACCATTGATCAATGTTTGACCTGTATTTTTATAGAAGTAAAAACAACGTCTGCCTTTTGACATTGGACAGCCGCCCATTGTCAGACATCCTGTTAACCTCGTGTAAAGGTTGCAAATGTAAGTCGCAATTATCTGCCGATGTGCTGACGCCGGGAAATATTGACTAAGAATCGCCATTGAGACAGGGACAATTACAGTTTTAGTGTAATGTACATTCGCGTAGTAGGGCGACCAGGCAGTCGACACTACCTCGCCAAATGACTCCGGGAAGGCTGGTAAAACTCATTTCAGCGCAAGTAGTTTGTCGGTAATTACTGAGTGCTGGAAGAGTGGGAAGTGAGATATTTGAACACTTTAGATAACTTCAATGGGACCAATCTTCTTTCCGATAAGAAACTATTCAACTTAAAGACCTGAGCAAATCACATGAAGGCCAATCACACCAGAAGAGTGTTTGAGAAGAAGAACAGAGCGATATTTCATGATCAACCTAACTGTAACCTTCGTGACTTTAAAGATATAAACAAAAAAGTCGACTTTCGCATTCACCGAGACCGCCACAGAGTCGATACCTCTATTCATGCACCAGAATTCACAGAGGGACATAGACTTGGGGTAACCACCAATTGACATCTCGCTGCTTCAATAGAATACCTGACTTTCACTGACATCTAATGAAAGGCATTGAGGTAACGTTGAATAAACTGTCGATCAATAGATGTCGAATCAACGTCGGCTTTTGGTTGGTCGATTATCCTTCGTCTAATCAATGTATCAAAAAGATTGGAAATAGAAGTCGAAACAACATCTGTCAACAAGGTTGAGATGTCGACCTGATCAAGCTACATCAATAAATCTGATTGCGCTCTGGTTATTGTTTGTCGTGTGAATAGATGAACGTATAACCAACGTCTTTGACACAACGTTGGGAAGCTTTTGGTGGCAACTGCAACGCACCTTTTTTCGTCTTTGTATAGACGTCAGACTCACAACTCTCCTTGTGTAATAGGTCACCGGAAAAAGTAGCCATGACGGTCACTTTGAAAGTAGACTAAAACAAAGAACTAAAACATGAGAATTTTAAGAGCGCACATGTTATTTCCCAACCTCTTCTGACAAATATTCATTGAAATCGATTTCATATGTATCTTTTGTGGCCGAAATGGAAATGGTTGCCATGACAAAAATGAGCACTTAAAATATAAAAATTTCAAAAACACGCGAGTTTTTACACCTACTTTTGTAAAATATGGATGTCTCTCCTACGTTTTGCCAAAGCTAGCAATCTTTACTTGGCTACATGCATGTCTGTTTTAACATATTAACTGTGTCTGTTGTTTGGAATGTTATCCAAAGGCATCTTGTACTAAAGGGAGATTTTTATTCCATTCTCAATCCTCCAGATCTGCATTTTAGCTGTAATTTCTGTTCTTATGATATCTCCAGAATTGAGAGTTTTGTAGTCCTATTCTTGGATTCAACTGCAAGGCCAGTTAGAAATGTCCTGGAATGCAAAACACGTAAGGAGGGTAGTTTTTTAACATTTACGCAAATATGAACAAGCAAAGACAGTCAGAAGACTCTCGGGTCGATACAAGAATATGTGAATAAGAAATAACTGCATATCTGCTGCCAGATTTCGTCATTATCTTTATCACATCGAACCAATAGAAATGTAGCAAAATGTGGAAATAACGTCTAAAGAACAAGATTGAGTGGCTTTTAGTGGATATTTATTGACAGCATTTCTATAAGCGTATACATATCTACTGTACCAAAATGCCTCTTTTAATTAATTGTATGCTAATTACACACATCTTTAAATATTATTTATGACATCTAATACTAAAAAATTGAAATTAGGCTCTTGAAAGCACTTTTAAAATAAAACTCTTCTAATTTCTGCTAATTATTTATAAAATCTTTGGTGATGGGATTTTGAACAGCAAACATTGAGTTTGTCCATCGCATATGAACTTTCGTACATATGCATTATTGTATGCTTTAGGTCCAGGACTAGCATTTGTGGCATACTTAAAGGCAGTATCTCAGATGTCCTAAGACCAGTCTCAGCGGTACTGTTCCTTCTGGGCCTTGACAGTCGGGTAAAAGTCGTGTCAGTGTCCCTCAGTCAGGTTTGTAAAAATTAAGCTACTAAAAATTTTAGTACTTACAAGTGTAGTTTCCAGTTATGAAATTCCACATTATACATAGTTTTAACTGTAATTTTAGTAAGCAAATCTAAAATTTAGTACTTTATCAACAAAAGACAGTTTTGATATGGATTGCAGCTGAAAAATTTTCCAAGTGAAGAAATAATTTAACATAAATGAAATAATTAGTATGGAGTGTGATGTGTGATTCGGTGTGACACCAGCCTGAAGAAAACATGTTTCGATGAATTGCAGTCATTCAAAATGCTAAAAAATTAGTGCATAGGAATGGTGTGACATTACAACACTATATATACAAATGCTTAATGCAGATAAAAGTGGGTAAAATATACATGTATCAAACACAAATAGGTTTACGACATTAATTTATATACACTTATTCTTAATGTTCATGCCTTTATGATTCAGTCTTCGATGAAAATTTCTAAACTTATCATGTATCAGTATTCAGGTCTTTTATTTAAATTTAGACCACAAAATTAATTATAATACAGTGTTTCGAGCACTCTAATGGTTCTTTTATAACGGTAGTATTTACGTTTTGTGTTCGGTTATTTGTTCTTGCGCTTAAAAACGATGTGCATGTGGTAACTGACATTATTTCATTTTTCTTTTGTCGTTCGAACATTTACGCGCATCACTTGCCATTGGTATGCGTTGGTAATCTCTTGGCAGATCTTTAATTTTGCATTTTGTTAAGCTGAGATGTTGTTCATATTGATTGTTAGATCTTCTACTTTTGCATACTGCATAGGTTCTATGTTCGATAGCTGTGTTCGACAACTGTTCCGGGACCCCACTGTTTATTCACTGCGCTATGGAGGTCCACTGGCTCTTCTGGCTGGAATGGTCTTTTGTCACGGCATGCATTGCATTGTAGACTTTGATTGTGGCATGATGAAAGATTGGGTTAATATTCATGTCTGTAGAAGCCAACTTGTTGTTGCTTAAATTCAACCTTCTCAGAATTCAGTTTGTTTTATCTGCTTACTTTAAGCATCTTAATTGTTACTGTGTCATGATCTTGTGGCAGTTTCCTGCTACAATGACAACATCTGTAAAACCACAAATATGTTTTATATCGTAGTATATACTATCACATTTTACTTCAAATGGTTCTTGTAAAACTTCCATTCTGGATGGCAGCCTAATGAATTTGAATCATCCAAAGGCTGAATCGAAAGTGCACAGGAGACCGGATTCATCATCGAGTTGCTTGGTGTCAGTCCTGAGAAATACTTCTCGTCCATCTGAAGTATAATCTCCTCGATTGTTCTTGCTTTATGGTCATGTTGAAGTCCTCAGCTGGAGACATAATCCACCTCTTTCGTGTGTCCCTTATATTGCACAAAGTCGGGATTACCCATTCTATCGGCTCGGCCACTGGACAAATAATCCCATTGACTAATATCTTGTCAAATTTCACCTTGTAGAGTGGTAAGATGTGCACTGGAACTGCCTGGGACGCTGATTCTTGTTCAAGCTGTAGGTTAGGTGTGATGCTTCCTTGGAAATAGGTGATTGTAGGCTTGCCCCGGTATCTGACTTTTAGTCGAAACTGCCAAACACCTTCAGTTTAGCTATATGCATTTCATTAAATCTGACTTGCTCATAAACTCTGTTTCAATGTTTTTCACTGCTTATTTACCTTCTTCTAGATATGATGTTAAAGAACTTATTCGTCTTGACTGAAAAGATGTCTCCCATTGTGCATACAATTGAGTCGTCTGAGGATTGTTTTTGATTCGTCTCCTTCACTATGTATGTCATTTTCGACATTTCCTTTGGTAGTGGCCGATTTTATCACAATAATGACATAGTTCGTCCGTCCAATGATCGCTTGATGATCTCATTGCCGAAAGAGATGTCATTTCTCTGGATTTTGTGGAATTTCAGATAGAAAACAAGTGTATCCCTTAACATCTCATCGGGATTTCCTGACGGATAGCAAGTGTCGTCGAGGAGCATTCAATTCTTCTAGTATCATATCGCCCTATTCCTGACTTTGAAGTTAAAATCGCCCTAGGATTCTGTTCTTCTTGATACAGCATAAGCTTAAAGTTTGTTCAAAACTAGATCTAAACAAAGATTTCCACCTTAATTGACCCATGCTGGGGCGTTGTGAGTATTGAAGCTTTTGTTTCAGTACCAGAGAAGCAGCATCCGAACTTTTTAGGCTTCGTCTTTGTCAGATAAAATGCCATCGAAAATTAAATGGACTAGCATTTCTGTTTGAATGCAGCGGGTGTTAAATGTTTTGTAGCAATAAAATATCAACTTTTTGCGTCCGTGCAGTTACAGTGTTTGTAAAAAACTGTTGCGAAGCATTTCCAGCCTTAGAATTTTAGTGTCTACATTTGTAGTTTCTGTTCCGTAACTGTCAGAAGTAACATAGTTTTCTGATGCACGATGTGCAAGGTAATTTTAAACAAATACGCAGAATAAAAAGTCACGCATGTAAGTTTAGGTATTAATTAAACGGGTTTTAGACCGCAGAATGAAAAGAATACAGGAGATAAGCTTTGCGTAGTTAAGCACTTCCAACTTAAAAAGCTAGTCTTTTAATCCACAGTAACTCATTGGACTAACAACCACTTAGGTGGCGAAACAGTGGGAAAATCCGTTCTGTGGGAAAGCCCTTTCTATATCTGTGCTCATTGATTTGCCCATTGACATATATTTAGCACATATGCCTAATGCATTTGTTCAATATATATCAATAGTAACATTCCTAAGTACACATAACAACATTGTTATGTGTACTCAGGGATGGTAGGGCGGTATGTGTGTGTTTATGTTTTGTTGTTGCAGGGCGGTATGTACGTATTTCAGCTGCTGGACTACTACCTTACCAGCAGGATTATGGTTCTGGTCCAATTTTTCCAATGTGTAAGGATGTCATAGCTTTTTGGTTAGTCATTGAACTAGAAATATTTTTGTATTGATTGTATTACTCTACAAAGCTTATCGATATTAACAATTTAAGCAATTTAAATTTGATACCGATTTCCAGACCGCACAAATGACACACACTAAGTGCGCATCACCCTACCCTTAAATTATTATGGTGAAGTATTTCACAATAAAAATTTATTAATGGGGAGTTAGCTCTATTAACAAATCTTGTTATTCACACTGTCATAATATACAGTGTGTTCTATTAATTAACAATGTGGAGCCTGTGCCTACCATATGTATAGATGTTTCATGCAGGCGGGAACAGCTATTATGACAACTTGGAGACGAAACTAGGCTTCTGTCGAGGACCTGGATAAAAATCTCCTGGTTGGTGTTCATCCCCTGTTACTACTTATAAGAAAGACGAAAAAGACAATCCTTTCCGCTCGTACAAATTGCTGTTTAACTTTTCTAATGTTTCAGTAACTTGTTGAAACAGAATCCAGTCTAAATGCTGCACAATGCTATGCTAAGACATTATTATTATTATTATTATTATTATTATTATTATTATTATTACTATTATTATTATTATTATTATTATTATTATTATTATTATTACTATTATTATTCAGGTGGATAAAATGGTGGTTAGATAGCTCGTACCTTTGGTTGTAATAGACCAATCACCTATTCTGTCCAAGACTCAATGCCTAATTATTAGTTTTGCTAAACAGTCATTTATCTAATTTATTAGTAAGTTTATTGTAAAGTACTGCCTTCCTCTCAAGCGCTGGAGCAAGAGGAATGGTGAAGTGGTGTCTGTTTTTACATATCCCCTGGAAAACAAGCCCTTATTATAAATGATTGGTTACCAGGGTGTTTGCTCGATTGAATACGTGAGGCATAAGCATTTGAGGTTTTTCAACATTTCATTCTTTTCTCTTATTAATCTAATTTTCAGTATACTTATTTTTCCCTACTTGCACAGATCTAATCTTTATTCACTGCCACATATTGAACCATCACATCGTATTCCATCCGATATATTAAAGTTGATGTTTTTATTGACATTCTTATATTCATATGCATGTTTTTATCTAGATTGAAATGTATGTTGCGATTATCGAATCTCCTGTCTAATTTCTAATTTCTGGTTCTGGTTCATCCACAGGCTTATATTAAAAGTTATAATTTAGATTTAAAGGTCTCCATTTAAAAAAAGGAAGTCTACATTCGGTAACACAAGTCTCTACACAAGACCTACACCACAAAGACTGTTCTCCAGAGAGTTAATCGAGCCATAAAGAAGGCAAAGTCTGCACCATGGCTTTGTATTTAAATCTTGTTATAGGAATCAAACCGTTTTTGCAAAGCCTGGTGGAAATTTAGTTGAAAACTTAATAATAAAAATACAGTAAGTATAAGCAATATAGAAATGTAATTATATTTCACTACCCACAGAAAGAGAGAAAGAGAGAGAAAAAGAGAGAGGAGAGAGAGACAGAGACAAAGAGAGAAAGAGAGAGAGTGTGAGAGCGACAGAGAGTTTGACAGTTTATTATATCTATTTTTTACAAACCGTAAATGGTTAGATATTTGACTACACAAAGAACATTCGAAGGCATAATTAAAAACTAAAACCACAGTTTTAGATCCACTCCATTGTTGAATTTGTTTTTTATTTAAACTGATGAAATTATTTTCTTGCAGTTATAACAATTGATACAACATGACGCCTATAGATAGATATGTCAGAAAAGGATACCAGTAATAGAAAATGGTACAATATGTTGCTCCTTCTTAAATACTGGAAATTATTGTGGATACCTGGTGCTTGGAGAACTGATGATGAAATACATTTTAGAAAAAATAATATCTTTGTGTTTATTGCTTTCTTCCTTTGAAGGTTGATTCAGTCTGTTTCGTATGTCTAATTTGATCTTTTGAACCATGTTATTATTTTATTGAGAGATGCACATAATCTTCTAACACCATCGAGCAATGGTTGACTTGTCTGGAGGATGACATGTCAGTAAGGAACACACATTGGAGTGCAGAATGTACTGTACATGGCGGAGGCACACCACTGGGAAGAGTCCGGATTGAGCGTGTGTAGTAGCTGTTTCACAGTGCCTTCATTTGTGCTCGGGTCAGTGGCCTTGAGTGCCTGCACGATGGTACTGAAACACAAACAGTTGGGAAACAGCGGGTTGCCGCACAGGTCAGAATACGTCTTCACCGACTCTATCTGAGCACGCATTCTACTGGCGTCTTCTTCTGACTGTCTGACCTGCTCTTCTGTGATGGCGGAACAGTCGTTGTCGCGATACAAAGCCAACGCGTAGAAATCAAAGTAGTTATCAGGCTTTATGCGGGCGATTACGCAAAGGATATCCTTGTTCTGTATAGTCGTGGCGAAGTCCATTTTATCTGGGTCATTGCCGTGGTTGAAAGACCAAACGATATTCCGCGTGATGTCGTTGACCTTATCTATACCGTCATTAAGATTGGAGGTCACAGCCTGCTCGATCAGGCTTCGGTACCGGGTAATCCTCGCCTGTTGCTGCATAGTACGCCAAGCCTGCTCTGTGACGTCACATGTGGGGCGCATTGGCTGCAATGGGTAGAAATCGTATTGGTCGAGATCAGATAGAACAATGGCGTAGAAACAAACAACATCCCTCTCAGAGAGTTTGCGACCATAATCAGCCTTTTCGAGTGAACCTGTATATAAAACGTTAAAAGGCTATGCATGTCAGAAGATCACTGTTGTTCACAAACAAATAAACGAACGAATGACAATAGATCGAATTCCTTGAAGCAAAAATAAAAGTATGTCCATGCCTTCAAATTTGCAAGTGTATTTTTAGTATAATTTCATACTTGTTAACTTCAACATATACTTTTAGTGCAATAGTATGATGTTTTACGAAAACCCTACTTTCCACCAGTATCTAGGAATTTTCTGTAATTAGACGCGTCATTTCAAATTTTATCTACGCCTCAACTTAAATATTTAATTATAGTTTTTTCAAATGAAATATAAATATCAAATACAGTTTTTTTTCGATTATAATATAAACTTTTAGTATCTATTCTTTTGTTATTTTTTCAGTTTAATCACGAAGACTAGAAGCATCTCCAAAATGAGTTGCCGTGACGTTGGATAAATAAACATTTTCAGCACATACCTATATTTAACTTTAAATCTTGAAACTAAGGATTATTATTTCATGTGTTGTTCCCTTGTCTCCTTTAATGCTAGTCATTGATCAGTTTTTACCTGAATAGTCCATGGTACTGATAACTTTGTCGTAAGTGTCGACCACGCTATTCGATTTCTCGTAATTATCCAGGCATATCTCGTAGAAAACAGCCCGTCCGTCAAGCATCTCCTGTGCTGAGAAAAAGTCTCCATTCATGTCATCCTTGATGAAAGTAAGTACATAGTGTTGCTTGGATTCCACATTCTCCTTATTGATGGCGTCAAAGTAGCCATCTTGGAAGATCGGGTTGTCCATATCGTAGTGGAAACCAATGTTATTGGCGTCAGCTATCTCTGTGTGCTCAGCAGCTGTGGCTATTATCTCTACGAAACACATTAAACAAACAATAATAAAAACAGCTGATACTGCCGAATACAGACTCGTAATGGTTCAGCTGGCTACAACAGTAGTTCACTATGAACATTCATAATGCAGATTCGTGTCTTTAATTTTCCAACAAATCAAAGATCTGAGTTAATCGACTGCAAGAGCATTGATCATGGAATTCAGAATTAATCTGCAAGAAAGAAGAGTAATCTTATTTAACTTTTGCATCCTTGTTGTATCTCAGGATATCTATTATGTTTTAGGTAGTCTGTACATTGCTGTCAACTACGATAGCAACAAAGATTAATTACGTACTCTATAACGTAAATATTTTCAGACATACTAAGCGTAAAAGCATTCACATTGACACTAGTAAATCTTATACCGCGAGGTTACAAATTTGCCTGAAAAAAGACTAACCAAGTATCGCAATTTAAAAGATGTGTTCCTATAAAGGAATGGCATGTTAGTAAACAAATAAACCAGGAAGCATTGTGGACCTCAAATTTGATGTAAACTAGGAAATATTTAATGCACAGACTAAAAGTCTCAAAGATTATCATAATCAAATTTTGCATCAAGTATTTATCTTGATAGTTGAAAGAATTAATAATGTTTGATTAACCAATATTTTATAATTAAACAATTTTTCACAAAAATGACAATCAGGAGCTAAGTATGAGCTTACACAAATAGTAGCGTTGAATTTGAAAGCTATTTGACACTTTTTTAATTTCATGTTTCTGTAAGGCAATCCGTCGGATTTCAACAAGATTATCTCAATGTTTCTGTTTACGTCTAACATATTGCAGAAAATGTAGTGAAATTAAAATTACTATGAGGCATGGAAGATATATAGAGAATCTATGCTAGTGTTTAAATAAATTGCCTCCGTGATAACTTACCTTTGAAATTGCCAGTAAGGTTAGCAAAATTGTCATATGATTTTTCAAATTCGAGTTCTTGTTTGGTCATATCGTCGGTAAGCTTTTGCATCTGTAGGTCCAGCTCATGCTGTATTTAGCAATACATTAAACTTAAATCTGACTGTTTCATAGCGGAGTGGATAATCTTATGGCAATGCAGTTGTGACGATATCACAATTTTAAGATGTTTTTACATACTACCAGTTACTGCTTCGCAATAGGTTAGAGATATCTGTACAAAAAGAATTTGGATTTTATAACTTCTGCAAGAGGATTCTCTAGAAATTAAGTTCATCATTTTTTATCACTGAAAATATAGCATAACATATCATAACATAAAACTGCCATTGCAGATCCGCTAAATGTCAACAGTGGGAATTTAACCTTTCTAATCTTGGTTTCCATCAGTTCCTCGACGGCGTTAGATATTTATAAAAAGTCTCAATGGAGTATCAAAAAATGTTTTAAAAGTTTTTTCATACTCCACTCGCGTAGGTAACCTCGTAAGAAGCTGGATTCACTGACTTTCTAGAAATAGTTCATAATTTGCCAGTATTCTGTCTCGGATGATTGACAGCTAATACTAAGCACTTTCGAAGCATGTATGAATTGTCACATCACCTTGTAGTTTTCATAATTGATGCGCTGCTCTCGCATTTGGTCTCTTACTTGGGCCCACATCTGCTGGCTCTGGTACACTTCTATGCCCGCCATAATACCCGAAATAGCAACGCTGAGTGAGGATGACCAAGATATCTTCTGCAATAAACATTTGAAAAGTATGTAAATGCGTGTATACTCTATATCACACTGCTATAGCGACTACAGGTGGCAAATAAATTACTTTACAAGAGCGCAGTCAAGCGCTAGCATTGCATGATATTTCTCCCTTTTGCCAGAAAATTTTCTTCAAAACGGTATGATCTTCACAGTTTTTGTTCAAAACTGAGCTCGATCACCCATCTATGATAACTAGTATGTGTCAATTTCTAATTGCATGATATTTCTCCCTTTTGCCAGAAAATTTTCTTCAAAACAGTATGATCTTAACAGTTTTTGTTAAAAACTGAGCTCGACGAACCACCCACCTACCTGATAATTAGTATGTGTCAATTCCTGATTTTGCTCCACTGTATGCATTCAACCTTCTTATCCTTATTTGTTTGTGTTATAACCCTAATCATGGCTGTACTCGTGGTTACCAGGTACTTTAATAATAACGTTTTAACCAAAATTTTCTTCCGCTTGCTTGTCCTTCCCTATGTTGTTCGAAAGTGCACAATTGTAAAACCACGCAATAAATTACCTTGAACCCTGGCTTCAAAAATTGTCGCATCCCACTTGTTCTTATGGTATTCCA
The DNA here is from genome assembly GCA_949752745.1 of Protula sp. h YS-2021. Taxonomy (NCBI): domain Eukaryota; kingdom Metazoa; phylum Annelida; class Polychaeta; order Sabellida; family Serpulidae; genus Protula; species Protula sp. h YS-2021. The sequence goes on along the minus strand of OX457025.1, from coordinate 14,305,577 downwards.
TGAAGATTTAAATTTTGTCATTACTGCTTTCGCTTTACCTGTAATTGAAATGTACTTATAAATAAGATAATGCTATTTTATTAAATGCTGTCAATACAGTTTGACTTTTTTACATTAATTTCAAACTGCATTTACATCATATTATAAAAATTAAGAACTGAAATACTGCAATTCGTTGACGTGTATTACTTACTGTAATATGTTTATTCTTAGTACAAAGTATTGCATTTTTTTGGGATTTAGTACATCTATTTTTAATGCATGCAGATAATTTTAATGTTATATTTCTGTTATTGTCTTAATCTTGATATTTGTAATTAAACAGTTTATAGTAATAAAATAACACATTTAATTTAATTTTCTTATTTGTGGTAATTTTTGCTGTATTTGTTATGCCAGTTTTCCCACAGATTTTACAGCTCTTATCATACAGTTGACAGCAAGCAGATTATGGCTGAAATCTAGGCTGATCTCAGCTCAAATTCAGTTAGTTTTCGTAAATATGATATAAATATGATAAGGTATCACCTGGCTATACCATAAATAGCAATAATATTTATTGTGTCTCACGACAATTGCTTTTCTCAAGCCTATACAGCGACATTTCCCGAGATCTATTCAACGTCACTACCAGACGTCTATTCATGTCCAGACGTGATTTCACGTCGGATTGTGACGCTTTTCTGACATCAGTCTAATGACAAATTTTTTTGCACACTGGCACTATTTACGGTTATAATAAATCGTGCAGTTGAAGACGATTTAGTAAACAATCTGTGAATTACTCCAAGATTATTCTTGAAAGCTGCATGGCTGATATTCACATATTTTGTTCAGTTCGTAATTCTTCCCTTGTTCTTCTCTCATATGAAGTTAATTGGGAATTTAAATTATTCTGTGTGGTTTGGTTTGTACCAAAGTGCGTTCTAGTCCAGATAGCGTTTTACTGTGACGATTACTGTGGAGTTACTGTAGAGTTCAACAGGGGTGGCTAGCAGCAGCTAAATGGAACCGGGTAATATTTTTGGTTTTAATTGAAGCTTTAATTGAATCCACCTACATCCTTGCCCAAGGCCCATTACAATACACTAAAGACCAAATCTAAAACTGATCTGATAAATTCAATATTTATCAAATTTCAGGAATTAATTACTAGTATTCCAACCAAACAGCAAAATATAATAAAAGGAATTGACATAAATAGAATCTGTGGGTCAATGGATGCCTCTCACTAATAGTCTGCAAATTTATAGTTGTAAAATGATCTTAGTAATATTGATAGAGTGCCAGTAAGAAAGTAGTGTTGCTTGGGCCATTGAGAGTGTATTAGTTAGCAGTGCTTTTGAAAACCATCAATGGATATTTTCGAACTGCGATACTGTAGGCCTGAAGTCATCGTGAGGTTTGTTTTTTTTTCAATTAACTCCAATCCAAAAGAAGTACTGATACAAGCGTTTGTAAATACTAATACTTTACCGATGGCTTTGGACTTGAGGCTGTTGAAGATACGCCTTGGTTTGAAAAACTGCTTGGCGCCCCCTGCCGCCTTAATACTGCCCGATATGTAGGCGAAAGGTCGCCTTGCCATGTGGTAGAAAGTCTTCCCAACTAAAGACAGCTTCCTTTTGATGGCGCTGCCAAGACTTAGTAGGCCTCCTGTAAATGTATATATGCAAAAATGAGAAACCTTTCAGGTTAAAACTTGTTCCAGTCTAAAATAGGAGAGTAGACAGAAACAGGGGAGAGGTTTCTGATCGGCGGAAAAGAGGTTTTCTGGCCATCGAGAAAGAGGCTTTCTGATCAGCGGCAACGAAGATTTCTGATCAGCGGGAAAGAGGTTCTTGACCAGCGCTGCAAAGTTGAGAAGCTTTCGAGCAAAAAATATCCTTCAGTCATATGAAACGCCGAATTTGCAAAGAGATAAAATACCGAAGACTTTAAAAATGAGTTGTGAATGCTTATTTAGTCTGTAGTGATCGCAATAACAATCTGCGTTGCCTGGCTCTTGTTGCACCATTTGTGTGGAAGCTCCATCATTTTTTAATTCCCACTTGGCATTGAAAATGCCAAATGGGGATGGATTGCCTCGAATTCTTCACCTATTTTTCTTTTTTTTTCTCGCTTTTTTAAATTTTTTTTTTCTTCTTCCGCCGAATCGGTTTCCAGACATCTCCTCCGAAACCGCTGAAGCTAGACCAACCAAACTTGGCACATGTATGGAGGGTCATCTGAAGTGGTGCACCTGATAAAAAATTTTGACCTTGACCTTACTGGTCAAGGTCAAATCGCGAAAAAGATCAAAAGGTTTTCAGGCAATTACTGCAAGGCCGTTGAAGCTAGAACAGCCAAACTTGGCACATATATAAAAAACAATGTGATCTAAAGCAACCGATAAAAATTTTTGACCTCGACCTTGACCATGACCTTGAAATCGCGAAAAACATCATTTAAGAAAAACAATGAGTTATCTCGAAAACGGTCAATTTTGACCTCATTTTCGACCTCCACCCCCTATACGACGATACGTAAGGTATAACTTCCGGTGTCCTTGACCTCCAGGTCACTTTCGAGCCCCAAACCGGAAGTTGGCCCTTATCTCGAAAACGGTAAGAAATAGAGCAATTTTGACCTCATTTTCGACCTCCACCCCCTATACGACGATACGTAAGGTATAACTTCCGGTGTCCTTGACCTCCAGGTCACTTTCGAGCCCCAAACCGGAAGTTGGCCCTTATCTCGAAAACGGTAAGAGATAGAGCAATTTTGACCTCATTTTCGACCTCCACCCCCTATACGACGATACGTAAGGTATAACTTCCGGTGTCCTTGACCTCCAGGTCACTTTCGAGCCCCAAACCGGAAGTTGGCCCTTATCTCGAAAACGGTAAGAGATAGAGGAATCAGTTTCCAGACATGTCCTCCAAGACCGTTGAAACTAGGCCAGCCAAACTTGAATAGAGGTCATCTGAAGTGGTACACCTGATAAAATTTTTTTACCTTGACCTTACCGGTACAGTTGGCAGTATTTAGGAGGATATTCTACATTCAGACATGTGAAAATTGTTAACAATTAATAATATCATCTACGTTCCGTTTTAAGTTATCATTCCAAGTGGGGTCTAATTCGCTGTGCGAATTTCGGTCTAGTTGAACATGGCCTTCCTTACCTGTCATTACTTTTAATCTAAAAAATTGTATATAAATACGGGTTTGACACAGGTGTGCTCATAACCGCACGGCTTTGAGTACACCTGTGCTAGAACCCGTATTTTCAGGTTTTTCAAACCCGCACGGGTATGAGCTCAGTTTTCGGAAGTGGTAGAAACCGTTGAAACGAAGGTCAAGGCCGCAAAAAACCTTTGTTTGTGTTTTCAGACCCCTAGGCGTATGAAAACAGTTTCTGGAAGTGGTATAAAAACTGTTTCGTCAAACCCCAGTGAAGGTCAAGGACACTGTTGAGTAACCTTGACCTTATTTCGTCAAGGACACTGTAACCTTGACCTGATTTTGTCAAGGACACTTTCGTCATTGAATCCGAGCACCTGCATGATTTCGCCATACCATCAAAGAACGTTCATTAAAGCACACATGTACGTACGGCATCCCATTCGGACGTCATTAACGTCATTGATCGCGTCACGTATGACGTCATTTACTAAATATTTCAATCGAACATAACTTTATAACTACACAGTCGATTTCAGCCATCTTGTCACCATAGTATTCAGAAAGACGTGAAGTGTTTATTTAAGATGACGTCAATGATAAAGTCATCAATGAAATCATATACTCAAAATGTTAAATGTGTATATCTTAAAAACCAATCGGTTAATTTCAACCATGTTTTCATCGTAGTATTCAGGAAGACCTCAAGTGTTTATGGATGACGTCACTGATGACGTCATCGATGACGTAACGGATGACGTCATTTGTCTAAAAAATTTTATCGAGCATAATTTTGACCATCTTTTTAACATAGTGTTTAGGAAGACTTTATATTTTTATTGATGACATCATTGATGACGTAACGGAGGAAATTCATTTACTCAAAATTTCAAACGTACATAACTTTAAAAGTATTCGTTCGATTTAAGCCAACTTTTAACCACAGTAGTCGGTTACAGTGAGGTGCAAAAGAGTGAAACAGATGACGTCATCTACAAACATTTTGAACTTATATATCTTTAAAACTACTTTTCGCCATAGTTTTGGGTAAGACTTGAAGTATTTATGGATGAGAACCGGATGTGGAATCGAAAGGATGTATTAATGCAACATTTGTTCAAAATCTTATCATTGACCACAAAAGGTCTTAAAGGACACTTAAAGCATGTACACACTTCAGAAGTGAATGGAAGCGAGCGTGTAGAAGGTGAATGGGAGAAATGGAAAACCCCATAATAGCACCTATCACTGAAACGTTAGATGAATCTTCTATTGAAAGTCAAAGAGTTGACATAGGTGAAATAATGCACATGTCTGTATAAAATGCGGTGCATTATACAGCAGCCAATAAGCTTTGTTGAAACATATAACCATTGTAGCCAGGACAACGATGACAGCAGTTCTGAAAGTGAGTCAGAAATAGACTCTGTTTGGTATGATATGCTATAGTCTAAGAAGTATATGATGACTATGATGATAAATTTCAAGAAAAGGTTTTAGATTGTGAAGAACAAGAGATTGAAGATGCGCGTGAAAGAGCAAATAATGACCTTCGACCCATTTATAAGCACCGCCTAAAACAACTGTTTATGAGACTTTTCAAATATGCCCAACGTCAAGAACAAAGTGAACATTATCAAACCATTTTAGAAGACTTTAATTACTTTGTTGATGAAAAACATAACGAGTATTCAAAGGCATTAAAGGTGGCTATAAGAAGAAATGATGCATTCTTTGATGAGCTTCTAGATGAGGTGGAGAATGATGAAAGCGCCGACGGAGGAAGTGATGTGGATGAGAACAGTGAGGTGCAAAAGAGTGAAACATATGAAGAAAAATAGACTTATTTGGCTAAACGCTATAATAAAGACTTTGTAAATCAACAAATGTTGTAATAGTTTATTGATTAAAGCGCTGTGTATTTAAATGTATTAATAAAACTATTCAATATATATCTTGCATTTTTGTGTGTAACCGCAGTTTCAACGTTCTTCACATATTCAAAGTTCAGTTTATTATTCATCAAAGACAAAGTCCTGCTGAAAAGATTGGTAAAAATGATTGAAATTGGTCTGGTAGTTTTAAAATTATATTCGATTAAAATTTTTAGGTTTATGACGTCATCCGTTACGTCATCAATGACGCCATCATTAAAAATATAAAGTTTTTCGAAACACTATTTTGAAAAGATGGTTAAATTCGGTCCAATAGCTTTAAAATTATGCTCGTTTAAAATTTTTAGATAAATAACGTCAGCCACGACGTCACCAATGGCGTCATCAATAAAAATTTAAAGACTTCCTCAATACTATGATGAAAAGATGGCTCCAACTGACCGAGTAGTTCTTTAGATATACAAGTTGAAAATTTTTTATATGTGACGTCATTGATGGGGTTATCAGTGACGTCATCCATAAATACTCCAAGTCTTATTGAACACTACGGTGATAACATTTTTGATATTGGCCAAGTAGTTTTAAAGATATACAAGTTCAAAATTTTTGTAGATGACGTCATCCTTCCTAAACACTATGCTGAAAAGATGGTCAATATTATGCTCGATTAAAATTTTTAAATAAATGACGTCATCCGTGACGTCATCAATAAAAATTTCAAGTCTTCCTCAATACTATGGTGAAAAGATGGTTGAAATTAACCGAGTAGTTTTTAAGATATACACATTTAACATTTTGAGTATATGATTTCATTAATGCGTCATCAGTGACGTCATTCATAAAAACTTGAGGTCTTTCTGAATACTATTGTGAAAAGATGGCTGAACTCGACTAAGTAGTTAAAAGTTATGTTCGATTGAAATATTTAGTAAATGATGTCACCCATAACGTCATCCGTAAGTACATGTGTGGTGTGACGAACGTTCCTTGATGGTATGACGAAATCATGCAGGTTTGAACGTGCTCGAGAGTGTCCTTGACGAAATCAGGTCAAGGTTACAGTGTCCTTGACGAAATTAGGTCACGGTTGCAGTGTATTTGACGAAATCAGGTCAAGGTCAAAAGCACAAGTGTACTTTTACGAAAGTGTCCTTGACGAAATAAGATCAAGGTTACTTGACGTTCACTGGGGGGTCTGACGAAACTGTTTCGTCGGACCTCATGACGGTTGACGAAAACAGTTTTTATACCACTTTCGCAAATTGTTTTCATATCCCCAGTTGTTTGAAAAGAGAAACAAAGGGAAGGGGTTCCTTTGTGGCCTTGACCTTCGTCTCGACTGCTTTTTACCACTTCCGAAAACTGTGCTCATACCCGTGCGGGTTTGGAAACACCTGAAAATACGGGTTCTAGCACAGGTGTGCTCATACCCGCACGGGTTTGAGCACAGGTGTGCTCAAGACCGTATTTATTTATTGAATTCCATTATAGATGGTCTAAGAAACTGCATTCCCTTCGTTGAGAATTTTGGAGCTAACCTCCATAACAGATTCAACAGCCCGAGCTGGTTCAGAAATCACGACCTAGGGAGTACCGGTCCCCGACACCACGACCGACTCATCTAAACGCCACATCGTAAATGAACTTGGCAAATCAGACACGGAAATAAATACATTAAACGGATCAATCCACAGTGAAAAAAAGACAGAGGAACCTTTGATTCGTGCGCCGATGCGCCTCATAACAGATTTGTGGTTGGGATTATTTGTGTCACCCAAGGCATTCCTGTCTGCGTCACTCATGTCAGGATCAACAACGTTATCCAGACGATTATTCTTTGCTGCAAATGAAAACGGTTATTATTCGAATATTCAATTATTATTTGATTCAGTTACCTACTGTTCTTTGACAGCAAATAAAATACCACAGAAACATAACGGATTTCAGTTAAAAAAGATAAGAAGGAGTAAGGAAGTGGAATTATTATGTATTTAAAACTCAATTATTGATAGCAAAATGAGATCTACATTGATTTATTGATATCTCTAAATATATTTTGATATCACAAAAAGGCATTAAATTTAAAAACGGCATTCCATAGTGAAGAAGTTGAATTATTGCATAACCACGTACTCGAGGGGTTCGCTTCCCTAACTTTCTTATAGGTGTTCAGAAAGTATGACATGAATATCCTAGAGCCAAGGTTGATTGCCAGACCCTTGGCACTCTGCTTCTGGGCGTCCGCGAGCATCTTCTCTATTTCTTCAAGACCAAATTGCAATTGACCAATTACCTATAACAATATGATTATTTTAGTTATTTTTTGTAAGGAGCGTGCAACAGAAGAGAAGTTTGTGCTTGTGAATGATTATTATATATCTGATATTCACAGTAACAATTTCAGATAATTTCTAGAACCATAGCAACAATAATATCTAGTTCCACTGTTTCTGCTCCTTTAAATAATAATCATAATGGTAATGATGATGATAATAATAACAATAATAGTTATAGCAATAATAATAATGATAGCAATAATTATAATGGTAATGGCAAAAATAATAATAATATATTAATGTTAATAATAATAATAATAATACTAGTAATAACATATTATCATAAAAATGCCATATAGATGAGCTGTTGCAACCACATATGTTTCCACTTGTTCTTAATACTTCGATATTATTTGTTTTCTACCAGATTAAAAAAAAAATTTGTTGCTCTTTGATGATCTCAGTAATACTGATTATATGTACTAACTGCTTCAAGATATTCCTCTGATGTCATATTGCCGCTGTTGTAGATCTGTGTCAAGGTCACAAGGTGAGCCGCGAGGTAGGTTTCTGTGCGCTTTGTAATGTTGTCAATACTTTCAAAACTCTGCAAGGCCTGGTCTATGTAGAATTTTATGTACCAGTTACTGAAAATAAAGAAGCATCAGCAATAAAGTAAGTGCCCATTTTAGTTATTATCTTTTATACCTTTCTATTTTAAAAAGCATTGATTCAGGTCACCTGAACAGGTAAAATATTCACTGCAAATGCCTAAGCAAGCTTTTACGTGCTTTTATGTTAACTCGAGAAGCATCAGTATTTTCAGTACACGGATGGGACGTTAAAAGCACCTTTAAATCTCATTGCAAATTATTAACTAATTCCATTAGTTATTTTTGGCATATCTCTTTTTATTCACCTTATACTTCAGTTTTTATTCACAAATATATATTATAGAACAGGTAGTGTTGTAGTCGTTGGTTTATAAAATGCTCTATAGCCCTATATTGTACACCAAATTTCTTCTGAGAAAATAATATATATCTAAGTTCTGATTGCTCTTTGCCGTTCTTATTCAAAACATCAAAACGGTTATATAAACTGAATATTATTGTAACTCTGTGCACCTCCTCCTGTCTCACTCCCACAAAATTGCATCTGGAAGTGACAAGGCTAAAAGCCTCATGCTGCATATTATTAGATTTTAAAGAAAGAAAATATATGAATCAGGCAAAAGAGGACTGCTATGTCATATATTTTGGCTTATTCGAGATTGTTTACTTTGCTTCTTCTCGAAGAATATTCGCTCCTCAACATTCACTTTTTTGCATTTACACCTCGCATACTAGAGTAGCCAGTGCATGGATATGCTAAAATATTTAACATATGTTAAAAAATTTGAAAGGTTCGCAATGAATATTTGATATATACACTTATCCACGAGAATAAAACACTATTTATTGCTGATTTAATGCACTCCAAACTCACTTGTCCATAACTGTCTGCAGCTGCAGATAATCATTCAAGCCTACTATGTATTTCTCATCAAATTGGTCCTTCAGATCATCTATATCTTTAGTTAGCCTTTCAATGACATCCTTATCACTACATATGCTGGGGTATATGCCGCAGCCTTCTACAAACCAACACGCTACAATTGATCTTATATTGCTAAAATAAACAAAAAAAAAAGAAAGAAGAAAAAGAGAACGTTTTACTTTGTTTTAATAGCTTAGTGTAGTTACTAAATAAGTGTATAAAACCTTTAGAACCAAAATATGAAGATGTCGGCAAATGACGTCACTGTTTCTCTGGCAAACATACGTCATTTAGTTTTTAAAAAATTCTGAAAGCTTTAGGAGAACAATTTGCATTAGTAATGAAGCTGATTTCAGCTTATACAGATACTCATATCTTTCCCATACACAGACTTTCGCCGTAATATATTTTAAAATTACAGGTTGTCTTGCTATGAAAAGTTATCTTGCATTATAGGTATCTAATGTGCTAGTTACACGGTAAGTATCACGATACTCACTATAATTCAGCATTACTTACTTGTTAATGTATTGTACAACGAGAATGCACTGGATCCCAGAGTAAATGCCCAAGCTAAAATAAGCGTAAGAATGTAATTAAATTTAGCCCTACAGTTACATGACATCAGTTTTCATGACTATGCTTGACGCCAAGGAGTGGAGATAAGTGCAGAAAGATTAGATGTTTTATTCAAATATAATACTTATGCAAAGCCGATAGCTGCCAGTTCTCTTTCATTCTTATGTGTTAAAAAAGAACAGTCCATTTTAACCATCATTACATAGTACAGACAAAAATCGATTTTATTCTAAACGGCACGAACAGCACATTAAGTACCTATAGCAGAAACGGTTGTTGGATCATGACGTCATGTCCAAATAAAAAATTCGTATTCATTCCTAAATTTGGATGCATACTACAACAGCGTGTAAGTGGTAATGCCACATCGTTACTTATACAATGTCACATCGTTAATTATACAATATCACATCAATATTTTGTAAGTCCTGTGAGAATAAGGGAAACTTACATAGTATTGATGTAAGGCCTCTCTTCTTTCTCATGTCTGCTTCTGTTTAACAATTTTATTTGCAGTTACTATAGTTAGTATTGTAAATTTTACCAATAGCTTTGCATAGCATAGTTTAAGTTTGGTCAGTCTTCGCTCATGGTAGCAGTTTGTAGAAAGTCGAGAATGCAGATGAAAAATTAAGGATGGAACCAAATAATTTTACATTATTATCTGTAATATTGCAATAAACCGTGGTAAAACAGGAGTGGCGATTTAAGTATTTTTTTGTATTTATAGATCTCCTAAAGCTTTAGCATATTTATTTCTACTGTTTGGTTTCAATGGAAAACATCTTTTGTTATCAGAAAATGCCATTTATATTGTTATTTTTGATTTTTGATTGTCGTTGTGTAGAATACTCACCTAAGTTTTTCAGGTGCTCTGTTCCTGCTTCCCATGCTCTCTTATCTATGAAAAGTCACAATTAAAAAGAAAGAAAACACTCATAGCTGTGAAAGTTTTAAATTATTTGTTAAACAATGCCATGGACTTTCAAGTTATTATTTCTATTTCGCACTCAGTATGTACAAGAAATAAATACACTGTAAAATCAATTGCAATGCTTTTAAATATCATGGATATTACCTAAGTTTGACAACTCCATAATTTCATCTTCCAGTTCCTCGATTTCATGTTCCTGTTTTCGTAGTTCTGTCAACAGCAGCAAGAATTTGGTTAAATTATAAAACTTCAAATAATTTAATTCTAAAATATAAAACCTCTGTCGGTAGAAGAAAATTAATTTGTTTTTATCTGGTTGATTAAAATTTTATAATCTGAAAAAAGAAGTTCTAAACTAAAGAGAACTCGTCCATTCATCACCGGCTCCCTCTCCCATCCCCACCCCTCCGAAAAATAACAATAAATACTATTAGATATCGGTCATTTTGCATAATCTAATGAGCTACATGGAGCTTCACTTGGAGTGACAGACCGTCATCGTCCACGCCTTCTTCAGCCAAGTCTAGCATATCCTGCTCAGTGAGTTCCAGAGTGAAGTCTTCCGGTAGTACTGGTCCATTGAAGTCAAAAGGATCAAACCCGCGCTCATTTAAACCTGCAAGAATGCATACAAGAAATAGAGCTTTCTATTGATCTATTGTTTAATTTTAAACTGACTTACTAAACTCCTCTTACAAGGGCAATACCTGTTTACAGAGAAAGATGATCCTATTTTTGTGCAAAACAATTTCAATTTTTTATCATAAGTTGAGCGTTTACTTCATGTCTTTTGTGTACATCAAGTGTGTTTAACTCTTGTCACATATAAGTATATGTGTGGAGGTGGTAAACTTTCAAATCTTACCTATAAAAGCACAAACGCTGTGACAAATTATAATTAGGGAATCCTTGTCTGAATATTTATAGAGCTATATAATGACACAATAAGACATGAGCATATGAGCTACATGAATGCATAATGGAAATTAAGTAGTGCATTATTCACCACGTGGAGTATTACCATGCTCTTCCAGTTTTGACTCCAAGTACAAAAACTCCCTAAGCTCCTCCAAAGCTTCTCCTAGAAATAACAAGTGATCAGTTAAACAGCTTTTCTTTTTTAAATTATTGGAATGGCAATAAGTATTCAGCTGTAAGCATTATTATTTCAAAGTATTTTTGAAAGACAACTGTAGAAGATCTCAACCCCAGCAGATTGAACACATAACCGCAAAATTAGTCTTCATCATATATATTATTATTAGAATTAAAATTAAAATCATTATTTTTATCAATATTAATATATATACTTTTATTAATATTTTTAATGTTAATGTTATTATTGTTTATTACTATAATAATTATTCTACAGATGTGATTTGTGAGGTGGTGTCGCCCAAGTTCTATTTTTACACTTTGGGATTTTCAATCGCAATAGTTTCTTGTTTTCATAGGCTTATCAATGCGTTTTCGTCTGATTCCTATTCTCTGCCCTGTTTGTCAGATGAACTAGTCTCAGGCTGGTAAGGCTAAGATAAGCACATTTGTAGAGACATAGTGTAGCATGTCTAGTTGGTCCGCCTTAAATTTCGTTAACATTTACTTGCATTTTAAATACAAAAAAACAGACATTACAAATCTAAACAATGTTCTTGTCCAATGTCTATTTAACATAAATCAAAGACATTGATTAAACGTTGATCTCTAGTCGTAAAGAGTGATACACAAACTATATCTCACGTCTCCCTGTAATCGAAGTTTCTTCTGTTTCGGAATATTTATTGGTATATAGCATGGCAGGAAGTCTGCACCGTAGCGTATTGAGGCAACTTGCATTGCGCCTAACAAATGTCTTAGTAGAATTTTTAATTTTTAAGGTCTTCGGGATCGTAACAATTGTGGCCCCGAGTGTTATTTTCGCTTTCATGGTTTGCCTATTGGAGGTTTAGAACGTCTCCCTATAAAACGCGATCAAATAGCGTTAAGCATGGTTATCATTATGATTGATAACCGCCATTGTTGTATATATGTATTATTATTACGTCATGACTTCTACTCGCAATAAGTGTTTAAGAGGTCATATGGCACTTTCGATGAATGGATTGTACGCTAACATGCAATGCTCAGAATCGAATGTACCGCATTGCGATGATGATGCCTTGGTCAGTTTGCAGTTCACAGCCATCCGAAGAAAATACAAAACTCGTTAGCCTAAGCTCTATCTAGGTTACCAGTCCAGCTTTAAGTTGTTTTTTTTTTTTTTTTGCTGTATATTTTCCAAATTGTTCCCAATGTCAAAGAGCAAAAATAAAGGTTTATTATTACGACGACACCACCTTGTGTGTAACATCTATATTGCTTAATTTATAACGTCCTTTTGACGTCGTTATATCGATGCCTTTGCTATTGACTCTTGACTGTTTTAGTAACACAGTTTTAGCAATAATATCACTACGGCAGGAATGAAAAATACTATAAATTTAAAGTTATCATATTATTATTAATCATCACATCCACTACTTACGTAATTCATCATTACTTGGACCTAAAAATAGAAAAAAAATAATCCCGATTAAAGCTTGGCAATGATTTCCAGGACAACAACCAATGCAAAAAAGTAAGGATTAAGTATTTCTGCAGGGTAGGGGAGGAGCGTGCAGTGTTATTTGCATCGTGGTGCCTAAAACACATAATTATACTCCTAGTCCTGTAAGCAACTTCAATAGTAAAGTCTGTTTAAACTTTTCAAAGTATTTGGTTAAGTAAACACTTGTGAAAAATTGTCTAAAACCAAAAAATTTATATTCCCAGTGTCGGTCTCAAGCAGAATTTACTCATTAACATTCATGAGATAGACGTTGCCACCCGAAGTGCTTATAGACAAAGTGATTAAGAATCGCCCTCTAAACGGTGAAAGTTGTGATGTGTCATGGTCACCTTACCCTTGGGTCAGCCGGTCACGCAGCATTTGTATGACTTGAACTTTTATTAAGAGTAATATATTCAAAAGCAGGCGAGAACATGTTGGTGTTCCCATATATAAATTTTCCATTTTGGCCTGTTTTCAAAGTGACTTGTCATGGTCTCCGTTTTTGGTGAACGACACCGTGATATGGTTGTGACCCCGAGGTCTGTACAATGTCGTTTTCCCGACGCCTTTTAGAAGGGATGTGCTACAAACGTTGACTAGATTTCGAATTTAGAAAGTTGATGTAGCAGTGACGAAACTAATCTTTAATTGATAAGAAATCTGTTAATTAATTTATTTATATCTAATAAGTCGACATCTTTACACACTTGATGGAGTTTGACTACAAATATGTAAAGATAACATTAAAAGTACTATATAGCTTATTTCATTCAAATTTCTTAATTTTCAATTCCGACTTATGGTGAGGCATATGTACTACATTATAAAGGCCTATGTATTTATAGAAGCCTATGTGTTTTATTAAGTACTTACGCCCGTGGACAGTGCAAAGCAAGGCAGCACACAACACCAGCCAAAGGAAGTTCTTCATTGTCGCCTGTTGACATGTAAAAAGAATGGCAAATGTATCCGCAACAGCAGGTCTGGTTCTTGGCTGTGATTAAGCGAATCTGCACACTTGTTCATGTTTTATTTGCCCACTGGATTCATCAAAGTATTTACAAGAAACACAACCTCTTTCGCTGTGAAAAAAATAGCGGTGAGGTAAAAGTACGATGTTGAAAGCGAATCACGGCAAATCTATTGGGTCTAATGTACATTTAAAACTTTGTGACAAACAGTAAACATACAAATTCTCATGTATCATATCCAGCGAAATATCTCGGAAACGGTTGAGTCTCTTTCACCGGGAACAGGCCCAACCCCCCCCCCCCCCCGTCAAAACCCCCCGACTAAAACCCAGGGGGTTTAGGCCGCCGGGGGGTTTTAGTCGGGGGGTTTTGACGGGGGGGGGGGGGTTAGGGCCGGGGGGGGGTTTCGGTCGGGGGGGTTTGGGCCTAGACTATCTCTCACCTTAGAAGACTAAGAGGCTACTTTTTTCAAGATGTTTGTTTGATTGTGACCTCATTTTAAACACTCATGTCACACTAGCGTAATTTTTATGTCATGCGGTTTTAACGATAAACTTCAGCTCACTCTCTAACCCAGTAAGAGCTTAAGAGCTTTTGTTTTTTCTAGCCCCTTCTACTACCAAAACCGCAAAAAGTCCATCCCAAAGACATAGCTTTGCAGCTCAGTAATGACACATCACTGGATAGATCAGTCAAGGTTTTGTGAACATGAATGAATTCTTCTTATGTTATTCCTGGCATTTTAAACGATACCATCTTTGGAACAATTCAAGGCCGTTGAAATTTATCTGGATATCGACCGGTTGTCTTGAACGCGAATATGACCTGCTAGGAATCGTTGTTGTTCAACAGCCAACCTCTTTCGCGGTTCGGTCTGTTGTATATAACACCTTTTATACTCCCCAGACCCAGTGGGGATTCCGCGGAATATAGTACTTATAAAAGAGAGGAACCAACTTTTAAATAAATTCAGCAACAAACTTTTACGGCTGTTCGGTCTGTTGTGCATAATACCTGTTTACTCCGCAGATCCAACGGGGATTCCGCGACATTAATACTCATTAAAGGAGAACTACTTTTTAAAGATATCCATCCGCTCTGTACTTGTACATAACAGATAGATCTCAGTAGAGGTCAGCTGTTTTATAAAAACGATTAGGAATGGTATGTGTCCAGGAGGGAGTCTATCCAACGGCCGTCTCTCGTCGCTTATCCACCCTCCCGCTTGAGTCTTATAAACAACGTCGATACCCAACGTATAGACAACATCGGGCAACAAGATGTTGACATTTTACACAATTTGACAAATTACGGAGATTCAGTGGGCCGCTGGATTGACGTTGATTTAATGCATCTTTATCATACAGCGGTCATTAATTGATGTATTCCAAATAATAAACGATGCCTGCATTCAACAATAATCACTTATATATGAAACAAGTTGGTTATTGGCTGTACATCATTTATTTCATTTTCATGCATTAGGACATAAGTGATATACAGCCACCGTTCTCATAAAACAACATACCCTTGACTCACATCAAATTCTCAAAATTCACATTTCGTTGACAAGCAGTGTATGATCGCTTATCTGTATGACTTACATTGTTGTTGACAAAAGAACAGATTTACATTTTTACAAGTGTGTAGAGATTTATTCAGCTTTAAGAGTATGTGTTTGGTTGATGTACTTGTGATGGAAATATTGACAGCAGGAACGCTCAGTATTGTTGAAATCACTTCAAATCTCCAAAAGGTAATGAATTCACAAGTGCTGAGATATCACATGATATCGCTCATTTCAAGTGCAGCCCCTAATGGCAGCTGGACCCAATAAACAATGGAATATCAGCGAGCGTCTGTTTCCGATCGCGACGTCTATCTAGCGTTCACTCAACGACTTCGTCTTAACATTTAATAGGCCTTACGAAAACTTCCCCTTATTCACCATGGAGGGTAATATATTATTTCGACTTTCTTAAACAACCAGCCGCCGTTTTCACAAAAGTTAACTGCACAGTTAACTGTACCTCCAGCGTTCTGGTTGCTAAGAGAGCAGTTAACGGAATCAGTTAACTGCACAGTTAACTTTTGTGAACACAGCAACAGATAAGGATGTTTAACTGACATCCGTTCGCGACTTGTCTAGACCAATTTCATGATTGGTAAGTATTCTAACACCCGGGAGTGCGCAGGAACACAGGAGTATATTGTTAACGGGGCGGTTTAGTTATGTCTCAGGATAAATTGCTTGTCTCAAGTTTATACAGCGACCTATCCCGAGATCTGTACAACGTCGCTAGCCCGACTACTTTCCATCAACGATCCCCCATGACGTCTATTCATAGGCATCCAAATCCCTACGTTGATTTCACGTCGGATCGCAACGTCTATCCCACGTCATTCCAACGAAGCAAGTTTTTTTTTTTTTGCACATTGGCGCTATTTATGACTACAATAAAAAGTGCAGTTGAAAACGATTCGGTAAATAATGTATGAATTATTCCGAGGGTATACTCGAGGGCTGCATGGCTAAGGTAAAAAATTGTCCAATTATTTCACACTGTCCTCTTCGTCTTATATGAAGTTAATTGGGAACTTAAATTATTCTGTACACTTATGGTTTGTACCAGTCCAAAGCGTGCTCCAGTCCGAACACGTTTTAGTTTGACGATTACTGTATTGTTATAGAAAAAATGAATGGCACACCATGTTTAATTCTACGCCAAACTGAATGGCACGATATTCTGTATGGCACGCTAAACTGAATGGAATCCTGAACGGCACGCCATATTGAATGGCATGCCATACTGAAAGGCACGTTATACTGAATGACACGTTATACTGAACGCCATACTAAACTGAATGGCACGCCGTACTAAGCGGTACGCCAAGCTGAATGGCACAACATACTGAGTGGCACTCCATACTGAATGGTATGCCATGCTGCATGACACGCCACACTGAAGGGCACATTAAACTGACTGTGACTCCAACAAATGATCAAAAATGGAACTGGAAGATATTTTCGGTTTTAACTGAAGCTTTGAATAAATCAATGAATGGGATTCCACCTGCTTGCTTGCCTAAAGCCCACCGAAAGCATTAAATACTAAAAATGAAAAAAAAAACAATCACCACACAAGTTCAATATTTATCAGTTCTAGGAATTAATTACTAATATTCCAACCAAACAGCAACAACAACAACAACAACAACAAAAACAAAAATAATAATAATAATAATAATAATAATAATAATAATAATAATAATAATAATAATAATAATAATAATAATAATAATAATAATAATTGGCTATTTGTTCCAAAGCGTGATCCGGTAACACGTTAATCAAAAAGATCATTAGGTCCTTTTCAAGTTAAAATCTACATGTAAAAATATTCAGAACTTACTGTGCTGAACCATGAATACCCGGAGGGGGGGGAGGTGGGGGAGGAGGGTTAGGGGAATGCTCGTACGTACCTAGTAACATAGGAAATGGTATTAGTGCCATTTTGCATGGGTTAATTAATACGGGTTATTTGGCGTGGTTAATTTACACCATTATTTAACATGGTCATCTTGCAGGGATATTTTGCAAGGTGATTTACACAGTTATTTTACACGGCCATTTTGCACGGTGATACACAAGGCTTTTTTCACACGGCGATTTACGCGACCATTTAGCACGGTCATTTTCCATGGTTATTATACATGGTCATTTCAAAGGGATATTTTACACGGTTATATTATTTTTTTAATTGATGCTGAATTAACAACGTCCAAGACGTCAGGATAATACCGATCTATTGTTACCATCTAAACAGTGACAATGATCACGTGTCGTGGTCAGCCCTCCGTGAAAACACTCCCACCACTAGTTCTTCCCATAACACACAATATTTATGAGTCAATACACATGAATATTTTGAGAACCAGGCTTGGAAAAAACTTGCACGCTTTTGAGTTTCCCATATACGGCATCTCTACACTGTCGATTTCTGACGTCTGTTCAGCTTTGCACTACATACACTGAATATACTTTGTTTATTCAACGTCTGTTCAATGTTGTGTCAAAGACATTGGTAGGGCATTAAGCTGTGGTCGCCACAAATCTAGACATCTAGCTGTCGTATGTGTTAGCATAGGAGACCAAAAGAAACGCGTAGAAAGGGAGGGGGGCATATTAAGGTCAGATTAGGTCCTCGCGCAGTACTAATTTCGATAAAAAGTAGGTGGGGACTGTCATTTTCATTTCGCATCGTAACGTTAAATGGACAACGGATGTTAGAATGCTTTTTACAAAAGATAGAGCACATATGTATTACATCTTGATGAAAAGGAACCTCGAAACAAACCTAATGATCGAACGACGAACGTCGAACGTTGCGCTGAAGCAGTAAAAAATGTTATGGTTCCGCCTAAACGCAACGTTTAAATAACGTTTCTATTTTCGATCAAATCTTTTTAAAGTTGAACTGAAAACATCCAATAGATGTCGACTAAAGTTTTCTCGTTCTGTTCAATGTTCTGTCAAAGATACTACAGCGGAAAGGTCATTGCAACCTCAGTACCCACCCCAACACACTCATCCGCACCCTACCCCACATTCTCCCTGCTGTCTAAACACCCCCACACCCGCACCCTACCCCACATTCTCCCTGCTGTCTACAAACCCCCACACTCTCAACCTACCCCACATTCTCCCTGCTGACCCAGCCCCACACCCTCACCCTACCCCACATTCTCCCTGCTGTCTACCCACCCCCACACCCTCACCCTTCCCAACATTCTCCCTGCTGTCTACCCACCCCACACACTCACCCTACCCGACACTCTCCCTGCTGACCCACCCCCACACACACACTACCCCACATTCTCCCTGCTGACCCAGCCCCACACCCTCACCCTACCCCACATTCTCCCTGCTGTCTACCCAGCCCCACACCCTCACCCTACCCCACATTCTCCCTGCTGTCTACCCACCCCCACACCCTCAACCTACCCCACATTCTCCCTGCTGTCTACCCACCCCCACACCCTCACCCTACCCAACATTCTCCCTGCTGTCTACCCACCCCCACACCCTCACCCTACCCAACATTCTTCCTGCTTCAGTCTCTTATACTTTATCTACAGTATAAAGTATAAAGAACAGTGGAGTTATTTCACCAACCTGAAAGCTTTCTTTCTCTGGATCGTTGTACGGAATGGTCCTAGTTATCACAGTCTCTAATTTGCTCGGCGAGTAAGTGATGTGATTTTATCCTCATTAGCCGGAGCCTATATATACGTACGGATTCCCATGTTTCCGTCACTATATGTTAAAGTCGAGGGGTTTCCGTGGATATGCTACTGTCAATCACGCGAGTCATCAGAGGAGTGGCGTCACTAAGGGTATCCAATGACGTCGTGGAAAATTATTTTCTACTTATACATATTTGTATCTTTATGGTTCGTGCGTGTAGTAGATTTGAATGTTCATGCAAAATCTAGACTACAGCAGAACTCCAGGACATGACGTCTCCACAGGCGGGATCAACTAACAAGGACCACTTTTCTAAAATCCACTTCTAATTTCTTTCAAGTACGACGAGTCTGACAAATACGATCACTCTGAAAATCGACTGTAGCTCAATCCCACCGGTGCTTCTCTTCAAGGGTTACCAGGTAATTATTCCTAACATAATTTAAAGTGTTTACAATCAAGATAAATGACTGTAGGATGGTGCTTTAATGTGCATTGTAAGTGTCATCACTTGTTCAAAGAGATTTTATGGTTTGAGCTATTTCCATATTTGATCCGGAAAGAGTATGGAAAATCATTAATCACGTGGTTTTAACGGTTTCCAAACCAAACTGATGAAAATTTATTATCGCCTCACATGTCGGAGTTTTCTAAAGCTAAAAGCACCCGTATTTTGGCGACAACTGGCTGTAGCAGTGGAAAATAATTCTTGTAGAACGGTAAGTAAATTTTCCCTCTCTCTCTCTCTCTCTCTCTCTCTCTCTCTCTCTCTCTCACTCTCTCTCTCTCTCTCTCTCTCTCTCTCGCCTGGGTCAGCCAGTCGTATGAGATCGATTTCGATAAATAGTTTTCAAATATAGGTAGGAAACAATCTGCGCGTTCTTAACATTCTCATATTTAATACTTTTTTTGGGTTCATTTTCGGAATAACTCTCATTTCTGCCATTTCCTGTGAGCGAGCGATAGCTCGAGGTGATTGTTTTTGCTTGTTAGTCCCGTATTACATTAAAGACGTTGGATAGACGTCGGAGAAAGTTGAGTTTGGTTGTGACCAAAAATAAATTCTAAACAACGTCGCTTAACCAAAATCTATAAAAAGTCATTTATGGTCGAGGCGAATAATAAAAAAATCACAACCGCAGTTAACGTGTGATTGGTTCCAAGCGCCACTGGGTTACTGCGCAATACTGAAGCGAAAGGATCGTGTAAAACCAAAATTGCTAACTAAACTGGTGAAAAAAAACAGATTAAAGTGCAGGGATGGAGAGCAACAGTAAATTAGCTCTAGACCTGGACAAATATCGCACCTGCGCCATCCTCTTTGTGGGTGCCCCATGTATATCCGTATGCTTCCTAGGCGTATCGAGGGGACTCGTGATCAATCCCTTCTTCCACCCTCCCCTCCATCCCTTGTATGATCTTCATAGGTGTATCATCAACCCTCTCTTCCCTACCACAAGTAATCTGTGGGGAAGAGTCCATCCAGGTCTTAGTTGCTAATAATGCTCCTTACACATGTGCCCCATACACAAGTGCTGCATGCACACCTGCTCCATACACACGTGCTAGATACACGAGTGCCTCATACACACGTACCCCATACAAACGTGTGGCATACACACACGCCCCATACACACGTGCTCCATACACACATGCTCCATACACACGTGCCTCATACACGCGTGCTCCACACACACGTGCTCCATACATACGTGTCTCATACACACGTGCTCCATACACACGTGCCCCGTACACACGTGCTCCATACACACGTGCTAGATACACACGTGCCTCATACACACGTGCCCTATACACACGTGCCCCATACACACTTGCTCCATACACACGTGCCCCGTACACACGTGCTCCATGCACACGTGCTAGATACACACGTGCCGCATACACAGCCATGTACAAGTGAAGTTGCAAAGACGTTGCAATTTTTGCAAGGCACAATTCTAAGAAAGTTTAGAGCACAGAGTCTTCTCGACAGTCCAGGAGAATAATTAGTTAATTAATAATTAGTTCCGCATTCGACTGAAACTCTCGCTTTCTTTGACCAGGGCAGGACTTTTTTTTGTCTTCTGTTTTCTTCTAAATCACATGACAACTGTTAAGATGATCGGCTACAACTGTATCATCGGTTTAAGAAATCTATCGTCGGAAAAGACCCAGAAATCCATTGTGAGGCCTTTTACGGGCTGGTATCAACTTCTTTTGGACAAGAAAATCTTTTCTAACTCTTCGAAAGCAGAAAAATTCCCATATGAAACAGGATGTTGGTCAATTATTAGCATTGGGTGAAGAAATGTTTACGGTTCAACACAGCTGGGCCATCATGGTGTTATTTGGGACAACCACTGTGTTACTCAGGACAACCACTGTGTTACTCAGGAGAATAACAGTGTTGTTCAGGACAACGATGGAGTTGCTCAGAAAAAGAATGGCCGGTGTGCTCAGGAAAAGGATGGGGTGTTCAGGGCAACAACGGTGTTGCTCAGGACAACCATGTGTTGCTCAGGACAACCAATGTGTTGCTCAGGACAACCATGGTGTTGCTCAGAAAAAAAATGGTGTACTCAGGAAAAGGATGGGGTGTTCAGGACAACAACGGTGTTGCTCAGGACAACCATGTGTTGCTCAGGACAACCAATGTGTTGCTCAGGACAACCATGGTGTTGCTCAGAAAAAGAATGGTGTGCTCAGGAAAAGGATGGTGTGTTCAGGGCAACAACGGTGCTGCTCAGGGCAACCATGGTGCTGCTCAGGACAACCAAGGTGTTGCTCAGGACAACCATGGTGTTGCTCAGGACAACCAAGGTGTTGCTCAGGACAACCATGGTGTTGCTCAGAAAAAGGATGGTGTGCTCAGGAAAAGGATGGTGTGTTCAGGAAAACAACGGTGTTGCTCAGGACAACCATAGTGTTGCTCAGGACAGCCATGGTGTTGCTTAGGAAAAGGATGGTGTGTTCAGGAAGAGGATGGTGTGTTCAGGAAAAGGATTGTGTGCTCAGGAAAAGGATGGTGTGCTCAGGGCAACAACGGTGCTGCTCAGGACAACCAAGGTGTTGCTCGGGACAAGCATGGAACCATGGTGTTGTTCGAGACAACTTTGGTGTTGTTTAGGACAACGATTGTGTTGCTAAGCGTTACTAAGGTGTTACTCCTTACCACCACAAAGTTACTCAGGACCACCACGTAGTTGCTAAGCATTACTAAGTTGTTGTTCCTTACCAACACGGAGTTACTCGAGACCAGCACAGGGTTGCTAAGCGTTACTAAGCTGTTACTCCTTACCACCACTAAGGTGTTACTTCTTACCACCACGGAGCTACTCAGGACCACTACAGGGTTGTTCAGCACGATGCAGGCCTTTTTGAAGAAAATCCTTTCTTGCAGTAAGATGCATGTGAAATGGCGTAAAATACATGATAAGTCTATACAACTAAAAGCTACGAGACGCATGTGTATTATGCCACAGTATTTTAGCAAATCATCCTTTGCTGCTCCAACGAGGTTTGCTGCAGCTGGTGGGTGGGAGAATAATTCTAAAAGCGGAGAATGTAAATTATGCCTTAACTTGAAATGCCCAAATGACATGATTTTGCTTATCTCCACCTTCAATGAGACCAAAACCGGAGCAGCAGAGCCTGTAATTCTGAACTGAAAAATCGCGAATTACGGGTAATTTCGTAAAAGCCCGTGGTTGAAGGCAACGGGAAAGAGTATTCTGGTTCCATGAAATTAGCAAAGCACAGAACTAAGGTGCACTTTATTTAAATTTCTAATCAAATCTTATGGTCGGGAAAAATTCTCCAAAAACACAATCAGAAAACAGATTTAGAACAGGCAAAACAAGGTTGCCTGAGCAGACACGAAGACCTGACCGACACCACAACCTGGCGTTGTTTCCATCCCCTCTAACTTTCCACTGCATCAGCCGTGGCTAGAAATAAAAAAATCAACCCCTTACTGATTTCATGTCTTAGCTGGTCGTGAACAGAACACACGGACCACGGAACTGAACTCTGATGTCTTTACAGGGACGTACCTCTGTAGAAGTACACTAGTAAAGCTCAGGACAAACTAACAACACACAGGGATTCGACCACAATTCGATGCCTAAAAACTAAGCAGTATTCCGCGGTCAAATTGACTTTCAAGACAGGATTTTCACCTTACAAGCCTCAAAAATACATAAATTTGTTTACTAATAGAGAAGCGGAACAAACAAATCGGATGAAATTTACTGTCTTCTACACCTCATATGGGATATACACAGTTCTCATGGTCAGAACTTTCCCGGTGCTTATGGTCTTCGGACCCATCACAGCACCAGCTGGGGTGGTACGTGTGGGAGGACGGCGGTCGAACGGGACATAACACTTCCTAATTTCTTGCCCTAGAACAAGGACACTGAAAGGACACTGAAAGACCATGATGGCTCAGAGGGGGATCGATGGGATAAAAGCTGTGCATACATAACGCTGTGATAGCATATTACTTAGAGGCTAAGGCCTTCGCTTCAGCTAAAGGGCCCAGAGATCCTTGGGGACCCAACGCAAGAAGAACGGTTGATAGGCAGTGGAAGTATAGGAGACAGCAGTCCTTCAATTAGCAGACAGCTTTCCACGATGTCCCTATTGTCTCCGAATCGTGCCAGAATCAACCTAGCATTCTGCATGAGGGAGAGGTATAGCTGCACGAGACCAAATTTTTGAGACTTTTAAAAGCGTCCTCGTCTCTGTGCGGCATTATGGTTGACTGTTACCTTTGCTCCTGGGCATTCTGTCCCTTGGCTTTGCCTCCAGTGTTCGGTTTCCTCCGTTTGAGCAATGGTGGCCGTGACTGGGCTGGAAATTTGGCATAGTTCTCTAAAAGTCGATAGAACTTCTCCCGTTTGGTTGAATGCTGACAGGCTAATGGTCGAGATATCCATGACATGAGAGCGAGAGCATAGGACCGGACCATACTTTTTGTTTATCCTCTCGATTTCCGATGGGAAAATAGTTCGGAAAATTTAGGATATGGGTATAGTTAAACCTTCTCAAATCTTCTTTAACACTTGATCACTTGCTGGAGAAAACAGTTCGACAAACATACAGAATCAATCACATAATATAGGTGGGAAGTTTGACCACATCCCGTCTTGTCAACACTAAACATTCTAGTATATTCGAAGATGTAGCATCATGCATAAGGGACCCAAGAAAGCACTTTGCAGGGCAAGCAATCTCCGGAAGTGCATCACTCAGTGATATATCTTCTGATGCCATTGAAGATGAGGCAAGAGAATGTGATCGGCCGAAGTTGGGAGTGGAAGGAGTGCGGATTTAGATGAGCGCTCCTCGTCTTCAAGGAAGTCTAGCTTGGCAATTGCTTAAGAGAATGCCTTCGCCTTTGTTTCTTGGTCTTTCTCTTGAAGGGGGTGAGATATTTGAGGCAATGGCAGTTGTTCCGTCTCCCATCGTTTACCAGTCTATCCTGATAAATAAGCTTCTAGACTCTTCGTGACAGTCTAGGTTCAGTCGCAGTGAGATTATATGTGGTCCCTCTTACAAAGACCAAGTGTGTGTAAAAGGAAGTAGGTGATTGAACATACTTAAACGTCAACTGAGGCGGTGGTCGTAAGCCATCTTTTAGTGCAAGTAGGAGAAGTCCAGAGCTAGTTCAACTGCAGTTGTTCACAACAAAAATACAATTACCAGCATGAACTTAACATTTGCTGTCCTGCCTCCAGCTGATTTCGGCAATAAATGTCTGAAATAGCCTGACCCTAAATACGTTTTCGTGTACGTGGTTTAGTACCGTTCCGTTCTGGTCAGTGTGCACTGGCCTTGTCTTTCCCACTTGTTTCTCCCATAAATGTAAGTACCCGCTTTGCATTTTATAGTCTTAAGCTTAAGTATCTGCGCCCACGCTGCCATAAATATTAGAATGTGATGGCAACTAAGTAACAGGATGCTACGAAAATTTAACTTTCTTATTGCTAGTGCTGCATTACAGAATGACTATAAAACGTTGAATGTGGAAATAGGTATTTGTTTACATATAAAGTGAAAGATGGTCAGTGGATATACTGTTGATATATTTTTGCGACAACGACACTGTGTTAATGTCAGAAAGGACCGCTGTTTGGAAAGTCCACATTTACCAATACAACCCTTCAATCAAACTATCCTCGCGAATGGGCCATTGGTGTGTAAGAACACGTAAAAACAATTTTTATGAAGACATTGTACATTTCCTAACTGTATATGCGGAAGACTTGCGGGGCATACAAATTCTAATTTTGATTATCCGACGTCAATGCAACGTTGTGTCTGTCCATCCAGAATTCGCAACTTAGAAACGAAAAATGATTCTCCTGTCACATCGTCTCTATAAATGTTCGTTACATTTTACAGCATTTGCTGTAAATATGTTCTGTTGCTAGGTGTGGCATATGATTTTTTGCTAGGTGTGGCATATGATTTGTTGCTAGGTGTGGCACATGATTTGTTGCTAGGTGTGGCATATGATTTGAGGCTATGTATGGCGTATGATTTGTTGCTAGGCGTGGCATAGGATCTGTTGCTAGGTGTTGCATATGATGTGAGGCTATGTATGGCGTATAATTTGAGGCTATGTATGGCGTATGATTTGAGGCTATGTATGGCGTATGATTTGTTGCTAGGTGTGGCATGCGATTTGTTGCTAGGTATGGCATATGAATTGTTGCTAGATGTGGCATACGATTTGTTGCTAGGTGTGGCATATGATTTGTTGCTAGGTGTGGCATACGATTTGTTGCTAGGTGTGGCATACAATTTGTTGCTAGGTGTGGCATATGATTTGTTGCTAGGTGTGGCATACGATTTGTTGCTAGGTGTGACATACAATTTGTTGCTAGGTGTGGCATATGATTTGAGGCTATGTATGGCGTATGATTTGAGGCTATGTATGGCCTATGATTTGTTGCTAGGTGTGGCATACGATTTGTTACTAGGTGTGGCATATGATTTGTGGCTAGATGAGGCATAGGATCTGTTGCTAGGTGTGGCATACGTTTTGAGGCTATGTATGGCGTATGATTCGTGGCTAGGCGTGACATTCTATTGTAGCATGTGCTTATACTTCTTCACAACCGAATGAATGAGCGACTTCGTCACTAGGTTAGCCTCTTGCTTATCAGTGGTAGCCATGGCAAAGATCGAAAACTTTTCATTTTAAGGACCCCATAGGTGCTATCTCTTATACATTTGTCAGTATGCTTGGAAAATGTACATGGGCCTGTTTAGGCCCTGCAGCCTGTTTCGGCATGTCAGCCTTTTTGATGTCCATCATTGAATATTTCCACCACTGTCACATGGTTACGTCCTTCACATGTCAGCACTTCCTGTTTGTCCAATATTTTGTTGAGCTCCTCTTCCAGGCCTTCCCATTAAACACAAAGCTGCATTTTTTCACTACTTGTACATTGTAGGCACAAGATGCAACGGCCAAAGCATGTATGGGCACTCATGGCAGTTCTCTTATTGTACAGCGATATTTCTGGTGAGCGAATTCATAAACAGAGGGTTTTTAAGGTTATAAGGCAGTTGTACAGCTAATCTATTTTCTAATGACGAGTTTCTAAGTGTTTTTAATCTGAACTAACCAAGGGCATTGATTAAATTATGTGGCATATATCTGCATCGCTTTGTTGGGCACTCAGTTATCTTGTATCATTGAAAATGAATGAGCCAAACGGCTATACGTTATTAGTAAATAATATATTTTTGACCAATGTATAAAATAGATAGGGAAAATATGCGAAACTGAGCTGTGTAATGCCAGTTAATCCAATTATATCACATCTTGTACAACACTGATGACAAAAGCTTAAAACAGATACATTTATGTATATATTAGTTTACTGATAAATAAACAAAAGAGACTTAATTTAAAAAGCAGTCACATCCCGTGAAATATCTACAAAACATTCAATAAGACATGGCTGTCTGGATAATTTTGCTGAGAGAACATTTTCAGAAAGACTTCAAATGGACGAAAATAGCCTTGAAGCCTAAAGGAAAAGACATTAATTGTGTTATACTGTATGTGTCACTTTCTGAAGTATTGTCTTGTTTAGTGTCGCTGATGAGAGAGCGTGAGTACAAATTACTGTTGTCTGCGAGAGAACAACGCAAACCTAAAAACTACAACGAAAAAGATGAAAGAAATGACTTGTTGAAGTCACTTCCAAAAGAAGAGCTGTGCGACCTGCTGAATACAAATCGCGGTAAGTGATATCACTCTATTTACTGCATTCCTGTCAGTGTTTTCGCTGAACAATATTAAAGAATCGATACCTTTAACATCAGGAATTAGACAATGGTTACGTGGAATTGATGCCATAGCCTCATAGATATTGTAGAAGATTCAAAGTTCCCACATATTCTGGCACATATTAAAGTAATTATAAAACGAAACTTGATTTTAAAAAATATCTTATATGCTAAAAACATCTGTTTTTTATTATTGATCTCTAGCACTGTTGTTCTTTATTGATCATGACTGTTCAGTTGACCAGGATTCCTTTTTATGTGTGTGTTATTGTTTTGATTGGTTGTTATTGAAACTTTAAAAAATCTTCATTCCTTCTTACAATTTATGGCCATTCCGTACAATGCATCATTGTTTTCTTTTAACATAAGTGACGTGATATATGTAGATAATTGTGTAATTGGTCCCTATAAATTGTTTTATGTTTTGTCTTTGCAGTTTCCCAGGATTATCTGAGGCATAGAGGGGTTAACCTTGCAGAGTTAAAAGACAAATGCAGAAACTACAATGGAAACACAGGTAAAATACATGTTATTTATCAAATACGACAGTGATTTTGATCTTTAAATCGTGATAAATAAATTAGGTTAATTTTGCCTTGCATTTAAACCAACAGATAACTAGATCGTTTTTGCTAAGGAGTAGCGAAACCTACACTGGAGACTATAAGAACATTACGAATTCCGGATAGGCCTAATTTAAAAGTAGTGTCAAGATGCCAGTTGCATCAAAACTCTACGAAACAAAGGCATTTCGACGTTGCTACAATGATATCTGGTGCGTCTTCTGCCCTTCCAGACCACAATAGAACACAACATCTTCTCACAATTTGGTTGTTATTGGTCCTGACTGTGAATCAACGTCAAATTCACCAGCCAAAGTCAAAATACTGTGCATTGCCAAATAGCGTTAGCATCATAACAAAGTACACTGTAGGTTATCGATCTGTTTCAAGCCATAGCTTCTGCTGTGCACAGTGAAAAGCATTTGACATACTGAATGTGCACTCACGCAAGCCTTTTCTTTGTTGTCCTGTTTAACGGGGAACTTTGTGGAACTGTTGCTTAGAGGAAAGGTAGTTTGGGGAGGTGCATTTTAAGAACTCTCCAGTGCATTTATCTTTTGCACCTTGTAATTTGAGTTTTTAGTATCGTTTCATTACCCAGTGCAATCTCATTCGAGACATAAAGCTTTGATAATCTCTTAAAACGGCGATAATAACGTTAGAGGTAAGAAAATTATCGATTGGACCAATACTCCTTGGTCAACAACAAGTCTGCCAAATTTCGCT
Organism: Protula sp. h YS-2021; assembly: GCA_949752745.1. Taxonomy (NCBI): domain Eukaryota; kingdom Metazoa; phylum Annelida; class Polychaeta; order Sabellida; family Serpulidae; genus Protula; species Protula sp. h YS-2021. The sequence continues at coordinate 14,276,781 of OX457025.1, read as the reverse complement.
TTTTTAGCTCTCATCGTTTTAGAAATTAAAGAAAACAGCAAAAAACATTTAGAATTTTACCGCAATTTCGTAGCTCCCTCAGACTGCGTCCTAAGCATTAAAACAAAACAAAAGCGATTGAACATTTAATCACTTTAATAAGAATTTGCATTGTAACACACCCTCTCCCCCGATCCCACCTCGACGAGAAATACATATGTATCATTTAAATTTTCAATAACACTTCATATTATGACGTCAAGCTGTGGTGATGAGCGAGAACAAGTATAAACCATCTGGAAGTCTGTCCATGGCAGAAGAAACAACAGGAGATGTTTCTAGCGTAAGAAGTGTGGAGAAAGACGTATTAGCATCACTACCGGATGCAGAGCTATGTGAAATGTTCAATGCACACAGAAGTAAGTAGAAACATAACAGTTCCCTGAAGTTCTAATGTTACTTTTTTCTTAACTTTGGCTTTGCGTACATGACCAATGTGACAGAGGGATACTTTCATATGAACCGCATTTATATGTCGTAAAGGGCCATACATTTGTAGGCCTCTCCGTCTAAATACTTTTGTCTCAGTTTCTGAAGAGTTTCTACATCATGAAGGTGTCGATGTGGCTGAATTCAAAGAGCAGTGCGGAAGTGACAACCAAGTGGCAGGTAAAGCAGACAACAGCTGAAATTTATAATGCATTGCGTGCATTACAGTGAGATCATATCTGTTTAACTGTCGTTGTGTTCATTATTATGCAAAACACAAATGTTGTCTGGCCTAGCTCTGACAACTGCTGCAACCCAGGTCAAAATGATGCATATTGTATATACATATTGTATGTTCTGCTAAAGATTTCATCTTGGCGCAGACAAAAAACAAACAAACAAGCAACAACTGATATCAAAGTTATTAACCAATCATTTTATGTTATTTAATTAATACAGCGTTCTTAGTTTTAGACCAACATACCAGCCAGTTAAGGCTGACGAGTGACTCGGGATCGGTAGTCTCAGAGCGGAGCAGCGCCATACAGCCAGGCGACTGTTTTGACTGGCAGACGTATAATGGATCACATTGTGTTTGCGGGAATTCAGACAGGTTATTATCTAGTTAATGTTCGATACCTTAATGATGAAAATTTGGTGGAATAAACACAAATTGATGATATTACAACTTAGTGACAATCAGCTTATTACATCTCATCTTTTAAAATGTGCAAATCATTAATATTTTTTTAATTATAGGTTACGAAATTTAAGCAAATTTAAGAAATATACATACAAATCTGCTAAGGGAATAATTAGGACTGTTTAGCATTGCTTAAAAGGAGTGTACAACATTCGGTACTCACCCAGAATTTAATGCGTGAATGAAAGTTTACGATTAAAGGTCGACATAAAGCTTTTCAACTGAAATGTTTATTATCTCTACGTCTATATGTCTATAAAAATCAAACTGAAGGTGTTCCAGTTATTTCAAATGACAGATGTATTTCAAGTATTTCCCGGTAAGCACACCCAAGTAAAACCCATGTAAAACCCAGGGTAATTTTTGGTCCTTCCCACGTGAATCCCATGCATGGGATTTGCATGGGAATGAGACAAAAATCGAGGTAAAATCCATGGTCGGAATTCCCACGCATAATCCATACGGGAAATACATGGGCATTCCCGGGCAGATTTTGGTCAAAAAAATGGTGTCTCCACGGGTTTTACATGGGACGACCCACTCTGGGCATACACGATAACTCCATCGAATACACAGACATGAACCTTTATAACTATAGTGTAGTTATAAAGTACTCCTTAAAAGAATTTTAAGCATAAAAATTTTAGTGAAATTGGTATTTCCATGTCTAACTTTCTATTATACTTAGAAAAAATGCAGCCCTCCACCAAAATATGCAGAATGTAGCAAAATTTAAATATATTATCGCTCAATGGCGGCTGTTTCCGGTCTGCGATAATAAGCCCACATTGCCAGACTGCGCATAATATACGTGTATTTTACATGGGAATGCCTATATGGGAAATCCCACGTAAAATATACGTGTAATATACGTGTATTTTACATGGGAATGCCCATATGGGAAATCCCACGTAAAATATACGTGTAATATACAAATGACTTCTAATGAAATTTTACGTGGGAATTCAAATGTATAATATATAAAACCCATACGTATCCCACATGGGAAAATTTTCTGTGCTTACTGGGCTATGCTTTTCCCAAGTAAAACCCATGTGTTTCCCAGATAATTCCCATCCTGGGCCTTCCTATGGAAATCCCAGATAATGGTGAAGATGGGAAAAATATGACATGGAGTTGCCCATGCATTTCCCAGTTGGGACCCACCTGGGTTTACCCGGGTGGGATTTACGTGGGTATTCCCATTCATATTTCATGTGTATTTTACAGGGGGTTTCCCAGGGTGGGAAAACCCAGGCATTTCCCACCCAGAAATGGCTCCTTTCTCCATGGGATGAATATGGGTTTTCCCCTTTCCCACCTTCCCATGCAAATCCCAATTAAAACCCATACGTATCCCACATGGGAAAATTTTCTGTGCTTACTGGGTTACACGGTTATATACTTTTTGTATGAACAGCTGTAAGGGACACACCGGTGGTCATGTTTGTGACGATGAGGGAAATGACTATCAGTCACAGTGTGACTTTCAAAGACAGATGTGCAATCGCGAGATCTCGACACTCAGACAAATGAGTGTCTGCAGTAAGTAGCATACAACTATATTCTGACGCACGACAGGTCTCGTTTCTATGTTTTTATGAGTGGTTGGTAATTAAAATAAATTTCACAGTTACAAAATTTTACTTCAGACTTCAATTCTTATAAAGCCTCATATCTAAATCTAAAATTTTAATATGTAAGAATGAATTTGAATTGCTATGTTTCTAAAAAAAAAAACTTTTTTGATATGAAAAGCGGAAAATTTTTATATATTTTGATTACTTTATTGTTATCTCTATTGTCATGTATTTTCTTTGGAAGATCTATTTGCTATTGTAACGTATTTTCTATTCTGACGTATTTTGTATTGTGAACAGCTAAGTGTGTGTACCTTAGACTACAAGGAAGCAGCCTTTTTAAGGAGGACCCCACGTACGGTCTGGGAATTTTCAAGGGCGTCGCTGAGACCCGGGCAGAGAGCGGAGAATACACGGAGTACAAGGCTATGGATGACTCGGAATTCATGATCATGATGGTGAAAGAGTGGGAAAACTGGGTTATAGGTAAAAGTCATTAAATATTTTTAAGCAACTTTATTAGGTCAACTACAAACACGAATCTTCGCACAGTAATTAGTTTTTTTTTTTTGCAAACTGCGACTGAAAAAGTCAAAACTTTGAAACTTAAATGAGGAGATCTTATTGTTTGCAAATGCTTTTTTACAAATTGAATATGTGTTTTTTTCTTACCGTTAAATTTTAGCACAAGAAACAGACCAAGAGTGTATAGATATTCTTTAATATGCCTTTAGGGAAACGAAATGCAAGCGGTGACTTTATCACGATGAAAGCTTTCATAGCTGGAGGGACTAGCCCGTTGGAAGTGGGAAAAGGAGGGTTTATGGTGCTCACACATGAAGACGGAGAAATTGTATGGGACGTGGACCCGTTGCTACACTTGGAATGCATCTCAGGTGCCCTCAACAAAATACAATAACAGAATAACTACACAAGAAGAAACAAGATAATTTTTACATTTAGATTTCAATTAAAAATTTCCTTTTCAAAACATCAAAAATTCCGAACAATGATCTTATCCTGCAGTTCCTGAACGAAAGTTCTAATTTTCACTAAAATATTGTATTTATCAAATTCTCTGCTCAAAAATAATTTTCTTTGCATTACATGTAAAGGATAAATTCATTTTACGGTGGAATCGAAGTAGGTTACGAATAAACTTTGTCACAAAATAGCGTGTTATTATCAATAAACGATCTTGGTAGTTCATCAGCAAATCCTTATGTCTAGGGCCTCAACTTTAACGCCTTACGAGAATAAGTGCAATAAATTGTATATTTATTGGACTAAAGTTCTGTAAGACCCAAGTAAGCGCAAGTGAGCAGTGAAATTTCAGCCACCCGCACTTAATATTTTATGTAACTATCATCGATATAAACAGTCGGTTATTCATTTGAACAACTCTTATTTTCAATGTCAAAAGTTTAAAATCTTCGTTTATGCAGTTGGAACATAATCAAATAGAATTCTGATTATTCTCTTACTCTTATTTATGAGAATAATTATTGATGAGTACATTTAGATTAATTATTCTATTTTTCAGAAAAAGACATTCCAACCATCCAGAAACGATTCTTCTTCATGTAAGTGTTCAGCCAAATGTTTTCACAGGGATCCCTATTTATACATTCACCTCATGACGTCTAGGTTTATGCATGTTTTAGCTTCTTCATAACTACTTAATAGAAAAATATCAAAGCTTCAGGCAGAATAAACAAATTGATTATACAAAACAATAAGTATTTTTTTTCAAGTCGGTCTTAAATTGAGTAGAAATTGTGTATCCTTCATACTCTAGTCAATCAGCTCTTTTTAAAAGATTATAGCCAAGTTCTTTAAATAGTAAATTACTGGTATTCCTTTAACAAAGTGCCTTGAAATGGATGAGAAAAGCACTCAGCTGCAGGCGAAGAACAAACCCAACAGGCCATTGGTCTTACATGGTCAAAAGCTCAAATTTGTCATATTTCTTACATAAGCTAAAAATAAACTTAAATAATTGGTTAAGTTTAAAGAAATGTCTATATCAGTTACTTCACTTAAAAAAATTAATGGGCAGTCTTACAGTATGTTCGCTGAGAATTGTTGTTCTGCACTACTATTACATCCTCATTCCTTAGTCTTCTAAGCATCTGCATATTTAGCAAACGGTATTTATAGCAATGACAACCTACTGGGTGTATTTCACGCACTTTAAAACTAAGCATAAAAACTCCTCAAATCAAATTATGTTTTTATTTAGTTTCTTTATCGTGGCAGCAGTGGTAGTGACGACAGTGAGCACAACCCTCAAGGTAGTGCAGTCGGTTAAAGGTTGCCTCTACTTCCCAGAAGTATGCGACCTACGGTAAGGGCGCGTCCAAGGATTAGGGGGAGGGGATGTGTAGGGAGTAAGAGTGGGTGCAATGATTTGGGGAGGGATAGATGTATGTGTGAAGGAGGATCAGGGTCTCTCCAATGATTGAACATCTTGCCATCTGCCAAAGGTTGCCTCTACTTCCCAGAAGTATGGAACCTACGATAAGGGTGTGTCGAATGATTGGGGAAGGCGGGTGTGTGGCGGAGGGTAAGGGTGTGTCCAATGATTGGGTGGAGGGGTGGTTGGGGAGTAAGGGTGTGCCCAATGATTTGGGCAAGGGAGTGTACAGGAGGGTAAGGGCGTGTCCAGTGATTGGAAAAGAGGGTTTATGGGTAGTAAGAGTAATTCCAATGTTTTTGGAGGAGGTGTGTGGTTGGAGTAAGGGTGCGTCCTATGATCGGGGAAAACGGTATGTGGTGGGGGTAAGTTAGCGCCGAATGATTGTTGGGGTGGTTGTGTGTGTGTGTAAAAGGGAGGAGGGCGTGCAATGATTGAAGATTTTGTGCCGTCTGCCAAAGCATACCTGTGCTTCCCAGAAGTGTCCGGCCTGAGGCAACTTTTACCTTCAACTTAAGTAATTACTGAGCAACAAGTGTTTATTATTTTTTATATTTTATATATTCATATAAAGTTAATATGTAATTATATACACTTGTTCAATATAACATGAGAGTTATCCACGTTCCTGTTATCAGATGCCATTTTTAAGCAACAAAATTGAACACAAAGAAATTGTCTGACACTATAAAATTACAAACACTGCTTTCTTTTCACCCATACTATTTCATGAAATGACTTAAGTTAGCTAATAATGTATTTTCAAACATGGCTTTCTTTTTAGAAAAGAAATTGAAGACGTAATTAAACCCAGGGTGGAAGGAAAAAAGAATAGGTTCGAAAGCAACTACGGGGACACTGAAGTGTACAAAGCCAACGTATTAGAGTGCTACACAAAAACTAGCACAATTCGCAAAGGTCTTGTGAGCATTCAGGAGCTGTTTAAGGAACTGGGTGATTATCAAACGAAAGCATTTGAACCCTGAAGGATGTTCCAACAGAATTGCTATCAGGTGATTTTGCCTATTCGCTCGAGATGTATGAGGAATATCAACAAGGATTGCATAAAGGTGCCGCGATTAGTATTGTAGGACTGCAGATAGAAGCTTCCCTGGCGATATACTCCTTAGCAACAACTACGGTAACCACAGCAGCGGTGGCCTTTGCCGCAGTTGGCGCGGTTATTGCTGTATTCATTGCAGTGGTCGATATCATCAGTAGCATAACACAGGAGAGGGAAATCCGCGATACGCTGCGAAGAAACAAAGCCGAGCTTCTCGAGGGTGAAAGAGATATTGACAAAGCTACCAGGGGTATGATTGAATTTCAAAAAGAGATATGTAAAGAATTATTAGTGCCGCTTAGCAAATTGTCAGAAGCAGGTGCTGAATATAGCCGCGACTTTCAGAACTTCATGGACATGTTGGTGCGCCATGGTACTTTCGTTGTGAGGCAGGAGGTGTGCAATCAATACCATCTGTACAATAACATCAGGGGCGGATTTGTATCAACTCTCAATACTTGGTTGAAAACCATTATTGACCACGTACAAAGTGATATTGAAGACCTCAAATGCAAGGTTCAGTTGGCTAAAGATCTCGCAATCTTTGCAGACACTATCCGCGATGACGTTCTGGTTCGGAAGAAAAAACCGGCTGCAATCCTGGATTTTGTTGTACAGAACAAACCCGATGCCATTCGACAGCAACTTTTTAAGAACGAATTTGAGCTCATCCGGCATATAGCAAAGAACATCATGCCCGGAAGTAGCTGTTACTGGGGGATAAGCTTGGAGCCTTTCAGACGTGGACGAGTAACTGCAGCCAATTATAGGGATTCCTCTGTTGTACCGCCATGTAGTAGCCCCGAGGTGTCCTCACAAACCTCTGCCATAGCTTCAGGAGTCGTCAGGAACTACCCGCCTTGTCGCATCATCAGCAGTCTTGATCCTGCCATAGTACGTGACATCAGTGGTCTCATGCGCCTTATCGCCCACGTCACGCTCCCTAATGATCGTTGCTACTGGGGTTATGACCTCGCTGCTGTCCGTTTAGGCGAATTAACCGATAGCGACCTCAACAATGCCGTTATAAACCCAGTTCACGTCAACACCTTGCGCTTCTCCTTCCCAGTTCCTAACCAAGGCACATATGAAGGAGCGAAGACAACAGTGTGCTCTCTGTTTAAAATGTGCACCAATAGCGCTTGGGTGAGCTTCTTCCTCTGCATGACTAATCAAGCCTGGGGATCTGTCGTTGGGAATTGTGATGGTGTACCAAACGCTGATGGCTGTCATATCAACACCAGTACTTACAATTGCTGAGAAATAATGCAATAACATTTTACTCTAGACATTTAATGCATATCGCTTTGTTGGAAATTGCTGCATGACAATGACATTGCCTTAACTTCGAAGACAGCAACTTTGCAATTTGGATAACAGTGTCATGTATGAAATGTAAATCACAATAATGTATTTTGTGCTTGGGATTACAGTCAAGAGTTCTGTAGACTTACTCTTCTGATAATGTAGCACTGAGGCTGTTTCAATTGCTCCAGATTTGTGAAACAATATCATTCAATTATAAGGGGTATTGCTAATTGTTATTGTAAAAGAAAACAGCGAGTTCTATGTGTGAGCACTTTGATCTTTTGTTATAGTCAGCTGTTTCTAAAATCAGCCATCCCTTTTTTGGGAATAAGAGTGTGAACGATTTTGATTAAAATTTGGTTGAGCAAATAAATTTGTATCATATCGTCCTCGAAAATTGTGCAAAGAAAACATAACAGTTTTAACGGTATGAATTTAAGCAAGTGTTAGAGTCAAAATGTGCTTGATATAAATGTTTCAGAAATTAATGGAAAATTTATTTCTGAAAAGCATTTTGTTGCTAATACCAAAAAGTAAATTTGAAAATTTTGAGTTCTTATATTGGCTACGGTCTTTTAACTCTTAGTATGACTACACATTTAAATAACATGGCTTTATAATTCTAATTGAAATCAATTTTCCATATCCATGATCCAGTTTGCAACTAAATTTACAAAGAAACCATGCACAAAATTTATTTTTTGATTGAATGACTCTCCATATGTAACTCACATTGTTGTTGCAGTCGACGTTCATTTTAGTGAATCGCATCGTAATCCAGGTAAACTGTGAAAAACCTCACATAGACGCGTAAGACCAAAATAGTGTCATTTTAATGTAGTTGATTTCTTATTTTGTTTGATGATCGAGTTTTTCTTTGTTCATTCATTGTATATGCAGGGAGTCATTTATTCCAGGGATTTCTGGATTATTACGGACTTCGCGTAAAACTACTCTGTAAACAGCAGTCAATAAAAAATTTCAATTTAACTGATGAATAAATTAGCGCATTATCATTCCGTCTATATACGTAATACGGGTTATCTTATCATATATCATCCCAAAATCATATTTAACATATGCACATAAATCCTGTATGCTCTACATTTATTCAGAATTTTGAACTACACAGTTCTTAAAATAAGAACAAAATTTTGAAGTGTATATTTAATGTATTTTAGTATTTTAGTTAAAGCCATTTGATATTTTACAGTATTCCCTACAGATTGTACATAATGTCCTCCCCTTGAATTCAGCCCAAGTTAAATCAGCATTTAGTTGATTGGTGATAATTCGATATCACTACAGATATGACAAAAACAAAGTCAAGTTAGTTGACACCACCAAGAAACATCACACCTTTTTTTATCTTTTTCAGATTTATGCATCTAATTTTTAAAATTATCCTATCAGAATTTCTCCAGTTGATATCAACAACTCTGTTTGGATTTAATTGTCCTGTATCTTTCTTGAATGATAACAAATTGTTTTAATAAAAGTAGTTTGATGATTACCCGTATCAAAACTGAATTAATGAGATTGCACGTCAATTAATGATATCAGTGGTGTTTCATTTTAAGTCAATAATTTAGTTATTAATTTAAAAATGAATGACTGGTTCCAGTGATTCGTGAGTGAACAAATTGACGCGATTTATGTTTATCTGTAGGTGTAATTTTTTATCATATTAAAAACTATGTATTGATACAAAAAATAAAGGGAACTGAAATGAGAACAGCCCTAGATATAATAAAGTTAGAAATATGAAAGAATAAGTCATTGCTTGATCTACATAAAATTCAAAATATGGATTATAGCGTAAACATATCACTAACCCTAACTATACATATATTACAGAAAATGGATTACAACATCAAGCATAATCCCAACCCTAACCCTACATATAATACAGAAAAAGAAATTTGCTCGTGCAAAAGCGTTCCTAAATTCAAAAGTTAAGCCTTTGTTTCAACAGAGTTCATTGTTGCGTTGCTATGGTCTTCGTTGCCGGTGGCCATACCGATCTGGTGCTGTTGTAAGCCTTCCGGTTGCAATAACAGCCTAAAATGCTAAGCAAAAAGAAAGGTTATGCAATAACATAAGATAAGATTTCTGTAATTTTATCAATTTGTTGAATGTAGGACACAAAAGGTCAAGATAATACAAAACAGTTTTTTCAGTTATTTAAAAACATGTCTCAAAAGTTTCCAGTTATTTAACAGGAAATTTTAAGTGTCGTGGATCTTTAAAGTGATATCTTAAAGCCTATGACTCTTTTCATAAGATGTTTTAAGAGAGATTTAAGAAACCTCTGGTGCAAATGCAGTGATTGTTAGAATTAAACTTATCACACGGAAGGGCTGTTAGGGGACTTCAAATAAAAGTTTACATGACAAGAGCTTGCTTCATGCCTGTCTACACCGTACACTCAAGCAGTGTAGAATGAATTTGCGCAACTATGCCTTACCTTGTTTTCTTTTGAATACTGCACCAGTTTAAACAGGGCCATAGCTGGAATAAATACGATTGGTAGAACAGCTAAACCCCAGCCTAAGGCCACTGCCCAGGACGGAAATATGTACACAGTCAAGAGACGAATGTACGTCAGCTCAGAATAATAATTCACAGCACTCATGATGAAAATAGTCTGTAAACAGAACAGAAAACCAGTTTTGATGCGGTTGTCGGACGGGGTAAGGAGTTGGGGTCTGTCCGATTTGTTGTACCCAGAAGACTATAATTTTTCTCCATCCTAATTTCTGAGATTCTTCAGTCACACCTGGTCCAAGTATAGTTCTCTTTCTGTTAGATCCCAACGAAGGCCAGAAACAACATCTGCTCCCCAAAAAACCCTCCTCAAATACCAAAGTGTTGCATAACTTACTAAGCAGTAGCATGGGGTGAGCACCAACCAGCAGATCTTCATCCACGGCCCGATACGAAAGCCCAGCATCGTCTCCAAGTTGTCATAATATTTGTTCACGCCTGCACAAAGTATCACAGTGTTATAGGCAATTAAAGGGCAGATGTTTGCTTTATTTATTAACCTAATGAATGTAAACTATGTTATGATTGTGGGAACCGTAAGATTTGTTAATACGATTTATTTTGTACATTGTCATCCCTGATGAAGATTTCTTTATTTATATTTGCCTCAGATTTTAACGTTCGCTTCTTGAATTCTTGTGCTCTCATATTAATTACTGCCAGCTATTGCAAAATACCTCACCACAATGACTTAGAGTTGGGAGTTTGAAATTTTAAATAAATAAATACGCCATTTAGTGATGCACTTCACACAAGTCATCTAGATAGCTCAGTGAGCAGTTTGCCTAACCATAAAGCCACGATATCGTAACACATTCGAAGAATCCGACTAGGACAACAATTCTGCTGGCAGTATAGTAGTCAAACAGCTGAAACACGTACATTCCGCCCTAAAAAAATACAATCATAAACATGTACATTCCGCTCTACAACAATAAAACATAAACACATACATTCCATCCTACAACAATACTGCTTAAACACATACATTTCGCTTCAATAGTAAAACATAAACACAAACATTCCGCCCTACAACAATAAAATATAAGCACGTACATTTCACCCTACAACAATAAAACATTAATACGTACATCAATTTCTACATCAGTGAAAGATAAAAACGTACGTTCAACCTCACAACAGTAAAATATAAAGACATATAAACCGGTCCTACAACAGTAAAACATGAATAGGTTTATCCCAAACTTCAACAAGAAATCCTAAACACGTACAACAATAACAAAAGACATATAGCAGTAACATATCACAACAAACATTTCAGCATACGATAGAGTAAGGTTGGGCAAGACGCCCATGCGGAGTTAAAGGCCCACTCAATGTTATTTTGAAATGAGTTAGTTTTTTCACTCAAAATCAAAACTGATCGAAGCGCCACATGACAAAAGCACATGTAATCTAAATAAAACCACAACAGTGGCACAATGTTGCAAGTAAAGACATTATTTAATTTTAGGGGGTCAATTTCATAAGGATCAGAATTTTTTGGGAAGGCATAGAAGTTTTTATGGGTTACAGATTTTAGGGTAATATCAAGAAATTAATAAGTGGCCTTGCTGTTTCTAAAAACACAACAGAGTGTAACCGATGATAGGCGATAGTAATTTTTTGAAATGATATTCACATTGTACCCTTCGGGGGGCACCCGTGGGCCTTTTGCCCCAGGTATGGGGCAAAAGGCCCACTTAGGGCAAAATTTTTTTATTCAGTTTTTCATGAAAAGTAAAAAGTTTTAATAACTGATTCACTATTGTGTAGGTAGAGGGATTTGAGGTTGAACACCAACCAAAAGATAAGGAACATATCTCAACTCAATAAAATTTTATAGCAAATCGCGCTTAAGGGGGGCCTCTTGCCCCACCTTACTCTAATCATACATAAACACATATATCCTACCGACAAGAAAGACAAATTTTCCTGGGTTTAAACGCGGCTTAGCTAATCTTTTCACACTGTCAATTCCCTATGGATCAACTTATGTATAGTGTATCAGAACACGACGTTACACATCATTGCGAGATTTTAACTTAAGTTAAACATATCCAGTGAGCGTTAATACTGTGGCCTTGCTTAGGATTAGCTTTTCCAGACAAGATTACTACTGATTTGCTCAGTATTAGTAAAGGCACTCTGCAGTATTAAAAGAACAAATAACAAATTTGCACTGTCAAAAGAACAAAAACTTTATCAATAAGAAAAGTTTTTCATATGGCTGAGTAATAATAGGAATAAACCACAAACTGGGATTTTGTGACTGCTGATAGACCCCTGTCGCCATCAGCCACTCGTCAGTTCTCGGACCGCAGCCACAAACCTCTGTTATGTTCTCTTTATATAATGAATGACAACATTGTGCCGCCCAACAAATCATTTTACCAATAAAAAACATAACAGACCCTATGTGGTTCAGATAAAGTAGTAAATAGTAAATACATTTGTTCGTGCCTATTTCTAAACAATATTCCAGAACACGGTGCAACAACATAAAATAACTGATCACACAGTAAAATAGCTAAAAGGCATAGACTAGGTTGCTATCACAGATACGTAATACTGAATAAAAACGTTTCTTCTTAAAAGACTGGTAGTTCGTTTCTTAACGTAGAGCAGTTGGTAGGCTGTTGCACAGTCGCCGTGCCAAAACAGAGAATGCCCTATCACCATAAATGTTTGTCCGGAATTTTGGCACATTTAACAAATTCTTATGTGTTGAACGCAGTTCTAGAAGGTTGGTGAAGTGAGAGTAGTTCACGTGACATAAATATTCTGGAGCTGTTCCTTGGATAATCCGAAATGTTAATAGTAGAATTTTAAACTCAGTTCTGCGATCAACTGGTAACCAAAGTAGTGATTTTAAAATAGGGTGACGTGGTCATATTTTCTGTTGCACTTCACGAAGCGAGCAGCGATATTTTGTATCCGTTGTAGTTGACTGATGCGGCACTTTGGAAGACCATATGGTATTGCACTGCCTTAGTCCAATCTGGAGCATATCAGTGCTTGTACTAGCTTCTCACAAGAGTCCTGTGAGATGTATGGCCGTATGGAGCGAATTTTCCTGAGATGATATAGGCACGTCTTACAGCGCTGCGATATTTCCTTGTCTAGTGTCAAATGCGAATAAAATATTATTCCAGTGTTTTCTGCACTAGCAGTTGGGCTAATATGGGTTTCACCAATCACAATACAATCCAAAGTTAAAAAGTACCGTGTGATGGTGGAGCTATGACAAGCACTTCGGTCCCGTACAAGAACACCACACAAACAAGCACATACATCGCACGCTAAAATAACAAAACACAAATAAATACATACGTCCAACATACATAACACGCCACGATGACAAAACAGAAATAAGTGCATACATCCTACGATATATTAATAATACATAAGTACACACAAATGTTTCACCCTGCATTGAAATAAGAAGATAGAAAACAGAATGAAAACTTTTTTTACACAAAGGGACAAATAACGAAGACAAAATAGCAAGACGAGTAAAAAGAAACTAAACACATACATTCAGCCCTACAAATCACTAAAAACCTATACAAAAACTTGAAATACAGTATTCGATAACCTAAACATCTTCTTTACTACTAAAAAGTACAACAAAACACAAAATTACTTTGATGGTATAACACGCAAACATCACGATCAAAGTAATAAAAAATATAGCAAAGTAATGCATGCTTCCAGACAATCTAAACGGGAAACTACAAATGAAAACTACAAATGAAAACTACAAATGAAAACTACGAATGCCTTCAGCATCAAAAACACAGTTTCCATAACTACATAGAAGAAGCGGCTGAGGCAATGAAATAAATAACAAATAACAAATAACTAAAATACACGCGGAGCAAAGGAGACGTTCTATCTACTACCAACACCGGAAATTCATTGCAGCAGACAGACTGCCCAGCCGCTTAGAATTCAATACCGGAAATTCATCGCAAGAGTAAGATTCTATTTTTTATAAACGCCATACTTGCTTACGCTGTAAACCGCTTGGATACAAATGTGTTATATGTTATGACCAAGGAATCTTTGGCGCCAGTTCCAGAAATAATATAAAAGTGTATAATAAGCCAAACTAAATCTTATTTAAACACCTCGTTGTCAAAACTTTGAACAGGTCTAATTATTAGTATTTTGAATAACTGTAAATGATCGAAACTTTTTCTTCAGGTTGATGGTTTACCAAATGACATATCACTCTCCATGCCATTGTCAACCAAATTATTTTATTTGCAATAAATTATTTCTTTTTTGAAGAAATTTAAAAGAATGGATATTAAATGGCGTGTTTTGAATGGTCACATTTTAAAAAGCATTTATTCACTTAACTTATCATTTTTCTATTTGAAAACTTTGATCACGATTTTCTCTAGACGTTTCATAGGTTTGAGAATATAATTAGAATATAATTATCATATATAAACTTTTCTAGAGTATTGCATTGGTGGTTGTTTCTTTGCAAATAGCCCAATGGAATTTTTTGCGAACTTCAATTGTGCAATCGTTGACGCAAATAAAAACTGTTCTTTGATTCCTGATAAATTACATATTCATCAAACTGTTTGCTAGTCTTGATACAAAATGAAAGTACCCCTTAAAGTAACAATAATAACGACTTCAAGAGAGCTAAAGTGCCTGGTATACTCCTTTAATTATTTATATGCCAGCCGGAATTATATTGCTTCAGATAAGGGCATCTACAATCATTCTTACACAAGCATAGAATTGTCATATACTGTTCCCACCCTATAAAAATACTGCATGATTCAGTGCAGTGATCTTTTTCAAATAGAAAAATGATAAGTTAAGTGAATAAATGCTTTTTAAAATGTGACCATTCAAAACACGCCATTTAATATTCATTTTAACTGATTAACGTAGTTTTGTTAAACATAGCCTACCTACTTAAAACATCTAAACCATGTTAAGGGTTTCAAAGCTCTTTTTGATTTTACATTTCTCAATACACATCAGAGTTTTCAACAACTTCGGAGCTAGCTACGCTTTGCTTAATATAAAGTATTTTCTAGCAGCACAAAAACAAACACATTTAACAACACGCACATCGGCATTGCCACAGTTGATCTCACTAGATTAAAGTACTTAACAGAATGCGTATTTATTAAACCAAGGTATTGTGACTCATACAAATGAAGGAAAATTGAATCTATATTTAGGATGGTGACATATATCTATGTTCACCCATGATAAACGAAACTGGAGGTCAGCGTCCTAACTATATCCCATTTTAATAATATATCAAATTACACTGCACGTTGTACCTAGAGAATGCAGTTACATGTCTATCCGTTCCTGTTTGAGACAATGGTAGTACTGTGCATGCGCACAGTTCAAATTGAAAGTGTTTGAACAAACCTAATAACTTCTTTATGATAGAATTGAAAAGTATTAAGTTGAGAAAAAATATGAAAACCGAATAAAGTGTGTTCAAAAACAAGATTTATTGTGAATTGTAAGAATTTAGGAAATGAGATTGCCCTAGTAACCATGGTGAGGCCGACCAGGAAGTGAATAACACTGTGAATGCTGTGAAGGCAGTCTTCACTTTCCATGTGCGTCGCAGCACCGGAAAGGCGTCAACAATGGCCGTCACAAGGCCCTCCACACCTACAAACTTTTCCCACCGAAACATATGATCATCCAAAACCAGCCTTGTTTGCATTCTCTGTTTCAAAGCGAGCTTTATGTGGTTGCTAAATTGAAAAGTGCATTCTCCATCTCAGTTCTCAAACGACGATTTTACTGATAACAGAATACACTGTTTTAAAATGTGACTGAGTTGATGTTATAGAATATCAGTATGCTCGCTAAACTTTAGCCACTCCGCGACTATAACAACATGCTGTTCATAATATGCCATTAAAGTCACAGCCTGCTAGTAAAATGTCGAAATAAAATAGTCATAGTAACTTTCACAGCTGCGATTAGCTATTACAATAAGAAACTATTTATAGTGTACAACCATGATTTTGCTTCTATTCATTACCAAGAAAAGACGTGAAAGTCAATGTCATAGTTAGAAACTACACTCAATAGCTGTAAAAATTGAGGGATTTTGCATTTTTTATTTTCTTATATTATTTGTTTATTATTTGAAAAACACGGAGGTGATGTTTACCTGACTATCCAGGCCCAGCAGAATAATCATGAAAAAGAAGAGCACTGCCCAAAGAGGCGCTATGGGCATATGAGATACTGCCTTGGGGTACCCAACAAATGCTAGTCCAGGACCTAAAACATTCGGCAATAGATATGTACTGTACAAAACTTCCAAAATGGAACAAATGCAACGCCTTTTGTTAGAAATACCATGGCCAAATCCTTAATAAATAATGAGGATAAAGTTGTCATTTGTGTGTCTCAATCTGTTTCCAACAATTTAATTTTAAAATTTAAATTTCGTAATAAAATAGTTTAAATATTTTTCACAGAATTTCAGATACCAAAATATAGCTTAAAGTTTTTATTATTAACCAATCGTTATAAAAACTGGCATACAGTCACAATCGACAGTTTCGTCACATGTTATCAGATAAAAGCAATTTAATTTTGTTTTTCTTGTTTCGAGAAAATTGACCTATATACATACATATAGTTTCTTTGCTTAATTTTTCTTCAGTTAAACTGAACAAGTGTGGAAAATTCCAATTGAGAGACCCCCCAAAAAAGTTTTAGTTAAAAATCTCAAGACGAGAGCGTTTTATGGACACCCATTAAACAAATCGGCATATCTCAACGTACAATTGAAATCGCAACGCCGATCAATTCCAATAATTCATTCTCGCTTCTTGTTTGACGTCACTTCCTATTATTGATGTTATCATGGCGTTATTTTCAGATGCCTGGCTCCTGCTCATACGCTAGAACGGGCACCTTAACTCTACTATGACAGGTTTTCCAGAAAAAGGCAAAAATAAGGATTTCAAATATTAAAATTAAAAGGAAATCAATGCATCAAAGTGCTTTGGTACATGCGATGCTTTACAGAATGGCTCCAGCAAAACAGTCATCTATAAAGGATATCGAGTATCGCATTATCGGCATCCGGCCAAAGTTATCTGCACGTCTCGACCTAACGTCAAAGGCAACAAAATTGCGACGTTGTACCCGGCGTTGCAAGTGTATGTGTATGATTGCATGCATCGCATGAGGGAGGGGAAGGGGGTTTAATAGATGATCTAACATTTTCTGGGTAAAAAAGAAATAACCCAGGGAGCGAATTTTTGTTTTTGTTGTTTGTTTGTTTGTTGGTTGGTTTTGTTTTACATTCGGTTTTCAATCATTTCATTTCGAATCTCTCAGAGGATTTTCAAATTTGTTTTTTTTAATTGATGTATGGCGGCCTTTGACTGGAACACTGAATTGATGACGTTACAGCGCCACAACAAGCCGAAACGAAAGTGAAATTGTTCTATGATGTAAGTGTCTAACATAAATTTATGACCAGTGCTGGACTATGAATGTGTGTCATGATTCTGGACTCTCGTGTACAACACCCGTGTATAACATGAGTATACGACATGATTGCATAATATGAGTGTATAACATGAGTGTATGGCATGACTGCATGACGTGACGACAATGTTATGTGATTGCATGGTAGGGTGTATGACGTGAGTGTATGCCATTGTTATGTAACTTGACTGCATGACATGAGTGCATTACACGAGTGTATGGCAAGAGCGTTCGGCATAAGTGTATGGCACACCTGATTCGGCGACCTCGCCTATGTGGACACCAGCCTCGCGTGCCATGAAGCCAAGCGTGCTGAAGATGAGGAACCCGGCGAATATACTCGTGCCACTGTTACACAAGGCGAAGAGCATCGAATCTCTGAAATGCAAGGCCCACTGTGAGTTATGTAGCCTGATAACATCTGACGTTACTCGTATAAATACAAAATAGGAACACTGAGGATTTTAGATAAATATGTGCCAAAAACCAGTAAATACAGTAATGTCCCGGAAAGAGGACCAGCGACAAACTGAACTTAAGTGGCCAAATTTCCAGGACGGTTAATTTATGGGTTGCTTCATAATGGAAAGCATTTAGGAAGGACTGTTAAATACGGGCCCTATCTATGAGGTTGCTCTGTCAGCGTGAAATGTATTGGGCGAGTGATCAAAATGATCAAGATCATGGTCAATTTTTGGCATGTTATCTAGAAAACATTGTTTTTTCAGGGGGGTGGGGATGGGGGAGGGGGTTAAAAGAAAGGAAAAAAAAGCGTTGCTCCTAGCTTTTGCTTAATAAATGGAATACATTTCACGACAGACTATAGACAGATAAAGTTCACGCGTTCATATATTATTAGAAGGAAACATCAATCATGCAGATGTAAGCACTTGTGATAAAGATGAACGAAGCAATCGGGCAGCAGGTATCCAATTAGTTCTATCTGCCACATGCCGGTGTCTGCCCAGGGTCTTCTCACTCTTACGCTAACTGCACTTTTCCGTTTTCGCGTAAAAGGAAAAAAAATGCTACAGTCCTCGCGCGTCTCGCATTTGGGTGCATTTTATCCCAGTAAAGAAGGCGATGTTGGGTCAGCAACGCTGGATACACGTAGCCGACACCACTTCAACATCGGATTTTGGTTGTGTAAGAAAATCGAAACAACGTCTACCCTCAGATTCGAACAGACGTCGATTATCCAACATCTAATCAACGTTATGGATAGGTTGAAAGTAGTAGGGAAATGAGAGTTCTACTTCACCCTGTGACGTCATCAGATCCCCCCCTAGGCGGCAGCCGGCATAGACCCTATGGTGAAAAATTGATGACCCCCTAGGACTCGACTGTCACCGGTAAGAAAATTTTGCGATTTCAGCATAGTTATTCGTTTCAGACGATTCTGAACAACTTTGGTTTTTATAACCCCTCCCCCAGTACTCGACTGTCACCGGTAAGAAAATTTTGCGATTTTAGCATACTTATCCGTTTCAGACGATTCTGAACAACTTTGGTTTTTATGACCCCCACCCCCAGTCCCCTAGCATAGTTATCCGTTTCAGATGATTCTAAAGAACTTTGGTTTTTATTACCCCAAACCCCCTATCATGTAACACTGTGTAGTTTAACAGCCACAGGCAGCATTCAAAGACGAGAGCAGACCTTTTTGTTCTCCTTGGAAAAACTTGACATTGGAGTTATCTACCAAGTCATTTACGCGGCGTTGAAAGCGAAGTGTTAGATGCACAGTAAGTAATTTTTTAACACAGCATTCAAGGGCGTGTTTGAATGAGAAGTTATGCCCATTCACAAGATGCATTCGAATGACAAGCCCATTAAGAAGGTGTGTTCGAATGGACAGTTTACTCAAACAAGTGCTCGAATGGCTAGCTCATTCAATCATGCACACAAACATTTCTCCCCACACCCATTATTACAACATCTATTTTTAGATATATTAGAATTGAATTTAACATCTGACAAGGAACTTGGCAAAAATGCATACAGCCAGCTGCGCAAGTAGCCTATGACCACTTTATAGCAAAACTAGATACAAAAGAATCAAACAGTGAAATTTTCATGCAAATCGACCAACTATATTTTTTTTACATAATAGCCATATTTCTATGTCTATTTTCACTGATAATATTTAATTAGTCATATTTCAATGGTTCCATTACAATAAACACACACACACACACACACACACACACACACACACACACACACACACACACACACACACACACACACACACACACACACACACACACACACACACACACACACACACACACACACACACACACACACAGCATAAATACATGAAAGGTAACAGAGTGTGAGGAAACCGATCGATAACTTTCAGAGTGCACTCGTTAAGAGCGTGAGGAAAACCAATCGATAAGTTTGTAGGGTAAAAATCAGGGTTCTAAACCGACTTTAACAAATTTTGTTTTTACACGTTTCAGACGATTCTAGCATTTGATTTTTTGGTTGACAGTTGAAAAATGGGAAGTGTAAATGTGGATAGTTATGTATGAAAACTGCGCCCATTCAAACATGTGTTCGAATGGCAAGCCCATTCAAAAGACGTGTTCGAATGGCAAGCCCATTTAAAAGACGTGTTCGAATGCCAAGCCCATTCAAAACACGTGTTCGAATAATTTTTCGGAACATATTACGTCGTGGTATTGTTCAACAAATTGTTCAATATGTTCAACAAGTTGTTCAACAAGTTCAACATGTTCAACAAGTTGTTGTTCAACAAGTTGTTGTATATAAAGCTATGTTTAAAGACTTTCTCATCATTTGAATAGTGTAGGTTGAACCGAAAGGATATATAAATGCAACATTTGTTCGAAATCTTACAACTGGCCTCAAAGTCTTAAAAGACACTTAAAGGTTGCTCATACGTCAGAAGTGGATGAAGTATCGGATATGGAAAACCCTGTAAAACTACCTTTCACGGAAACTTTAGATGAGTCTTCTATGGAAAGTCAAAGAGTGAACATGTCTGCAGTAAGTGAACAACAACTATCATCTATGACAATGCCTGTAGAAAAGTCTGAGACAATGCCTGCAGAGAATTTTATAGTAAATCCTGAGACAATACCTACAGCAAAGTCTAAGGCAATGCCCATGGTAAAGTCTGAGGTGAAGTCATGTCAGCAGCGTCAAAAGCGACCGCATCTTAGAAAGATAAAACGACATGAGTTACCAGTTATGACGCCGTCGTGTAAAAAGCGAAAAATTAAGACAGAGCCTAAAATGCTGCTACCACCATGAAGAAGATGAGTGTAGACGATTTACCGGTAATGATACCTATTAATGGAGAAATATATATTAAATTGGCGAAATATCAACAGAAAGTGATGTTAACATTCGTGAATATATTACGGATCATACATCTGGGAGGTTACATCCTACCAAGAAGGGAATTTTGCTGCCATTGAACGATTGACACATGTTGAAGAAGCAAATAACGTCAGTGGATCTCATGCTTCAGAAAATGGATCTGTTTAAATGCATTGACTGTCACAAGATGGTTGAGTAGATAGCGAGATGACTGTATACAGTTTTAACAGCATGACGAGCTTAGTGGATGCTATGATTTCATCACCCTCAGTGCAGAAGATTGGAGCGAAGGTTTTGAAGCTTGACAAGAACTTGAAACTTAGCTTTGACTCATATGGATATGTACATTTGATATGTAGTTCAAATATAATTGTCTTCATATGTAGACTATGAAATTAGCATGATCTATGTTCATGTGAAGTCACTTGTTGTAAAATTTTACAAGAGTCAGTACGCACGGCTTCCATTCAGCAGTGAGCAGTAACGGAGAATGCTGCGTCGGCAATGAGCAGAAACATAACGTGTAAGAAACGCAAGAAATCAGGAACAAACCGGGCGCTTCAAATGGGACTTCTTTATTTTTTCTAAACAAAGCGGTTCATGTTTATTGCAGTAATAACAGTTTGGGATAAGATAAGACCAGATAAAACACATTACAATTTAGCGAAGGAAAAAAGCAGTAACATTTAACAGATAGTGACTCATTCTGAGTTGCTATGAGGTATTTTTGACCAGAAAGGAAAATGTTTACCTATAGATTTTAATGCTGGTCCCTAATATCTTCATGTTGACTCGAAAATAGTCAACATCTGTTTTTTACATGACTGTATTGGTACTTTGATTGCAAAATAACTGCAATATTTAACGATTTCTGAATTCTTGTAAACAGTGATAAATAATTGACTTGTAACTGACCAATCAGATTAGAGCATTTACCCAAGTCATGTTGCAATAGCAATTAAAAACATTCAAAATCAATCGGTTAAATAATATTAATGAATCATAGATCCTAAAGCATGTAAAATTACTTAAAATGTAAAAAGTGTTGCTTAAACATTGTTTAAAATTACCAGAATAGTTTATATTTATGGCAACGCTTTACTTACAGTGAATTGTATTCCAGTCATTGTGACAGGTTTCCCACGGTAATGACGTAGTAAAAGAAGAGAAGAAGTAATAGAAGGCCCAGGCCAGGATCACTTCATAATAGCAGTTCACTAAAAATATAATCAGCGTGGTTGACCAGCCGATCCCTGCAATCATAAATGAGAATGCTTTATTTTCCTAAAGTTTCGAGCGCCCCCCTCTCCCCACCCCCCCCCCCACCCCCGTGCATCTTTAGGTATCTGTTATCGATACATTGGCTAACTCGCCAAGAGGATGTCACTGACATTCAAATCAACAGGAGAACGTTGCTCGCCGACTTCATGTTTTTCTTTCTTTCGCCAAGGAGGTATCTATAAAGTACTCAAAATTTGTAGGCACCCCCTCCCCTCTATCCGAATCCCTGCAAGTAAAATCCCTGGCAAAACCAATTCTATTGATAGTTTTGCGTTGAATGTTTACTTCCATTTTACTTCCCATCGATTACTGGGGTTTTGATACACCATGGGAAGTGAGATTCCCTCAGCTTTGCGTTTTCATTGTCTGAAATTCGTAAGTAAACTTTCTGCGCAATCTATCTAAAATATGAATTATCGTTCTCCATTCATGACCGTTGCAATGAGCACCTCAGTTCCATGTCCCATCCTAGCCACACCTCCCATCCCGCTGAGAGCACAAAAATCCCAAAAATACAAGATCCACCGCTGCTCATTTTGTAACCATGACTGTGGTGTTTACTTTGTAGATACAGGGGAACCCCGGGATCGGACCACCCCGGAAGTGAGACCAGAGATTGATTCGCCTTGATAGTATCATGAAGTGTTTATTCAGCAGTAAGAAAATGTTGGCCTTTCTTACATTAATCAATGTTTTGATCACAAATTACGAAAATGTTGACCTTTGTTACATCATTCAATTAATGCTTTGATCACAAATTTCGAAAATGTTGACCTTTGTTACATCACTCAATTAATGTTTTGATCACAAATTATGAAAATGTTGACCTTTGTTACATCAATCAATGTTTTGATCACAAATTACGAAAATGTTGACCTTTGTTACATCACTCAATTATGTTTTGATTACAAATTACTGCGGCATCTATCGTTTTGTGTTACGATCAATATTGAAATAATAATCATTTGAAATTTAATGTCAATTTTAATGACCTTTCTTCACAGAGCTTAGCCTTTTGATTTTGCTAATGCTCAAGAGAAGTATTTTTCTCGTAAAACCATACTGGTGGGTTTACCTTGACGAAGCGGACAAATCGCCCAGGCTTTGACACCCCCCCCCCCCCCAACGTGACATAAACTGTTCGAGGGTTATTTCTAGGAACAGCAGCGGCACCCCTCCAACCAGCACACACAGAAAATATGGCAGCAGGAAGGCACCTGTCAAAGAGACTGTGCATTGAGATTAACCCAAACACGAATGAAAAAAAAACTAAACAAAATCCGTCTGTAATAATAATAATAATAATAATAATAATAATAATAATAATAATAATAATAATAGATATGATATTATACTAATTAAAACCATAATAATAAAAATGAGAGCAGTTACAATCGACTTAGCTTCTCTACTTTGCAATCAAGTCATGGTACTGGCTTTTGTTAGATAAGGCAATCTGGACAACGGTGTTTTGTATTTAAATAGCTGGGAATGGGGGAAGGATGATGAGCACTCACGTCTGGATGACTGTGCGTGTCTATAAACTTTTAAAATGACCCCTAGACTTGGAGTACTAAGCTGGAAATAATACCCCCTTTTTTAACCAAACAAGCAACCCCGTTTTTTATGAGTACTGAATGAAATTTATCCCCCATTGTAAACGAAATTGACATTTCTATAGAATGCCATTTTTATGGAATGCCATTTTCAAATTTATTAGGAACTGTTGATGTCAAAAATTGTAATATGGCCTTTTTGGCTCAACTGTACGGTGGCCGATAGTGGCCTTAAATAAAAGGCAGTACTTCCCGTTTCTTCTTGTTGTTTTATTTGTTGCTGTTGTCGGAGTGATCTTTCGATCTCATCTCCTCTCGACCTACTCTGCTTTTTCAGGAGAAATCGTCCTCTTTATATATCGAGACTACGCGCCATCTCATTATACCATAAAATACATCAAAGACAACATAGCATTTATTAAATTCAGCTGATGTTATTGTTATTCAAGTGTTCTCAATAAGAACAGACGTCAACAATACCACAAAGAATCATAAAACACAAAAGAATAAAATAAAAGGAATTTACCCTATTGGTATTGAAATTACCCTAATTGGATAACGACCCTAATTGCAACTTAAGTATTAAATTATCCTCAATAACAGGCTTAATTATAGCAACCCCAAAAAGCGATATGACTAGATGTCCATGGTCTTGGGGATAAATTTGTTCGAAGGATCAAATAAGATTAGCGGCACAGATGGTCAGTTTATGACGTCTGTCTAATTTCGTAATAACACATTAAAGGAATATTTTATTAGACGTTCACTTCCGGCATATGGTTAAATTAACATAAAAATAGTAAAAAGAGCTTTGTTGCAATAATCGCTTTTAAAATTGAAAGGGTTTAATAAGCAAACACCTTGCCAGTATCAAAGAACAATAGCCCAAAACCCCCACTTCAT
The DNA here is from genome assembly GCA_949752745.1 of Protula sp. h YS-2021. Taxonomy (NCBI): domain Eukaryota; kingdom Metazoa; phylum Annelida; class Polychaeta; order Sabellida; family Serpulidae; genus Protula; species Protula sp. h YS-2021. Next base: position 14,252,087 of record OX457025.1, on the reverse strand, counting down.
GTTTCAGCCCCATTTTCCAGTTTCCCATCCGGGGATAACACTGTGCAAAGCAAACTCTCCATTCCACAGATAACTTGAACATGGAAACCAATGTAGGGAGCATTGTGTTTGCATGGGCATCTGTTTGTACGCAACACCGGCTGGTTACTAAGAAAGGGTAATGGGCAGGAATGCTAAATGTAGTACATGTAACACACCGCCAGTGGGAAAGAAACAACGAGCTGTAGCCCGAAGAGATCGGGTTCAAAACAAACCATTGAGAGACAAATGAAATAAAAAATGTCAAAATCGACGGATCGATCCAACAGCAGCTGCAAGGCATTTTGATTCAAAACAGAATTCCCGTTTAAAATGGGGTTTTTATTGAGTACACATGGTGCAGAAAAAAATCCCCCGGACAGATACTCTCCAGAAAAAATACCCCTGTTTAATTTAAATGAATATCCATGAAAATTATGTCAGTAATTATCCAACTCGTCACCCATCATGAGTACTATCAATACATCTTGGAGATTTTTTTCATTTAAATATACTCAATTTTTTATCTAAAAAAATTTACGCGATATATGAAGAGGCTGAATTACGCATATTTTATCAGGCATTCAGTTTGTCTTAAAAGTACCCAGGTTAATGTTCTGTAAATATCGTGCAGCAGCAGACAATAGCATCTAAAGCGTTAATTCACGAATCCAATTGGTCTAAGTGGTTACTTGGTGACAATATTGGCTAAAATGAATTCAGCTCTATGGGATGGGGAGGGGGCAAAAATGGGAGGGGGGTAGGGCGTCCTGCACCAACAGAGAGGGATGTTTTTCCTTGGGGTGTTTTTTTTTTTGGGGGGGGGTGGGGATTTTTTCCAGAATTTCGATCGAACCGATGCTTGCAACTCGAAGTTCAACTTCCGCAGGCAATTGCTGGATCCTCGGCACAGGAGTGAAAAGTGGGCATCACGTGATATAGGTAACCAAGGGGGGGGGTATCCATGACGAAATGCGAACTAACCAGTGAAATTAATTATAATTATTATTAAAAATCACATTTCAACTATGTACCGGGAATAGAAAAGATAGAATGATATTTATCAGTTCGAGCCACAGCATCTATACCGAACAAAAACTCATTTTAATAAAACTGGGCATTAAGACTTGTGTTAAATGCTAAAAAGACGGATTTTAGAATTTAACTACTTAAACAATTTGACAACTGTTTTCTTATCACTATTCAAAATACTCTCCACACTGTTGGCCAATACCAGAGATTTATATTGTTTCAATAAGATAAAAGATAAGCAAATGCAAACTAATTCAGTAACAATTTGCAATTTTAAAAGCCACAGACACAATATGAAGAGTTTCTTCCTCAGTTTCCCAGTTTTTGGAACATGAAGCTATTAATAAAAACTTCAACATCTTTGTTAGTTTAAATTGTGATTATGTGTCTTCACTCCAGTACGTCCATTGTTGAATGAGAGACATGGAAATAGACAGAGAAAAAGAAAGAAAGAAAGAGAGAGAGCGAGAGAGAGAGAGAGAGAGAGAGAGAGAGACAGGAAGAGAGATAGGGAGAGGGAGAGAGGGGAGAAGTAGAAAGGAGGCTGAGGAATGGACAGACAGAGGGTTGGGTGTGTGAGAGACAGAGAGAATGTGTTTGTGTGTGTATATGTGTTTGCGAATGTGAGAGAGAGAGAGAGAAGGAGAGAGAGAGAGAGAGAGAGAGAGAGAGAGAGAGAGAGAGAGAGAGAGGGAGGGAGGGAGGAGGGCGAGGGAGGGGGAGAAGAGAACGAAAAGCAAGTATTTTTGAGTTTCGAAATGTATGAATAACAGTGTAAATAATATTTACAGCATCCTGGGGCTGTGGATAAGTGAAGTTTAGGCCAGGGAGAACAATATTCATGTTTCCCTTTCCAATTTAAGAAAATATTGCCCCAAACTGTCTCGTCTTTTTTTTTTCGCAAAATATAGTTTAATACTGTTTTGTGGCATGACAATTACAGAGTCAATTCAAAATCTTAGCGTAAGCTTCTTCTCTAACAGCCCATTTTTCAAAATCTTTTAAAATTAAACTTTATACATCCATTTTAGCATATACCAGCAGGAGTATGAGAAACAAGGTTATTTTGTGTCCGCCTTGGTCATCCGGCTGAGTCGGTAATAAATCACGTCATGAACTTGCTTGGGGCGAATGTGATGATGTTGACAAACAAGGTAAGAACAAAATGTATTCAAATGACTATTTCTTAATCGTGAAAGTTAGTGGGATAATTACAGTGGGAAATTTTGAGGTTTCTCGTTCGGACCAGTATAAAGGACCGTGCCTGAAATCAAATTCTCAACGAAATTCCCTGGAGAAACAAGAAGACAAGTCACCGTAATTGCTACTTCAAGAGTATATACATCTGAATAAGATCAAACTCAGAGATGATGTGGTGGTGCACTGGTATATCACTTTATGACTTTACAAAATGAAATACTGCGTGTTCAGAGAAGGACTTTAGTGGCCGATGTTTGAACTATATTTTAAGATCTAATGAACCTCAGTAAATAACATATCTAGACGTAACAAAATGAAATTAAAAAGAGATACTGACATGGTTGTAAAATGTCAGTGGCTTAATTATTATTATTTCTTGATGTTCTAGTTTTGAAGTTTTAATCCACAGGTGTTTTCGTTGTATGCGTTGTTGGGGCGTATCCTTTGCGAGGGGGTTCCTCTTCTTCATCCGGTGGGCGTGTACAGCCAGTACGATGCCGTGCTTTGGAATTAAGCTGCGGTCATCTCCAAGTTCATAATCTAAATGTAAGTGTGTCATTTTAATCAAACAGTTGATATTCAATATGAACCCTGAGCAACAGAACGCCTACCAACCAGTTCTTGGCATCGTTAAAAAAGTGGTTTTATTTGTAAAGATCAAGCTACCCAAATTGAAAAGGACCTTAGTAGATCAGTGTAGTTTCTTAGGAAAGAGATTGAAATTTTCTCGAGATTGTGGACTTCTTGCAAAGTGATATCTTTGACTGAAATCACCATTTAAAGGAAAAAAAACAATGGGTAATTTAGGGTCACAACGAACTGACAGTTTTATTAAAAATGTCGCGGAATTGAAATAAGTGTGCTATGCCAAATGTTATTGGGGAGGGAGTTTACATACTCCTCAAGCGTTTGTCGAGTCTTAAATCTCTGTTTTAAATCTAAGAGATCTATCCGATTACTGAATTACAAAGTGGTTCGCACTACAAGCTGTTGTCAATAGACAACTGCCAATAACAATCACTGAGGTATTAAACAGATGCTGTAAAAGTCACTAATTTTTGTTGAAAAAATGAAAAAGTTTGATTGTAAAACTGTAAAGAAAGCTTAGTTTTTTTTTTTTGGGGGGGGGAGGGGGAACTCACACAACATATTCCTATTGCCAACTCTCCTGAGTCAGCAAAACAAAAGATATGGTTGCTTCCATACTAAAGACTACCGCTTGTTATCCGTGTCCTAAAATTGCAGTTTTCAACATTTTGCACTTAAACTATCCACTTGTAATCAACACATAAAACATAAATTTTGTTTCCTTGTTTCACAGTGTTAGTTTCAGAACGTCTTTTGTTGTCAACTGCACGAATACAATTTTCACTTTCACTGTCAACAGCGGAGTTCATATGTGTGTGTTTGTTTGTTGATCAATTGATCTAAACAAATAACAGTCTGAAGTCAATCAATCCTGGAACAATTAATTGTATTAATTGCTAAAACATCAGTCGGCAGGCTCATACAGACTGCACAGTCTTGCAAACATTTTTCGTTATGGCATATCTTTTATGGCATTTTTTTTCTGTCTATTTTCTCTTATTTGCAGTCCTTTCTTTAAAACGGGATTTATGATACCAGTAAATGGGGCTGGAATTTTGGGTGCGGTGGTAGGTTTGTATCGAGGGACTAGGGGTTCATAACTGGTACATCAGATGTTATGGTTGATATTATAACTAAATTTTAAAAATAAAATGCAGTTTTATATAAAGTAAGGCAATTTTCATTTTAAATGTCAATTTTAGACAGGATAAAATTCCTCCAATGTTTTATAGTACTGCCTTTGAGTATCCATAACTCTCGGGAATTAGACAAAATTGATTAAAAAACTAAACTGCATAATTATGGCAATTTTTTTCGAAGTTGTTTCAAAACGGGTCACCAACACATTGACTGTGCTCTCGGCGCTGGACAAAAAATCACCACAAACTGTTCCTTCTTCGTAAATATTATGCGTCTAACATAAAACTACATAAATCAAAGTCTCTTTGTTGTTGTTGTTGTTCCAGAGAACAATATGGGAACGTGACTCAGGTGCGCCATTACGTGGTAATTATAGTCCTGAACAGTGTGGCCTCCCAGTAATCCAGACAGCAAGTGGCACGGTATTCACTGTTTATTCTGTTATCTTTCATTCATTTATAAGCCGTCTTGAATTTTGTTGCATTTTTCTTATGCAACAAGTTTTCAGTTTTCAAATGTTTTTTATCTCTTTATATTTTGTGTTTTATTTAAGACTTTTCTGTTATTTTCAAAGTACTTTTCGTTTGTCTAAAAAATCCTAGAGAGAGAGAGAGAGAGAGAGAGAGAGAGAGAGAGAGAGAGAGAGAGAGAGAGAGAGAGAGAGAATGTGTGTGTGAGAATATGTTTTTGTGTGTATATGTGTGTGTGAATGGGAGAGGGATAGGGAGAGAGAATGTATATGTGAGAATGTGTGTGTGGGTGTGGATGAGAGAGAGAGAGAGAGAGAGAGAGAGAGAGAGAGAGAGAGAGAGAGAGAGAGAGAGAGAGAGAGAGAGGGAGAGAGAGAGATTAGTACGAAGTTAACAAAATGTCCTTAACGTCTCAATCAAACCTTCTTCTATGTTTTCGGCCCCTGCAATTCACGAGAGTTGATTGTTTGATAAACAAAAACGGTCGTGCGTAATGTAATTTTGAAGCAACGATTATGGTGTAACATTCTGTTTATTTAACGTGATTGTGTTTACTTTTATTTTTGTAATCACAGCTAACAATCCTGTTACAAGCTGCTTTTCAGATGCCTTCACTTTCGCTTTTTTCACAACAGTGCATTTTCTTCTATGTTATTTCACATTGACGTGAACACAATCGGCGCATTCAGAGGTAAGCCGCTTTCTTTGAGTTTCTTTTAATGTGAACCAGATTGAAGACAACCCAGAAACAAGATCATTTCTTGCTCATTATTCTGATAACTTGAAATCCGGAAATCAACCCATTTTATGAAAAAGACCACCGCGGCATTAAGACCATCCCTGAAAATACGCAAGTACTGTTTCAGATATGTCTAATTTATTTGAATTATAAAGAATTCCCGAAATAAGAACAATTTCCGAAAAAAGACTTCTCATGTGAATCCCCATAGCGATCTTATTTCTGGACTCTGGCGTAAATCAATTGTTATTTCCAGCGCCCTCGAGTAAACCACGTGTTACTTTTTGCGCCCTGGCGTAAACCACGTGTTATTTTTGGCGCCCTGGCATAAACCACGTGTTATTTTTGGCGCCCTGGCGTAAACCACGTGTTATTTTTGGCGCCCTGGCGTAAACCACGTGTTATTTTTCAGCGTCCTCGAGTAAACCACGTATTATTTTTGGCGTGAATCACTTTAATGATACATTACTGGATGAACTCACAGAACTCAGTGAATATCTCGGTCAACACAAATGAAAAATGCCATATTAGGGAATTGGAGGATCAGTGCCGATGAGTGGTTGGTGGGAAAGGGGTGGGGGAGGGGGTATTTGGGCTGTGGTAATACATCACTTCATAAATTCATATCACTGTGAGTTACTAAGCTTAATTAAATAACAACGCGTCATTGCATTCATTTCTGAGTTGACTGGCGTTCCCTTTTTAAGCAACTGACGACTTATGTTAAGATATGTGTAAATATTTTTCAAAACACCTAGGATTTAGCATATTTCTTGTAGATTTTGGTTCTTAATTTAGATCACTGAGGACTTGGAACAGAATCTACATTATTTGGAAAAATTTTACATTTCTCTGCACAGTCTATGGATTAAGGAAACGATCTGGAGTGGCGCGAAGGATGGGATCCGTATCAGACCCCGGACATTCGAGAACGAGCTGGAGGAGCTAATACAGCGTTTGGGGAACTTCCGCCGCCTGCTGAATACTTTGGCACACAAGCTTGGTCTGCCCGGAAGTAGCAGTGCAGCGACGACCACGCGTGCTCCATTGAGCCGGACTTACCATGACCGGTGCTTGAGGCAAACCATCGAGAGCTTGCCGGCGTTTCGAAGACACATGACGCGCTTCATTTCACGTTGTGCTCGACAAGGGGCCTGCATTTGAGTTGCCCCTTCCTTTTGTCCATAAAAACTACCTATGTATTTTATTTGTTTTCAGTATAAAAATAAAAGGGCACAAATTTAATAGCATATGATTTCGCCAACAAATCAGGTATTTCAGAGGGAATATCCAAAAAAAAATTTTAGAGGGCGGGGGGGGGGGGGAGACAGTGAGTCAAACAACTGTTCTTTTGTCATTGAATGAAATGAACTTCTTAGAGGGGGTTATTAAGTTATAGGTAAAAAATGAGCATCGTTCAACTTGACTCAACGTATGACCAACTTTGAGACGAATTATTTAAATGAATGCATTTCTCATGTATGTGTCTTCCCTTGTACGTATAAAGCGTCCGTACTGCAATGCGACAGGAAAATACTTGGCATTGTGTATTTATAGACCAGTTATATATATATATTGTGTGCATATATAAAAGGTGTTTTGTGGCTAGTTGAGAAGGTCTAGCTGTAGTTGTTTGTCGAAATTTATCATGTATCAGCGTGTTAATATTTACAACCAAGGAAGCGTACATTTCTTTCCATATAGATGAGATTGGTAAAATCAAGAAAAAGTAAAAGTCAGAGAGAATGGAGATCCTTATTTCCCGCGGAGGGAGGGGGCACTAAAGTACCACCTGATTACCATGCGATTGCCTGACTTTTTAAAATGGCCCCTAAATGTGGAGTGTTTAGTTTGTACCAATACTGTCTTTTGAACCAAACGTGGGGTACTGAATTAAAATTATACTGCCATTTTTAACTAAATTGACAATCGGCGCTCAGCTCGCCTGGCCTCAGAATTTCCCCTTCTTTCTCCACGTTATTTTACACACGTGATATCTGCCAAGTGTCCCCGCCCCTTCTTTATTTATAGGACATTATGTAGAACCGGGGATGGCGAAATAATGCAGTAAATATTTATACATTTATTTATCCCCGAAAGACTTTTGCGTGTAAAAATAAAACTATTTTTATATAAAATTGCATAAAAGAGTCGGAATCCCTGAATTTATAATACTCTGGAATTTAAACCATTATATGGCGTTGTCTTAAAATCGGGCACAATTTCTATGGTGATTGCTGTTTCTGTTGAATAGCTAGTGATAGTTATTGTTAGAGTATGACATTTCACATAATACTATCATAGAAAATAGGATATATACTTTAAAATGTGTTTTACTGATGTTCTATAGATTTTAATGGTCTTTTGTAGCACCCAAGGGGCCGTATTAACAAAAGTTAACTGCCAAGCTAATTCCTCCGTAAGCAAAGAGAACACCCGGAAGTAAATGAAGAAATTTACCTTATTAAATAAACAAAAATCCACCTAAAATACAGCCAAATCAACCGATGTTTTGCTTCTTGGAGTACAGTTAACTGCACAGTTAACTTTTGTGACTACGGGGTAGGCCGTCAGGATTACGCGTAGCTAACTTCATGTTTTGATGTTATTGTCCATGCTACCTCATGCTATTATCACATATTTTACTATATTATAAAAGTGCTACTTGAATTACAGTTAAAAATCAGCGATAATTGTATTACATTTTTTTAGCAAATATAAAAGTGTAATTCTCTTGAACTTTAGTTGACTTTTCCAGGATCATTCTTACCCTGGATCGTGCTATTTTACAGGCTGGGTACATGTTAAATATTACCGCCTTATTTTTGTATTTAAACATGTAACACTTTCTCTATTTTTCATGAAACAAATAACTGAAGTAAGTTGTTAATTACACTTTGTCTTGTGTTTCTTGACAGGTACAATTTTACTGGTATTTTTCTTGGCATATGAAATACCACTAATCATGTCACATACTGAAGGTCTTACGAAATAAAAACTCGAAAACAATCTTTTTCATTTTTTTAGAATTACCGAGTGTCCAGCGTTTACTCATTAACTATACATATTTTACCAACTATTTATTCTTTATCAAGCAAAACTCACCTACCGAACTCGCTTGGTGGAGGTAACAGTGGTGGGGGTGTGTGTGGGGGGTGAGGGTATGTGTGAGGGGAAACCCAACTTTTCACTCGCAGGTAATCCATTTTTCTTATTGACACACAGTCCACTCCCGTAGTGGCGACCAACTCTCACGCCATAATGTGTCTAGTCTCGTCTTTCTCCTTATATAAATCTCCCGTTTTGCCACCAAATTCGCTTAGTAACGCCATCGGCTACGCATTTTGAGGAACCAAAGTGCAATTTATCAGGTCTTTTTTCATTTGCTGTACCACCATGAAATTTCACCATTTTTTGCAAACTTGAATGAAGTTTGACTGCACACTACATTCACTTTTTTATATTGGATTACTTGCACACTTGACCATGGTTTAAGCAGCAGGGGTTGCAATGCAATAAACATACTTTAGTACAAAGACTATGTACGCATCCGTTCGTCTAGCTGTGGAATCCTACCACTTTTAGGCAGACACTGGCAGGACAGGGGAGAGGAGTAGAGGAGTGAGGGGGCTTGGCAGGCCTATGTGGTTTCAATCATTTTTGCAAAGAGCACTTAATAGAAATTCAATTTTCAACGAAGTTCAGTGCGTAATGTATTCACTCTTCCCGACACGAATCCGGCACAGCTTATATATATATATATATATATATATATATATATATATATATATATATATATAACTTATATTTTTATCATAGCTGCTTATGTTCTGTGTTATCTGATAGAACGGCAACAATAGATGGTTATATTTACAAGTGGATATGTACGCTGATGCAATAAGCGACCAAAATTCTGAGACTTGATTTGATTAGCAGCAAAGTAAGCAGCGATTTGCAGTATGCCAACATTCAATATTTTCCAAGATGGAAAGCTGTAAGTCGAAGCAAATATTGGAGAATTTCGAGAAGGGGCAAAGAAAAAGCTCCTGGCAGCTAAGACTGTAGAAGAGCTGATAAGGGAGGACTTTTTGCATGTGGATAGCCTTTCCTTTATTGCTAATTCTGCCTTAAACACCCTAAAACTCACATTGCCCCAGCATCATGTCCTTGCAGCAGCAGTAAGCAAAGTGAAAGATAACTACGGCAGCGAGCGAAGCTAAACCATCCCATGCAGTTTTTTTTTATATCATGCGGGACCTCACAAATTGACTAAGCTCCAGGGTATGCTAATTTTTCAATGCCTGGACGATTGGTTCATGGCTTATCTGAACAGAGCTCAGACCCGTCTCCAAACTGAAATCCTGGTAAGACAGGCTCTGAAGACGGAGCGGCTAGTGAACATTTCAAAATCAAAGCTCACACCCAAGCAGCGAATGGTCTTTCAAGAAGAACAATGGGATTTAGATCTGTTCAGAACATTACCCACAGAGGAAAGAACAGGATTGATCTCCCAAGCCATCTAAGTCTCCTTTTTCCGACCCATGAAACTATACTACACGGAGCTGCCAGGCCTTTTAGTAGCGACAGGGAAAACGGTTTCTTTGCGCAATTTCCATTACAGGAAATTTTAGGTCACAGTAAGATCTGCACAAGCTCGGGGAGGACTGAGACGAGTGAGTGGCAATCCCCTGAAAGCAATCAATAACCTTCCGTGGTTGGTTATCACAGGTCACATGACTGAGGGTTGTCCTTTCCAGCCACCTATACCCTTCTTGTCGATACAAACGGAGGTCTCATTAAAGAGGTGGAGCTTCTACACCCATAGCAATCCGTTGAAGGCACCTGGGCACAAAGTTGGCACCGTTGCCTACTCTACCAGCCACATTGGAAACAATCCCTACCTCGCCCACATTTCATAGACCTGAGTTTGTGAAAACTATCCTCAGCTTTTTTTAAAGAAATCGTATTTCCGGGTGATACACAACATGGCTCAGGATCATACGCCATACACAACCAGGTTCTGTCCCAATAGAACATATTTCAACAATAAAATAATAAAAACCTCACCCTTATAGGGCCTCCCATGGGCGATAACCAATTTTCTGGACTATTTTTATGAAGTGCTCCATCTAAGGTCTTAATCACTGCAAGGATATAGCTCAGCTATCCTGCGTTTTATAACTGATCACAGACTATGACTAGTGGGAAGACACCTATATCTCTCAGCTTATCAGACATTTCAAATTAGCAATGCCCAGTCAGGCTAAAAGTGACTCAATAGGATCTAGGGCTAGTTTTAGGCTATATGTCTGAAACAAATGTTTTCCTTGGAATGGCGAATCTCAGGTTCACTTTCCTCGAAGGTTTAGTCTCGAGAAAAGGTGGGGTGGCGGAGGGGGAGACAGGAAGGGAGCTCTATGACCTGAAAATGAGGCTTTCAAAGTAAATTGCTCCTGGAATAGGTAATCCTTAAATCAAAACACTCTTTCATATCGACTAGAGACCTGGGCGACTGTGAAAAGATTAGACCGGTATCCATTCCCATCCCTTCCGATCAAGAGCAATCCCAGGCTCCTGTGTGCCCAGTTCGGAACCTTCGGAATACTTAGAATTATCAAATGAACATGGGTCTCTAGGTTAGAAAGCACTGTTCATTTCTTTTAGGCCAGGAGTAGCGAAAGACATCTAAAACAAACTGTCTGCAATTATATTATAAAGGTTATTTTAGGGGAAAGACCCGAAGTTAAATGCAGAGTTCATAACATTGAAGCTCACCAAATAAGGCGGGTGGCAAACGGGTTCAAAGCCTCGTCTTAGAGCACGTTGCGGGGTAAGAAATCCCACAGTAAGCCTTGAAACCAGTGACTGGCGTGTCCTTTTGGTGATAATTTGGAGATCTCGGCTCTTTGCACTGTCGGACTGCCCAAGGTGCGTAGGACAGACCTCCTTATTCTTGAAACGCTTAAATTTATAACTACCTCTCCAGGACATGGTTCCTTTGAGTGGTGAGCTATTGTATTCAATATTTATGTGCTTTTTTATCTGAGACTGATTTTTTTTTATAAATCAACGTATTTTAATTGTACCTTACTTAGGTTGTTGAGATAGAAGAGATTCCGATATTTTCAGTCAGTATTTTGTGACTTATTAGACCGTAACTCATTTACGTTGTCTGTTATGAGACGTCGGTTGGGTATACAACCTTTGGAAGGCTTGTAGGGGGATGGTGTAGGCTTAAACAAAACAGAGAAAAAGACAGAGAATAGATAAAGCAACAGAGAGAGAGAGAGAGAGAGAGAGAGAGAGAGAGAGAGAGAGAGAGAGAGAGAGAGAGAGAAAGAGAAAGGGGAGCTGCCTTTGGATTATCTATTCCCTCTCTACTGGGTTTTCCTGTAAAATTAACTAGTCGAAGGTCATCTTCTTTCAAATGATGACCTTCGATACTCACCCTTGATCCATCCCCACTTCAAACCCTCAAGACTTAAGCCATCAGGAAAGTGATACGTGATAAAAAGGGAAAGTGATACGTACATGTTTCTTTGCAGCCTAATTGGCCTGCAACAGTACCAAATAAGGCAATGTTTGTAGCCTTGTGTTTGGTTGACGGAGATTGGTCAATGTTGGGCAAATTATCAATGATCAATGGTTTATTTTTCGTCAATTACTTACCATTCAGTTGCTGAAGTTTGTTGACTAAATTGTGTTCGACGAGTGCCAGTAACCATTCAGCTATGAAGTTTGTGGTTAAATAGTACCCGAAGGACATGAAACTCCAGACTTTCAATCAGAGTCTCACTGTATTTCAAATTCGATCCCGCAGCAGCAGTATTTTTAATCAAATCAAAATCTCCGTTAAAAATGGGTTTTATTTAGTACACATGTCGCAGCTATATAGCCGGATCAAACGGTTAGCGGAAAAATCTCCCTAATAGATCCCTCGCCTCGGAAGAATACCCTTTTATGGCAGCTGAACCAACAAGATGACCCCTGCAGATTTGGTCATCCATACAAACCCTATAACACACGAATATTTGCCAAAATCATGCCAATAATTATCCATTTCGTCAGTCGTCATGACTGCTTTCGGTACATCTTGGAAATTTTTATTTCTTAAATTTATTGCGGTTTTAATCTAAGAAATTTTATTAGATATAAGATCAAGCTTAATTATGAATATTTTATCAGGCATTTTTATAAACAGTCTGTATTAAATGTGCTCAGGTTTTCGTTCCGTAAATATCGTGTAGCAGCAGATAATAGCATCGAAAATGTTAATCCGCAAATCCGGTAGGTCTAAGTTGTTACTTGGTAACAATATTCGATACAATAAATTAAGCTATACAGAAGGCTTGGGGGAGCGGGGATGGAGGCCAGGGAATTGTGCAAGGTATGATAAAAACTGGAAGTTTTTTTTGCAGCTGCACGGAGAGATATGTTGCTTTGCTGGAGTGATTTTTGGGGATTTCTTCCGGGATTCCGATCGAACCGATGCTTACAATAGCCGGTTCAGCCTCCGCCAGCCAGCTGATATATCAATCTTTTTGTGGCGCAGGGATGAAAAGTGGGGATCACGTGATATAGGTAGGCAGGGTTATATATTTGACAAATATGGAACTGGCCAGAGAATGTTTCTCCAGTGAAATTAATTATAATTTCAAATGTGTGCTGAAAAGATAGAATGATACTTATCAAAAGCATTGGTTCGAGCCATAGCGTCTATACCGAACAGAGACTCAATTTAATAAAAATGGGCATTAAGTATTGTGGCAAGTGCTAAAATTCTTATGACTATTTAAAAAAGAGCCTCCATGCCTTTGACCAATAACAGCGCCAAAGAACAGTGTTTTCATTTTCTAAATGAATTGCTGTGTATTAACAAGATAAAAGGTAAGGAAATATAAAACAATTTGCAGAATTTACACAGGATTTCCTACCCAGTTTTTAGAACAAACGGCTTCTATAAAAGCTTAAAATCTTTGTTGTTTAAATTGCAATTATGTAACTTCACAACAGTATGTCAATTTGTAGAGTGAGAGAAACAGTGTGTTAGAGAGAGAGAGAGAGAGAGAGAGTTGTTATAGAGAGAGTGGGAGAAGGAGAGAGAGAGAGAAGAGAGAAGCAAGAAAGTTGGAGAGGTACGGCGAGGGCGAGAGAGAAAGAGGGGGGAGGGGAAGAAAGAAGCTGAGGAAAGGACAGAAAGAAGGCACTGTGTTTGTGCGTGTGAGAGAGAAAGAGGAATAGAGGGGTCAGGGAAGAGAAAGTAAGGCAAGTGTGTTTGAATTTCCAAACGTATGCATAACAGAATAGCATCCTGGGGCTGTGGATAAATGACGTTTAGGCAAGGAAGAACAATATTCATGTTTCCCTTTCCAATTAAAGAAATTAGTGTCCCAGCCGGGCGATGTTGTGTGCTAACAAAATTTTGGTTTCGTCTTTTTTGTCGTAAAATGTAGTTAAATACAACTTTTGAGTGACATGGCAATTATATAATCAATTCATAATCTTAGTATCAATTACTCCTCTAAAATGCCATTTTCAAAATCTTTTAAATTAAATTTTATGCATCCATTTTAGTGATCAAGCAGGTGTATGAGAAAATCCAAGTTTTTTTGTTTCCGCCTTGCTCGGCCGGTGAGTTGGTTATAAATCACGTCATGAGCGAATGTGATGATGCTGATAAACAAGGTAAGCACAAAATTTCCTCCAATAACTATTTCATAACCATGAAAACTAAATGGGACATTTTCGGCTGGGGAAATTTTGAGGTTTCGTATAAAAGGACCATGCCTGCAATGCAGTTCTCAGCAAACAAGAAGACAAGTTACCGCAATTTCTACTCCAAGAGTATATACGTCTAAATGAGATCAAAATCAGAAATGATGTGGTGGTGCACTGGTATATCACTTCATGACTTTACGAAATGAAATATTGCGTGTTCAGAGAAGGACTCCCGTGGCCAATGTTTAAACTATATTTTAAGATCTAATGAACTTCAGAAAATAGGAAATCTAGACATATCAAAATGAAATTGGAAATAGATACTTACATGGTTGTAAAATGTCAGTGGCTTAATTATTATTATTTCTTGATGTTCTAGTTTTATAGTTTTAATCCATAGGTGTTTTCTATGTATACGTTGTTGGAGCGTATGCTTTGCGAGAGGGTTCCTCTTCTTCATCCAGTGGGCCTGTACAGCCAGTCCTATGCCGTGCTTTGGAATTAAGCTGCAGGCGTCTCCGAGTTCATACTCTAAATGTAAGTGTATCATTTTAATCAAACAGTTGATATTCAATATGAACCCGGTGCAATAGAATACCTACCAGCCAGTTCTTGGCATCGCTGAACTCTTGTTATATTTGTGAAGCTCAGTGTAGTGTCTCAGGAAACAAAGAGGAAGGGCTGAAATTTTCTCGACTTTTTGCAAAGTGATAACTTTGACTAAAATCTATGAGCAGACTGGCCATTTAGGAAGCAGTATTATCAAGGAAGGCAAGACACCTTAACAGACACGTAATAAACACCTTGAACTGAAATCCATGTGCGATAACAAATGTTGTTGGGAAGAGGTTTTACATACTCATCGAGTGTTTGCCGAGTTTTAAATGTCTGTTTAAATCTAAGAATCTCTCTGAGTGCTGAACCACAGTGGTTCGCAATACAAGCTGTTTTCAATAGATAACTGACTAAAACAATTACTAAGTTGTTGAAGTCATTAATTTTTGTTGAAAAAAGAAAAATTTTGATTGTAAAACTGTAGCGAAAGCTGGTTATTTTTGGGGAGCACACACAGCATATTCCTATTGCCAACTCTTTTGTGTCAGCAAAAATAGATAAGTTTGCTTCCATATTTAAGACTACCACTTGTTATCCGTGTCCCCAAATTGCAGTTTTTAACATTGTACACTTAAACTTTCTACTTCCAATTAACATATAAACAAAAATTTTGTCTATTGTCAACAGCACGAATACAATTTTCACTTTCACTCTCCAAACGGAGAACGCCACAATTCATATTTGTGTGTTTGCTTTTGATCAATTGATCTAAACAAATAACATTCTAAAGTGAATCAATTCCAGAACAATTAATTGCATTAATTGCTCCAACATAAGGCGAAAGGCTCATAGACACTGCACAGTCTTGCAAACATTTTCGTTATGGCATATTTTTTATGCTATTTTTCCTCTCTATTTTGTCTTATTTGCAGCCCTCTCTTTAAAAGGTGATCTATGATAACAATAAATCAAGCTGGAATTATTGGTTTGGTGGTACCAGAGTTTGTGAAGTAACGGGCAATTCGGATACATGTCTGTGAATATATATATATATATATATATATATATATATATATATATATATATATATATATATATATATATATATATATATATATATATACATATATATATATATATATATATATATATATATATATATATATATATATATATATATATATATATATATATATATGGGTATATATAGGAGGGGTGGGAGCTTTGTAGCATGGAAGGGCAAAGGAATCATAACTGGTACAACAGATTTTATGGCTGATATTGTGATTAAACTTTAAAAATAAAATGCAGATTTATATAAAGTAAAGGTAATTTTAATTTTAAGTGTCACGTTTAGACTGGAACAATATTCCTCCAATGTGTTATAGTAGTGCCTTTGATTATCCAACACATAAAACTGCTTAAATCTAAGTGTTTTTATTTTGTTATTCCAGCATAGAATTTGGGCACGTGACTCAGGTGCGCCTGTAGGTAGTAATTACAGTCCTGAACAGTGTGGCCTTCCAGTAATCCAGACAGCAAGTGGAACGGTATTCACGATACACATTTTCATACTAAATCTTATTTTGTTTCATGGTGTTCTTTCATTCTTTTATAAGCTGTCTTGAATATTGTTGCATTTTGCTTGTGCAACAAGTTTTCAGTTTTCAAATGCTTTTATCTTTGGATATTTTATGTTATTTAAGACTTGTCTGTTACTTTCAAAGTGCTTTTCGTTTGTCTGAAGAATCCGAGAGAGAGAGAGAGAGAGAGAGAGAGAGAGACTGTATGTGTGTGTGTGTGAATGTGTTTGTGTATGTGTGTGAATGTGTGTGTGTGTGAGAGAGAGAGAAAGAGAGAGTGAGAGAGAGAGTGTGTGTGTGTGTGTCTGTATGAGAATGTATTTGTGCATGTGTCTGAATGAGAGAGAGAGAGGGAGAGAGAGAGAGAGAGAGAGAGAGAGAGAGAAAGAGAGAGAGAGAGAGAGAGAGAGAGAGAAAGAGAGAGAGAGAGAGAGAGCGAGAGGCAGAGATTAGTACGAAGAAGTTAACAAACATTGTAATGTTCTTAACGTCTCGATCGAAGCTTCTTTTATATTTTCGGCCCCTGCAATTCACTGGATTGGATTGTTTGAAGAAAACGTAACAAAAAAACCTGTCGTGCGTAATGTAATTTTGAAGCAACGACTATGGTGTAATCATTCTGTTTATTTAACGTGATTTTGTTTACTTTTATTTTTGTAATCACATCTGAGAGTCCTATTATATGCTGCTTTTCAGACGCTTTAATCTTCGCTCTTTTCTCAGCAGCGTATTTTTCTCTATGTTGTTTCTCATCGACGTGAACACAGTCGGCGCACTCATAGGTAAGCCGCTTTCTTTGACTTTCTTTTAATGTGAACCAGATTGAAGACAACCCAGAAACAAGATCATTTCTTGCTCATTACTCTGATTACTACATTTTATGAAAAAGACCACCGTAGCGTTAAGACCATCCCGGAAAATACGCAAGTATTTTTTCAGATATGTTTAATTTTATTTGCATTATAAAGAATTCCCGAGATTAGAATAATTTCCGAAAAAAGACTTCTCATGTGAATCCTCACGGCGATCTTATATCTAGACTCCTGGCGTGAATCAGTTGTCATTTTCAGCGCCGAGTCGAGTAAACCATATGTTATTTCTGGCGTTCTGGAGTAAACCACGTGTTATTTATTTGACGTCCTGGCGTAAACCACATGTTATTTCTGACACTCTGGAGTGAACCACATGTTATTTTTGGCGCACTGGGGTAAATCACTTTAATGGTGCATTACTGGATAAACTGACAAAACTCAGTGAATAACTCGGGCAACACAAATGAACAAAGTAATATTAGGGAAGTGCAGGATCAGTCCCGATGGATGGCTGGCAGGAAAGGGGTGGGATGGGGGTATTAGGGCTGCGTGGATATGTTGGATCGCATTGGTAGTGGTAAGAAATCACTTCATAAATTTATATCACTGTGGGTAACTAAGCTTGAATAACAATACGTCATTGCATTCATTTTTTTGAGTTGACTGACGTTTCCGTTTAAGCAACTGACAAGACCTATGTTCTGTAATAGAACGTCACAAAATATATATGCAAATATTTTTCAAAAACCTAGGATTTAGTATATTTCTTGTACGTTTTGGTTCCTAATTTAGATCACTGATGACTTGGAACAGAATCTGCATTATTTGGAAAAATTCGAAATTTCTCTGCACAGTCTATGGAATAAGGAAATGATCTGGAGTGGCGCAAAGACTGGAATTCGAACAAGATCTCGGACATTCGAGGACGAGCTGGTGGATCTAAGTCAACGTTTGGGGAACTTCCGCCGCCTGCTGAATACTTTGGCACAGAAATTTGGTCTGCCCGGATATAGGAGTACAAGGACGACCACGCGTACTCCATTGAGCCGTGCTCACCATGACTGGTGCTTGAGGCAAACCATCGAGAGCTTGCCGGCGTTTTGGAGACACATGACGCGCTTCATTTCACGTTGTGCTCGACAAGGTGCCTGCATTTGAGTGGTTCTTTCCTTTTGTCAAGAAAAAAATACCTATGTATTTTATTTGATATTTTTGTCAGGATAAAAATAAGAGGACAGAAATTTAATAGCATATAATTCGCCAACAAAACAGGTATTTCGGAGGGGGGCATTGAGTCAAGCAACTTCTCTTTTGGCACTGAAATAAATGAACTTCATAGAATTTATTATTGACTTATAGGTAAAAAATGAGCATCGTTCAACTTGACTCAAGGTATGACCAACTTTGAGGTGAACTTTTTAAATGAATGCATTTCTCATGTATGTGTCTTCCCTTGTATATATGTAACGCTTCCGTTGTACTGCAATATTTGGCATTATGTATTTATAGATTAGTTATATATATATATATATATATATATATATATATATATATATATATATATATATATATTGTGTGTGTATATATAACAAGTGTTTTGTGCTAGTTCAGAAGGTCTAGCTGTAGTTGTTTGTGGAAATTTATCATGCATCTGCGTGTTAATATTTACAACCAAGTAAGGGAACATTTCCTTATATATAGATGAGATTGGTAAAATCAAGAAAAAGTAAAAGTCAGAGAGAATTAATATCTTTATTACCCGCGGAGGGAGGTGGCACTCAAGTACCACCTGGTTACCATGCAATGTCCTTACCTTTTAAAATGACCCCTAAATTTGGAGTGTTCAGTTTGTACCAATACTGTCTTTTGAACCAAATGTGGCGTACTGAATTAAAATGACACTGCCCTTTTAAACTAAACTGACACTCGGCGCTCAGCTCGCCTGGCCTCAGAATTTTCCCTCCTTTATCCACTTTATTTTACATACGTGACAACCCACCTGATATTTACCAAGTGCCCTCGCCCCGGCTTTATTTGAAATATATAACACATTATGTAGATCCTCGGATTGTGAAATGATGCAGTAAATATATATACATTTATTTATCCCCGAAAGACTTTTGCGTGTAAAATAAAACTATTTTTATATAAATTTGTATAAAAGATAATCACTGAATTTATAATACTCTAGAATTTAAACTTGCCGGAATTTAAACCATTAGATGGCGTTATCTTAATATCGGTTGCCCTTTCTATGGTGATTGCTGTTTCTGTTGAATAGCTAGTGATAGTTATTGTTAGAATATGACATTTCACATAATATTATCATAGAAAATAGGATATATACTTATACATATGTGTTTTACCGATGTCCTATAGATTTTAACGGTCTTTTGTAGGACTTCACGGGGCCGTATTAACAAAGTTAACTGCCCAGCTAATTCCTTCATTAGCAAAGCGAACACCCGAAAGTAAATGAAAAAACTTAACCTTAATAAACAAACAAAAATCCACCTAAAATACAGCTAGACCAATGAACTTTTGTAAATACCGGGTAGACCGTCTGGATTACGCATAGCTAACATCTTGTTTTGATGTTATTGTCCATGTTACCGCATGCTATTATCACATATTTTACTATTTTTATAAAAGTGCTACTTGAATTACAGTTAAAAATCAATGATAGTTGTATTACATATTTGAGCAAATATGGAAGTGTAATTCTCTGCTTTTGAGCTTTAGTTGACTTTTCCAGGATCATTCTTGTCCTGAATCGTGCTATTTTACAGACTGGCTACATGTTCGTTTTTAAATATTATCCCCTTGTTTTTGTATTTAAACATTTAACACCTATTTCTATTTGTTATGAAACAAAAAGCTGAAGTAAGTTGTTAATTACACTTTGTTTTGTGTTTCTTGACAGGTACAGTTTTATTGGTGTTTTTCTTTGCATATGAAATATCATTAAACATGTCATATACTGTAGGTCTTCCGAAATAAAAACTCGAAAACAATCTTTTTGATATATTTTAGAATTACCGAGTGTCCAGCGTTTACTCACTAACTATACATATTTTACCAACTATTTCTTCTTTGTTAAGCAAAAGTCGCCTGCCGAAAACTCGCTTGGTGGAGGTAACGCTGGTACAGGGTTTGGGGTGAGGGTATGTCTGAGGGGAAATCCAACTTTTTACTCGCAGTAATCCTTTTTTGTTATTGGCACATATACAGTCCACTCCCGAAGTGTACAGCCAGCTCGTACGCCAGAAGTGTGAAGCCCGTTTTTCTCCCTACGTAAACCTCCTGCTATGCCGCCAAATTCGCTTAACGCCATCGGCTTCACATTTTGAGGAACGAAAGTACAAATAAAAAGGGCTTTTTGCATTTGTGGTGCCACCATGAAATTTCACCGAAATGTTTTTTGCTAACGTTCCCAGTCCGAAGTTTGACTGCACACTACATTTACTTGTTTTTATTAGATGTCCTGCACACTTGATCATGGTTTAAGGAGCAGGGCTTGCAATGCAATAAACAAACTTTAGTACAAAGGCTTTGTACGCATCCGTTCGTCTAGCTGTGGAAGCATCTCAAGCAGTCATTTGCATTAGAGATAGTTAAAATATTAGATAAGATTCCGAATTAACCATACAGTAAGCCACCGAATATTTTCGAAGAGAAAGAAAACATACATTCATAGCACCTTACGCTATTTAGATCCATCACTAAAAAGTGTCTGTTGACGAAATAAACGGGTGTTTAAAACTAGAGTAGATTATTGAAAAATGTCTGTACAGACTGCTAAACAAAAATCGATTATTAATTTTTGTGAGAAAGTAAAACCGTACTTCAATGACTGTTTCGTTGGTGAAAATGTGAAAACGTATTGTTTTGGATGAATTTTAGCATAAGCAGTTGCAAAATTTTGTGTTCAGAACGACCTTTTATTTGCAGCAGAACAAGAGTAAAATGTTACTGCTTTATATACTGGAATGTACTATGGCGGTACAACGGGAGTAGATTGTGAAGATATAGTTTTGAATTCAGTAAAGATTTTCACTTCCGTTCGCCCTATGAATGAGCAATCCTACCACATTTAGGCAGGCAGTCGCAAGATAGTTGAGGGGAGCGGAGGAATGAGGGGCAGGCTTATGAGGTTTCAATCATTTTTTTACAGCATTTTCAATTTTCAACGAAGTTCATTTATTCACCCTTCTCGACACGAATATGGTACAGCTCTTATATATAAAACATATTTTATCATAGCTGCAGCTAAGACTGTAGAAGAGCTGATAAGGGAGGACGTTTTGCATGTGGATAACCTCTCTTTCATTGATAAACACCCTAAAACTCACATTGCCCCAGAATCATGTCCTTGCAACAGCAGTAAGGAAAATGAAAAAGAACGACGACAGCGAGCGAAGATCAACCATGACAAGCATGCAGTTTTTTAAATTATGCGAGTCCTCATAAATTGACCAAGCTCCAGGGCATGCTAATTTTTCAATGCCTGGACGATTGGTTCATGGCTTATCTGAACAGATCTCAGACCCATCTCCAAACTGTAATCCTGGTAAGACAGGGCGGCTAGTGAACATTTCAAAATCAAAGCTCACACTCAAACAGCGAATGGTCTTTCTAGGAGAACAATGGGACATAGAGTTGCCCAGAACATTCCCCATAGAGGAAAGGACAGGGTTGATCTCCCAAGCCATCTAAGTCTCCCTTTTCCGACCCAGGAAACTATACTACACGGAGCTGCCAGGCCTTTTAGTAGCTACAGACAAAACGGTTTCTTGACGCAAGTTGTATTACAGAAAATTTTAGGCCACAGTAAGCTCTGGGATTACTGAGGCGAGTGAGTGGCAATCCCATGAAAGCAATTAGTAACCTTCCGTGGTGGGTTATCCCAGGTCACATGTCCGAGGGTTGTCCTTTCGAGACACACACACCCTCCTTATCGATAAAGGCATAGGTCTCATTGAAGAAGTGGCGTTTCTACATCCAGGACAAGCTGTTGAAGGCACCTGGGCACCAAAGTTGGCACCATTACCTACTCATCCAGCCGTATTGGAAATAGCCCCTACCCCGCCATTATTTCCTAGAGCTGAGGGTGTGGAACCTATCCTCAGCTTTTTTAAAGAAATCGTATTTCCGGGTGATACACAACATGGCCCAGATTCAAGAGCCATACACAATTCGGTTCTGTCCCAAAAGAACATGTTTTCAGCCTGACGTGAGAATAAAAACTTGACCATTTTAGGGCCTCCGCATGGGTGATAACCAATTTTCTGGACTATGTTCATGAAGAGCTCCATCTAAGGTCTTGTTCAAGGCAAGGATATAGCTCAGCTGTCCTGCATTTTATGACTGATCACAAGCTATGACCCATGGGAAGAAAACTATATTTCTCAGCTTATCAGTCATTTCAAATAAGGCCCAGTCAGGTCAAACGTGACTCAATAGGATCTAGGGTTAGTTTTAGGCTATATGTCTGAAACAAATGTCTTCCCTGGAATGGCGAATCTCAAGTTCACTTTCCTCGAAGGCTTATCCTCGTGTAAAATTAGAGTGGCGGAGAGGGAGGGAAAGGGGAACTCTATAACCTGGAAAAGAGGTTTTCAAGATAAATTGCCCCGGAATAGGTTATACTTAAATCAAGACCCTATTTCATAATTAAAACGCACTTAGCGACTAGAGACCTGGGCGACTGTGAAAAGATTATACTGGTATCCATTCCCATCTCTTCCGATCAAGGGTAATCCCAGGATACTTTGTGCCCAGTTCGGAACTTTCGGAATACTTAGAATTATCAAATGAACATCGGTCTCCAGGTTAGAAAGCACTGTTCATTTCTTTTAGGCCAGGAGTAGTGAAAGACATCTACAAACAAACTGTCTGCAATTATATTGAAAAGGTTATTTTAGAGGGAAGACCCGAAGTTAAATGCAGAGTTCAAAATTAAAGCTCATCAAATAAGTAGGGTGGCGAACGGGTTCAAAGCCTCGTCTTAGAGAACGTTGCTGGGAAAGAAACCACACAGTAGCCAGATGTCTTGAAACCAGTGACTGACGTGTCCTTTTGGTGATAATTCGATAATTTGGAGATCTGGGTTTTTCGCACTATCGGGCAGCCCAAGATGAGTAGGACAAACCTCCTTGTTCTTGAAACTCTTAAATTGATAACTCCCTCTCCAGGACAGGTTTCTTTTGAGTTGTGAGCTATTGTGTTCAATATCTATGTAAGTTATTATCTGAGACTGATTGTTTTTTATAAATCAAGTTATTTTAGTTGTACCTTACTTAGACTGTTCAGATAGAAGAGATTCCTATATTGTCAGTAGGTATTAATGTATTTTATGACTTATTAGACCGTAACTCATTTAGTTTCTCTCTTATGAGACGTCGGTTGGGCATACCATCTTTGGAAGGCTTGTAGGAGGCTGGAGGCGGGATACGGGATGGTGTAGGCTTAAGAGAGACAGAGAGAAAAAGAGAGAATAGACAAAGCAACAGAGAGTGAGTGAGTGAGTGAGAGAGAGAGAGAGAGAGAGAGAGAGAGAGAGAGAGAGAGAGAGAGAGAGAGAGAGAGAAACTGCAGCTGCCTTTGAATTATCCAATCACTCTCTCCTAGGTTTTCATCGGCCATCGTCTGCTTTCAAATGATGTGTCTCGGGAATCCGTTTTCCAGAAAAATTGGAGGGGAACCAAGTATCTCTGATGAGTGGAGCTCACACGAAGGGATTAGAGTTTTCCCAGCTGACTTTCCCTAAGTGTGCCTATCAGTTGGGATGAGCTGCCATATTGGGGAGGCGGCTTCTGGATCGGCTGTACCCATGAAGGTATACTCTTGTTCAGACCTATGTTCTGGGCAGAGCCATGTTCCCACCCATGTTATTAATGGAGCCGTCTTAATGGAGCCTGAAATGTTATTTGGTTGTCTTTTATTCGCTTTCTGAATACTTTTACATTCAGAAAGCATAGTTCGTTATTTTAAGAAAAACGTGAAACTTTTTTACACTGGGCGTGTCCTTCCTGTAAAATCGGAGATACGCAGAACGCAAACTTTTAATAAATAAAACTCTCGCTTTATTTCGCAAAATGCTTTTTACGAGAAGAGTGTAGTTTGCATTCTCCACATTCAGAGCTTCGATACTCACCCTTGATCTATCCCTACTTCAAACCCTCAAGACTTAAGCCAGCAGGATAAAAAGGGAAAGTGATACGTTCATGTTTCTTTACAGCCTAATTTCCTGAAACAGTACCAAATAAGGCAATGTTTGCAGCCTTGTGTTTATATGACGTCCACGTACGTTGTTGTGTTTGGTTGATCGAGGTTGGTCCATGTTGGGCAAATTATCAATGATCAATGGTTTATTTTTTTTCGTCAAATAGTTACCAATCAGTTGCTGAAGTTTGTAGCCTAAATTGTGTTCGACGAGTGCCAGTAAGCATTCAACTATGAAGTTTGTGGGTAAATAGCACCCGAAGGACATGAAACTCAAGACTTGTCAATCAGATTCTCATTCTATTTCAAATTCGATCCAGCAGCACGTGGAAAGTATTTTTAATCAAAACAAAAGTATCCGTTCAAAATAGGGTTTTATTCAGTACACGTGTCGCAGCTGTATGGCCGGATCAAGCGGTTAGCGGAAAAATCTCCCTAATAGATCCCCTCGCAAAAATACCCTTTTTTGGTCATACGTACAAACCCTATAACACACGAATATTTACCAAAATCACTGAAGTAATTATCCATTTCGTCAGTCGTCATGAGTGCTTTGGAACATCTTGGAGAATTTTATTTATTAAATTTACTGCGGTTTTATTCTAAGAAATTTTATTGAATATAAGATCAAGCTTAATTACGAATATTTTACTCGGCATTTAGGTGAACAGTCTGTCTTAAATGTGCTCAGGTTTTCGTTCTGTAAATATTGTGCAGCAGCAGATAATAACATCGAAAATGTTAATCCGCAACTCCGATTGATCCAAGTTGTTAATTGGTAACAATATTCGCTAAAATAAATTAAGCTATCCAGAAGGCTGTTGGGAAGGCGAAGGAGGCCAGGAGCTTGTGCAAGGTTTGATAAAAATTGGAAGGGTCTTTTTTGCAGATGCACCAATAGAGAGGTTGTTTTGCTGGAGTGATTTTTGGGGAGTTCTTCCGGGATTCCGATGAAACGGATGCTTACAATAGCAAGTTCAACCTCCGCCAACCAGCTGCTGTATCAATCGCATGATATGAGGAATCCAGGGTTATACATTTGACGAATTTGGAACTAGCCAAAGAATCTTTCTCCAGTGAAATTAATTATAATTATTATTAAAAATCCCATTTCAACTGTGTGCCGGGAATAGAAAAGATAGACTGATACTTGCCCTAATCATTGGTTCGAGCCATAGCATTTATACCGAACAAAACTCATTTGAATAACAATGGATATTAAGTATTGTGGTAAATGCTAAAATTCTTGAATTTAATTACTTAGACAATTTGACAACTCCTTTCTTATTACTGTTTAGAAAATAGTCTCCACGACTTTGACCAATAGCAGTGCCAAAGAACAGTGTTTTCATTTTCTGAATGAATTGCTATGTATTAACAAGATAAAAGATAAGCAAATGTAAAACAGAATTTCCTACCCAGTTTTTAGAACAAGCGGCATCTATATAAGCTTAAACATCCCTGTTGCTCAAATTGCAATTATGTGGCTTCACAGCAGTATGTCCATTTGTCGAGTGAGAGAAAGTGTCTGTTAAAGAGAGTGCGTTATAGAGAGAGTGGGAGAAGGAGAGAGAGAGGAGAGAAGCAAGAAAGGTGGAGAGGTACGGCGAGGGAGAGAGAGAAAGAGAGGGGAAGAGAGAGAGAGAGAGAGAGAGAGAGAGAGAGAGAGAGAGAGAGAGAGAGAGAGAGAGAGAGGAAGAAAGAAGCTGAGGAAGGGACAGAGAGCAGGGACTGTGTTCGTGCGTGTGAGAGAGAAAGAGAAATAGAGGGGGAGAAGAGAAAGTAAGGCAAGTGTGTTTGCATTTCCAAACGTATGAATACCAGACTAGCATCCTGGGGCTGTGGATAAACGACGCTTAGGCAAGGAAGAACAGCATTCATGTTTCCCTTTCCAATTAAAGAAAATATTACAACTTTTGAGTGACATGGCAATTATATAATCAATTCATAATCTTAGTATCAATTACTCCTCTAAAATGCCATTTTCAAAATCTTTTAAATTAAGCTTTATACATCCATTTTAGTGATCCAGCAGGCGTATGAGAAAATCAAAGTTTTTTTTTGTTTCCGCCTTGCTCGTCCGAGTGAGTTGGTTATAAATCACGTCATGAGCGAATGTGATGATGCTGATAAACAAGGTAAGGACAAGATTTCCTCCAATAACTATTTCATAACCATGAAAACTAATTGGGACAATTTCGGCTGGGAAAATTTTGAGGTTTCGTATAAAAGGACTGTGCCTGCAATCCAGTTCTCAACAAATTCTCTATAGAAACAAGAAAACAAGTTACCGCAATTTCTACTCCAAGAATATATACATCTAAATGAGATTAAAATCAGAAATAGTGTGGTGGTGCACTGGTATATCACTTCATGACTTTACAAAATGAAATACCGCGTGTTCAGAGGACCAATGTTTGAACTATATTTTAAGATCTAATGAACTTTGGTAAATAACATATCTAGAGTGAGAAATAAATATTTAGAAATAAATACTTTCATGGTTATAAAATGTCAGTGGTTTAATTATTATTATTTCTTGATGCTCTAGTTTTTAACAAAGTTGTTTTCTTTGTATGCGTTGCTGGAGCGTATGCTTTGCGAAGGGGGTTCCTCTTCTTCATCCAATGGGCCTGTACAGCCAGTCCTATGCCGTGCTTTGGAATTAAGCTGCAGTTGGAAATTAACTGTCCAAGTTCGTGATCTAAATGTAAGTGTATAATTTTAATCAAACGGTTGATATTCAATATGAACCCTGTGCAACAGAACGCCTACCAGCCTACCAGCCAGTGATTTTATTTGTGAAGCTCACGCTACACAATCAAATCCAAAAGGACCTTAGCAGATCAGTGTAGTGTCTCAGGAAAGAAAGAGGAAGAGTTGACATTTTCCCGAATTTTTGCAAAGTGATATCTTTGACTGAAATCTATGAGCAGACTGGCCATTTAGGAAGCAGTATTATCAAGGAAGCAAGACACCTTTACAGGTACCCTAATAAACACCTTGAACTGAAATCCGTGTGCTATAACAAATGTTGTTGGGGAAGGGTTTGATTTACTCCTCAAGTGTTTGCCGAGTTCTAAATTTCAGTTTTAAATCTAAGACATCTATGTGATTTACAGTGAATTACAGTGGTTCGCCACTACAAGCTCTGCCAACTGCTCTGCTAACTGCCAATAACAATTACTGAGTTATTGAGAAGATGCTGTAGAAGCACTAATTTTTGTTAAAAAAGACAAAAATTGATTGCAAAACTGTAAAGAAAGCTGTTTTTAGGGGGGTGTGGGGGAGGGGGGGGGGGCTCACACGACATATTCTCATTGGTAACTCTCCTCTGTCAGGAAAACAAAAGATAAGTTTGCTTCCATATCAAAGACTACTGCTTGTTATTTGTGTATAAAAATTGCAGAAATTGCAAAATTTTCACACTTAAACTTTCTACTTGTAATTAACATATAAAAACAAATTTTGTTTCCTTATTTCACACTATTATTCAGAACGTCTTTTGTTTCACTCTCACAGCGGAGAACGCCACAATTCACATTTGTGCGTTTGCTTGTTGATTAATTGATCGAAACAAATACCAGTCTGAAGTGAATCAGTCCCAGAACAATTAATTAACATTTTGCGTATATATGGCATTTTTTCCTGTCTGTTTTGACTTATTTGCTGCCCTCTCTTTAAAACGGGATCTTTATCAATAAATGGGGCTGAAATTATTGGTGGTACCAGAGTTTGTGAAGTAATGGACAATTTGGATAAATGTCTGTGAATAGATATATATGTTACAGTCAATCTGTGTATTCAGTCAATACGTGTATTGCCGGAACCACATCTTCATCTTCAGGCGATCTGTGTACTGGGTGGGCTTTAATTTCAGTCAATACGTGAATTGCCTGAGAATTTCAGTCAATACACGTATTGACTGAATACACACATTGACTGAATACACAGATTGACTGTAACACACACACACACACACAAACATATATATATATATATATATATACCAAGATTTGGGTATATATAGGAGTGATGGGAGGTTTGTAACGGGGGAAAGAAAGGGGGTTATAACTGGTACAACAGATTTTATGGTTGATATTGTGATTAAATTTTAAAAATAAAAGGCAGTTTTATACAAAGAAGTTAAATGTTAAATTTAGACTGGAACAATATTCAACCAATGTTTTATAGTACTGCCTTTGAGTATCCAAAACATAAAACTGCATAAATCGAAGTATTTTTATGTTTTTGTTCCAGCATACAATTTGGGAACGTGACTCATGTGGGTAGTAATTACAATCCTGAACAGTGTGGCCTTCCAGTAATCCAGACAGCAAGTGGAACGGTATTCACTATACATATGTTCATGCTGTTACTAAATATAATTTTGTTTCATTGTGTTATTTCATTCATTTGTAAGCCGTCTTGAATATTGTTGCATTTGGCTTGTACAACAAGAGTATGTGTGTGTGAATGAGAGGGAGAGAGAGAGAGAGATTAGTGAGAAGAAGTTAATATTGTAACCTTAAAGTCTCAATCGAAGCTTCTGTTATATTTTCGGCCTCTGCAATTCACTGGAGTGTATTGTTTTATGGTAATGAATGGCTTTAATAAATAGATAAACGAAACATCAAAACAAAAACAAAACGAAACAAAATACCGGTGGTGCGTAATGTAATTTTGGAGCACCGACTATGGTGTAATAATTCTGTTTATTTAACGTGATTATGTTTACTTTTATTTTTGTAATCACATCTAACAATCCTATTATAAACTGTTTCTTTGACTTCATTTAAATGTGAACCAGACTGACCACATTCCAGAAACAGGATCATTTCTTACTCATTATTCTAATCACTTGAAATCCGTTAATTAACCCATTTTATGAAAAAGATCACCACGGCATAAAAACCATCCCGGAAAATATGCAAGTATTCTTTAGCTATGTTTAATTTATTTACTTCATAAAGAATTTTCGAAATTAAAACAATTTCCAAAAAAGACTCTCATGTGAATCTCCACGGCGATTTTATTTCTGGAGTCCTGGCGTAAATCAAATGTTATTTCCATCCCCCTGGATGTTATTTCTGGCGCGCTGGAATAAACTACGTGTTATTTCTATCGCGCTTGAGTAAACCATGTATTATTTCTGGCGTCTGGGCGTAAACTATGTGTTCACTTTAATGATACATTATTGGGTAAACTCACAGAACTCTGTTAATAGCTCAGTCAACAAAAATAAAAAATGCATATTAGGGAAGTGGAGGCTAATTACCGATGGGTGGTCGCCGGGGAAGGAGGGTATTGGGGCTGCATGTTATATTGGAATCGCATTGGTGGTGGTAATGCATCACTTCATAAATTTATATAACTAAGTAACTAAGCTTGAATAAGGACACATCATTACATTCATTTCTGTGTTGACTAACGTTTCTGCTAAGCAACTGAAAAGATCAATGTTCTGTAACAGAACTTTGCAAAGATATATGTATATAAATATTTTTCAAAACCTAGGATTCAACACATTTCTTGTAAATTTTGATTCTTTATTTAGATCACTGAGGACTTGGAAGAGAATCTAAATTATTTGGAAAAATTCGAAATTTCTCTGCGCAGTCTTCGCAATAAAGAAAGGTTCTAGACTGGCGCAAAGGACGGGACAGGACGGGACATTTGGATATTTGACGACGACCTGGAGAATCTAAACCTGCAGTTGCGGAACTTCCGCCGCCTGCTGGATACTTTGGCATACAAGCTTGGTCTGCCCGGAGGTAGGAGGGCAGCGACGACCACGCATGCTCCATTGAGCCGTGCTTACTATGACTGGTGCTTGATACAAACCATCAAGAGGTTGTTGGAGTTCCGGAGAAACATAGGGCGCTTCATTTCACGTTGTGCTCAATAAGGTGCCTGTATTTGCCTTTTCCTCAATGATAAATTTATGTATTTCAATTGTATTTTTTTCAGTGTAAAAATAAAAGGACTCAAATTTAATGTGATTTCACCAGCAAATCAGTTGTATTCGAGGAAGTATCAAGATTTATTTTGGGGTGAAGTGAGTCAAACAACTGTTCTTTTGGCAGTGAATTAAATGAACTGCTTAGATGGGATTATTAAGCTATAGGTAAAAATGAGCGTCGTTCAGCTTTGGCTCAAGGTATGACCACCTTCGAGACGATTCATTTAAATGAATGCACTTCTCATGTATGTGTGTTCCCTTGTACATATAAAGCTTCTGTCGTACTGAAATAACACAAGAAAATATTATTTGACATTTTGAAATTATGGGCCAGTTATCTCTCTTTTATCAATATTGAATTGTAATTTTCAGCTCTTGAACTTCAGTTGACTTTTCCAGGATCATTATTGCCCTGGATCGTGCTATTTTCAGACTGGGTAAATGTTCCTTTTTAAATATTAGCCCCTTATTTTTGTATTAAAACATTTAGCAACTTTTCGATCTTGCTATAAAGCAAAAATACTGAAGTAATTTGTTAATCACACTTTGTTTTGTGTTTCTTCCTGGATACAATTTATTGGTATTTTTCTTGACACATGAAATATCACTAAATATGTGATTACTGTAGGTCTTGCGAAATAGGAACTCGAAAAGAATCTTTCTGATATATTTTAGAGTTACCGAGTGTCCAGTGCTTACTCACTAATCATAAACATTTTACCAGCTGTTATAGTCTTCTTTATCAAGCAAAACTCGCCTATCAAACCGGCCTGGTGGAAGTAACGGAAGTTGTTGGGGGTGGGTGGGGCGTAGTGAGTTTATGTCTGAGGGAAAATCCAACTTTTCATCGCAGCTAGAAATCTTTTCTTATTGACTCATATACAGTCCACTCCAGTGGTTCCGGCATTCGATATACCGCCATCTCGCACTTACGCCATAATGTGTTCAGTCCCGTTATACCGCCAAATTCGCTTGATGCCATAGACCGCGCATTTTAAGGTACCAAAGTACAATTTATAAGGCAAATTTTATTCGTTGTACCACTATGAAAGTTCACCGAAATTTTTTTGACAACGTTCCCAGTCCGAAGATCGACTGTTCACTTCAATCGCTTATTTATTATATGATTTGCACACTTGATCATGGTTTAAGCAGTGGGGATTGCAATAAACACACTTTAACACAAAGGCTTTGTTCGTATCCGTTCAGGTTCATCAAAGCGAACTATGGAAGCATCCCTGTGCGCTACTCAAACAGTCATTTGCATTAGTTAAATTTTAAATATGGGGTAAGATTTCAAATTTACCATAAAATAAGCCACCGAATGCTTTCAAAGCGAACAAACACACATTCACAGCATCATACGCTATTTAGAGCTATATCACAAAAAGCGTCTGTTGAAATAATAATGAAAAAGTCAGAGCAGAGTTTTGAAAAATGTCTGTAGAGGCTGCTAAGCTAAAATTGATAATTAATTTTTTACGACAAAGTAAAACTCTACATCAGTGACTGCTCCGTTGGTGAAAATGTGAATACGCATTCTTCTGGATGAATTTTAGTATAACCAGTTGGAAAATTTTATATTCAGAACCGTAATTCTTCTGTAACAAACATATCAATACAACAGGAATAGGCTGTAAAGATATATTTTTGAATTCAGCAAAACTTTTCACTTCTGTTCGTCCTGTGAATGCGCCATCCTACCACTTTTAAGGAGGAAGAGAGAGGAGGGGAGCGGAGGAGGGAGGGAGCTTGACAGGTTTAGGAATATTCAAT
Source organism: Protula sp. h YS-2021 (assembly GCA_949752745.1). NCBI lineage: Eukaryota > Metazoa > Annelida > Polychaeta > Sabellida > Serpulidae > Protula > Protula sp. h YS-2021. The sequence continues at coordinate 14,220,270 of OX457025.1, read as the reverse complement.
CATCATTGCAAACAGCATTTAATAGAAATTCAATTTTCAACGAAGGTCAGTGCAAAATTTTTTTGCTCTTCTCTACACGATTCCGGGACAGCTTACATTTAAGCTTAAATCAAGTATCATAGCTGTTTATGTTCTGTGTTATCTGATAGAATGGCAGCAATGCATGGTTCTAGTTACAAGCTGATGTAGCAGTCGCCGGAGTCGAAAGGATCATTTTTTACTTGTTTCGAGTTACAGTTTTAACTGAGAAAACGGAAACATAAAAGTATTATATATAACAAAGAAATATCGATGTGAGCGTATACAACTGTCAAGTAAACCTGATTCGAAACCATGCGCTGCATATGTTTCTTGTATCATGTGATCATTTCGGTTTTAGTAAAACACTCTGTGTGATAGGAAGAGGGTGGTAGTACCATGCTCTAGTCGACCCTTTTGCTCCATCTTTTGGCCTAGAATTTTGCTTTTTGGCCTCTATACCACGCTACTGTTTCGATGTTTGCAGAGTATCTTTTTCCCACGCTTGACGAAAGTTGCAATTCCAACAGCTACCCAGCAACGGAATTAAACGTTGTTTCGATTCATGAATCAAAACTTGTCCATAATATTTTCGTTTAAAAGGGGTCGCAGGTGCATGCTTTATGGTACGTTCACTGTCTTAGTAAAAGAATGCAAAATTATTCCTGGGTTGTAATTGGTTGAAATAATACCCTTAAACTCGGCTCGTGATTTTCAAACCTTCGCCACCAATAATCGACAAGACGTGCGCCCCAGACAGCGCCATTTCGCCATAAAGCTATGCGTCCGACCTTGTGCTTATTGGTGCATTCGTCGATGGAGTTGCTGATATATATAAATCGCTATGCATCATAGGGAACAGCAACATCAAGTTCTTTCAGCTACCACAATTCTGAGACTTGGTGCTAATTGGCAGCAAAGTTAGCAGAGATTCATTCACTATTTTCTAAGATGGAAGAGAAGCAGGTACTGGAATGTTTCGAGAATGGACAAAGAAGAAGCTCCTGACAGCTAAGGCTGTAGAAGAGCTGAGAAGGGAAGGCTTTTTCCATGTGGATAGCCTTTCTCTTATTGACAATGCTGCCTTAAAGACATTAAATTTATCCCAGCAACAGCTCCTTGAAGCAACAGTAAGCAGGATGAAAGATAACAACCAATGAAACAATGAAACATGGAGTCACTGCTGGACCTTTTAGTACCGACAGAGAAAACGGTTCCTTGTGGCAAGCTCCATGACAGAAAGTTTCAGGCCACAGTAAGATCAGCGCCGCGACGAGTGACAATCACCTGCAGGCCATAATTTACCTTCGGTGGTTGATTATCCCAGGTCACATGACCGAGGCGTGTCTTTTCGAGCCACCCACGCCTTCTTTATCGATGGAGACAGACGTCTCACCGAAGAGGTGTTGCTTCTATATCCGGAGCAAGCTGATGAAGGCACCTGGCCACCAAAGTTGGCACCAGCGTCTGCTCTACCAGTACCATTGGGAAAAAACCCCTACCCTGCCCACATTTACTAGACCTGAGGGTGTGCAACCTATCCTGAGCTTTTTAAAGATGGCATTAGAACAAAAAAAATTTGACCCTTATAGGGCCTCCCCACGGGTGATAAATGATTTTCTAGACTATTTTCATGACGAGCTCAATCTAAAGCCTTAACCAATACAAGGATATAGCTCAGCTACTCCTATATTTTTAATCGATCTCAGGCTTTGGCCCATGGAAAAGCACTTTTATCCCTCAAATTATCAGACATTTCAGATTACTAACCCCCAGTCAGGCCAAACGTGACTCAATAGGATCCAGGGCTAGTTTTGGGTTATATATCTGGAACAAATATCTTTCCTGGAATGGTTCAAATTCATTTTCCTCGAAGGTTTTTGCCTCGGGTAAGGGTAGAGTGGTGTAGGGGAGAAGGAGAGGAGCTCCATGACCTTTAAAGGAGGCTTTCAATGAAAATTGCTCCTGAGATACGGTAGCCCTTAAATCAAGACCCTCTTTCATAAGTAAAACTCGCATATCGACTGGAGGCCTGGGGAACTTCGAAAAGATAGTTAGTGTCAGAATTCAAAATTAAAGCTGATCAAGTAAGCCAGGTGGCAGACGGGTTAAAAGTCTCGCCTAAGAGAGCGTTGCCTTAGAGAACATTTTATGTACAGGTCCCTCGGCATCCCCTGCCCTAATACTTTGATTACATTCTGTTAAAATAAATTCACACAGAATGAACTACCAGACCTCTATTCAATTGGTCAATTTGTTTGGCTGAGAAATTGATTTCTAGTAATGACTTTCGCCATGATACAGTAAGAACTACAACTAGAGATATAGGGAAAGCTCTCAGAACAAGCGAGGACGACCTGTCGACCAAACTCTCAAAGGCGAGGAAAGAAACTTTACAGTTGTCAGACGTCATGAAACTAGTAACTGTTCTTGCGACGATGATTTGGAGACTTGGGCTCTTAGGGATGCCGGACAGCTCAAGGCGCGTTGGACAAAACTTCCTTGTTCTTGAAACTCTTAAATTGATTACTTCCTCTCCAGCACAGATTCTATTTGAGTAGCGAGCTATTGTGTCTAATATTTATTTATGTTACTCTCATGGACTGATTCGTTTGGTAATCAAGTTGTTTTAGTTATACCTTACTTAGGCTGTTCAATTTGAAGAGATCTGGATGATTTCAGTCGGTATTAATGTATTTTGTGACTCATTAGGCCATGACTCCGTTAGTTTGTCTCTTATGAGACGTCAGTTTGGTATACCATCTTTGGAACGCATGTAGAGGGACAGTGTAAGCTTAAGAGAGAAAGAGAGAGAAAGAGAGAGAAAGAAAGAGAAAGAGAGAGAGAGAGAGAGAGAGAGAGAGAGAGAGAGGAGGTCGGGGAGTTGCCTCTGGGTTATCCATTCCCTCACTCCTAGGTTTTCATGTAATATTAACTAGTCGGTCTGTCAATGTTATCGTTATTTACTTACTTACTTACGATTTCTTCTTTCAATGGGTATGGCTCATGAATCCCATTTTTCGAAAGTGGAGAGGGCCAAGCTTCTCTAATGAGGAACTCTCCCTAGTTGCAGGCTCCTCACACACGGAAGGATTAGAGTCTTCCCAGTTGATGACTTTCCCCAAGTGTGCCTATCAATTGGGATGAGCTGACATATTGGAAAGGCGGCTTGTGGATCGGCTGTACCCATGATGGCATACCTTTGTTCATACCTATGCAGAGCCACATTGGTGATGGTTCCATCTATGTTATTTTGTTTTTACCATTATCGTTTCTTGTCTTATCAGAGCCTTAAATGTTATTTCGTTGTCTTTGTTTCGCATTCTGATTACTTTTACATAAACAGAAGTGTAGTTCGTTTAAAAAAGTGAAACTTTTCACATTGGACGTATCATTCCTGAAAATTTGAGATGAAGGAACGCAAACTGTCGCTTTATTTCATAAAATGCTATTTTATAAGAAGAGCGTAGTTCGCATTCTCCACCTTCAGACCTTCGATACTCCCCCTTGATCCATCCCGCATTTTAAACCCTGCCGACCTAGTCATCGGGAAAGTGATACTTGCATGGGTCTTTCCGGCTTAATTGGCCTTCAACAGTACGAAATAAGGCAATTTTGGCAGCCCTGTGTTTACATAACGTTTATTTACGTGTAGAAAAGTCTCAATCATATTTGTGCATTGTACTATGCGAGATATGATCGCCAAGTGCCTGTAAAAGCGTACGCATTGTAACTGGGCGGCTTGCCGAGTTGTTGTGCTGTTCTGACGATGGTTTGTGAACGTCGGACAAATTGTCAATGATAATGTTCTTATTTTTTGTCAGTTGCTTACCAATCAGTTGCTGAAGTTCGTTTTGGCTAAATATAGTGTTCGAGGAGTGCAAGCAACCACTGAAGATGAGATTTGTGTTACACAAGCATATATTTTACTATTTTGTTTTCATACTCTAGAGTTATTCCATTTATTATTCTTTTCTGATTCGTTGAAAAAAGTTGTAATATCAGCCCAGCCCGAACTACTGAAATATTCAAACTATTTTTAGGCATCAGCTGACACCTGAAATAAAAATCATTGGAAAATGTTTGCTATCTTTAAACCAAACATGCCAGTGAGGGGGAGAAGTTCCTCACTACATATTGTCGCTGAATTCATATTGAATTGAATACATATTTTCAAAGCTGGAAAACAGATGAATCAAATCGATAGCTGTAATGGCAAATACTAGAAAATTGGAAATATTCCCTTTTTCACAAAAAGGTAAATAATCGAATTATGCGTTACTGCAGTATATAGTCTTCCTTTTTGGAAGAAACTGCATTCCTTGGGTATGGACTGAAATATATCACATACAAACATGTTATTATATACAGTGGACAGATGGGCCTTCCAACGGACAGACGGAGGTTTTGACAGTTCATTTATCTTGGGTAACTATTTTAGCTAACATTGTCATTTGTTTTTATTTCCTCTACTCAATGCAGGAGAAATACAAAAAATCACACTTTTAGTTACTAGCTACCTCTTTTTGGGGGTTTGGCTATTCTTTTTCAGACTAAAGACCAAATTCAATTAAAATAAGCTTTTCCTTGATCTGCATGAAATGAGCCTGTGTTAATACAACCAATGACATTTCGTCTTACAATGGTGGGAATCTATTTCAAATTTTGCGCTCGCAAATGTGGTAGATTCGGCGTTGATGGTGTTTCTACTACAGTTCAGTTGGGTTACTCCAAGTCAGTATCCGTTCTGTAATGTTATATTTATTCAGAACTGAAAGATTACACGACACTGAATGAAATCGAGTGCTTTTCTGTCTGAGAACGAGAAATGATTTTAAAATACATGTTTTAGCTCAAGGGTCTTCTGGTTGTTTTTGTTGTTATTGCGGGAGTAAAGAAATAATCTAGAGTTAATGGAATTCTTTCAATGGCACTAACTAAGTAATATGGAGAAAACAGGAGAAAAGTAAGAGCTCTTTTTAAAACTCAAACTGGAAGATGTTTAAATAAATTGCAGGTGTCATAAAGCAAGAGATAAAAAGAAACAGAAGGCCTCAGATGCCTTTAAATCCTTCTTATCAACATAATTAAATTATATAATTTCTATGTAGCTGATGACATATAATATGAAAGTGGTTTATTTCTGTTTCAGATATGAAACAATACTTTGCTATATAGCAGCATTTTACCCTGTATACAAGACAATGCTCCTTTTGACTTTTGGACAAAACGGATTTAAGTCCACAACCTGTTGTAGCTGTTTAGTTGCACAGTAACGATGCTATCAAGTCCTAAAAGAATTCAAGGAATTAAATTAACTGAAAATAAAATAATATTTACCCCAACCATGCAACCTTATTTTTAATCCTTGGAATCAAACCAATTTTATTGTTTTCGTTGGTTTTTTTTTTTTTGCATCTTTAGACAAAAAAGTGTTTATTTTGAAGGTCAAGAGGAATGTGGAAGAGTACCAGAAATATTTGATAACTGTTGTCTGTTAGCTCCGACGTGTCCCTTTGACGCATTAACCAGGGTCATTGTCGCAATAGTCAAGGTTTTTGTGTCAGATAGCCTTGATAACAGTCATAACTCGTAGGGAATTCAAACTGGTCTGCTGCACACTTAAGTTTATCTATGATCAGATTAAGATTTAGGTTAATCTTTTGTGGATAACGACGAATGATGAATATTTAAAAAAGCAATGTTATGCTCCATAGAAGACATTTAGGCATTTGAAAATAAATGAGTGAATATTATATTTCAAAGTAATATATTTAAATATCATATAAATAGAATTGTAAATTGTTGTACAAAAACAGGAAGGTCTGCAACATCATGTAATCTATGTTTGATTATGAAAATACAGATATATCTAACTGAATCATTGGTATAAATTATTGACCTGATGCAGAATAAATAAGAACACATCTAGTAACAAATCAGATAAGGTACTTTCTGAATGAAAAATAACTTGAAATAGTAATAAAAATGTTTATAGCCTGGTGAATTATCGACGAATAAAAAGAAACTGCTTAGTTAAACTTTCATTTTATTGTCTAAGATAACACAACAAGTTTTCTAAAGCAGACTATCTATACACAAACAAACTGTGACACAGCTGAATGAAGAAAGGAAATTACAATCATAAAGAACCATTCTCATAAATTAGTTCTCCCATGTTTGCTTTTTGAAACACGATTTAGATCAAGAACGTTCCATTTGGTAACTTCACCACCATAATTGAAAATACAAATTTTAAAGCATAAAAATGTCATAATTTTAATCTGTTATCACTATATATATATATATATATATATATATATATATATATATATATATATATATATATATATATATATATATATATATATATATATATATATACTTGCTGAACATGGCAGTGTATTTAAATGCATGCTGTCCAAATGAAATAGGGTAATAGATGCCGTTTCTACAATCCTGTTCTTTCCCTAATACAAAAATCACTTTTCAACTGTTCAAACCTCGCTTTTAAAAGAATTATATTTGTCTGTAAAAATCATAGTCCATGAGTAAAGAAAACACTTACAATAAGGTTCTAAGTTTAATGCAAGACATTTCATCAATAAAGTATTAATTTGCTTATAAAAACACGACTTTTCATTATGCTTCATACCAGTACGGATTATGAAAAGAGTGTGGCAGCTGTATGTCAAATAACACAACATCTTCAGCATTGCTATATTTGTGTTGTTGAGAATGAATACATGAAATTACTAACGTCAAACGTTGTGGAAAGATACGTCAAAATCACTCAGCCCTGCAAAATACTACTTTGTAAGCATAACGATGATACACTTGCAAACAATTTGCACAGGCACTAACACTGTGGAGGCTTATTTAGTCTATTTTAAAGTTGCAATTTAAAGAAAATAACATAAGAAGAAATTGGGAAGCTGTTTAAGAAGGAAGTTGACAAGTTAGTAAGACACACACATTGGGTTACACATTTCACTGTACATGGCGGAAGCACACCACTGGGAAGATCCTGGATTGAGCGTGTGAAGCAGCTGCTTCACCATGCTTTCATTCACGCTGGGATCCGGCGCTTGGAGTGACTGAACGATGGTACCAAAACACAGGCAATTTGGAAACAGCGGGCTGGTGCAGAGGTCAGAGTAAGTCTTCACCGTCTCGATTTTTGTGCGCATTCTATTGGCATCTTCTTCAGATTGTCTGGCCTGCTCTTCAGTGATTTCGGAACAGTCATTGTTGCGATACAAAGCCAAGGCGTAGAAATCAAAGTACTCATCAGGCTTTATGCTTGCGATAACGCATAGGATATCCTTGTTCTGTATAGTCGCTGCGAAAGCCATCTTATCCGGGTCATGTCCATGATTAAAGGACCAGACAACATTCCGTGTAATGTCGTTGACATTATCTATACCTTCGTTCAGACTGGAGACAACAACATCCTTGATGAGGCTTTTGTAACGGTTTATCGTTGCCTGTTGCTTCAAAGTACGCCATTTCTGATCTGTGATGTCACACATGGGGCGCATTGGCTCTAGGTCGTAGAAATCATACTGCGTGCGCTCAGGCAAGACAAGAGCGTAAAAACAAACGACATCCTTCTCTGTGAGTGAACGGCTGTACTGTGCCTTTTCAAGTGAACCTGTATGAAATAAAAATATGCCAACGTAATAATGTATAGTTAAGATACAGGCCATCTTGTCACGATCTGCATGATATTTGTACCAAATATAACAAGAATGTCCTAGGCATTGTACCCAACCGTAAAAATGAAGATATCACAAAGGTGAAAGGAGAATTAGACAATTTTGGACAAAATTTACATTTAATAGAAAGCAACAAGGGCAACACTATATTAAAAGTAATCGGATAGGGTCTGAGGGACGCACAGTATTTTTTATGTTTTCTTAAATCTATCTGTTTATTTTGCCGGTTTTCCAAACGAATTAAAAGCATTACTGCTTATCAAGTATTGTAACGCACCTTGAGCAACACTATAGATAAATAAATTGATTCCTGTCTGGGGCTTGAACTCACAACCTCTTGCTTCGCAGATAACAACAAAAACCACTACTTCTATTGGAGGGAGAACTATAAATATATTTTATTAAACTGACAAAGGAAGACAATCAAAGCATCCGCTTTTAACGGGGTTTGAACCTACGAACTCTTGAGGCTTGAACTCACGACCTCGTGATTTTAGTCCAAAACTTGATCGATTGAGCGATCGAAGCAAGTAGTTAGGCAACTGGTGAAGGCTCCCCAAGAAAAAGCACATTGTAGCTTTTTTGCAAATTTACCGTTTTGGGACAATATTTTGACCAATATTGGTGAAATCAGCAAAGATAACTCAAGCTTGCTGAAGCAACTTGCGCAAAACAGTCCTTTCAAATTTCAAGTCAATCGAGCCGGATGTGCAGGTAGAGTAGCTTCTGTTGTGTTTCCACAAATTCAACTATTGTTTTTGCAATTTATGAAACAGAAAATTGTTAATGCACACACATGTTAACGATTTCTTTTTTTGTCAAAGAAATTTGTTTTCGCGTTTATTAACGTAGATTGAATAGAACTAAAGGTGATAAACAATCTAGCGACTTTCATGACGTTTTTACACAGGAAACCTTAATAAAACTATTACCTGAATGTTCCATAGCACTTTGGACTTTGTCGAACGTCTCTGCTACGTCATTAGTTTCGTTGTAGTTCTCTAGGCATATCTCATAGAACTTAGATCGTCCTTCTAGAATTTCCTTGGCTGAAAAGAAATCTTCGTTCATGTCTTCCTTGATAAGCTTCAAGACGTTGTTCTGTTTTGTTTCCACATTGCCTTTATTGATGACATCCAGGTAGCTGTCCTCGAAGACTGGGTTGTCCATGTTGTAGTGGAAGCCGATATTAGTTGCGTCGGACACTTCTGAATGCTCCGTTGCCATGGCAATTATCTCTGTAAAAATAAACGCTCTGTAAATGCAGAACATCATTTTGGTTATACATATCGCTCCCTTGCTGTCCTTCATGCAAGCATTGACACACATTCTTTCATGTTGCCTTACTACTGCAGAAATAATTAAGCAAACCATTATCGGATTACATCACAAACCAAAGGTACTTTGAAGGACCATCAAACAATGTTATAGTCATATGCATAGTAAAGCATACTTGTGGCATTCGACGCACCATGCGAATGATGGCTGACAGAAAAAGCTGTTTTTAAAAATGGCTTGCCTTTGAAATTGCCAGTAAGGTTAGCAAAAGTAACAAATGTCTTTTCAAATTCGAGTTCTTGCTTGGCCATATCATCTGTAAGGCTCTGCCTTTGTTTGACCAACTCTTTCTGTTAATTTAAATAAGATGATACTAAATTTTTAGCTGCTTAGAAAATCGTCACCAGAAAATTTTAAATCAGGAATAAAAATTATCTTATTTTTAATTCCAACCTTTCAAACTTCATCTCAGTATCGGGTAATCTTTTTAACTTTTTTCTCGCAAAAAATTAGACAAGATCCTGCAGCAAAACGCATCTATTTTTTAAACTTTTAATGAAGGTTTTTGTCTTGAAAATATGGTTTCATGATATGTATGAAGAGTTTTAAGCGCTTGAAGTATTACTTGCATTAAAACGTGTGTGTCAAAAGTGCAAGCGCACAAGTTAAAACGAAATTCTTCTTTAAAATGTCATTTTCAGTGTTTTTCTCAGGTCAATGTTTTGTATTTTGAAATTTTGTGCAGCCGACAGGTCGATTTTTTCCTCGAACAAATTTTTAGACACGTCTGTGATCACTTTTTAAATTAATTTGAATCTCAGTAAGCGGCATGGGGATGAAATACCGAGTTTTGATTTTTCGCATCATTACATTACGCAAAAAAGTATGCCACAACAATTGGTCACTCTCTCCTTAAATCGACAGAGATTCACAGCGAAAAATTGTCGCTCTTCGTGACTTTGCTTTTGTTCATGTTTTCAATCATGCTACAAAGAAAAATGGCAACTAAATTAGCAATCTATTATAATGTATAAAATAGAGCTAAGAATTAGTCAGAGACCATCTTCAGGCTTAGTCCTCATATGTTTCTAAGACTCAAAACATTAAAAGCCTTAGCAAAACAGGAAAGTTCAGGATAGTTGCAATGTCTTCTACAGTATGTTCATTTGCAAAACGTTACAAAGGGCGCAAGGAGGAACTAAATATGGATGCACAGTGGATTACACGGTTAAAAGAGGTCAAAGCAGCAAAAACCAGTTTTCCCGGAACAAAATACTGAATTGTTTCATATTAGGGCTGGTCGTGAAGAAATGAAACAAAACATACAGTTGATGTCAACATTTGATCTGTCAGTGGAAAGGTCAATGGTTATCTGAAGTATTTAATATCGTTTTTAGAAATGAATTCACTCACATTGAAATCTAAAAAAAAATTATTTTCACATGTGTGCAAGAAATTCAAAAACATAATTACAGCGATATAAGAAATCTGCAATTGTTAAAACACAAATTTAAGAAGAAATGTTCAATTGAAAAGAGTGTTCTACAAATAAAAAATTCTCAGAAAACCTAAAAGAATTCTGATGGTAAGCAAAATGAGAAGGCTAACTTCTAGCGAAAAGTTTCCACTGTTCCCCAGAATTCTTGCTTGTTTATCCCCTACTTGAACCTTTATGTGGCTAAAATTTGTCTCTTTGAATATATCTCAAAACCCGGATCGAAAAGAAAGTATGAAATCTTGATACTGGTGTAGTATTTTGGTGTATTTTCATATACTATATTTAGAGTATATTCAAGGGATACCCTCAGTCTCGCTCTGGGCGAGAAGCCCGCATCATGTCATGTAGTTTTGGACGAATAAGCTTTGTGTAAATAGACAGCAATCAGTTTTCTTTCAAGAATATTATATTGGCGACGAGATGATAAAGAAATAGAGAAGGGGATGACGAAATTTTGATTCGAGAAAATTAGGGATTTGTTGCATAAGTTTTCCCTGCGCGTAACAAAACAGCCTGTTTTACGTAGAAAAGGCTTTTTCTACGGCCAAGCCCGTAAAATCTACCTGTCAACGCCTTAAAGGGCGTAAAAAGTCATTTAAAGCACAAAACTAGACATGAATTTCTGAGGCACAGGATATTTTTACGCCATCAATCCGTAAAAACGCCCTTTTTTTCTTTTTGAGATATTATTTTCAAGGTAATATACTTGTAAATCTATCTGTAAGTTGAAATGGCATATTTACGCCTTAAAAGACATGAATTTCTGACTCACAGGATATTTTTACGCCACTAATCCGTAAAAAGTCCTTTTTTCTCTTTTAACTGTCCAGGTTCAAGGTTATATATTTGTAAATCGATTTTTAAGTTGAAATGGAATTTGTACGCCTTAAAGGCGTAGCAAAGTCATTTCCGAAATAAAACTAGACGTGAATTTCTTATGCACAGGCCATTTTTACGCTACTTTCGGTAAAAAATCCTTTTTTTAAACTATCAATCTTCAAAGTAATGAACCTGAAAGTGTAATTTTAAGTTTAAATGGTATATTTATGTCCCAGGACGTATAAAATTAATTTCAACAAAAAAACTAGACATTTCTCTTTACCCTGAGTGCTTGGCCCTTTCCTCCTAATAATTGTCTTTTATTCCAATAAATAAAATCCTGGGTGGGGGCACTTAGAAACATATGTGTTTCCGTGCGTATCCAAAAACAAAACGCGGAGAAAGTGGACAATTCTGAGGCCAGACGCGGTCCTCGCGGAGTACCAATTTTGTTTAAAAAAATAAGCATCATTCACCCGTCTTTTCCATAAAAAGGGGTTATTTTGCAGCAACACTCCGCTTTTGGTTAAAAGGAATCTTATTTTAAAATTAGCAGTCCGCGTTTAGGGGTCGTTTTAATAAGTCATAGACACACGTGGTAACCATTCGGTACGTGAGTGCTCCCCCTGCCACTCTCCCCGGATAAATTTATTGCAGAATATATTTGAATTCTAGAACATTAATTCTAGAATTTTGTGCGTGTGTGTTTGTGTGTGTGCGTTTTGGCTTTTTTCTGGGGGGGGGGGGGAGTGGGGAGGGAGTAGAGTGCAAATGAATAACTGCAGAGGGTCTGTTACACTGTTATCCTCTCTTCCCAAAGACGTTTTGTCAAAGGGCGGATTACTCTACTGTACGGTATGTTGAAAAGTAATTTGCGGGTAATCCGATAAGCAAATATTTATGACGAAACACACTCTCAAAGCTTTCGATATATCGTCATAGAATATTGAAATCATTTTTTCGGGAGAGGGGGGGGGTTGACCTAATCTGTAATACGCGGTGGTACTGAATCTGGCCGGTGGAAAACTCAGTGGTACATGCTTTTGAAGAGATGTACGCAGCCTTATGGGAAGAAGCAACAAGCAAATTACAAAAAGCTGCCAATCAATACACAGGGAAAATTTACGCACAGGGGAAAGTTATGCAACTGTGAGCGTAAGTTTTCTCTGCGCGTAGAAAAGGCCTTTTTTACGAAGTGCGAATCTTACGACAGGGAAAACTTACGGGAAAGGATTAGCGAGAAACTAAGGAGTTTATTGTCACTCGAGACATTTTCTTTGTTTGATAGGTGGATCCGGATGCATTAATTCATAAGGCGAATGCCCCTTAGTTTTGTGGATATCTTGCGGTAAAAGTAACCGAATGACTTTAAATAGGTATAAATTACGTTTACGCGAACTGGATTGTGATTTTTAAGGGAGATATTCGGTGATATGAGATGAACTGTTTTGACAATGTGGGATGGATATTAGTCACATGATTACAGGAACCACGATTCCCAGTGACGTCACGATTTATTAAGTAAACAAATACCTGGAGAAGGTGGAAACGTGCATTTAATTTGTATTTAACTGCCAAAAACATTACGGATGATAAACGCAAAGTAGCCACACTGTTGCATACAGCAGGTATGGAATTTCAAGAACTGTATTACACTTTAGCAGGCGGTGATGAAACGAAGAATTTTACAGAAAGTATTGCAATGTTAGACGGTGATTTTATTCCAAAAATCGAACGTCATTTTTTAGCTATACCAGTTCCGCCACATGGCTCAGAAATCGAACGAGACTGTGGATCAATTTGTGTGTCGTCTTAGAAAACAAGCAGAATTGTGTGAATATGACGATATTGACAAATGTTTTAATTCTGCGTTAAGAAGAAAGTTTCTTGAGAAAACATGTACAGCAACTTTAACGAATTACTTGGATATTGCTCGAGCGTTCGAAACGGTCGAATCACAGATGAAGGCTTTATCGTCGGAGCCGAGTGGTCAGGTTAACAAAGTAACCGCGCGTGGTAACCCACCCCAGCGCTCAAAACAAGGTACAAAACGGTGCTTCAGGTACAATCGAGAGGGACATTTTGCAAAAGATAAAATATGTCCAGCCCGGGATGCTACATGCTCGTCATGTGGGCGAGTGGGACATTTTGCTGCATGCTGTAGGTCAACGTCAGATCAACGTAAAGAAGGAGGAAACACGTCAAATCAACGTCGTGGAGGTCAGACGTCAGATCAACGTCATCGAGGTCAAACTTCAAATCAACGTCGACGAACGAACCAACCTAGACGTCAGGTGTCTCAGCAGGAGGACGGCGACCGGAAGTCACGTGTTCAAAACGTGACCAATGACAGTGACACAAGTGGAGACAAACATGACGATAATTATGCCTTTTGTATTGGTGCGCAAGGAAATAAATTCGGGTACACTGATTTGGAGGTGGAAAATGTGTGCATGCGGGTTTTAATCGACTCAGGGGCATCTTGTAATATTGTAGATCAAAACGTATGGGAGTCATTAAAAAGGCAAAATGTTTCATGCACGTCCAAAGCAGAGACCCGAACGTTATTTGCATATGGTCAAGAAAAACCGATGGAAACATGTGCTACATTTAGAAGTGTTATATATTGTAAAGAAACAGATCAAAGGTGCGTAGATGAGTTTGTGGTAGTGAAGGGAACCGGATGTTCGTTAATTGGTAAAAGTAGCGGTACTCAGCGGTACTGAGGGTAGCGGTACTGACATTCTGAAATCGTACCCGGAAGTGTTTACAGGTGTGGGGAAACTTAAAGATTACGAGCTAAAGCTTCATATAGACAAGGAGGTAAAACCAGTCGCGCAAAATATGCGTCGTATCCCGTATAGTTTGAGGGAAAAGGTTGACAAGAAATTGGATGAGCTATTGGAATTGGATATTATTGAGGAGGTTCCCCCAAATACGCCATCAACCTGGGTCTCACCTTTAGTATGTATTCGAAAAAAGGAAAATGACGTGAGGGTGTGTGTCGACATGCGCCCCGCGAATCAGGCAATCGAACACGAACGCCGTCCAATTCCAGTGGATGATATTTTACAAGACTTGAACGGGGAAAATGTTTTTTCAAAGTTAGAGACATCAAAATGGCTTTCTATCAGGTTGTAATCAAGGAAGAATGCCGTGACGTAACAACATTTGTGTGTCATAGGGGCTTAATGAGGTACAAGAGATTGAATGTTGGGATCACTAGTGCATCTGAGCATTATCAACGCATTATTCGAGACGTATTACGTGTGTGCAAAGGGGTAGCAAATATCGCTGACGACATTTTAGTGTACGGCAGTGATCTTGAAAGTCATGATACGAACTTGTTTGCAGTGTTAGAGTGTCTGAAACAAAGCGGATTGACGTTAAATCCCGAAAAGTGTGAATTTCGAGTGCCAAAATTGACGTTTTTTGGCCACAGTTAAAGCAGTAATGGCATAGCACCAAGTGAAGAAAAAATTGCGGCCATACAAAATGCACAAGCTCCCAAAATCGTATCCGAAGTAGATCGTTTCTTGGTTTAGTACAATATTCAGCGCGATTTATTCCAAAATGTTCAGAGTTATCCGAGCCATTACGTAGATTAACGAAACAAAACGTGGTGTTCAAATGGAGAATTGAACAACAAAGGGCATTCGATAGCTTGAAAAAGGCTATATCTGGGGCTGAAACATTGGTTTACTTTAAATATGGGTGCAAAACTCATATCGTTGCGGACGCTGGACCGACAGCTGTTGGCGTAGTATTAGTCCAGTTACAGGATAATATTTGGAGAGTTGTCAGTTACGCTTCGCGTGCGCTGACAGATGTGGAGCGCAGATACTGTCAAACTGAGAAAGAGGCTCTTGGGTTAGTGTGGGCATGTGAACGATTTTCGTTGTACGAATTTGGTACTCAGTTTGAATTAGAAACTGACCACAAACCCCTGGAACGTATATACAGTACGAAATCCAAACCTTCTGCCGAATTAAAAGATGGGCTTTTAGGCTGCAAGGGTATGATTAAAAAGTTGACTATCGGCCGGGCAAAACGAACATAGCCGACGCATTGTACGATTGAACATTTCGGGGAATAAAGATAACTCAGGTGACCAATACGATTTTGTAAGTGTATTAGCAGAAGAGAGTGTCCCAGTAGCACTTTCACCTAGAGAGGCAGAAAGGGTATCAGAAGTGGATGATGAGTTGTCTATAGTGCGGGAATGTGTTAGCAGAGGAAAATGGGATAATTGCAATTTACCACCCAAAGTAAAATTTGTTTACTTAGCAGTAAAAGAATAACTGCGTGTTGGGCAAATTACTACTACGCAATAGTCGAATTGTAGAATTTATTGCGCACGAAGGTATGGTGGCCCAAAATGGATTCGGATGTTGAGAAGGTGTGCAAAACCTGTCATGCTTGCCAGGTGGTCGGGCCATACAGTGTCTCCGAACCTATGAGAAGAGCTGAACCACCATCTGAACCATGGCAAGACTTAGCGTGTGATCTGTTAGGTCCCATGCCGAGTGGAGAACAATTACTTGTCATTGTGGATTATTATAGTCGTTACTTTGAGGTTGTTGTGATGAGAAGTGTTACAACTGAAAATATTATCAAGGTTTTTGAACCTGTTTTTGCACGATTTGGCTTACCGCTCAGTTTGAAAACGGATAATGATGGGTATTTTGTATCCGAGGGATTTAGAAATTATTTGGGAAATCATGGGATTATGCATGTGACATCCCCACCAATGTGGCCTCAAACCAACGGGGAAGTAGAAAGACAAAACAGAACGCTTCTCAAAGCAATGAAAAGTGCTGAGGTGGAGGGAAAGAAATGGTAAAACGAATTAAATAAATTCCTTTGGCATACAGGTCAATACCTCATTCCAGTAGCGGGGCAACTCCGGCATATATGATGTTTGGGAGAGAAATAAAAACTAAATTGCCAGAAATGAGAGCAGGTATCCGTGAAAGAGACTGGGGAAACAAGCTTTCGGCAAAGTTTTATGCAGACAACAAACGGGGAGCAAAATTCAATGATCTGGCTATTGGTGATCATGTTCTGATTCGAAATCAGAAAAAATAAATCAGGCTCAGAAATCACGGTACAAACCAAGGAAGGGAAAGAGTACAAACGGAATTCGTCATTTGTAAAACCATATCTGGTAACAGCCGAAAATGAAAATGATAAAACCTTGGCAACATCTGGTACGCATAAAACAGACCATCGACCAGTCCGCGATCGGAGAGAGCCAGACAGATACGGCGTTCCGATAACAGATGTAAAAACATGACGTTAAGTAAATTTTGTGTATTAGAATATGTAGAAATGTGTATTTGGACTTTGTAGTGAATTGGTACTGATAGTAATTGATTAGAACGCAGAATGCATAAAGTGATTAATGAATTTTGAGATTTATATTTTGTTTGCGGTTCTCAAAATTTTGATTAATATTCGTGGCGTACAGAAATTTTGTTTTAAAAGGGGAGGGATATAGTGTTTTGGTGTATTTCCATATTCTATATTTAGAGAATATTCGAGGGATACCCTCATTCTCGCTCTGGGCGAGAGACCCGCATCATGTCATGTAGTTTTGGACGAATAAACTTTGTGTAAATAGACAGCAATCAGTTTTCTTTCAAGAATATTATGAAAGCGTCATGAAATATTTGTGCAAAGACATGGCGCGGCAGAGCTAGTCTTGCTTAATGTCTTGTTGGAAGCGAGAACGTCAATCAGTTTCCACGAAAGTACCCATACCCCTGGCAGACATGTGGGTTTTACCAACAAAAGAGATCTATTCCCTAAAAGTCCTTTTCCAATGACCTTTTCGTCTTAATTATATCTTTTCTAATACAAGTAATTCCCCTGCATTTACCTGATGTGAACTTAGATAAAACAGGTGTATTTGATATTTGTTAGACGTTAGACATGGGAATGTCTTTTTCTTTGTCTTGCAAAAGGTGACTTAGAACGAGTTGTAGCTCAGTGTGCCATTTTGCCTCAGCTAGAGAAGAAGCAATACAAAATATCAGACAAGAAATAGATCCGGCTTCCCCGGGGTATAACAGCAGCCTTCCATCCTTGTTGAAATAACCCAGGGTAAAAACTCAACTTATCATTGTTCTAAAATACTAATATGTATATATGCTACTTGACCTTATAGTTTTCGTAATTGATTCGCTGCGCTCTCATGTCATCCCTCACTTGCGCCCATTGCTTCGTATCCTGGGCGATTTGGAGGCCTGCTAATGTGGCGGATATGGCTGTGCTGAGCGTGTTCGACCAAGATATCTGTGACATGACATACGTGGAAGACATTGACTCAATATGGCAATATATCGGCATATATTGACTTCATTTTTGCGGGGAAGGGGTCAACATAGCTAAACATGTTGATGTCTGTTGAAATTATGAAAAGTCAACATTTCTCCAAAGCATTCGATACTTCCAAAAATAAGCACATAAATGATATTTTCATGCAATAATAGCTGTTGTGGGCGGCAGTGTCAAATCTATATTTGATGACGGGTATTGCTTTATTTAGAAGAACTAAAATATGAAAAGGGACCTTGAATCCTGGCTTAGAAAACTGTCGTAGTCCTCCGGTTTTAAGAGTTCGCCACGATGTCTTTATCTTGGTCATTACTGCTTTCGCTTTACCTGCAATTGTACAAACAGCGCACTTGAGCAGCAGACCGTGTAAGTTAGTTGCTACAATGTCTGTTTTACATGTCATCACAAAATTTAAGTCAACTAAAGTAAACCGCTAGATAGCGGAATAGACCCAGTTGCAGAAACCACAAAAAGAAAATATTTGTATTAGATTATGACCAAGAAGCCCAGATTCACACAGTTCCAATTCCTTGTCGTCGTTTTGGCAAAAGGGGTTAAAAATGATATCAAAATCACTCCATCTCTAACTCTTTTCGAGAAAAGAGTCAACCTCTTGTTGCCACCTCAACCGTGACCAGGAAGATCAAGGTCACCAATGTACCTCATATATAACGTTGTTTATGCACATAAGGTCGAAGATGAGCCCAAAATCGTTTTTTTCTTTAACCGTTTTCGAGATAAGCCGGCCTATCGTAAACGGCACATGAAGTCACGTGATCTTTGATCTTCATCCTCAAGGTCTGGTCAATATTTTGAATTAAAGGTTTCTACCTACTGAGACGGTTTATATGTTCAAACTGGAATTTCTGGAATTTCAGTACTTTTTTGCCACCTTTAGTGATTAATAGGCGTTTTGAAAATATTTTGACCTCACTTTGATCTTGACTTTGAGATCGAGGGAAAAAATATTTGTGGTTTCACCGAGACCTGATGATTGTCTATAAATGTACCAAATATAAAGGTCAACTGACTGGGAGGAGTTTTCTGGAAAGCATTTTTGTAGACCTTTGAGGTCTAAAAATATGCAGATTCACCTAGACCTCGTCACCTCCTACAGGTGTTCCAAATTTTACCTCCCTTTGTCAAAAACTGCAGAAGAAGTTTTCAGAAAATCATCCAAACGTAAGAAAGAGAAGAAAAAAAAAAACGAAAAAAGGGTAGAAACTTCCAGAAAAACTACAGATTTATACCACTTGCAAACGATGTTTGCTAGTAGAAATTATAAACTATGCCATTAGATTGCGCAAAACTGAATCATTTAAACTCCGACACTGTGAAGATTGAAAATAATCAATATCCAATGCCATCTGCAAAATGTTGACGTTAATATTTCACCCGCAGTTGCTTCTTACGTCTGCTCCCAAATTCAGAAACACAAATATATGATTGCAGACATGCTTGTCAGTTTTAAAACTAAATTATGAAGTTTATTTATTGCCCTAGATTCAGGATTCTATAATCCAGGTACAAAATCAGGTAAATCAATTCAAGATTTCCAAAAAATAATGTAGAATTAGTCTAAGAATAAAATTTAGGTAGAAATCAAAAGATCACATATTGGATAAAGTGGAAGTAATATAATTCTCCTTGAGTATGTTATTTCAATTAAGATTATGGCAGTACCGAAATTTCAATTACCCTCCCCACGACCAAGGATTGTGAATGCCGTTTCAAAATAGCACATACACCACTCCACAACCACATCGTTCCTTATTATTCATGTCATAAGCATTAATTAACATGTAATAAACCCACATAAACAATAATATAACATGGCAATTGTTTGTTCTCAGCATCGTTACTCTGTTAATACCTTACCGATGGCTTTAGCCTTGAAACTGTTGAAGACACGCTTGGGTTTGAAAAACTGCCTGAGGCCTCCTGCTCGTTGCACTTTGAGTGAGAAATAAGCGAATGGTCGCCTGGCCATGCTGTAGAATGTCTTCCCAACCAACACAAATTTACGCTTTAAGTAGCTTCCGAAACTCAGCAGGCCGCCTGTATGTAAAGATATATGAGAACTAGGGTCACACGAATTCCGAATTGATAAACGTAAAAAGCAATTTTATCATATGTATAATACAAAGCTGACTGATGCATTTTCTGTTTCATTGATTCGAAAAAACATTCAGGTAAAATAAATTATAATGACGTTTGTTAGTCATAGAAATGTGACCCAAGGCAACCAAAAACTCATTTAAAACTTCGATCATCTTCGGACGAGTTAAAGTAAAACGAGTTGCAGCAAAAATTAAAGAAAGAGCATAAAGCAACTCCTAGGCACTTGGTACACATCTACAAAGCAAATGCAGATTTACTCACTCAATTATTTAAGAATTGTGGGCATAATTCACTGTGGCCTGCAGAAACATAAAGCACCTCCTGGGCACTTGGTGACACACGTGTTAATATAGATAACCCCAAACCAAACGCAGATTTACTCACTGAATTATTTAAGAATTGGGGGCATAATATGCTGTGGCTCGCAGTTTTTCACTGAGTCACTTACTGATATTGTTCGGTTGTAACAAACCAAATGAGAAAAGGATCAACCTCTTTTTAAACAGTGTTGTATGAACACAAGTTGATGAAGAACTAAATCGGCGTATGAAGAAGAATTATCACACATATTTAACAGTCTTATATGGACGTAAGCAAGTCCACTCGGCCGAATGGACCGCCGAAAGATTTACGAAATAAACTTTTCAGAACTGTGGCAAAGACGTCTACTTATAAGCTTATAAGGTTTTACGTTGCACCTGACTATGAATACAGAACTCATTACAAAACCACCATAGCAGTTGCCTTCTTCCCCACCCACAACACGAACACGACAAACCTTTCAACTTTGCGCCGATGCGTCGCACAGTGCTCCGATGGGCTGGATGTTTTGAGTTGCTCAATAGATTTCTATCTGCTTCATCTATATCCAGATCCACAATTTTATCCAGGCGATTCTGTTGAACTTAAGACAAAATTAACAATAATGGCTCTTTTATATAAAACACAACAAAATACAAAATATAAGCTGGGCTTTGTTACAGATATATGTATTTGTTTTATATATTCAGATTTAATCACAGCTTCAACAACACCATTGCCATGTGTATTTTCATGTTGCTGATAAAAAATCCGAGTCACATGGGAGTTCGTTGCAGTTCACATTAAAACTGTACTTTTAAGAATTTAAGAACAATATTTTTGAATTTATAGCCGAGTTCTACTTTATGAAACTTTATTTTACTTTATAAAAGACTAAATGCAACTTTTGGAGTCAAAATATGACCCATCTTCTGGGTAACGCGGATCATGGGTCTTACATGATATAAGCCTCTTTTTATTATATACAGGTCAATTATGTAGGTAGAAACATTGGTTATTTCCCCGTACTAGTTATACATACCTCTCGGGTTGGCTTTCTTCACTTGATTGTACGTATCGAAGAAATAAGTGACAAATAACTGGGCGCCGATGTTAAGAGCAATACTTTTGTATCCTGCAGTTTGTGCATCACCAAGCATTTTTTCTATGCCTTCTAGAGTCATAGCCAGTGTGCCAATGACCTGCAGTTGCAGAAACCAAAGTATTAACTTGGGATTAAGGCCATGCACAAATGTATAAAGGAATAGACTGGGGGTGCATATAGCATGCATACAACACAAACAAATGCATTTTCTATATGACAAGATGCTGTTGAAATGTGTATGCCATCAACTTTCGATGTAGTACACACATATCTAAGTAAGAACTGTCAACATATACACGGAAAAAGTGATCAGCACAAGTGACTACAAAACATGACTAAAACATATGTTGTTTCCTGGAAAAACCCTAACAACAAGCTGCAGCTGACTCTTTATGTAATATGTAATATTAAATTCCCAATGTATAATGTACAATAGCAAATAATAGCAAATATAAATTAAACTGAATTTTAACACTCTTAGTGACTGGTGGCATTTTACATTATAGATTATTACGACAATCAAGACAATTGCATAAAATACAATTTTAGTAAGTATTTTTTGAGACAGAAACACTCTTTGTTCCCTTAAATCGATTTTAGAAATGAGATATTTATAAAATTTACCATATTAAGGATTTATTTTTGTCTATTTGCTGCATGCGTGGTGGATTAAAAATTAAAAATATCGCTACATTCTCTAACATTAAATAAATGCACGAATGTGCCGAGAAAGAAATCACAAAAATAACAGGGCAGTGTCAATTTTGAACCATATGAAGGTGGATGTAGAAGGCGAATGGGGGAGGAGGGAGGAAGGTAGATGGAGGCACGGATTACCCTCTACCGCCTGACGGATAATTCTAAAATGTTTTAACACTTTTAAACAGATGAGACATATGTAACACATCCAACTCCAGTTTATATCTAAAATTTGGAGAAATATTTCTGTAAAGGCATTAAACATTAAGCAACCAGTAAACTGGGACCATTTTCCACATTTCAGGTTAACCAGACTTTGCTTGAGGGAGACATCGATTTTGAAGACATCAACAATTTTAAACCGTGCTGTAAATGCCATCGCCTGGCGATACATAAAGTTTGTTTACAACAATAACAATGATGAAAATAACAATATTTACAGCTTCAAGATATTCTTCTGACGTCATATTGCCACTGTTGTAGATCTTTGTCAAGGTCGGTAGGTGGGCAGCGAGGTACAGCTGGGTGCGCCTTGTGATGTTGTTGATGCTTTCAAATGTCTGCAGTGCTTCATCCGTGTAGTATGTTATGTACCAATTACTGCACAAAAATGAAGCCAAACTAACTAGCTTGTAGTCAAACCATATAAATGCAAATAGTTCTATTTACTAAATCATTGCAGAGTTCCTTGAGTTCAACAAGGTCGATTTAAATAGCTGCATTTTGGGATCTAAAGTGTAGAAACATAAGTTTTTGTCAACAAACTTTTCTTTTATTAAAACATGATTGTTTTATTTCTTTACACTTACGCCAAACAAATGTGAGAAAAAGCATATAAAACAGTTTCTTGTTTGCTATATTATCTAATAATAATATTATATAATTAATTATATAATGATTATTTTTTTACTGACTTGTCCATGACTTGTTGTAGATTTAGGTATTCATTGAGACCATCTATGTATATTGCATCATATTCTTCTTTAAGGCTGTCGATCTGTCCCGTCAGACGAGCAATGGCGTCTTTATCGTCACAAATGCTGGGGTAGATTCCGCAGCCTTCTGAACTCGACATGATGGCGCATTTGTCATATATGTGTCAGTTAAAGTGACGCCAGTTGTTCATTCGTTAAATTATAGTATGGCTAGTGCTCAGTCTGTTTTAAATGTGTAATATTTACAAATACCTTAAGAAAAATTCAACATTGCACAACACTCGGCGTTTAGCTCAACTTCTGTTGCTGAACAATGCTTATTGATATTGGATACATGATTTCTTATAACATTACTGTAATACAGAATTATATATATAACACATGCAAACCCGTTTTATCAGTAAAGTTTGGAGAAATATTTCTGTAAGGGCATTTTAATCAACCAATAAAGTATGGCTATCACTACTCTTACTATCACTGCTATTTTTTGCTGCTATTACTATTACTACTTCTAGTTCAAATGATGAAAATAATGAAAACCATCATAAAAAAATATACTTACGCCTTGTTTTCGGGAGATGGCGATGTAATCGTGTTACCGACAGTTTTTTGTTTACTGGTAGGAACTTAGATATGCTAAGTTGTGACCAAAAGTTAATGTAAATGTAAATTATGACTACACGGATTGTTTTGTTTGTGTTCCACAGGTCCTAAACAGTACTCCAACAGTATTTCAACAGTTTTTCAGCTGTATTTAAACTGTACTTACTTGTTGCAGCGTTGTATAAAGTATACCCATTGGATGCCAAAGTCAATGTCCAAACTAAAACAGCAATGAAAGAGTGTACGTCTCAATGCAGTGATGATCTATTACTTTGAATATTATCAATGACTTCTTCCATATTTTCTGAGTAGTTAATTTTATTTTCTCTCACTTGGAAATATCGTTTTAAAAAGTCTGTAGATATTCTGGAAATTTCCTTTTTTTCTCTCTGTTCTCTCTGGATGGCTTCCTGGATGGTTTCCAGAAAACTCTTCGAACACTATTTGATGCAAGAAGACCAAATTGGCACACGCATAGAGGATGACAAGCTCTTACTGAATAAGCAATTGTTTACCTTCACCGTTAATATCAAGATCAAAACTGAGGTCAAAGTTATTTTCTCTTAAAAATGGGTTAAAAAAAATCATCCTAGACTATGAGTTCGAGGCGTTTGATATATCTATATATTTGATACAGCTACTGATGGTAGTAAGGTATGGCAAAAACCACATGTTTGTCACCTTGAAATCTAAGGTCAAAGTCAAACTGACATTAAAATATTTTCAAAACTGTCTTTCTATCGTGACAAGTGGCTAGAAAAGAGCTCAAATCCCAATTTATATACAGTACAGGGTGTATTCTTACAAAGTGAATCTGCGAAACAATGTCAAAGGTCACGTGACGTCGTATACCGTTAACGATTGCTGAATTATCTCGAACAATGTTAGAAATTTTCTCCCCTTTGGGCCTTACCGACGTTGCACAAGGATCACCTCGATCAGTGTTCATCTTAAAAATAGGAAGTTGACAATGATCTTGAAAACTGAGATTGGGCAAGTTAATCTGGTTTCCGACCCTTTTGGGCCAAAACAATATATAAAAGAGAAGGTCAAGGTCATTTTTAACTCATTTACAACCTCAAAGGATTAAATAACGATACAAAGGAGACACATCGATCAAAGTCAAAGCCGACAATTTGAAGTTCAATGTTATATATCGAAAACGGTTAGAGATAGAGTTTTTGAGCTCATTTTCGTCCCGAAGCTACATAAGGAATACCTCATTGACCTTGACATTTGACCTTGACCTTGACAAGGTCGAACTCTGAAGATGGCCATTATTTCGTAAGCGATTAGAGATGCAACGGTTTTGCACTCATTTCCGATCATTCGGTCGTAATCGGAGTTACATAAGGGATACCCCGGTCAAATTCAAGGACGACACTCGGAAGTTCATTTGCGTTCCTTTCGACCTCAATGGCGTTACATAAAAGATACCTCTGTAAATTAGACCTGCTTGCTCAAGTTTTAGTCCTCTGTAATATTTTACTAGAATGCACCATTCTAACGAAGAAATTTGAGTTTCAAAAGAGGACACTTTGTTTTTTACATTTGTTTTCTATAACGTTTTTAGAAGAAACGTTCGAACTTACGAAGTAAGTAGACGGGAAGAATAAAAAAATAAAACTCACCGATAACGGAACCCCAAAATCTCTTCTCTATCCGTTGTGCTCCTAATAAAAGCAAATAGTAAAAGAACACAAAATCAATGCTACCGTGTAACACGCAAACTTCATAATTATAGGTCTTCTTTATAATCAATAGTTTTAGTCCTTTATAATTAAAAGAGAAAATGTGTATGTGATCTGAACTGAATTTGACAGATATTATGGAATATGTTTGAGAATAAGTGACAGAGTGAGGTCTGTTTTTTGGGAATTTGGTTAAACTTGCTACATATTCCTTTCTTTAATGACAGGGCAAACATGCAATCACTCAAAAACAAATAACTTACTGGCATCCTTTGTAAGGCACGAATTTGAATTTACAAATTCCTGACGGTCAGTTACTGATATGTTTTAATGTATAAATCTTATGTACAATAAAATCAAGATTCATCACCAACATGAACACCACAGTTGTGAATAACACAATAACCGTTTACGTCATATAATCCGTTTTAATGCTGATTGTATGCTCCAGGGTTTTCTCAAGAGCAGAAAACAGTATTTATGCAGATAAAGGTGCATCGGTGAACCCTGTGCTGTTATCCACTTATTTTTGTCATATTTGGAAGTGTAGGCTGTGGAACGTTTGTTAAATCATAAAAGAAAAAATCCTTCAAAAAGAAGAAAAAAGACATTGGTGTTGCCGTTATGAAATATTTGTCAAGGTTATATACCCCTGAAACACTGATACCTTAACGCTCACAATAGACTTGCACTCTTAAGATCTGGTATATGGTAATTCACCAGGGTTATATGGTAATTCATCAGGGTTATCAAATATCCTTATCAAATATCGTTCCTCGATAACACTGGACAGTGAAATAAGAAGAGTGATTCAAAGCGATTAAAAATTCTGGTTTTCTTGTTTATTACACGATCAATGACAACCTGGATAATTTAATTATATGCGCAAGTTTTTTTTGTTTGCATTCTCCCTATATGCCTTCAAGATGTTAGTCACATATCGTTCCTTGAAATAAGAAGACTGATTCAGAGTGATTCACGTACTGGTTTGGCTCTAGAGCTGGCCGTGCTTTTTGTATCAAAACATTTCCTTTCAACGATGTGGAATTTCATATTGCACTAGTTCAGTTAAAGTCATATATTCAAGGTAACATGTATTTTTGTAAAAAAAGTAATAATAATAAAATTTGCAAGCAAAACTGAAGCAAAAAGAACCCCATTGTGTCACTTTGAGATCACTGTAACCACGAAATATTTCGATGCTTCGTCAATACAGACAAGTTTTGTCAGTCTTGAATAAGAACGTTACTCGGCCACTGCAATACAGCAACAACATACCCGTATATTCTTTTAGTTGTCGTCTTGTTGATCCTGAAGGTCTCTGACCTGTCAATTTTCAGTAACATTCTACACGTAGAATGAAGCGTAGAAAATTCTAGTTCGTTTACTTTTGATACTATTTATACCTTTGTGCATATAACAAGATTTGTTTTGCCCATAATCTTTTGATTTAGAAAGTCTTGCAAACTTAATTTAAGTTGAGAAAATAATAAAACAGCTCACCTAACTCGCTAATCTCTTGTACTTCCTGCCGAAGATGCTCCAGCTCTTCTTCCTCTTGTCTTAATTCTGTGCATTATTTTAAAACAAAACAACTTTTGATTTTTTTTACAAGACTATATTATAAACACATATTTTAAAGGGTTGTGCAGTATTGTGGTTTGCTCAGGTAATACAACCCTGCTCAGCCGCAGCTTCCTTCACGCAATAAGATCAAAGTCAGCTGGCTACCAGATAACTGGCCTTCTATCAGCTGACACGATAATGCGCCCCGACTTAGCTTTCAGCCGATAATACGTTCCTGGTTACGTTTTACCCTAAAACCTTCAGCTTATTTGCCCCCCTGTAAGCTGGTGCACAGGAAATCCGTCAGCAGGCCTCAATATAATACTCAGCGGGTCCCAAATTATACGCCTGCTCAAGCTTGTCCCTGGTAATCCACCACCGGTCACATTTTCCCAGACTGTACACCTAGTGAGCTGGTTTACAGATAACACGTTTCAGTGAGCTGATTCCCAGAAAACACGCTCTCTGGAGCTGGTTTCCATATCATACACCCCAAGTGAGCTGCTACCCATATAATAGGCCCCAGTGAGCTAGTTCCCAGATAACACCCTCCGGTTGAACTGGTTCCCTTATAAACGACCATAAGTCACATTTTCCCAGATAATACATCCCAGTGAGCTGATTCCCAGAGAATATGCCCCAGTGAGCTGGTTCCTACATTCTACACCCCACTGAGCTGGTACCAGGCTATACGTTGAAGGTGAGCTGGTTCCCACACAATACGCCCCCAGTGAGCTGGTTGCCAGGTAATACGTCCCGCTGTTAGATGGTTCCCAGATAATATCCCCCTAATGAGCTGGTTCCCAGATAATACGTCCCAGTAAGTTGGTGCCCAAAATATAAGCCCGGGTCAGCTGGCATCACTTTGTGAACACAGCGTTAACACATACAGAAGCATCGACCTTCTCCGCAGTCTTTTTAATGTAGTACTAGTCCCTAATCAGTATCTAGCTTAAATGCTGATATTCATTTGAGATCAATGGACCTCCAACTGGTGACATATTATAATCTAGTCTGATTAGCTCCATGGAGCTCAACACAGCAACATACCGTCATCGTCCACGTCTTCCTCAGCCAAGTCCTGCAGATCCTGCTCATTGAGTTCCAGAGTGAAGTCCTCCGGCAGTTCTGGTCCATTGAAGTCAAAGGGATCAAACTGGCGTTCATGTAACTCTAAAAGTGTTTGAAATGTGCACATTTTTAAATGTTGTTATTACTGAGCAACACATGATAAGATTAACATACATAACAAGCTGTCAGGCTCATAAATGAATTTCCACATCTACTTAAAATTATAATGTAATTTTTGGCATTAAGCAAATTTTTCCCTTCACCAGTTCATGTTTGATGTACTAAAGCAAGTAGAATGAGAACATTGAAAATAACAATGGGTGAAAAAAAGGCTCATGGGGCCAGAGCAGGGGATGGGGGTGGCCTAGGCCCTCAGCACGTAAATACCGTTAATCGAATCGCTTTTTTCTTCTAGTTTTGACTCCAAGTACAACTTGAGCTCGTCCAATGCCTTCTCTGAAAAAGTTCATTGAGAAATTCGATATAATTAGGGGCGCAAGTAAGGGTGTGTCCAGAGCTCTGCTGTACTAGAAAGAAATCAGAATGTTATGCAAAATGAAATAACACATGTTGAAGAGAAAGAACACAAACATCTTAGAGTTATTACTTGTAAAGACTTTCTAGAAGTTCTAGAATAAAAACATGACAGAAGTATTACATTATCACCGATTGAAACAAAACCATAGCCGGTGTTGGTAGAATTCAGAAAAAAGTCACTGTAATATATTTTATTGATTTATAAGCAGTAAGCGATATATCACTTACCTAGCTCATCTGTGTTTGGTCCTGAAAAGAAAAGAAAATAAAACAGACATGAACTCTGATTAAAAGCGTTTTGCAGGAAAGCTGGTTTCCACTTCCGTGCAGAAGATGCAATATACAATTATGAACTTTTTCGTGACGGTCAATAGAAGTGCAATGTACTTACGAGCATGCGCACTGCAAACCAGCGCCGCACACAGCACCAGACCCACGAAGCTCGTCATCCCCGACTGTAAACAAGTAAAGATGTTTGACAAGCAGCATCTACCAAGAGTTATTCATCGAGTCATTTTGGTAATTTTTGAGAGAAACATTACTTGTAAAATCGGAATTGGCTTATTTCCACTTTTTCCTTCACATTTGTTGTGTTCACCCACAACACAAACAAATTGCATTCACAGAAATTTGAATTGTTTTTGGCCCTACACGGTCCACACCGGATTCCAATTTAGTTAAAAGCAGGTAATTTTCAAGTTTTCGGAACTGCAATACGGAGCGCCACTAGAAAGGGTGCTCAAAAAGAGTGTGTCCAGTTTTCGTTTTATGATTGCGTCTTACCTACTCATATATTTGTAATTTTGTTCATACTGATGCCTTGCAATTGCCGTCAGATCGATCCGATGCTTTGTAAAGTATCATCCTATCTTTTTGGTGCCCATAACACAGTTGAAATATAATTTCTAATAAAATATAGAAATAATTTCACTGGAATACAAAACTTTATGGTTAGCTCCAAGTACTTCATGGGTAACCCCATATTTGCTCGTACTGACATTCGATGTTTACTTTTTTTGAAGCTTCTTTCCTTGATCATTTTTGAAGAAACACAGGTTGTAGTACCAGTGAAAATTTTAAATTTTTGAGGTTTGCTCGAGAAATGAACATTGTAGAGTTGCTTGAAGTCTCTAAGATCAATGATGTGAAATGTGGGAGAATTCCTTCCGGGAGAAGCGGTGCTGCACCAGTTTGACTGGCACCAATTTGACTGCAGTTTGAGTACTGCTTATTAGCTGCCCAGTTGTTTGTTTTCTCTAGCGTATCGCTGTTTGGTACATCTACAGTCGAACCTTAGGCTTTGTTGCAAATTTTGACTGTTTTAGACTTTTGAGGCAATTTTTGGGTTGTGAGTAACGCGGTAGAACCCTCATCACATGAGAAAAACAGGAATTGTCAATCTTACGGATAACGAGAGCGTTTACAAGTTCGCCAGCTTGAACAGTGTTACAGAGCTCTGAAAAACTCTTTTAGATACGTGCTACTTAAGCAGACAAAGGTAGCACGGACTGCATGCTGAAACCTCGCACCAAAGCAGCACTACACACCAAATCGACAATATGCATTGAAAAACTGGCACTCAAGCAAGATTTTCTGTTTCACGTGCAGTCATGAACAACCATGGTGAAGAAATCACTATGTATGCACGCATACCTTAAGGACAATCCCCACAACACCGCAGAGACTGCGCTACTTGCCAAGGGGGATAGGACTTCGATGGTGTGATAACAGTTTGCCAGCACCTTCCAAGTGTATAAAAACTTGAACAGGCAGCACCAACGCCAACTTCGTAATAGACAAATAAAAGAACTATAACCACAGATAATGTCTTCGGTAGATACGCCAATTCCTGATCCGGAAAGGATCTCTACACCCTACTCCGTGTTATCCGGACAGGGGTCGGGCTCAGAAACAGGCGCCACAAACTAAAGACCAGGAAGAAAAAGAAGCATTCGGAGTCCGGCTGCGGAAGGAAGCGCGTGGGTGTCGTTGCAAGAACTAGAGCACGAGTCGGGAACTATAACACTACTAGCCTCAACTGACAACAAGGCCACTGAATCATTTGAGGCTCTCCTCATACAGACAAACCTTGCAATGATCCTCCGCAACGCACCAAAGCAGACAACCATGATTGGTAAGCATCTCGTAGGCTGCAGGAGCAAACGCCGAGCGCAATAATCACGAGGCCGGAGCAAAAACACTACATACAACAGTGCCTCCCGAATCACTTTGCTCAAGCCGGCCAGCACGAAAGGAAAGCCATCACCTATGGACTTGATACATCCCAAAGAGGTGCGAGGAAAAGGAACTTCTCGGATGAGAGGTGCCCCTGTAGGGGAAATGAGGAAGTGGGGTCAGTGGGAATCTGGATACAGTAGCGGGCATTTTAGAAGCCGCCGGGTTGAAGGAGGCGGAGTTTAATAAGAAGAAATCTAATTTTGGGAAAGCTTACGTAACCCAA
This sequence comes from Protula sp. h YS-2021, assembly GCA_949752745.1. Classification (NCBI taxonomy): domain Eukaryota; kingdom Metazoa; phylum Annelida; class Polychaeta; order Sabellida; family Serpulidae; genus Protula; species Protula sp. h YS-2021. The sequence goes on along the minus strand of OX457025.1, from coordinate 14,189,511 downwards.
GCCCGTTCCAACCTGGTTACCCGTAGTCCGTCCCGACGACAAAGTAACGATAAAAGACAAGGACCTCTGCTACATCTAGGGCATGGCTAGAACAGGACTGCGGTTATTCGCACTTGTTGAGTATGCCGGTGTAAACAAGTTTTCTAGCTACGGCATGCGAACTACATGGGGCAAGCGCACCTGTTTTAGATGCCCTGATGGCATAGTTCAATGGCGACATATGCAGGAACTCCGGGAGAGGAACACGCATGGCTACGCCAAGTCACTGGGCCTACAGCAACGGCCACCAAAGGGAAGCACAACGCGGGCTGAAGCGCTACCTAGGATTAAGCGGACGCAAAGCAAGACCTTCAGTGTTTTAGCAAGACCAGCCAGACTCCAACAAACTTGTGACAACTTGTGACAACTCCAGCAGCGGGACAGTCCTTGTCACGAGAACTGGCTCGTTGCTGGAGAACGTCTAAATTCTGGCGTAACATTATTAGATATCAGAGACGACAAAGTACTGCGCACAAACTCCTTGCCCGTAGAATCTGGGGCACCACCCAAGGAGAGTTGACTAAGGTAGGCTACGAACTCCCATTCCATAAAATAAACGGCCATGAACGGTCCATCAGACTCATTCAAAAGAACATCTGAGCCTCGTGACTTATTACTGCCAGGAAAGGGACAAGCAAATAGCACGGATACGCTGGACAAGTTTCTAGAAAAGGCAGCCATAGAAGAAATGCGTGTTGATTAACCATGGATGTTTCACAGGGTTTCCTAAGACAGAAAAGAACGGGATTGGCGTCTCATAATAGATTTGAAATCATTAAACGACCATTTGACAACCAAGACATTCAAAATTGTCACTTGCCAGCACATACGCAACTCGCACCTATGCTTTCGGGTGCTGGAGCCGAGGTATTGGTATCGAGCTACCCTTTGTCCTGGCACCGGCGCCTTGGGTCGTCAGCAAGGCCATGCACTCAGTGAAGTCATGGGGGCAACAACATTCAATACCTGGACGACTGGCTGAACGCAGGGATGGAAAGCTTGCCTGCTAAAACGTTAATGTGACTAGACAATTGCATCAAGTTAGCTTACTGGTACAGTCAGAGAACCCAAACGACAAATTGTGTTTCTAGGTGCCGTGTTCAACTTTATAGTCGGATGCGTGATTCCGTCATCAGACAGAATTCAGATGATTCAAGACATTATCAGGTTCACGATGGAAGACAGATGGGCACCCGTAACCTTAGCAGAGACGTCGCTGTGGCTGTTAGTAGCAACAGAGACAACGGTGCCCATGAGGCGCATTCATTTCCGAAGCTACCAGCATGCAGCTCGAGCGGCACTCAAAAAGTGTCGTAGCCATAAGAACAAGTTCAGATTACCAAAAAAATCGAGGGAAGACGACTGATGGTGGCTGAACGCATTTGACGCAAAGGACTCCATTTGCCATATCGCTGCCAGAATCCAAGATGCAGACCGACGAATCAAAGATAGGCTGGTGGGTGGGGGTGGGGGTGCACACGTTCACCACAGGTTGTTTCAGGGGCAATGGATGCAGCAACTGCGAGGCATGCACATCAATGTGTAAGAAATGCGTGCAGTAGCAGAAGCACTGAGGATCCTACGGCGATAAGTTCAGGGCAACGCGATGCTGCGTCTCAGAGACAATGCCATAACGGTAGGCTACATCAGGAAGCAAGGGGCATGAGGTTGCCCACCCTGGACCAAGCAGCAAGGGAGGTGTAGGAGCTAGCAATGCAACACCAAGTAACACCACTACCACACCATATACCGAGGAACTTGGAACTTGTCAACGGACATGGTTTCCAGGCAGGGCAAGGTGGAGTGAACGTTCTTTATATGGCATAAAGGGTCGAAAATGAATTTAAAATTGCTCTGTCTTCAACTGTTTTCGAGATAAGGATCAACTTCTTTTTTCACCTTAACCGTGAACCAGTAGGTCAAGGTCACCGAGGTACCTCTTATGTAGCGTAGGTGGCGTTGTTTTGGGCCCAAAGTATCACAAATGAGCTCAAAATAGCTAACTTCGGTACCTCAAAATCAAAAAGCGGAATTTGACGATTATCTCAAAAACGGTAAGAAATAGAGTAATTTGAGGCCATTTTCAAAAACTTGTTCCTAAACAAAGTGAAAAAGAGGTAAATCGGCGATCTTGACCTTCTGAGTCACGGTCAATGTCAAAAATCGTAAGTTAACTTACGAAAACGGTTAGAGATAGAGCAAATTTGAGCTCATTTTCGACCCTTTGGACCCTCAAAAACGGTAAGAAATAGTGTAATTTTGAGGCCATTTTCAAAAACTTGTTCCTAAACAAAGTGAAAAAGAGGTAAATCGGCGATCTTGACCTTCTGAGTCTCGGTCAATGTCAAAAATCGTAAGTTAACTTACGAAAACGGTTAGAGATAGAGCAAATTTGAGCTCATTTTCGACCCTTTGGACCCTCAAAAACGGTAAGAAATAGAATAATTTTGAGGCCATTTTCGAAAACTTGTTCCTAAACAAAGTGAAAAAGAGGTAAATCGGCGATCTTGACCTTCTGAGTCACGGTCAATGCCAAAAATCGTAAGTTAACTTACGAAAACGGTTAGAGATATAGAGCAAATTTGAGCTCATTTTCGACCCTTTGGACCCTCAAAAACGGTAAGAAATAGAGTAATTTTGAGGCCATTTTCAAAAACTTGTTCCTAAACAAAGTGAAAAAGAGGTAAATCGGCGATCTTGACCTTCTGAGTCACGGTCAATGCCAAAAATCGTAAGTTAACTTACGAAAACGGTTAGAGATAGAGCAAATTTGAGCTCATTTTCGACCCTTTGGACCTAAACATCTTTACATAAGAGGTACTTCGGTGACCTTGACCTTCTGAGCCACGGTCAAGGTCAAAACCCAGAGGTTGGCGATGATCTCGAAAACAGTTAAAGATAGACCGATTTTAAATTCATTTTCGACCCTGTATGCTTAAACAACGTTGCATAAGAGTAGCCTCTTTGACCGTGACCTTCTGGGTCACGGTTAAAATCAAAAACCGGAATTTGACGATTATCTCAAAACGGTTAGTGATATAGTGATTTTGAGGTCATTTTCGAAAATTTATGCCTAAACAACGTTGCATAAGAGGTAATTCGGTGACTTTGAACTTCTGAGTCATGTCAAGGTCATAAATCGGAAGTTGACTATTATCTCGAAAACGGTTAGAGACAATTTGAGCTCATTTTCGACCCTTTGGACCTAAACAATGCTACATAAGAGGTACCTCGGTGACCTTCAGCTTCTCGATCACGGTAAAGGTAAAAACCAGACGTTGGGGATTATCTCGAAAACGGATAAAGATAGAGCGATTTCGAGTTCATTTTCGACCCTTTGGGCCTAAACAACGTTACATAAGATGTGTCTCGGTGGACTTGACTATCTGAGTCACGGTCAAGGTAAAAAGCCAGAAGCTGTTTATTATCCAAAAACGGGTTAGAGATAGAGCGATTTCGATCATTTTAGTCTAAACAACGTTACATATGAGGTACCTCGATGCTATTAACGTTCTCCGTCAAGGTCAAAACCGGAAGTTGACTAATATCTCGGAAACGGTTAGAGATAGAGCGAATTTGAGCTCATTTTCTGGTATCTGGGTGATCTCGCCCTTCTGGGTCACGGTCAATTTCAAAAACCAGAAGTTGGCGATGATCTCGAAAACGGTTAAGGATGGACCGATTTTAAGATCATTTTCGACCCTTTATGCTTAAGCAACGTTAAATAAGAGGTACCTCGATGACCGTGATCTTCTGGGTCACGGCTCAGGTCATAACCCGGACGTTGTCCTTGACCTTCTGAGTCACGGCCAAAATTAAAACTGGAATTTGACGATTATCTCGAAAATGGTTAGAGATAGAGCGATTGTGAGCACATTTTCAACCCTATGGGTCTAAGCAACGTTACATAGCACGTTTCCCGGTGGCCTTCTTTGTAACAGTCAAGGTAGTATTTCGAAAACGGTTAGACATAGAGCGATTTTGAGCTCCTTTTCGACCCTTTGGGTCTAAGCAACATTACATGATAGGTATCTTGGTGACCGTAACCTCCTGGATTACGGTTAAGGTCACAAACCGGACGTTGACCTTGATCTTCTGGTTCATGGCCAAAACTAAAAACCGGAATTTGACGATTATCTCGGCTATGGTTAGCGATACAGCTATTGTGAGCTCATTTTCAAACCTATGGGCCTAAGCAACGTTACATTAGAGGTGCCTCGATGACCTTGATCTTTTTTACCTTGATCAAGGTCAAAAATCGGAAAGTGACTATTGTCTCGAAAATATTTAGAGACAGAGTGATTTTAGGTCATTTTCGACCCTTTGGGCCTAAGCAACGTTACAACAGTCAAATCAGTGACCTTGACCTTCTGAGTCACGGTCCATGTCAAAAGCCGGAATCTAATGATTATCTTGAGCATGGTTAGAGATAGAACGACTTTGAGCTCATTTTCGACTCTTTTAGCCTAAGCAACTTTACACAAGACGTATTTCGGTGACCTTGATTATCTGGGTCACGGTCAAGATAAAAAACCACAAGTTGACTATTATCTCGAAAACGGTTAGAGATAGAGCGATTTTGATCTCATTTTCGATCCTTTATGCTTAAACAACGTTACATAAGAGGTACCTTTGATTTTGACCTTCTGAATAACGGTCAAAATCAAAACCGGAATTTGACGATTATCTCGAAAATGGTTAGAAATACAGCGATTTTGAGCTCATTTTCAACAGTTTGGGCCTAAACAACGTACATAAGACGTTCCTCGGTGATCTTCTTTGTCACGGTCAAGCAACATTACATAATAGGTACCTCGGTGACCTTGATCTTCTGGGTCACGGTCAAGGTTAAAAACCACAAGTTGACTATTATCTCGAACACGGTTAGAGATAGAGCGATTTTGAGGTCATTTTCGACCCTTTGGGCCTAAACAACATTACATAAGGTACCTGGGTGACCCTGACCTTTTGGGTCACGGTAAAGGTAAAACCTTGAAGTTGACTGTTATCTGGAAAACGGTTAGAGATAGAGAGATTTTGGGTTCATTTTGAACCCATTGGGTCAAAGCAACGTTAAAGAAGGGGTACGCGTGACTTTGAGGTGTTTGACCATATTTTAAAACAAATATTTTCTTTGATGGTTTCTGCAAGCGGTCCAATTTCGCTATGTAGCGGAATTCTGTTTAGTTTAAAAAGCATTGCAGCACCACAATATCACCAAATGCAACCCATAAGGACTGCAGCAGCATTTGCACAAGCTTGTACAAACAACCACACTGTGCATTACATAAATTTTGTGTGCTTTCTTTGTATAAGCTAAATACGCTGAGCGAAATTTTACCTGGTCATATAAAAAAAACACTGAATGTCCATATAAATCCGTTACGTGAGGGTCGGCGGGGGTGGGGGACGCCTTTTTATGGTGAAGTAGCAAAGCTGTATTATTTCTAGAAAGTTTGGAAGGTTCTCATACAAGTTTTGGTATCTGAAAAAAACATTGGGTTATCTGTAAAGGTAAAGCTATCCAAAATCACGCTGGGAAATTCGGTCAAGTGTTTAATATTTCGCCTTCTATAAACTAGATGCTCATTCCGCTAGCGAAATGTCAAACACTTGACAAAAATCAAAACGCAAAAATACTTCCTTCAATGGGTTATTTCTTGAATAATATATTGCAAACAACACAGCTTGAATACGTCTTATAAGCCGAGTAGTGTTTGGTTGTTGTTGACTTAAAGCTTTATTGACTGATCAGGCATATGCCTTGTTATCCATTTACGCAGTGAGAGCTCGCACAAAGCTCACTGAGCAAATGTGTATTCTTTACTGTCGTTAAATGCTGTGCATTTATTTGCAAAAAATACACTCTTTTCACATGGCGTTTTAACAAAGAAAACGATGTCAAAGACGAAAATAAAAAGTGACATGCACATGTTCTGATCAAGTTCCTCATAAGTCCCAAGTTTTATGGTCGTAGGACCCAAAGTGTCAGAGAAGAAGAAGACACAAAAAATCGGAAAACTGTCAAGATGAAAAAAAAGGACGAATTTTGCTCGCACAAATTCATACTAGAACCTCACTTCGCTAGCGAAATGTTAAACACTTGACAAAAATTAAAACGCAAAAATACTTCCTTCAATGGGTTATTTCTTGAATAATATATTGCAAACAACACAGCTTGAATACGTCTTATAAGCCGAGTAGTGTTTGGTTTCTGTTGACTTAAGGTTTTATTGACTGATCTAGCATACGCCGTGTTATCTATTTACGTAGTGAGAGCTCACACAAAGCTCACTGAGCAACTGTGTGTGATGTGGGTTAAATGCTGCGCATTTACTTGCAAAAACAACACTCTTTTCACATGGCGTTTTAACAAAGAAAACGAAATCAAAGACAAAGGCTTGTCAAGTGTTAATAAGCTTTAGTTCAGCCTTACGATTTCAACAAGCCTTTAATAGTTCGCTAAACAGTTTTGCCGCAAAAGGGTGAACATTCGTGTTAAAAACTGTCCAAAGTGTCTGTTTTTGAATGCCACAAGCAGTACTGCTTAATTAGTAATGACTCCTGAATACAGGCCCATGTCCTCGAGTGAATCACATGAATCTTTCAGCTGCTGGTAATGGCTGCATGGGAGGGTAGGTAGAAGAGTAGGTGAAAAAAAACTAACAAAAAATATTCTCTATGAGCTTCTATTGATATATTCGCACTTCACACTTGCACAATATTTATTCGCACTACAATCATAGAAACTGTCTGTCTTTTGCACACGATCTGTTCACTAAGAGTCACAGTTCTACGGGGTGCACATTGTGGGCAATTCCACGAAAGTCGGCAACAGCAGAAGCGATGCGCTGTGCACAGTTGCGATAAGCTAGGCGTGGTGGCGGTGGTTCATGACCTGCAGTGACAGCTGACTGCATCTTCCTGTGCCACCCCTCAACAAAATTATTTGTCTTGGGCAGGGCAAGAAACTAATCAACGAACATTATCTAGGGTACTTTGGATTATTATCGATTGCATCTTTTGCTGTTTTTTTAATCCATCACACATTTGTGAATTAAGTTTTAATTACATTTAACTGAATCACAATATACCCTGCCCCTGCAGTATAATCCACCGCAAGGTTGTTGACAATAAAAAAAGAAATATCACGGACCGGAGTGAATAAAGTTTTAATTGCATTTAACTAAATCGCAATATACCCTGCCGCTGCAAGATAATCTACTACAACTTGTTCACAATGGAAAAAAAGACCGGAGAGAACACAATTGAGAATGTGGCACTGCAAGTTTATATTACTAAATAAAAATTGCATTAAATTAATTTTATTTGTGTCAGTTTTTTTTCTCATTCGCGTGAATTGTCCCAGTCGGGAAAAGTCCTCCGCGGGAAAAGTCGACGCGGTAAAGTCGACGCGGGTAAAGTCGACGCGGGAAAAGTCCTCCGCGGGAAATATCGATGCGGGTAAAGTCGACGCGGGAAAAAGTCTCCGCGGGAATTGTCCAGTTTCCCTTAAGAACTATGTGTTCTGATTCTTTACTACAAAATATCGACCCCCTACCCCCTTAAAAGAACATTTTTAAAAAACTAAAATCTTGTAAAAGAAGCGTTTTCGTTCATTCTGTAGGTTTGGAGTAAAACTACTGGTTACAGTTTAAAACTAACACACTTTTTCTTTTGCCAAATCATTTTCCATTTTACAACCCATGCCTAAAAACAGATTTTTTTACCAACCTTAAAATTATTCCTGGACACTTCGAAGCGTTTACCAATCTCCGTGCGTATATTACAGCCTCCTTTTGTTGAAATCTTCCTTCCTTTCTTCCTTCCCTTCCTTCAAGTGCCGAGTATGACCACATTTTTTATATGCGCCACTGACATATCTACACGCAATGCTCAGAGAGGCCGGAGCCACTGCGTGTTTCAAGGTCCTATGGTCGTGAGGAATGCCTGCTGTCAATCATGAGTTTAATGGTGGGAGGTGGGGGGGGGGGGGCACTTGGTAGCATATAGGTAATCAAGTGTGTAAAAAACGGAGAAGAGGGGAGAAGTGCTTTAGTCAACATCACATTTCAAGTTCATTGTAAAGGAGAGTAATTTTTATTCAGCACTCTGTGTTTCTCTAAAACTAAAGGGTTCTTTCGGAACTGAACTCCGCCTCAAAACAAGTGCACAGCCGCGCTTCTCATGAAAATCAAATAAACACGCGCTTCTCACAGAAAAACAAGTAAACACCAGTGATTCTCATAGCCATCAAGTACACACCCGCGCTTTTCACAGAAAACAAGTACACACCCGCGCTTTTCACAGAAAACAAGTACACACCCGCGCTTTTCACAGAAAACAAGTACACACCCGCGCTTTTCACAGAAAACAAGTACACACCCGCGCTTTTCACAGAAAACAAGTACACACCCGCGCTTTTCACAGAAAACAAGTACACACGCGCGCTTTTCACAGAAAACAAGTACACGCACTCGCGTCTCACTGTAAGTGTGTTTTTAATCTTTTCCATGAAAATGGTTAGAATAAAACGGTCGTATTTTTCAAGCTTAGCACCCAGCGCTTGAGGGATCGTTTTAAAATGTCATGAACACACATGTTAACCAATGTACATTTGAGTGCCCCCCCCCAACCACCGCCCCCCCCCCCCACACCCACCTCTCAGCGGGAGCTGGCGGAACAGGAGGCATCTGTAAGCTTTAGCGGGAGTTTTTTCATAAACAATTTTAGTGACTTGATATCATACGGCATTCCGGATTTCAACTTTTAGAACTGTTTCTCACAGAGAAAGGTAAGTGGAATTGCTTTTGATTTTAAAAGCTTACAAAATTGCACATTAGTTAAATTGGTGTATAGTATCAATAAAATAAAATGATAAGGAATAGAACGATATCACTCTGAACAGGCATTTTGCAGAGAGACAGAGAGAGAGAGAGAGAGAGAGAGAGAGAGAGAGAGAGAGAGAGAGAGAGAGAGAGAGAGAGAGAGAGAGAGAGAGAGAACCCGGAAAGATGTGAAATGTTCCTTCCAATAGCGTAGTCTTCTGTGATTGGTTGTGGCGTCAAGAAAAGTAAACAAGTGTCGGCTGGGTGATGTTAACTCGTGTTCTGCATGCAAATAAAACAGAAAAAAAACGCTACACCTCCACCTTTTCCCCCTCAAAAAAAAAAAAAAAAAAAAAAAAAAAAAGAAGGAATCCAGTAAGCATTCCCTGGTCGATCCCAAGCCGATATGAAGTTGCAAAGTCGATCCGACTAATCTGCAGCATTGAATCTGATTGTAATTTTGTTGTGATTGGTCTTGACCACAGATCATCGAATAATGAACGTCTTTGACGAAACGTTGAACAGTCATTGGATTAGCCGTCTTGTTCAGACGTGTCTTTCTTTTTTCGGCCCAAATAAATCTCACACTCTCGTGTCTAATTAACGTTTATGTTGCAACTTTGAAAAAGCATAGGAAATCAACGTTTAGGCGTCGTTTAATTAACGTCACCTAAATGTTTGGTTCTCAACCAAACAACAACCTACTTTGAAAAATATTTACAAAACTTGATTTTATAAATGTCTTGCGTTACTGGATAAACCAAGGGTGGGGCACTTTGACTGAGGGTTTAACAGAAAACCTTACTTTTGTCACTATCTAGATGCCTATACAGTGTGGCGGGGGGGGGGGGGGGGGGGGGTTTGGGATCAACGTTGTCTCGGCTTCCATTCAGATCTGTTGACAACATCTATTGAATAATCAACGTTTGTACAACGTCGACAGATAAAAGCTGTTTCGACGTCATGTGCGGGGTGTGTACAACGTTAATGAACGTCGCAACATTTACTGGAAATCTGTATTTTTCAATCGTTGTTGTAGAATCTTTCAGATATATTGCCACTTTGCTTGTTTGTGTCTAAAGCGATTCTTCTTAATGTTAGATTTCTAAAATGCAACTCCAGATATCAAAAGTTTATCTAGTAATACATAAAATTCATGAAAAGATATCTTAATTCCAATCTAAGACAAATAAAATATTTAGAAAACTGAGTTAAAGCATTAAAAGGACATAAATTAGCCATAAAGTAATGTCTTAAATTCAATAATAGATATCAACTAGCCCATATGAGCCAATAATCGTTGTCTGCAACCATTTTCGAGGTAATTGTTAATTTCTGGTCTTTCATGTTGATTATGACATGGAAAGTCAAAACTCTGCAATGTCTTTTAAGCCTAGATAAGGGTCAAATTCCGTTCTTGTTACCTTAACACTAAGATCGAATTCTTCACCTCTTTTTTTTTCCTCCCTTTTTTTTCTTCTTCCGCCGAATCGGTTTCCAGACATCTCCCCCAAGGCCGCTGAAACTAGACCAACCAAACTTGGCACATGTATGGAGGGTCATCTGAAGTGGTGCACCTGATAAAAATTTTTGACCTTGACCTTACCGGTATAGTTGGTAGTATTTAGGAGGATGTTCTACTTTCAGACATGTGAAAATTGTTAACAAATAGCAATATCATCTACCTTCCGTTTTAAGTTATCATTCCAGTTCTCAGCGAACTGTGGGGTCTAATTCGCTGTGCGAATTTCGGTCTAGTTTTTCACCGATGTCTTTTGGGCATAATTTCACCTTGGTGCTACTCGTGTGCAGTGCGATATTTTTCAGAAATGTAAGGCAAGATCAGGTCAGATGTCACTTGTCCTCCCATATTTTTTTTCTATTATATATTTATGTTAAACATCTGTTTATCCTTCTGTCACAGCGATATTAAGTTGCTCTTGAAGGAAAATGAAAGCCATCAGAGCTTAGGCCCACTCACAAAGCGTGGGATGGCTTATATGTTAGATCTGTCAAATAAAAGTGAAAACGGACACGGAAATATGCTGGTATGGTGGCCGAAACGTGCAACCCGGAGTTATCTATAAAACGAGGAAAAAATATACTGACGGCCAGCTGTCACAGATTTGACATGTGACTGTTTCAAGTGACATTCTCCTCCACATTTACATCCTCTTTTCCTTCCACCTATAGCGTAAACAGACTGCTTAAGTCGGAGTTATGGGAACAAAGTCAAACTAAAAAAAAAAAAAAAAAACACTCCTATGCCGATTTGAGGTTGCGACGTAGATCTGACCAGATCACAACATTAGATCTGTTTGTGATTGGTCGCGATCATAGATCAACCTGCTGACAAAACGTTGCACAGATCTTGGCCAAATAAATTTATTTACCTTTGTCCGCAAACAAAACCAAAGTTGTTAAAATATTCACCAAAATTGACTTCTTACATATCCTTTGTTACTGTATGATCCAAGGCTGTTGCGCTTGGATTGTTGGCAACACTTTGTGGCTGCAACTGCAGATTTATATTTCCTGACGTCATTACAACGTCACCTTCCCGGCACCTATGCAATGTCGGCACGTATACACTTTTCTAACATCCAATAAAAACCCGCCGTTGATGCATCGCCCGGTGCAACTTATACCCAGTAAACATTGTGACATTTCATAACGTTCGATAGACGTCCGACTCGAAGTCAGATCAACGTTGGGTTTTGATTATAGAAGTTTAGACAGGTTTCCAAAAGAACCCGTTTATCTAAAGATGATGGATAGACGTCCAATGAGCCAACTTCCAAGAATATTTTCTTTTCAAAAATAGGGTGAAAGAAATTTGAGCGCTCCAGAAATGCTCATATTTTACGTCCTCCATTTTACTGGCTTCCGTTTCCGGTGATCATTAACATGATGAGTTTGTTGTAGTTAAAAACGTCGATTTTCGATGCCTATTCAACACTGCACAAAAAGGCGTTGCTTAGGCGTCGGAGAAAGTTAGGTTGCTGTTGCGACTAAAAAGCAACGTCTAAACAAAGTCGCTCATAAAACCTATTTCTTGTTATGTTAAAGACACTGATTAGACGTTGATCTATTGTCTCGTCTTAGCATAACTAAAGCACAACCAGATTAAATGTTTTAAAGGGAAAAAAAGAGTAATCCGTTCACATGAGAAAAAAAACTGGACATTTCGCAAGTGATATTTTTTATAGTTTTGAACCATATTGAAATTTTGTCATGTCACGTTTTAGTTCCTGGTAAGGGATAAGTGATGTGTGTTTGGTGGCCTTCTTGGCATTGAAAACCGGATTTTCCTCATATTTCGAAGATTCGCATTGTTAATGAGAGGAATGTTGACATCCTGCTTGTTATCAGTTTGACCTTCGGCTGTACCAGCAATGAATATAAATTTAGTAACAGGATTAGAGTTGGAATTTCGGTGCTTTTTTTCTAGTTTTGTGAAGAGCTTTCCTTCTTATGATGGCACATTCGGAAGCCACACTTGACATTGACGTTAACTAAATTTCGAAATTCGCAGAATCAGAGCAAATCTGATACATTCGAAACGTGTTAAAGGACCACCACGTAAATGGGACCTCCTAGCGAGTAGGGCAACCCTGAAAATGGGACCTACTCACGAGTAGGACCGCCATCAAATGGGACCTCTTTACGAGTATGGCCACCCTGAAAATGGAACCTCTTTACGAGTAGGGCCACCCTGAATATGGGATCTACTCACGAGTAGCACCACCCTGAAAGTGGCACCATCTCAAGAGTAGGACCACCCTGACAATGGGCCCATCTCACGAGTAGGACCTCCCCGAAAATGGGACCTCCTCACGAGAAGGACCACACTGCAAATGGGCCTCCTCAGGTGTAGAGCCATTCCGGAAGTATGAGCACCTCATGAGTAGGACCACACTGTAAATGGACCTCCTCACGAGTAGGACCGCACTGTAAATGGGTTCCTCACGAGTAGGGTCACACTATAAATGGACCTCCTCACGAGTAGAACCACCCTGTAAATAGGTCCACCTCATAAATAGGGTCACTTTTAAATGCTGACGTTCTAGTGAGTCTTCCAGCATTTCAACTGTTTGAATTCGATAACAACTGTTCTGCTTGCGGGGTTTCACTGTATAACTCTACACTGAGCATAAGCTATGCTGAAGATTACATATTTTATATGAATTATTAATCATTGCAGAGTTTATAGAGATGAGATTAAAAAAGAATGTAAAAAGAAAGAAAAGAAAAAAAAAAAGGCTTGTGAATCACTGTGCAAACCAGGAAGCCATTCATACAAAAATTAACTTTTTGCGGCTGAATCTATAATTATCATTATCGTTTTTATTTGGTAAATTGTCATACTTGCTCCAGTGCCGTTACAGGCGGGCAGAATAAGTTCGTCTACTGAAGTTTTTTTGTTTTTGATACACTAGATCATATCGAAAAGCAATTAAAATGGCACTTCTAAGAATTCAAACTTTAGAAAAACGCCGAAAACACAGACTGTGGATATAATCCGACTGTCCTTTATTTTCGTTGGACTTTTTTGTTTGTGGTAGGAAAAAAAAATGTTTACTGTTAAATCTCAGTTTTTCGGAGCAGTGAGAATTATGGTTGACGTGTGCTTTTGGAAAATCCCCGGGGCTGAAGGACGGGGTGGTGATCGGGTGTTGTGCGTTATTAAGAGCATATATGTCACCATGCGTGTCAAAAAAGGATAGATAAATTAAAGTAAATAATAATAACAATAGGAAGGGAGCTATGGTATTCTTTAGACAGCCCTTCCACACCCTACCCCCAATCCAGTCATAAGGGGGTTGATTTTACATATATGCGTACACAGCGCAGGCGCACTTTATCTCACATACAGGTCTCTCTTCTCTCACTTAGCCTGTCTAGTCTGCTCTGTCATCGCAGCCCCCCTCCCCTCTGTCATCGCAGCCCCCCCCCCCCTCTGTCATCGCAGCCCCCCTCCCCCTGTCATCACACCCTCTCAACCTCTGTCATCGCAGCCCCCTCTCCTCTGTCATCGCAGCACTCCCCCCTGTCATCGCACCCTCTCCTCTCTGTTATCGCTTCCCCTCCCCCTCCCCCTCCCCCCCTCCCCATCTCCTTTTTTCATGTTTATTAAAAGTCCTGCTGTGTGGGATTATGTTCTTTAATTACTCAAGGCCTAGCCTAACGGAGGGAAACATCAAGATAAAACACTGTTCACCGGAAAATATCGAATATCTTCTTAAGAGACACTGCCCAGTGATCGGGTTCCAACTTATCTTAACTGATACCTCAGTTTAATTAAATAAACAACGAAACGATTATTTTTCACAATATCAGATTACTGTGGCGTGCCGTTTGCGCAGTCAATGCAGCTGTTTTTTTTTTAAGTTTCATTAATTACACAGATAAATACCGGATACTAATACAGATTTAAAACTGTGATTTTAATTTGATGAAATAACTATTTCCTTAAATAAACTTCTACTGTAGAACAAAAGGTTTGATACAGCTAGAATTATTTCTATCACTGAAATATATTTTTTGATAACAAACATTGTGTATGATAAATGAAAACACAATGCAACAACGCTATTTTTGTATAATTATCGGCAGTCTATGAAATACCATTTCTATATTTATTGAAGAATTTTATTTTGCTTCGCAAGTTTTAGATGTGGTTTTCCTTCAAATATTTAATAATTGTGGAGACAGAAACAGAGCAGAATTTCTGGATGTACCGGGGGTTTCCGAAAAAAGCCCAGGGCTTCCATTTGGAAACTGGAAAATTTCAGGTGCTCATTTAGAAACCAAATAGAAGCGCCGAATGGGGGGGGGGGGGGGGCGTTGTCGATAAGTTTTTATTGTTAAAAAAAGAAAATTTACCATAAATCTCTTATTAAAGAGCTACATGCTGCGTATATCCGCACAAAACATACAAAAAAACAACCGTAGCTAAAAAAAAGTCTGGTAAAGTGTGTGTGTGTGTGTGGGGGGGGGGGTTGCCTTGTGCGAAGCACAGGATTAAGCAACAATGCAGAACGTGTCTAGGGGTTTGCCTCACATGAAAGGATTAAGTGCACCGTGTCTGCATGCCAGTAAACACGACTTCTAAAAAGACTAGCAGGGAAGGAGGAGTGGGGGGGGGGGGGGGCTTTTATTACGAAACGATTTTTTCAGGTCTTTATGTTATCCCCAAATAGAAGCCCCGGGGCTTCTATTGGGCAACAGTTTCCTAATAAGAGCCCCGGGGCTTTTATATGGGGGAGCTTCTTTTCGGAAACTCCCGGTAGTTTGAATAGTCCCTCCCCATTTTCACTGGCAGGCCAGCCAAAGCCAAGAGAATACAAGTGTGCCACGTCATCTTGCGCACATGAGCATTCCCGTTCAGCGTGGTTTCGCTAACACGCCTCATTCTGTATGCTCCGTGAGCTGAAATTAGCTTCTTTGTTGTTTAATTTTTAGATCAACACGTAATTTGTCATATCTTGAGTTTTGGATAAATTTGGTTCGACTGACTTGAGCACTTGCTGTTTTTGCGACCAGTTTACAAGGAACGTTAGTCCAGAGAACTGTGCCACTTATTCTCCACTACTCTGCCTGAGCATCGAGTCGTTTAAGCCACTTCAGTCTTGATTTCTTCGAACTCCTAAACGACAGTGCAGTACTCTTAATTTGCTGGTGCTGGGGTATGTGTACTTCTCCGGACGAACAGAGGTGCTTTGGAGCATTTCTCGGTCTTGCAATCTGCTTTTTGTAGGCTGTATTTCCGTTTTCGGACTGCCCATGCCAACTCTGCGCTCGTTCCGTGATTGAAATGGTATACAATCAGTTGACTCATAGTTGCCAGCCATTTCCTTTCTCGTTCCATTTCCCGTGTAGCGGACCTGAAAAAGGCAGTAACTGTAAACCAAGTTATGTTAATCTGTTTTTATTGTACTTGCTTTACAAAGATGTCGGAAGCGAGCCTGCGATCGCTAGCGCAAGAGCTTCTGCAGTGAATTCATCCTTCCGCAGCACCCCCCCCCACCCCACCACACGCGGTCTGTCGCAGATGCAAACGGGATAACAGCATTCCCATGTGAGACGGATCCAACACTTCTAAGCCCTGGTTTCTTACAGAAGCAGGGGGCTGCAGCAGTCGTTGAAAGTATCTCCGTATGTGTGTATGTACGCTTTTAACTTGAAAAATCATATCTACTCCTGGGTTTTTAGCCTTAATGTCTTGAAATTTTGGTTGGCGGTAGCGGACATAAGTACCTGCCTCGTCATTACCTTTTTATGGCAATTCGCAAAAAAATTGGCGAAAATATTGGCAATAAAGTTTTTTTGTAAAATCCTAACTATCGCCAGGAAAATGTTCTTACTGTCTTAAAATTTTACGTGAACGTAGCAGACATTACAAGCTACCAGCTTTGGCTCTTTTTGGTGATTAACCCAGAATCAGAAGAATCTTTGAATTTGGTGTTACTGTTTTGAAATTTTATTCAAAGCTAGCAGGCATAAATGCCTATCTGGCTGTAACTTGTTTCTTGATGATTGTCTATAATATTGGCGAAAATGTGGCGAACAAAACCAAAACATTTTCGGTAAAATCTTGGCGAACTCTATAAAAATAGTCTTACTGTCTTGAAAATTTACGAAAAGGTAGCAGGCCTCACTATCTACCTGGCTGTTGCAAGCGAAAAAAAAAATCCGTAAAATCTTAACAAACTCCAGGAAAATAGTCTAATTGCCTTTTAATTTTAAATTACGGTAGCACACATTGCAACCTAACTGGTTATTACCTTTTTTGGCAATTCGCCAAAAAGTGACGAAAATGTTGACGAAAAACCTTTTTTCCGCAAAATCGTAACTCTATCCAGGAAAATAGTTTTACTGTCTTAAAATTTTAAGTGATGGTAGCAGGTGGTACTGCCAACCTAGCTGTTTCATTTTGGGTGATTGGCAAAAGTTTCGCGAAATTTTACGCCAAAAACAACAAAAAGTGTCAGTAAAATCCTGACTAACATTATCTCATTATCTTGAAATTTTAGGTAAATGTAGCAGGCATGTTTACCTAGCTGACCATTAATTTTTTAATCATTTTTCTGCCTTTTAATTATCAGTAACAGTACACATTATTCCCTAATGGCCATTACTTTTTATGAATTGGTCGAAATATTGTCCTAAAACCAATTTTCTTCGAACGCAGGAAGGTAGGGTGCAAAAGTATCCACCTGGCTATTACTTGTTTTGGCCCTCTGCAAAAATTGGCAATATTGGCAAAAACCCATTTTTTTTATACAAAATCTTAATTAACTCCAGGAAACTAGTCTTGCTGACATGAAATTTTAGGTGGACATAGCAGGCGTTACCACCTATCTGATTATTACTTTTTGGGTGGATTGCCAAAAAGTTGGTGAAAATTTTGGCGAAAAACCAGTAAAATCTTAACCAACTTGGAAAATAGCCTTGACGTCCTGAAATTTTAAGTAAAGATAGCATGCATTATTTCCAATCGGGATATTAATGAAGAAAAATAGCCTCATTGCCTTCTAATTTTAACTAACAGTGGAGTACATTGCTATCTCACTAGCTAGAATTTCCACATAACCGGAGTTTTCTCCTCCTTCGGATGTATCTAAGACACCTATGCTCTTACGTAATGGTTACTCTAACGGCCTTTCTGTCGCCGCAGTCTCAAACTCAGCGGTAACGTCAGGACTTATAGAAAGGATTCCATCCTAAACCCTGATTCTGATCCCTCGTCAGGACCAAAGAACGGTGAGAGTTAGCATTGAAAAGTCTTCAGCTATCCCCATTTGATCAGAGTTTCACGTTTGGTCAACCTTAAGAGGGGCTGGCCTGGGCCCAGACATTTCCCATTCCTTGATTCCGTCAAAGAGGGAAGGCGATGTACTCGTCAATTGAGGAATCGCCTTCATCTCAGGAGCTAGACCGTCCACAGGAAGGATAGTCGTCGGACGACCCGGGATCAGGATGTTAGAAGTGTGCGGAGTTAGATACAAGCAGACAACCTCCAGCTGCAATTTCCTGTGCGAGAAGCGGACGTTTTAGGTCTCTATCGTCTTTGGAGAGACCCAGCGGCGGGATGAAGGCGCCTATCCCTACTCAGTCTCCCATAGAACTTGGCACGTCTCCGGAAGAGGCGATACCCTCGGTGGTGTCCTCTTCCATCGCACCAGTTGGGAGCAGTATTTAAGAGATCGCTCTCCTGGCACGGGTTTCATGTGGTACTCCCTACCAAGTTAAGACAACACTGGCTTCAAGTATCCACCGAGAGGACTCTTCCATTGTGCCGTCTTTAAAGCGGGCAGATTCCGATGATGTGCGAGCGGCACATCAACTAGTTAGAACCAAGGGTAGTTTGGATAGCCTAAATAGACTATTCTAACTCTTTCGGATCAGGAGATCGCTATTATCTCCTTAACAAACAGGGAGGCACCAAGTCTGACCAACTGACCGCTTTTAGAGCCATGGTCGACAGAAGCTCCATGGGCTCCCCACTGGCCTGAAGCAAGTCTGTGAAGACCATCTAGATCCCATGATATGATCTGATCCTGCAGCAGAGCAGCCGCATTGTTAATACTTCCACCTCTTTCCACACTTTCTCAACCTGCGGTGCCTAATCGCTCCATTACAGAAAGGAAGGAGCTCTCTAAAAGTAAAGCGGGGAAGATGCTGAGCAGTCCAAAGGCGTACTTTTCGCAATGGAACACTATCCAGGTTTCAGGCTTCCAGGCTTCTCTGGCAGTTGTATGGGATTTTAGACCAACTGAAAGATTCATTTTCCTATTACTTTAAGAGGAGAAAAGAGATCGATGCTTTATGCAGTCCAGACATGAAGAAGAGCGGTGAGTTGACTCATATGAGTTAGCTTCAAAGGCAAAACGTCATATCCTTCATACAAAACTTCAATAAGGATTTTCTTCAGCAGATTATTTATGTTCACGTGAAAGGTCATAGTTGCCTCTGAAGAAGCGCAAATAGACGACAGGCTGCTTTCTTTCACAGAAATACTTAAAACGGGATACTGTCTAATTAATAATACAGTGAAACAGTGCGGACACCCTCTATGGACTGTACAACTTCGCCATTATATTTTCAATTGCACAATGTTTATCACTTTAGTTTTTGGCGTTTACACATATAATTTTGATTATATTCGTTTTTCACAACACAGTTTTAGGTACTGTTTGTGAATAACTGAAACGCAATGACGTAATTATGCTAAACATTTTCATTGACAGTTGCCAACAACAATCAATTAATGCAGAAATTAAAAACATATTAAGAACTATTTTCAGACCATTTATTATTTCATGTGAAAAATCTGTTGCTGAGATTTAGGTACCAGAATTGGTTTTCAATTATTGATTTCTAAATTTAAGTTTTTTCCATACTAAATTGGGTTTAAGATACAATAAATTTAAGATATATGAATTGGAATTATTGAGACTTAAATTGAATTTAGTATCTCAAAAAATAAATGAATTTCAGGTATCTAAATTTAATTTCAGACACAGTAAAATAATTATTGATATTTATAATTATACGATAACGACGCACTGTAGATGCAACAAAGCAAAAAGAAGTGATGCAAATAATTGCTTGATTTTCATCAGCTTACTTGTCACAGGCAAAGAAACTTGCTTGAGTTTAGGTTTGGTTCTTGTGAAGGTGTTTAGAATGGTTTTCATAAGATTTAGTGCTATGCCTTCACCAGCCTTAATATAGACTCATCGAACCTCAAATATAACGTTTAATAATATAAAGGGCGCATTATTACCTTTTTCTACTAATCATTAAATATAATTTCAGATGTCAAAAATACTTTTTAAAAAATTTTAGAATTTCAGATAGCTGTAATTAAATTCAAAATATCTTGCACAGATTTAAATTATCCGAAATATGTATCAAATGTTAAATCCCACTTTTTGGCATGTAAAATTTAATTCTAGAAATGTTAATTCAATTTTAATAGTTTAATTCCTGGTCACGAATAAAAACAGAAAATTTTTAAGATTAGTGAACCTTTATAATGATGAAGTGTGAAATGCACAAATTCCTTGCAGAAAGAAAATATTGTAAGATGTTGCCGGACACACCACTTGTCGGGATAAATTAGCTTATTGTCATGAGGTTTTTAGCACACTTAGCGTTTCAGAATCTGAAACTGAGCTGTAAACATCCAGCCTTCAGGTGCAGATAAAACTACAATTTATAATTTAATTTTTTGAATATCTAGGATTCAGATCCAAATATTTTCTACAATTTTTAGAAAATAAGTTGAAAAGAGTTTTTCAATTGAGTTGTAGTTATTATAACTTTATCAAATCTAAAAAATATTTTTATGTGTCCTGGGAGAATTTAGGATACCAAAATGTAATTGTAGAACTGGGAGAGCGTTGTCGACTAGCTCAGTTTCTCAGGGCATTGGTCTTGCAACATTGGTGCCATGGCTTGAATCTGGCCACTGTCGGTAAATGGAGGAGTGGTGTTTGCTTCCATTGTCATAGGGAGAGAGTGTGGGGATTGTAATGGGTTCAGTGGGCTAGAGTGCAGGTCTGTCAAGCGTTGGACCCAGCTCTCGGATCCAGCAAAGGATTTGCTTTAGTTTAGTTGTCAAATCTAAAGAAATGCAGATGGTTATGTCATCTCATAAAAACAACAAATTGCTGCTCGATATTAAATCAGCAGTAAGTACGAAGTGTTATTGTTTAGTTTATGAAACACAAAAGCTTGCCGTTCCAAATATTCAAGCTTATAACATTTTCTAGAGCTTTATTACGGCAATGCAAAGTATTGTATTGTTTAAATAAAGTTTTCATGATGGTAAAAGTTATCGTTTTTGTCAAATAGGTATATATTGAAAACTTGAAACGAGGCTGACATTACCAGGTGACGAATACTGACTGGATAGAAGCGGGAAGAGCAAGGCAATTTATCAAAATGCTAAAAACAGTTTATTGTGATACGTTACATTATTAGCATTATTTAATAATATTTATTAACTTTGTATATAAATATTTAATGCATATAAATATTTAATATATAAATATATATAAATAAGAGTTTGTATAAAGTCCGAAATATGAAGTATAGTAATAGAAGTCACTGCAAGCTTCCCTGCCTTGATCTTTCATTCTTTCATTGACCTAAATATGTTTGATGGTTTGTATGTATTTTGTTAAGTCAGTTAAAGCACTGTGGAAAGCTGTGTAAAAGATGCGGAAATACCTGTGGACCGTTATGGCGGTCTTCTTATTCTACAATGACATCGCAGGTAAATCCAAAGCAATTACAAACATATGATAAAGGCTGTTTCTGTTAAATCGCCACTGTCTGTAAATTTTATAAAACTGTTCGTAATGTTCTCCATTTGATTTCCGATGTACGCATATACCATTCCAGTTACTTAAGTTGCCATTACCTGCAAATTTCCTTAAGCTGCTCATAATATGCATCCGTTCATAATATGCATATACCATTGCACTGACTCTAAAGTGGTGGGGATGATTCAGACTTGAATATACCTTTTTTTGTGCACTATGACCCTATTTTTCCACATTCCTTGTAAATCTAAAACTGTAACTAATGTATCGTCCATAAAGCAAGTACAGGAGTTAGGGAAAGTATTTATTTAAATGAAAAACCTTAACCTTTCACATCAAGTCTTGAAATGAAAGACCTTGAAATGACCTTGAAATGAAAGACCTTAACTTTAAATATTTTTTTCAAATGACACCAGATTTAGGTGCAAAATGTGTTAGAAATTAACGCATATGTAGTTGGTATTGCAAAACGTTAAAACCCTACTTTGAGAGATATGCACCCAAATACCAGGTATCACCTGAAGACCAAGATCCTTCACCCATACCTTCATATACAATGATAAGTCATTTATCAAATGTATTCTGACTTTAGTTTGGTAATTTCATCAAATTAGTAATATCAGTGCTAATTTATGTCTAACTACTCTGCTTCTTTTTTCATGCAACAAAATACGCAAAAATGTAAATCTGAAAGATTAATTTTACATAAATTGCTGAATTATCTAACTAGAAGATAATACAGGGTTACAAATTCAATTGAAAATCTCAAAGAGATATATATTCTATAATGCAGCTGAAGTAAGAATAATTGGTAATATTCTTTTCTACTCAATTGTATTAGAAAACATTTTTCTTCATTTTTTCATTTGAAGGAAAGTCAAATTCCTTTAGTGGAACATTTTTTATTGCAGCAATAGATTTTGCACATAGTTTGCACATAGAACTTTATTGTTAAGTTAAAATGCAGTGCCTAATAATGATGAATAAACAACGCGGCTAAAATGAATAAACCGACATTCTTTATTATTTGCTATAATAACTTTACGTGTTTAGTTGCCATTATGAACGAGCGTGACAAAACGGCGTCGATGGTTTTACCTGAGAACGATCAAGGAACGGACAATACCAATGGCACAAGCCAAAGCGATGGCACAGACCTACTCACATTACACATTGAAGAAAAGCTATGTGACATGTTTGGTGCTAATCACAGTAAGTGAAGTGGTATTCATTGTCTCAAAGAAAAGCAAATTTGTCAAGTTATTTGATTTTTAGGTTCTTTTTAACACCGTTCTCTTCGAATCGTGTTTTAAAACTTAAAAACAGTGATCTCAAATATGTGGTGCAAAAGCGATGTCCTGTAGTCAAGCAAAAGCGGGTTTACATTTTACAAGTGCTAGGCTAATCGCATAATTGAAACTATAATGTTTATATGTGATATAATTGTGAGAAAATAACAAATTAATAATAATAATTATTACTGCTATAATCATTTTTCTATTAATATATTTGTTATTGTTATTATTGTAATTATCATTATTGTTATTATTATAAGCATTATTGACATTATCATTTTTGTAGTCTCCGAAAATTACTTGAAATATAACGGAGTGGACATAACAGAGTTTAAACAACTGTGTGAAATCTACGAAGCAAGCAAAGGTAATGCAAGATGTTTCCTTGACCATATAAACTGTTTTCAAATAATTGTAAATTCAAGATGCAATATTTTATTACATTGTATATATTACAAGTATGCAAATGTAGAAATTGATAGTATTTGCTATTGTCTTTTTTGGAACTGTACGCGTTTAGTTGACCTTGTGGACAGTACAGTATCCCCTCTTGTAAGTGAAACAGAGCAAGGAACGTACAACACCACTGATGAAAGAAATGAAAGCGAGGACTTGGACTTGACGTTAATTATTGAGGAAAAGTTATGTGACATGTTTGATGCTAATGAGAGTAAGTAGAAAGGCATTCTATTCATCTAAGAGGAACGCAAACATTTTTCTTTCTGTGTTTCATGTGCTTAACCTTTGAGATATTGAACTGATTTCTCTCCAATGAAATCCATTTTTTGCGCACAATAATTAAAAAAACTCAAGCCGATGAATAATAAACTTTTAAATGTGAAAAGTTATATTTTTTAAACCAAACATATACCAAACGTCATGTTGTCTATATTGTTATTATAACTATTATTATTATTATCATCATCATCATTTCCAATATTTTGCTTTGTAGTTTCCGAAAATTACTTGAAATATAAAGGGGTGGACATTACAGAGCTTAAACAACTGTGTGGAATCTACGAAGCAAGCAAAGGTAATGCCAGGTTTTCGCTTGACTATATAAATATTTTTGAACTCAAGAAGCACATTTTATTACATCGTATATATCATGAGTGTATAAATGTAGAAAATGATAGTATATTCGATTTTTTTTAACTATACACGTTTAGTTGACCTTATGGATGACAGCGACAGGACAATGTCCCCGCTTGTACGTGAAGGAACAGACCAAGCAACGGAAAATACCACTGATAAAAGAAATGAGAGCGAGGACTTAGACTTGCTAACTTTACTGATTGAGGAAAAGTTATGTGACATGTTTGGTGCTAATCAGAGTAAGTAGAATCGTATTCTATTCAACTTTATTGTTGTTGTTATTGTTAATGCTATTTATATCAATGTTAATATTATAATTTTTATAATTATTGTATCATGTTTTAAAGTTTCAGAAGATTATCTGAACGATAATGGGGTGAATATTGCAGAGTTTAAACAGCTATGTAGAATCTACGAAGAAAGTAAAGGTGAGGCAAAGTGCAACTTATTGTCTGTCTTGAAACGCTATACTTATTTTGTTATTATCACTTACTTCCAATATATACTTTAAACTCATACATAACAAGTTACAGCTGCAACGCAAACATGGTAACAATTTTTTGACGCTGCTAAGGAGAACAAGTGTTTTTTATACCCTGGTCAAATACTTTCTAATCAACTGAACTCAAGTTTCAATTTAGCAGTTGACAATAAGAATGAACGTTATACAAAATTCGTATAAAATATAGCAGGGGTTGAAGACAGAAAAAGGCGCAGAAAAAAGAAAATAAAGTCAATTATATAAACTGAAACGCTGTACTTATTGTCTTCTTAATAGCAATGGGTTCCATACTATCTTTATCCACTTATTGTAGTCATACGCTTCATTACTTTCACACGTTTGTTAAATTATGTACCAGAATTCATATTTAGGCGTTCTCTCATATTCAGATTAATATTTTCTTAACTGGATTTTTCAATATTTTATTGTAGAAAGGAATCTAAGTAAACTGTACCCTTGTTTCATACTACGTGGATCATGGATCTTTCTGTCTTACGCTATTCGTTTATTTATTTCATAACTTAATTGTGGCCAATCACATCTGCTCAAACTTGACCTTGGTACTAGACATCTTGGCCAAAATATTGTTCTCTTGGTGCAGTTGATTTGAAGAAGCCTACCATGCCGCTTGACCGCAATAATTGAAATGTTATTTTCTCTCTGGTAATTTGTCCAATTATCTAATGGCCGTAGTTGTGGATTAAGGAGCACTTTCAGTTTAAAATGCACAGGAATATGATTTTGCAAGTTTTATATTTATCGCCATTTTGTTTAATGGATATTGAACAAGGCTCGTTATGGTTAAAACATTGACCAGTTTCTTTCACAAACAAGAATATTGCACAAAGTCATCAATTTATCACCTCACAGTGGCTTTCTTGTTTTCTCTTACTCAGACAAAGAAAAGCAAGCATAGTTCCCATCCTTGGCCGAGTGTATAATGTCACTTGCAAAGAAGAAGTAATCCTGCGGGTCGAATAATAGAAAAAAAATTGACCGTCGAGAAGGTCAAATTTAATTAAGTTGGATGAGAAAGGAGAATATTTTTTCCATTCTGCATTTCTGTTGTAGCGATGTTCATATGTAGGCGGTCTATAAACAACAAAGTTCTCTCAAGTGTGTGCTACTGACTAACATTTATTTTCCACTTGTTAACAAAGTTATTTGACAATCTTATAGTAATAACTTTATAAGTTAGTACTCCAGCTGACAGCAAGTTTATTGTCAAGGTATTTGTTACATCGGTTCCCACATGTGAGCTTCAAACCTTCTACTAAGTTTAGTGTCTGGTCAGTCTTGCCAACCACAGTCTCACAAGTAAGGGACCGGGCGCTCTTTATACACAGACAGAGCTAGAGCTGTAATTAGCATCTGTTTGAGTTACGCGGCCAATAACCCAGATTTGGTTGTTTAATTGACACATTTTAATGAAATGTCGGCCATAAATTTAGGTGAATGAGGATACATAAAATCTTTCAAATAAGCGATTACACTTGACCAAATTAACGATTTCATCATTCATAAAAATATTCTTAGTTTGCTCTCTTGGTTAAGTGAGGTCAACCATTCACGGAGTGTTAGTTAGATATTAGTCCGCAATCAGAGCACATGCCTCATGGCGCCTTCAAATTAAAATAATCGCTATAAATCACACGATTTCCTTAAAAACGATTTCTTTAACCAGATGGATTCGATTCACCATATTACGCTGTTCTCATAGCTTAGAACTAAAACCTTTATACTACCTATTTAATATCGTCCCGGCATTTTGATCGTATTAATGTTATATTCTATTTTCATTTCTGATTTCGCTTCTTAAATAATGAATGCGTTTCGTGCCTCCGTAGTGCAATCAATCGTAGAAAGCTGTTTTAATCATGAAACGTTACAGAGATGCGTAGTCATTAGCACATAGGCAATTATCAGGCTGTCAAAAACGTTAAATATATTTTGTTTATATGTTAGGCGTTGTCAGAGAACGAGATCAGGATATCTCCTCTTTCACTGTCGATGAACCTGAAAGTATATCTTATGTAAAGAAAGAGTTGTCAACAACAAACGCGGAGTTATGTGACTTGTTTAGTGCTGGTCGGAGTAAGTACTAACACTTTGTTTTGGGATCTTAACTGTAAGACAAGACGCCCTGTTTGCAGCTTTGCTGTGGTTTGGAACCTCTTTTATTTTTGGAACATTTATCTTTTCGAACATCGTTTATTTTTGAAGATAATTTATCGTTATTGCTAAGATTAAAGTAACATATGTACATAAAAATTATTTTATAATTCCTCTAGTTAATTTAAACTGGCGGTAATTATTAACTGCCGGGTAACTGCAAGGTAGGACAATGCCGTAATTGCAATCCAAAAAAATCTTTAGCTTGTTTATAAACCACTATAAAACAGCATCACAACAGCGTATCTTCTTTGCTTTTTCGAGCAGTTTCTGAGGAGTTCCTAAGTTTCAAAAACATAGACGTTGATGACTTCAAGCAGCGCTGTGCAACTATACGCAGAACTAGTGAAAGCATAAGTAATTGTCAAACCGTTAAATATATTTTGTTTATACACTTGACATTATGAAATAACCAGATCAGGATATGTCTTCCTTAAGTGTGGATAAACCTGAAAGTATTTCTGACGTGAAGGACTTGCCTAGTTATACAATATGTTGAACTCATAAAAGGTTCTGAATGATGAAAGAAATAAAAAAAGTAAAAGAGAAGGAAAGCTTTCTTAATGTGTAATCGTTTGGGTATTCAATGACTAATGTAGAACAGCTATACTTTTCAGACCTTATGGCCCACGACGTGAATGCCAATTTTGCTAGCTTTCACCATGCAGCAGGTATGCTGACACAAACAGGTGAAACGAGGAAAATAATAATAATATTACTAATGATAATGATAATAATAATAATAATAATAATAATAATAATAATAATAATAATAATAATAATAATAATAATAATAATAATAAGAAGAAGAAGAAGAAGAAGAAGAAGAAGAAGAAGAAGAAGAAGAAAAAGAAGAAGAAGAAGAAGAAGAAGGAGGAGGAGGAGGAGGAGGAGGAGGAGGAGAAGAAGAAGAAGAAGAAGAAGAAGAAGCAGAAGAAGAAATGTGTCGAACAATGTCATCATGCACTATTCGTTTTAAGTCAATTCTTTTTGTGAATAGATAAGTATGAAGACTACCTATTATATCTCTCGCAGGATGCAGTAACCTGGAATTTCTCAATGTAGTTTTTATGCTTTTCTTCTGTTGCTTCAGATGAAAATGTAAAGTTAATCTTTCATAAATCTATTAGGAACTTGAACATTTCATAAATATTTCAATACTGTTGGAAAGGGTAAATATTTGATACGCAGATGTCCATTTTTTCAGCTGCATTAGGAGATCGTCCTAGACTACCTTTAGCGCTTGAATTATCCGCTTCTGTCTCAGGCAACCGTGCCTCTTCAATATCCTCCCGATGTTTTGACTGGCAGCACTATAATGGCTCACACTGTGTTTGCGGAAACGAAAACAGGTTGAAATTTTTTTTATGTGATATAACAAAAAATAATCCTGTAGTTTAAACGAAATAGAAATTAATAGAAATGTGAAAAAATCTAGGAAGCCACGACTAATTTCTGACCTATATAATAAAATCTACCCCATTAGAGAAAAAGTAAAATCACTTTAACAAGAAAAAGTTTCCATTTTGGCTAGATTTTCCAAGGTTTCAGCTCGAAAATGATATCAAAATCGTTCTAAATCAAAGAGTTCCAAGGGTTTTTTTTTGGATACCAAGAGGTATCGAGAACAAAAAAAAACAAGGTCATGGTGTATATCGAGAAAATATACTTTACATACATCTGAATGTGTGAACATTGCCCTAACAGTTTCACAAGTTTCACTTCGTGATTAATTTGTGCTTGCACATAACAAAGCCCAGTGACCATGCGTCTGTGAACAAGAATTTATCCAGATTTTAAAGAAGCATCGCTACTTACATTTATAATAAACCTGGTAATTGATTGTAGTATAAAAAGTAGATTGATTACATATAGCGGGCGGACAGGTTGTGCACGCTTGTTCAATTCGTGAATTTGGAAAGGTTTGAGAGCGGAATTAATATGTTTTCAGTATGTCTTGTTTAGGTGGTTGTAGATTGATTAAACATGGCGGTCAGACAGACAGAATGTTTGCATGATTGGTGAATTTGTGCATTTCTAAAAATGTGTCAATGTGATCTGCTTATATGAAGTACTGCTTACATAATGTAATTGTGAGGATGATAATGACATCTTTACGTTGTTTTGCATAATAGATTAAACATACGTTTCGTGAATTGTTTGTTGCACATTTGGCTCATGCGCACAGTTGTAGTGCGAACACCGGAGGTTATGTCTGCGATGACGAGGGCCACGACTACCCATCCCAGTGCGACTTTCAAAAACAGATCTGTAATCGCAAGGTTTCAACACTTAGGGAAATGAGTGTCTGTAGTAAGTACCACGGTCTTCTGATCATAGTACTATGGTACTATGTGCTGTCACCACTTTAAATATCAAGTTGAAATGCAAATTCAGAACTCGAACAGGGTTCAATTGGATTTTTGTTAGGGTTTTATAAGCCCTCGTTTACACTTCCATTTTGCCAGAGAATCTTTTTATGTCAGACCATAATTAATCAAGGAACATTTTAGAGAAAATGTAAAACGAATATTGTGTTTGTATTTGAGACATCAAAACAGTATCTGTTTTCTGTTGTTCTATTTTATCTGTTTCGACGTTCGTTTTCTATTGTGACGTTTTTATTCGTATAGCTGAGTGCATGTACCTGAGACTGCAAGGGAGTTCACTGTTTGAGGAGGACCCTACTTACGGCATGGGTATTTTCAAGGGTGTCGCCGAAACTCGAGGAGAGGACGGGAAATACACCGAGTACAAGGCCATGGACGACTCAGGCTTCATGGTTATGATGGTGAGCGAGTGGGAGAACTGGGTAATAGGTAAAATCATTACTTTAATGAAAATTTTGTTAATAAAACAATCGCTAAAATATCGAAATTGAATTTTATGCGCTTCTGTTAACAATAGCTCAATAAATTCTAAAATATAATGAAAGAACTAAAGCGAAGCACTTGATTTTAAAGATTTCATCAATCATCACGATTAAAAGATTCAGTGGAAACTCTTTGACCTCCTTGAAATTCCTTTCCTTGTACCTAAACATTAAGACTGACACTCAGAATGTGACGGGAGGGACGGGGAGTTACTATCTCGTATCTCTTAAATAAGATATCTAGAATTATGTTTTTTCCTCCATGTACAGGAAAGCGCAATGCAAGCGGAGAATTCGTGGCGATGAAGTCTTACATAGCCGGTGGTACCACTGCCTTAGAGGTGAGCCACGGGGGTTTTATGGTGATTAGACGTCAAGGAAACGAAGAAGTGTGGGACGTGGATCCATTGCTGCATTTTGAATGCATAACAGGTATCTTTTATCGTTAAAATAAATTAAATGAGATATTAAGTTAATCGAAAAATGAAAATTGATTTTTTATTGATAAGATCTATGATATTAATGCTCTTCAGAAAGCATTGCATTAATTTTCTGATCGTTCCTTTTAACCATGCCTGAAGATTCGCTGAAGATTTCTTGAAAAGAATTGCTCTTAGCGCTTGATTGAGTTATAGTGTTTGTTGTAGTTAGAATCTGTTAAAGGTTCCTTTTCACTGCGTTGTTTCATACCTTGAACAAGTTAGTTCCACTGAAACAAAAAAAAAAAAAATGGGGTCTTAAATGTCACCGATAAATTGAGAAAAGGAGCTAATAAGCTGGGCTAATAAATCTAAAGTGATACTTCGCTTCTTTTAAGAAGAGAAACACTTGGAAAAACTAACATAGAAAAACTTACTGCAGAACTTGTTAATATTACATAAATCAAAATCTTTAACAATAAATGCAAATGATAACAGGGTACAAGAAACTGAATTGGTTTATCTCTTAGACTTCAAGGCAAAAGGATGTTCGGCTGAACGCTGAAAAGAATATACACCCCAAAAACTGCTTAATTTAGAAACACCGCTCCTATAAAACGATTTATTTGAAAGAATATTACGGTTAAATGAAAGTGACTTGAAAGATCAGTTAAGTTTGGCAATGATTTCTCTTATCATAAAGAAATCTACAGTTGAATATATTCAAACATTTCAAAGGGAGGCAAAAGGAGACGCATATGGGGGAGTTAAGAATCAGTGAGGGGGATTTAAGAATCAGTGAGAAAATGTGCATGTTTTCGACAATTCTAGTTTTAAACGGATATTAAAGCACCCATCCCCTGGTACACATAACCTGTCCTTTTATGTATTCCTGCCTGGCTGCTTCTGTAAGCGCGAACTGTTTACTATTCCCCTAACTAAGGCTGCTCATGTTTTGTTATCATTGATATGTGGTGTAAATTATTTCTGGGTCGTATTATCAGATCCCGTGCCGTTTTGTTTGTAAGCTCTTTTGCTTGCATTGATGAATAATGTTCCTCTGGTCTTTTGATCGTGTAAAACTTTGAAACGTCAGTGTGTCAATTATAATTTGAGCATCTTGTTTATAGTTTCAAAGTTTAAACTTCTTTTAGCCATTATAACGAAATATGTCTATCCAGTTGTAAATTTTTACTTCCAGAAAAGGAGTTGGCCTTGCCACAAAAAAGATTCTTCTTTGTGTAAGTGTAGAAAACGCTTCAGCAATCATACAAAATGTTATTTTACCACAACATGTAAAGATGCTCTGTAAAATAAGAGAATAAACGAGAATAAACTTCCAATCATCTGTAATTGATAAGGCACACAGGGTACACACTTAATTCGCTACATAGTTATGTTTGTTTTTGACTTGGCAAAACCACCGCAGTGCAAAATTTCTTTATGGCTGAAAAATATTTTGGAGGTAGCAATCAAATAAAAGACAATACACACGTTATTTAAGGGTTGTACTAGCGTTTTTAAAGTGTTAATGATCATTGTACCATTATTCCAAAATCTTGAATTTATAATGATGAATATTTTCATCTTCCGGTTGGAACGCCACACCCAACGATCCATTACCCGGATGAGCAAACCTTAAAAAATAACCTTCATAATCGTATAAAAATTGTATAAAATTAACCCAGGTGCTTAAGCTACAAATGAAGTAGCAAACCTTGAAAACTAACCTTCCTAATCGTATCAAAATTGTATAAAAATAACCCAGATACTTAAAAGACAAATGAAGTAACAAATGAAGCAGCAAACCTTGAAAACCACCTTCATAATCGTGTCAAAATGGCATAAAAATAATTCAGATGCTTAAACGACAAATGAAGCGTCTGTGGTTTGTTTTTACCAGTGCATTTATAGCCATTGCCGTAACAGCAGTGGCGGTCTCTACAACTCTCCGAATTGTCCAGTCTGCGCGTGGCTGTCTTTATTTCCCAGAAGTGTGCAGATTAAGGTAATCATTTCTCGTATTACGAATGACAATAGTGAAATCTTTAACAAATGCCTGGCTTCGGTGAGGCACGAACAAGGTTTTATTCCCCAACAAAGAAAACAACATTTTTTATATTTAAACAAATAAAATATCAGAAAGGGAGCAACGTTGTTGCAACTAATATTTCAATATGTTACCGGTGTTATGCGTACAAAATCTAACAAAGAGCAATTATCATTTTATAAAGTGATTAAATATTACTTTACAACCAAATCTAGATTTCATTGAAAGTTATTTTAAGTTTATGATAGAGATACACATCAGAACTTTTTCAATGATAGGAAAGAAATTGAAGACACGCTAAAACCAAGAATCGAGAGGAAAAAGAATGCGTTCAACAGCAATTATGGTGATGCTGCAGTGTATAAAGATATTGTGCTGCAGTGCTACACAAAAACTAGCACCATTCGTAAGGGCCTTGTTATGATTCAAGAGCTTTTTGATCAGCTTGGAGAATACAAAAACAATGCTTTCCTTACTCTGAAAGGTATACCGACTGAATTACTTTCCGGAGACTTTGCCTACTCGCTTAAGGCCTATGAGGACTACAAAAAAGGCTTGGGTAAAGCGGCAGTACTAAGTGTTATTGGTTTGCAAATTGAAGTTGGAATTGCTGCTTACACCTTAGCAACAACAACCGTAACCACTGCGGCCGTAGCTTTCGCGGCAATCGGAGCAGCTATCGCTATTTTTGTAGCAGTTGCTGATATCATCAGCAGCATATTGCAGGAGAAAAAAATACGCAATACTTTGCGGACAAACAAAGCAGAGCTTCTACAAGGGGAAAGGGATATCGACAAAGCAACTAGGGGCATGATTGAATTTCAGAAAGAAATCTGTAAGGAGCTACTTGTGCCACTCAGTAAGTTAGCTCAGGCAGGTGCTCCATTGAGCAACGATTTTCGGAACTTTATGAACATGTTAGTCCGCCATAGCACCTTTGTTGTTAAGCAGGAGATTTGCAACCAACATCACATGTACAGTAACATCAAATTTCAATTCGTTACAACGCTGAATGACTGGTTGCAGATCATTCTTGATCATATACAAAACGATATCGAAGATCTTAAATGCAAAGTTGAGCTAGCTAAAGATTTGGCAAATTTCGCCAACACCCTCCGAGATGATGTCCTCGTCCGCAAGAAAAAACCGGCCGCCATTTTTAACTTTGTGGCAGAGAACACACCTCAAGCCATCCGACAGCAACTTTTTAGGAACGAGTTTGAACTCATTCGACATATAGCTAAGAACATCATGCCTGAGGGTAGTTGTTACTGGGGGATAAACTTGGAACCATTCAGGCGTGGACAAGTAACCGCAGCCAGTTATCAGAAGTCTTCTGTTGTGCCGCCATGTCACAGCCCAGAAGTGTCTTCGCAAACCTCATCCATAGCATCAGGAGTCGTCAGGAATCATCCGCCATGTCGAATCATCAGCAGCCTTGATTCCGCCATTGTCCATGACGTCAGTGGTCTCATGCGCTTTATTGCACGCGTCACGCGTCCTAACGACCGTTGCTATTGGGGTTATGATCTAGACGCAATCCGTTCAAAATCACAGTCTGATGATGACCTAAATAATGCCGAGATTAATCCTGTGCTCGTCACTACGTTGCGCCTGTCATTCCCTTCCCCGAGCCATGGTGTGTATGCTGCTGCGAAGAGAATGGTTTGCTCCGTCTTTAAAATCTGTACCAATGACGCTTGGGTGAACTTCATTCTCTGCATGACTAATCCGGCGTGGAGATCTGTCACTGGATCTTGTGCAGGAATACCAAATGCTGATAGATGCCACATTACCACCAACACTTACACGTGTTAAATCCAGATCCTGGACAGCAAGGCAGTAAATTGGCTTTGTCGCTTTTATATTTAACCACGTGTATACAACTGGAATCAAAACTAGGACACATTGTTGTGAAAGACGCCTGCTAAATTAAAACATAATATTATATTTTGATGTTATATTTCGGTGCGCTCAGTTTGCAAATAAATTTTGCTGGCAAAATGGCAATGTCAACGATAATTATTATAACATTGTGATTTCTGTATAATAGTACCTAAGAACAGTTAAAGGTCCAAATCGTTTTATTTAAAATGAAAACTCGAATTAAGACCATTTATTATGTCCATGTTTTGAATGCTTACATTCTCACTCAGGTTATACAACAGCGTGGGTGATATACATATACAAAGCCAATATTCCTTGCTGATATGCTAAGCAATATTTTATGAATAAAAGAATATGCAAACATATTATTGTTTCTAGATTCCGCATTCATTTTCTACACTTTGTGCTGTTTTTCATAGAACACCTTCTAATGTTACCTTCTAAAATGTTTGCTGGTTTTCTAATGCGGACGTTTTATAGTTGGGCTGATACGCATTATGCAAAACGTTTTAATGGAAAAACGTTAATCTAGACATTTCAAAGAGGCTTTGTAAAAATCTTTGAGGCTTAGATAAATACAAATTAAATCCCTTACTGACATATAAAAAGAATGTTTCTTAAATACAGTCTTCTCAGTTTTATAAGAGATAGTAAAAAGAAAACAACAGATGTAAAAATTTTTACTTCTAGGCATCATAAAGCCTCTGTTGTTATAAAAAACATAAGGTCTCTGTGACTTCTCCTGTCATCATGATAAACGCTCACCACTTGCATTTCGTTCCCCATAAAGATATATTCTACTTTATATTATAGGCTATTACAACAAGGCTTGTGTTAAAATTTTTGACGGTTATGGAAAAAAATGTAACCCATTGTCTGTCGAAAGAAGAAAAAATCACACTTATAACTCGGTTTGGAAAAGCTCATTATAAAGCGTCAAGCTCTTCTTAGTGAAGTTCCAAACTGGTGACATACTTTTTAGTCACATTGTATAAACACAAATTAGGGAGATTGCTTGCTTGTAATAATGTATCGATCCAATAATGCTACGGGAAAAATATTAAAATTCCTGTAGCCCAGTTCTCCAACCCTTACCATGATAACCATGTTGTTTCATGGCTTTGTAAGCAATGTAGTGTCTGTTCTTCTCAGCGATGTAAGAAAATAAGTCACACTAGAAAAGACATCAGCACAGAAAATACATTACAATAGAAAGAGTAATAAATAAACAATACAAAAAATATTGAGGGGAAGTTTGAAAGGGTTTGTGTAAGCC
Organism: Protula sp. h YS-2021; assembly: GCA_949752745.1. NCBI lineage: Eukaryota > Metazoa > Annelida > Polychaeta > Sabellida > Serpulidae > Protula > Protula sp. h YS-2021. Next base: position 14,154,738 of record OX457025.1, on the reverse strand, counting down.
ATCAGTCAGAATGGAGTCACCGGAGAGTCAACAGTACTTATTTTTAATTAAAATTCAAGTTCTGATAATTGACTGTGCAACAAATATAAAATAAAAAAATGTTGTCACTCAGTTTTTATACGTTGTGCAAATATGGCATTTAGTGGAAAATTTTATAAATAATAGTTTCAATTTAAAAAAATGCATTAGATGCAAGGAAAAATGTGCTTGAATTGGTAAAAAGTCCAGTGTGCTATTGATTATGATTTATTACAGGCACGTTTCGTCATACATTGAAGTCATTAAACAAATCGGTAATTTTTTTGTGCATGTGCCCGTGTTGCCATCCTAGCGCTTAAAACAAACAGCCTGTGATCGCATTGACATTGATATGAATTTTGATTTCAATTAGCATCAGTGATGTTAAGATTAACACTAGACAAGTCATGATTTTTGATTCTGATTTTTTGTTTACTTGCTTATTGTTGAACAATGTGTTCTTGTACAAATCATGAAACAATTGTTTTCAATTGTACTGCTACCAATACCTTTAGCCGCTTCTAGCTCTCATATGCCAAGATATACATGTCAGACCCTAATCTTATAAATTCATAAATTGGTATACCCAAAGTCTTGTCTTTCGTTTTACATAATACTTTCTTTGTGGCTCTACTTTACATTATATAAATACTCATAGGCTGTCCGTAGATGACTAGCAAAGAAGCGTTTTCACCCTACTTGTTTTTAATATACGCGTAACGAAAAGCTTACATGAACGTCTTGCTGAGTTTTAATACTGAGCGCACAAATATCTGTACATACAGAGCGATTTTACTTTGTAATAAATGATCTGCATATTCCAAAAACATGACAAACGTAATATTCTTTATTGCTTTGCTTTGTGCACTAATTAAGTGCATCATTTGTTTATTTAAATAGTAACATTAACAAAATGGTTAACATTAATATTAAATTATAATCATCTAAATTTATTAACTGATATCAAATACATACGTAGATTCAACTGGCGTTATCTAAAATACTGCATAACTTGTTTCTTTACCTAAAACCCAAGATAATATCTCAGTAATTGTATTTAAGATATCTTGAAGTTACATTTATCGTATCTGAAGTTCAATTCAAGCTGAAAAGAATTCCACTGCTAATTATACATAAATCATGCCAAAATCAATGCATATGACTTTGTACTCTATTAAATTCGGTTTTTACACTGTTTCGATTTGTCATTAAATAATGTGTGATGTCAAATCATATTTAGGGATGATATAAATTTTTGGGTTGTATCAAACATTGTACAGTAGAAATTATTTTGTGGTAATATTAAATGAAGTTGTACAATGCAACTTACCATAAAATATAAAATTGAATTCGCAGTTTTAAATATGGCTTAGCAACTAACTTCCCTCGTGCTATCTGGCAATAACAGACCTTGTAACCTTTTTTCACCGTCAAGGTCGATAGAAAACACAACTAAACATGCTGTCATCGGTATCAGTTTTACAAAGTTCTGAAAGCATAGAAAGTCATACCTTCCATTTTGTTCATCTAAATATGTTACTTATCTTAGACTTATCTTGGACAATTCACTTCAAAGCCTACAGTGTTCTTTTTTCTCATTTTTTGGTATCATAAGCAACAACGTTATACTATCCATTAAACTGCAGTTTGCATTCACTCATTTTATTGTTTATTTACACCTCAAAACAAAAATCGCATAATATGGGATTGGTCAAGCGAGTTTCTGGATTGGTGACACGTGTAAGTCAAACAACCTAGTCAACAGAACGTCCAATCAGAGATTACTTTGCAAGGCAGGGGCAGGACGACAGCTCACCAACAGAGGCATCTGCTGCGCTTTAGTATTATGTATTATATAATAAAAATATCTTTGCCACAGTGAGTATTCCCTACGTTTCTAAAAAAACTACCGTGTAAACACTGGGACGATGGGAAAATGTTGGATTGACTTTGGATCAATGTTGGACTTATATGTTTATAGAAGTGGAAACAACGTTCCACAGCCTTTTCCAGACGTCCATTGTCATGCGTCTAATAAACGTTGTGTAAAGGTTGCAAATGTAAGTCGAAGCTATCTGCTGATGTGCTGACGAAAACGTTTGATCAAGAATTGCCATTGAGACAGCGGCAACCGTCACAGTACCCACACCTTGACGTCATTCGATAACACAGATTTTGCCTGAAGTTGATTTACATGACCATTTTTTAAAGCTTACAGAAAGCGTTGCTGCGCTCTTCTCAGATTGAATAGACATTGGATAGACAACGTTGTTAGATGTCGGTTATGGTCGCAACCAAACGCAACTTTCTCCAAAATCTAATCAACACCTTTAGTGTGACGTACCTACCGCGTAGTAGTGATACGGGACACAGTCGGCACTGCCTCGCCACGTTGCAACCGATAAGCCTGGCATCACAATCTGCCTAAAAGTACCAAAACTTTTGGTCGCAATATATATCTTGCCCAGAAATGACAATGGCGATTTTAAGCTCACTGCTTCCCACGAATCTTTGAATTGATCACTTGAGTTCTACAGAACGTGTATTTCTCGGCGGCACTTCCCCTACGCTAGTGCACGTTGAAAACGCATTTCAGCTCAAGTAGTTTGTTGGTAATAACTTATTAATGAAAGTATGGAGAAGTGAGATATGGCAACACTTAAGATAACTCCAAAGGAATCCTTTTTCTGTCGGATAAGCAACTATCCAACTCGAAGGACCTGAGCAAATCCGACGACGCCTCACATGAAGACACATCATAACATTTTAGAATATTTCATGAAAAGCCTAACTGTAACCTTCCCGACCTCAAAGACAAACAAAGAAGTCGACTATTGCATTCGCCGAGGCCGCCACAGGGTCGATACCTCTATTCATGCACTAGACTTGAAAAAGATGCCAATGTCACAGTCGGACAGTAACTTAGAGTAACCACAATCGATATCTCTCAGCGGTAACAGGGAGAGCCTGCCACGACCCTCTCAGTACAACGCGTTGAAACTCCTGAAAATGACACCTGTCTACATTGACGACCTGAGGCGAGAAACAAATAACAAACCTCCCTTATTTTGAAGCACAGAGAGCGATGAGCAGATTTGTGCACAGGAATACGAAGATAAACATTTGAAAGTTCCTCCGAGACGGCCCACATGTGTTGATGTGATAAGATGTGAAGCGTCCATTTTGAACGACACTCGACTTTGTAGTACAAGAAACACGCAAAACCCATGAAAAGGCGTAAAACCCAGAAAAATGTAAAACCCATGGATGTCTAGAGGCATCTTTTTCTGCTGTTTTGAAGTTTTTGAATCATCGTATTTAACGCAATTTGCTTGTCTGGTTGTTGTTCGCACGAGGAAACTAGAGAAGGAAGCTTGGCCTGTCGCAAAAAGTAATAGATACCCCATCCCAACCCTCGAATCACCTCTTTGGGAGCCCCAAACATTTGCCAAGCTTGCCGTTAAATCTTTACGCCTTCCTCATAAGGGCCTCCTTTTGATTTAATCCTTGCCGCGTCAATAGCTTCTTTCAACAACGCAGGGAACTGTCTACGGTGCAAACACACTTTCGGTGCTTCGGTGCTAATGTTTGGGTGCAGCAGAGCCTCATTACGACATCAGTAAGGAAGTAAGTTTGTGTGAGTCCAACGAGGTTGCCACTACTGAGTACGTGGCCAAACAGCGAGTTAGTGTTGGGAACGAAGAATTTGCACAACTTGTGTATAACAGCATCTCGAACGCAGACAGTAACGCAAACTGTGTTATCTCTTCCAAGTGTCTAAACTCTCTTTCGGATAATGGCATACTTGATTCTGAGTTGATGTTTGAAACCGTGGACCATACTTCGTCGGTACGCCAGAAGCTGAATTTGAAGTAAGTCGTCATTTGAATTAAACGTTGAAGCCTTGGCGTTAAAAAGTGTGTAAGGCAACAGACGTGACCAAGGCCGAGGCTTCGTAGTTTGAGACGCTTGTAATTCTCAAGACACCTTTAAGGTGGATAAATCAATAAAAGTTTTCCTTAGTTGTGGTTGCGACTGCGCGGCGAGACAGAAAGACAGTTTGAAAACTACAGTAACTGTCTTACATGACGCCGATGAATTCTCTACTTATAACTTGATAATATGTCTGAAAGAAAACTCCGAGGTAGCGAATTCGGAGGTCAGTCCTTCTTCTCATTCATCCGGGGCGCAGTCAACCCGTGGTGGATTAGCTGTAGGAACGGGAAGAAGTGGATGTTGAAATAACGTCTACCATCCAACGCTGGATAGACTCGATTATCCTATGTCTAATCAATGAAAACGAAAAAAATGGAACAACATCTGACAACAAGGCTGAGAAGTGTATCCGATCAAACCACAACATTAAATCTGATTGTGCTCTGGTTATTTCTTGTCGAGACCATAGATGATCAACGTCTTTGACACAATGTTGGGAAGCTTTTGGTGGCAACTGAAACGCGACTTTTGTAGACTTTGCATAGTCTCGAAAAATCGGCGTTGCATAGACGTCAGACTTACAACCATAAACAATCTTCTTGTGTAACAGGTACCGGAAGTAGTAGGTGTGAAGGCTCACTTTGAATGTAGACCACAACACAGAAATAAATATAAGAATTTCAAGAGCGCACATGTTTTTGCCCACTCCCTTTTGACAAATATTAATTAAAATCGATTTCATAGGCATCTTGCGAGGCCGGAATGCAACCGGTTGCCATGACAAAAATGAGCACGTAAAAATTTTTAAGAACACGCGATTTTTTTGCCACTTACTTTTGTAAAATATTGATGGAACTCGTATCCTGCATGCGCTCAGCTGTTTAGTTCATTGGGAACAATATGAATGAACCACATGAAGATGATAACCGGATGACCCAAGGGTGGGGTGCATTTTGAGGGAAGGGTGTCCTCACTATGATTGTCGCTGCTTTGACAGCGATTCTAAATTAATATTTTCCCGATGCCGGAAAAGAAACCTTGTTTTGTCCTCCATTTGCATCTTAGGCAACTTTGATAAGACGTCGGACAATCAAGGTCAATCCAGCGTAGGAAATTTTACGTTGTTTTCGATTTCCATTAACAACCAAGTCCCGATGTTGATCCGACCTTGGGTACGACGTCTATCGAAACCTCTCAATGTTTACTTGGCTACTGGTATGTCTGTTTTAATACATTAATTATGACTGTTGCTTGGCATAATATCCAAAAGGATCTAGTACTAAAGGGCTTACTCTGGGCAATTGAACGAAGTACAATACTAATACCTCTCACTCACCCACCCAAGGAAGGGCAGCGATGGTTTTCGAGGAGCCAAGATAGGTCATTTTGGGTCAGCATTAACAGTGATAGGCTGGATGGGTCAAGAAGGGTTATGATGGGTACAGATGGGCCAGATGAGTAAATATAGGCCAAGATGGGAGAGCATGACACAGAATGGGAAAAGGTGGGACACATGAGTCAAGATTAGCCATATGAGTCAAGATGGGCCACATGGGTTGAAATTGATTAAAATGGCCACATGGGTTAAAATAGGCCAATATGGGTAGCGATGGGCGAAAATTTGCTTGATTGGTCAACATAGACCACAATGGATAAAGCTGTGCCAATATATGCGCTATTAAACTCGGCCCATGATTGGAAAACCTTCGACACCAAGATGTTCATCAGCAGAGGGCGCCATTTCACCATGCCGCTATGTGTCCTATCTTGTATTTATTGGTTCATCCCTCGATGGAGTTGCATAGAGAACAGCAATATCAGCTTTTCAAAATCCTGAGACTTGATTTCTAACCTTGACTTTCCCATGTTACAGCAAGAACTACAACCAGACATAAAAGGAAAGCTCTCAGAACAAACAAGGACGACCTCTCGATTAATCTCTCCAAGGCGAGGAAAGAAACCCCACAGCAGTCAGTCATCATGAAAGCAGTGACTGACATGTTCTTCTGATAATAATTTGGAGACTTGGCCTCTCATGGCTGTCGAACAGCCCAAGACGTGTAAGAAAGCGCCTCCTTGTTCTTGAAACTCTTAAATTAACATCTTTAGTTGTACCTTACTGAAGTTCTTTAGAAGGGATCCCGATAATCTTAGTCGGTATTAATATATTTTGTGACGTATTAGACCGTGACTCCATTAGTTTGTCTGTTATGAGACTTCCGTTTGGTATGCCATCTGTGAAACGCTTGTAGGGGCGACAGTGTAAGCTTAAGTGAGAGAGAAGGAAAGAGAGAGAGATAGGCAGGGAGACAGTAAGAGAGAGAGAGAGAGAGAGAGAGAGAGAGAGAGAGAGAGAGAGAGAGAGAGAGAGAGAGAGAGAGAGAGAGAGAGAGAGAGAGAGAGAGAGAGAGAGGAACTGTCTCTGAATTATGCATTCCCTCTCACCTAGGTTTTCATGTAATATTAAGTAGTCGAGTCTGTTGACGTTATCGGCCATAGTTCGTTATTGGTGTTTACCTCCTTTTTTCCTTCAAGGGGTGTTGCTCAGGAATCCATGTTCTAGAAAAAGCAGAGGGCAGCCAAGTATCTCCGATGACTGGAGCTTACCCTAGGCGCTTGCTCCTCATACTCGGAGGGATTAGAGTCTTCCTAGTTGATGACTTTCCCCAAGTGTGCCCATTAATTGGGATGCCCTGACATATTGGGGAGGCGGCTTCTGGATCGGTTGGACCCATGAAGGCATACTCTTGTTCAAACCTATGTTTGAACCATGTTATTTTTTTTATCAGAATCGTTTCTCGACTTATCAGGTATGTTATTTGGTTGTCAGTTAAGTTATTTGGTTGTCTCTGATTCGTATTCTGACTATTTTACATCAAGAAAATTGTAGTTCTTTATTTTAAGAAAAAACTGAAACATATTCACACTGGGCGTGTCCTTCTTGTAAAATCTGAGATAAGCAAGCGCAAACTTTTCAGAAGTAAAACTGTCGCTTTATTTCCTAAAATGTTTTTACGATGAGCGTAGTTCGCATTTTCCACCTTCAGACATTCGATACTCCCCTTGATCCATTCTCACTTCATACCCTTAAGATCTAAGTCATCGGGATAAAAGGAAAAGTGATACTTACATGTGTCTTTCCATCCTAATTGACCGCGCACGTACATGTAACAAAATTCATATTTGTGAGTTGTATTCATGTGAGATATGATAGCCAAATGCATCTATTTATACTGTTCTTACATGTGGTTTTTGACGTGTGAAAAAGTGTCCGCATTGTAATTGGTTGTGGTTCGTTGAAGGAGGTCGGTCAACGTTGAGCAAATTATCAATGCTCAATGGTTTATTTTTCGTCAATTGGTTATCAATCAGTTGCTGAAGTCTGTAGACTAAATAGTGTTCAGCAACCATTCAACCATGAAGTTTGTGGGTAAATAGCACCCTTAAGACATGAAATTCAAGAGTTCTCAATCACAGTCTCACTGTATGTCAATTTCGATTAAAACAAAATCCCCGTTTAAAATGGGCTTTTTATTCAGTATGGCCGGATCGAACGCTTAGCATAAAAATCCCCCGGATGGATCCCCTACAGAAAAAATACCCCTAATTTGGCAACTGCGGGAGTAAGATTCCCTTCAGATTTTTGCCATGCGTACAAAACCTATTTACCAAAATCAAGTCAGTAATTATCCAACTCCTCACTCAGCATGAGTGCTTTTGGGACATCTTGGAGATTTTGCTTCTTAAATGTACTCCGGTTTTAATCCAAGACAATTTACGCGAACTGTGATTAAACTTAATTAGGCATATTTTATCAGCCATTTAGGTAAAAAGTCTGTTTTAAATGTGCTCAGGTTTTCGTTCTGCAAATTTCGTGGAGCAGCAGATAATAGCATCGAAAATGTTAATCTACAAATCCGATTGGTTCAAGCATTTGCCGGGTAACAATATCCGCTAAAATAAACCAAGCTCTACAGCGGCGGAAGGGGGGTAGGGTTTGTGCAAGATATGGCAACAAAGGAGGGGTCTTTTTGCAGCTGAACGAATAAAGGGATGTTTTGCTGGGGTTATTTTAGGGGAATTTTTTCCGGGGATTCCGATTGAACCGATGCTGACAACAGGAAGTTCAACCTCCTCCAGCCAGCTGGATCCATCGGTTTGGGGATCACGTGATATAGGTAAGAAAGAAAGAAAGAAAGAAAGAAAGAAAGAAAGAAAGAAAGAAAGAAAGAAAGAAAGAAAGAGAGGTATCAGGAGAGAGTGGGTAAAGTAAGAAAGTAAGTGGATGGGGAGGGAAGAAAGAGGCTGAGGAATGGACAGAAAAAGGGGAAGTGGTAGAGAGAGAGAGAGAGAGAGAGAGAGAGAGAGAGAGAGAGAGAGAGAGAGAGAGAGAGAGAGACAGAGACAGAGACAGAGACAGAGACAGAGACAGAGAAAGAGAGAGTGGGAGAAGGAGCGGGAGAGAGACAGAGAGAGAGGGGAGGAGCAAGAAAAGTGGAGAGGGACGGGGAGGGGGAGAGAGAGAGAGAGAGAGAGAGCGAGAGAGAGAGAGAGAGAGAAAGAGAGAGAGAGAGAGAGAGAGAGAGAGAGAGAGAGAAATAGAGGGGAGAGAAGAAAAGTAAAACAAGTGTGTTTGAATTTCCAAACGTTTGAATTACAGTGGAAATAATACTTTCAGCATCATGCCAGGCCAGGCCAGGCCAGGCCAGAAAGAATAAAATTCATGTTTTCCTTTCCAGCTTGAGCAAATATTGACCAAACCCGCCAATGTTGTGTGCAAAAAACGTTTTGCTTCTTCTTTTTATCGTAAAATATAGTTTAATGTATCTTTTGTGACATGGCAATCATATAATCAATTCAAATCTTAGCATAATTTTTTTCTCTAAAATGCTCTTCTCAAAATCTGTTTATACATCAATTTAAGTGACCAAACAGGGGTATGAGAAAATCAAAGTTATTTTGTTTCCGCCTTGCTCGTCCGGGTGAGGTGGTTAAAGTAAAATTGTAAAAGACACCTTAATAGACAGCTTAATAGATGCATTAATAGTCTTAAATCTCTGTTTTAAATCTCAGAGATCTAGCGAATTACTGAATTACAAAGTGGTTCTCCACTACAGTCTCCTTTCAGTAGACAACTGCCATAACAATTACTAAAACTACAATTACAGTTATTAAAGGGATTAATATAAGGCACTAATAAACGGTAAAAAAGAGAAATGTTTTGAAAATAAAACTGTAAAAGAAAGTTGGATAAATCGAAGTCTTTTTGTGTTGTTCCATTGCACAGTTTGGTGCGCCTGCAGGTGGTAATTGGGGTCCTGAACAATGTGTTTCTCCCAGCATTTTCATGCTGTCACTAGGTCTCATTTTATCTCATGGTGTTCTTTTATTCATTTATAAGGCATCTTGATTTTTGTTGCAGCAAGTTTTCAATTTGCAAACATTTTTCTCTCGATATTTTATGTTTTATTTAAGGGTTGTTGTTACTTGCATTTCGTTTGATTAAAGCATCTGCAAGAGAGAGAATGTATGTTTGAGAATGTATATGTGTAAGAGATAGATACATAGAGAGAAAAAGAAAGAGAGAGCGAGAGAGATAGATAGAGAGAGAGAGAGAGAGAGAGAGAGAGAGAGAGAGAGAGAGAGAGAGAGAGAGAGAGAGAGAGAGAGAGAGAGAGACGGGAAAAGATTAGTATGAAGAAGCTAACAAACATTTTGAGGTCCTTAACATCTCAGTCGAAACTTCTGTTGCATTTTCAACCCTTGCAAATTATGATTCACTGAAGTGCATTACTTTGTGTATATAAATGGCGTTACTAAGTCGGGTGGAATTTAATTTTTACAACAGTATATTTTCCTCGGTGTTGTTTCACATAGTAAGATTCGCATGCTATTTTTGGTGTCGTGGAGTAAATCACATGTTACTTCTGTCTACCTCGCGTAAATCATGCCGTAAATCACATTACTGATACATTACTCGATAAACACACCGAACTCAATGAATAGCTCAGTCAACAACAGGTAGAGATGCCATATTAGGAAAGTGGAGGATCAGTGCCGATAGATGGTTGGCGAGGAAGGGGGTTTGTAGCTTCATGGGTATGCTGGGATCACAGGGGTGGTGGTAATGCCGATGGGGTTGTTTTTGCGGCTATGTGGGTGTGTTAGTTGGGCAGTGGTGGGGATAATGCCGACATGTTGGGGTTGGCGCTGTGTAGGTGTGTTGAGAGCGCAGTATGGTGGTGGCGGTAATGGCGAGGGAGTGGGGTTGACGGTGAAAGGAAAGACACAAAGACCGCTGTGCAGGAGTGAGATTTACTTATCCTCCGCCTCTGCTTCAGGCAAATTTATTAAGAAACATAGTCCTAAGATCACTTCATAAAGTTATATAATTGGGAGTAACTAATGATGTGTTATGCCGCATGCAGCAGGAATAAAAGATAGCAGTTGTAAGGGCGTTAAATTTAGTGATTTTAACAATCAGATATGGATAATTTATGAATAAAAGTTAACAGTTGTAATTGCTCTAAATTTAGTGATTTTAAAAATTAGATATGGATAAATTATGCTCACGTTGATCGCCTGTAATGTGTTCACTGCTTTTGGATTTTCTGACTTAATCAAAATAACTCTTTTTTCGGTTTTAAGAAAACCGTTAATTTTCAGAACCTTGCCACTGCATCACTTCTTCTTAACCATGAAAGTTAATTAGGACAATTTACAGCAGGAAAAACTTTGAGGTTTCGTTTGGACCAGTATAGAAGGACCATGGCTGCATTCAAATTCTCAAAAAATTCTCTGGCAAACACGAATATAAGTTACCACAATTGCTACTTCAAGAGTATATATATCCAACTCAAATCAAAAACAGAGATGATGTGGCTGTGTACTGGTATATCACTGATAACCTTGCAAAATGAAATACTGCTTGTTCAGAGAAGGACTCTAGTGCTCTATGTTTGAACTATATTTTAAGATCCAATGAACTTCAGTAAATAACATATCTATACGTAAGAAACTGAAATTAGAAAGAGATACTTACAGGGTGGTAAAATGTCCGTGGCTTTATAGCATTATTACTATTATTAATATTGTTATTAATATTATTATTACTATTTATATTTTTATTATTATTATTATTATTTTAATTATTATTATTATTATTGTTATTATGATGCCCTGCTTTGGTATTCAGCTCCTGGCATCTCCAACAGTTGCTTAATAATCTAAATTTAAGTCAAACCTTGAATATATCCTTTTCATCAATCAGTTGATATTTAATATAGACCCTGTGCAACAGAACGTCTAGTGGACCACTCTTGACATTGTCTAAAAGTTATTTATTTGTCAGCTCATGCTATCCAATCAATCGTAAAGGAGCTTAGCACACCAGTGTAATGTCTTAGGAAGGAAAGCGGAAGGGTTGAAATTTTTTCGAGATTGTGGAATTTTGCAAAGTGTCAGCTTTGAGTGAAATTTAGGAGTACACTGGCCACTTAGAAAGGAGTCTTGTCATGGGAAAAACACCTTAATAGACACCTTAATTGACACCTGAACAGACGCCCTAATAGACACCCCAATAGACAGCTTAATAGATGCATTAATAATCTTAAATCTCTGGTTTGAATCTCAGAGATCTAGCGAATTACTGAATTACAAAGTAGTTCGCCACTCTAGTCTCCGTTCAGTAGACAACTGCCATAACAATCACTAAAAGTACAATTACAGTTATTAAAAGGATTAAAATAAGCCACTAATTCATGTTCAAAAAGAGAGTAAGTAAAACTGTAAAAGAAATCTGGATAAATCGAAGTCCTTTTGTGTTGTTCCATAGCACAATTTGGGAGCGTGACTCAGGTGCGCATGCAGGTGGTAATTGGGGTCCTGTTATTTTCATGCTGTCACTAGATCTCATTTTGTCTCATGGCGTTCTTTCATTCATTTATAAGGCATCATGATTTTGGTTGCACTTTGCTGTTGCAACAAGTTTTCAATTTGCAAACATTTTTCTCTCGATATTTTATGTTTTATTTAAAGCTGGTTGTTACTTTCAAAGTGCATTTCGTTTGATTAAAGCATCTGCAAGAGAGAGAATATGTGTGTGAGAATGTATATGTGTCAAGGATAGATACATAGAGAGAAAGAGAGAGAGAGAGAAAGAGAGAGAGATTAGTACGAAGAAGCTAACAAACATTTTGAGGTCCTTAACATCTCAGTCGAAACTTCTGTTATATTTTCAACCCTTGCAAATTATGATTCACTGAAGTGCATTACTTTGTGTATATAAATGGCGTTACTAAGTCGGGTGGAATTTAATTTTTACAACAGTATATTTTCCACGGTGTTGCTTCACATAGACAGATTCGCGTGTTATTTTTAGTGTCCTGGAGTAAATCGCATGTTACTTCTGCTTATCTCGCGTAAATCATGCTGTAAATCACATTACTGATACATTACTCGATAAACACACAAAACTCAATAAATAGCTCGGTCAACAGCAATAAGAAATACCATATTAAGGAAGTGGAGGATCAGTGCTGATGGGTGTTTGGAGAGGAAGGGGGTTTGTAGCTGCATGGGTATGCTGGGATCACAGGGGTGGTGGTAATGCCGATGGGGTTGTTTTTGCGGGTGTGTTAGTGGGGCAGTGGTGGTGATAATGCCGAGAGGTTGGGGTTGGCGCTGTGTAGGTGTGTTGTCGGCAGTATGGTGGTGGCGGTAATGGCGAGTTAGTGGGGTTGACGGTGAAAGGAAAGACACAAAGACCGCTGTGCAGGAGTGAGATTTACTTATCCTCCGTCTCTGCTTCAGGCAAATTTCTTAAGAAACATAGACCTAAGATCATTTCATTAATTTATATAATTGGGAGTAACATATGAGGTGTGTAATGCCTTTTGCAGCATATGTATCAATCTGCAATGTATCTTTACGAGTAGTAGCAATATGCTGCCCCGACCCGTTTAGATTTTAGACGAGTTCATAGTTTATGCCGTAGGGCTATCTGTCTCTAAGCATAATGTACTTGTCGAGGGTGATCTGAACCTACACCTTGAGAAACGAAATCACCATGGCATCATTTGTGTTAAATCCATCCTCGAGTCATGTTACTTCAAACAAATTGTAACCGGTGCCATGCACAAAAGCGGTCATGCCCTGGATGTTATTATTACACCTAGGAGTCATTTAGTGTAAACCACGGAATTTCCAACTCCTTGTGTATCAGATCATTTGTTAATACAATTATCTGTCAAATTTGATAGCCCTCCTTCTTCGCGCAAAATAGTTTTGTTTATAAAGTTTAACGACGTTTGCTTGGATTCCTTTTGTAAGGATAGTGCGGAATCAGATTTCAGTGAATGTATGGATATTTCAGCATGTTGAATACTGTGACAAACCAGGTAAAAACACAGTCGACTCGCATGTGCAAGAAAATGGTATAGTGCTAATTACACAAAGGAAAGACTTGAACAAAACAAAACAAGACTTCAATGCGACATGCAAAAATAGAAGGAACAGTGTGGCATCGTAATTAAACTCGGAGATGAGTTCAAATCTGCGTTTGTCACCAATAAGGTCCTGGAAGCTGAACGCAGTCAAATACTACTATATAGTTTAAATAACTCATTCATAAACATAGGAAAATCTCCTGAGCTGTCATCGGATGAGTTTCAGGATAGTTTACCCGACATGTTTTGTGAGTATTCACTGATAAAATTGTCAAACTTTACAATATTTGCAATGGCATGTCCTACAAGCAAGATAAGGAGGCTATATTTAGTCTTGGAACACTCATCCTAAAAACCTACTCTGGCAAAATATTATCCGCTTTTAAATCCGCCACTTCCAGAGAAACAAAAAATATAATTGCAACGTCTTCTGATGTTTCGTTGCTTTGGACCATTTTCCGCCATGGCTATTAAAAGCCTCCTCACAATCTTTTTTCAATCATCTCACACACATAGTTAATTTATCCTTGGACCACGCGGGAATACAATCCTCGTTAAAACAGGCATTGATAAAACCCCCATTGAAAAGTCCAAACTAGACTCTGAGGTACTAAAAAACATCAGACCTGTATTCAACCTTTCATTTTATCCAATTTATTGAGAAAGTCATCGCCTGTTGTTCGAAGCGTCATATTGAAACAAATGATATTTTAGATAGATTCAAGTCCGCATATCGCGCATTCTGTAGTACTGAAAAAGCATTCTAATTAATCGCCTACAGGTAGTTCAAAGCCATGCAGCCTGAACTATTCTTAAATCCGACAGATATCACAGTGCCAGCACCACGCTTCAAGAACTAGATTGGCTACCCATCAAAAAAAAACAAACAAACAAATTATATTCAAGTTGCTAATTTTAGCTCATAAGGCCTTGCATTGCATGACTCCACAGTATATTTCGGAACTTATTAGGTAAAACAAAATTCTACTTCCCTCCTATCTGGCAATATAAATTTTTTTATATACACATAAAATAAGCAATAGTTACGGAGACAGAGCCTTAGCAAAAAGTGGCCCACGGCTGTAGCAATGACTGCTTTTTCATATTTAAAACGAAAGTTAAGACATATTTATTTGCAAAGTAATTTATTACTCAATGGTTTTAATTTATTGTTTTAGTTTTATTCATTTCATGCTACACAACTCAGTGTTACTTTCATATTATTATGACTCTTATTACAAATCACTACAGTGGTACACCAAGAGAAACCATCTGGAGTATGCATTGTTGACTTTTGATATTATTGTCAATTTACCTCATGCTATCATCACGTATTTTACTGTGATTATAAACGTGCTAATTGAATATTTTACAATTACTATAATTGTGCTAACTGAATAAGAGAAAAATACGAGCGAGAATAGTTTTACGGGTTTTTAACAAATATATAAAGTTCTCTGCTTTTGAAATTTAGTTGACTTTTTCCAGAATTATTCTTGCTATTTTACAGACTGGGTACATGTTCCTTTTTAAATAATATTTTGGTATTAAAAGATTTAGCAACTTTTCGATCTTGTTATGAAACAAAAATACTGTGAGAAGTAATTTGTAAATTACACTTTGTTTTCTGTTTCTTCATAGGGCACAATTTTATTTGTATTTTTCTTGGCATATGAAATATCACTAAATATGTAATTACTGTAAGTCTTGCGAAATAAAAACTTCTTTTGATATGTTAGAGTTACCGAGTGTCCAGCATTTACTCACTCGCTTGGTGGAGGTACAGGGGGGATAGAGTGTATGTCTGAGGGGAAATCCAACCTATCGCCCGCAGATACCATCTATTCGTATTGACATATATACAATCTACTGCCGCAGAGCCGCCATTACATTACCGCCAAACTCGCACAACGTGCCACAATGTGCTCACTACCGTTTTTTTTCTTAAATAAATCTGCTGTTATACCGTTATACTGTTATTTGCTTAACGCCATCGGCCACGCATTTTGGGGAAGCAAAATGCAACTTATAAGGCATTTTTCTTTCGTTGAATTGCAATGAAATTTCACCGAAAAAATACCTTGCCAACATTCCCAGCCCAGAGTTCGACTGCACATTGCATTCGCCTGCGTTTTTTAGATGACCTGCACACTTGACCGTGATTTAAGCAGCAGGGGTTGCAATGCAATAAACACACTTTAACACAAAGGCTTTATACACATCCGTTCGGTGTGGAAGCATTCCGGTGCGCTGTTCAGTCATTTGCATCAGAGATAGCTAAAATATCAGAAAAAGATTTCGAACTAATCATACAATAAGTCACCGAATGCTTTCAAAGCGAGAGAGAAGTTGCGAGGAGTCATCACAAAAAGTGTCCATTTTAAATGCGTATTTAAAATTAGAGCAAATTATTGAAAAATTCAAAACAGGCTGCTAAAAAATCGA
This sequence comes from Protula sp. h YS-2021, assembly GCA_949752745.1. Classification (NCBI taxonomy): domain Eukaryota; kingdom Metazoa; phylum Annelida; class Polychaeta; order Sabellida; family Serpulidae; genus Protula; species Protula sp. h YS-2021. The sequence goes on along the minus strand of OX457025.1, from coordinate 14,138,893 downwards.
TCATTGAATTTTGACGAAAAACTAAAACTGTTTTGTTGGTGAAAATGTAAACAGTATTGTTCTGGACGCATTTTAGCATAAGCAGTTGTAAAATTTTACATTCAGAACTGATCCTTCATTTCTGTTTGCAGCAGACCAAGAGTAAAATGTTAAGGGCATACTCCTTTATAATACTGATCAGAACAAAGCACATGACATTCCCAAATTGTGCTTTGTCGTTGTAAACCTTTTCGTTATAACACCGTAATTCTCCTGTAGCGAACTATTGCGGTACAACGGAAGTGGAATGGGAATTTTTGAATATTTTTGAATTCAGCAAATCGTTTCACTTCCGTTTGCCCTGTGAATGCGCCATCCTACCATTTTTATGTAGGCAGAGGGAGGACAGGAGGCAGAGAATGGAGGAAGCTTGGCAGGTTAATGAGGTTCGACTCATCTTTGCAAACAGCATTTAATAGAAATTCAATTTTCAACGAAGATCAATGCGTAATTAATTTACTCTTCTTGTTTTATTTACACGAATCCGGTACAGCTTATATTTATAAAGCTTATGCTTTTATTTATCATAGCAGCACATGCTTGTGATGCAGTACTCGTAGATGACGGAGGGATCATCTTTTTATTTTTCCGAGTTACTTTTTTACTGAGAAAATAGAAAATTTAAAGTATAACATGACATTTATATATCAAAGTGAAGGTATACAGCTGCGAAGTAAAAACTGAATAGAAACCATTCGAGAAGTGGCATGAACCTTTCGGTACTTTTTGATCTTAGTTTTACGGGTTAGGATAGTTTTACTTGATCCAGAGCGCACTAAATTCACAAGCATAGAGCTGCATATGTTTTTATGCCGTTGTGATATGGCTTTGTCGGTTTTACTAAAGCACACTGTGGGGCATTACCGTACTCTAGTCGAACGTTTTGCTCGATCTTTTGGCCTATAATTTCGCTCTTCGGCTTATAGACAACGCTACTGTTTCGATGCTTGCACAGTGCTTCTTCTACGATGCTTGACGAAAGTCGCACTCCCGACAACTACCCAACATCGAAAAATAAACGCTGTTTCGCTGCATGAATTACAAAATCCTGCCAATGATATTTTCGTATAAAACGGTCTCAGGCGTATGTTTTATGGCACGTTTACTAAGTAAAAGAAGACGAAATTTCCACTGACTTGAAATTGGATGAAACAAGCCATTCAAACTAGGTAAACTTGCGACACCCAAGATTGTAGACACGATTTTTATCCAAATATCTTGACTACCATATATAAATTGTCATTACCACTTGGTATTGAAAATACAAAATGGAGATGGATTGCCTTGAATTCTTCACCTATTTTTTTCCTCTCATTTTTTAATATGTTCTTCTTCCGCCTATTCGGTTTCCAGACATCTCCAACGAAACGTGGCACCTATATAGAATAACATCTGAAGTGGTGCATCTGATAAAAAAATTTGACCTTGATCTTACTGGTCAAGGCCAAATTCCGAAAAAGGTCAATCGGTTTCCAGACATCTACAGCAAGACCGTTGAAGCTAGAAAAGCCAAATTTGGCACTTACAATGTGATCCGAGGTACCAGTTAAAATTTTTTACCTTGACCTTGATGGTCAAGGTCAAATCGCGAAAAACGTTATTTAAGAAAAACGATGATTTATCTAAAAAACTGTAAGAGATTTTGATCTCATTTTTGACCTCCACCCCTTTACGACGTGAGGTATAACTTCCGGTATCCTTGACTTCCAGGTCATTTTCAAGCCTCAAACTGGAAGTTGGCCTTTATCTCGAAAACGGCAAGAGATTGAGCAATTTTGACCTCATTTTCGACTTCCACTACTATACGACGGTACGTGAGGCATAACTTGCGGTGTCCTTGACCCGCAGGTCACTTTCGAGCCTCAAACCGGAAGTTGGCCTTTATCTCAAAAACGGCAAGAGATTGAGCAATTTTTACCTCATTTTCGACTTCCACTACTATACGACGGTACGCAAGGTATAACTTCCGGTGTCCTTGACTGCCAGGTAACTTTCGAGTCCCAAACCGGAAGTTGGTCTTTATCTCGAAAACGATAAGAGTTTGAGCAATCGATTTCCACACATTTCTTCCAAGAACGCTGAAGCTAGAGAACCAAACTTGGCACGTGTATGGAGGGTCATCTGAAGTGGTGCATTTGATAAAAAATTTTGACCTTGATCTTATTGGTATAGTTGATAGTATTTAGAGGGATGTTCTACATTCAGACATGAGAAAATTATTAACAAATAGCAATATCATCTACTTTCCGTTTAAGTTATCATTCCAAGTGGGGTCTAATTCACTGTGCGAATTTCGGTCTAGTTTTAGTCCGCATTACAGTCATGCATCACAGGGAGATTTGGCTCTCGGTCAGCGATTTGTAGTACACCAATGTTCAATATTTCCCAGAATGGGAGACCAGCCGATCAAAGCAGATGATGGACAGATTCAAGAATGGGCAAAGAAAATACTTCTTACAGCCAAGATTGCAGAGGAGCTCATAAGGGAGAACTTTTTCCACGTGGATAGCCTCTCCTTCTGGACAAAGCTGCCTTAAAGACCCTAAAACTAACATTACCCCCAGTAGCATATCCTTGAAGCAGCAGAAAGCAAGATGAAAGATAACGACGGCGGCGGGTGAAGCTCAACCACCCCAAGCATATACTGTTTAAAAGGTCATGAAAGTACTCAAGAGCAGGCGCTGGGGGTGCTAAGTTTTCAGCACCTGGACGATTGTTTCTTGGTTTATCTGGAGAGAGCTCAGACCCATCTGTTAACTCTAATTCTTGTAAGACGTACGAATGGTGAACATTTCAGATTCAGAAGAACAATCGGATATAGAGCTGGTCACAGCATTCTTCAGGATTGATCTAACAAGCCGACTAAGTCTCCCTTTCTCCCTCACGGCTTATGAAACTATCTGACATGGAGCCACTGCAGGGCCTTTTAGTAGAGACAGAGGAAACCGTCTTTTGGGCCAGCTCCATTACAGAAAGTTTCATGGCACAGTGAGATCAACAGTAGCTCGAGATGGGACGGAGATGAGCGAGTGACAATCCACAGAAAGATATCAGTGACATGCAGTGGTGGGTTATCCCAGGTCATATGACCAAAGGCTGTCCTTTCAAGCCACCCAACCCTAGTTATCGATACAACAGACGTCTCATCGAAGAGATTCGGCTTCGATATCCAGAGCAAGCTGTGGAAGGGCACCTGGCCACCAAAGTTGGCACCGGGCCTGCTCTACGCATTGGGAACAACCTGAGGGTGTGGAACCTATCCTCAGCTTTTTAACAGATATCGTATCTCTGACGGGGTAATATGTACAATGACCTAGAGTCATAAGCCAAACATAATTGGGTCTATCATCCCAATAGAACACGTTTTCAGCCTTGTGTGAGAACACTCGACCTTTATAGGATTTCTCTGGGGATGGTAGCCGATTTTCTAGACAATTTTCATCATGAGCCCCATCTGAGGCCTTAATCAATAGAGGGATATCGCTCAGATACTCCTATATTTTAACCAATCCCAGGACATGACCACTCTCAGCTTATCAGGCATTTAAAATTAGCAATCCCAAGACTGGCGAAACGTGACACAATGGGATCTGACGTTAGCTTTGGGCTATATGTCTGACCACACATAATTTGACTGAAATTGCGAAACTCATGTTCACCTTCTTCGAAGGTTTTGCCTCGGGTAAAGGTGGGGTGGGGAGAGAGAGGGAGGAAGGGAGCTCCATGAACTGGAAAAGAGCTTTCCAAAGTAAATGACTTCTGGCATATGGTGGTCCTTACTTCAAGACCATCTTTCATAGATAAACGCACATGACGACCAGAGGCCTGAGGGCTTTGAAAAGATAACCCTGCCATCTATTTCCATCGCTTCCGATCAAGGTTAATCCTAACCTCCTTTGTCCCAGTTTGGGTCCCTAGTAGATAGTTAGAGTTATCAAATGAATATAGGTCTCCAGGTTAGAAAGCACTGCTCATGCTGTTTAGGCCAGGGTAGTTAAAACATCTCAAACAAATTGCTTGCAATTGTATAAAAAGGTAATTTTAGAGGAAAAACGGAATTTGACCCGAAGTTACTGGTAGAATTCAAAATTAAAGCTCATCAAGTAAGACAAGTGACAAACCGGTTAAAAGCCTCCTCTTAGACAACATTGCAGAAGAGAATATTTTAGTACAGGTGCTGGCCTTCCTACCCTTATACTTTCATAAAATTCTGGTTACAAAATTTCATCCAGAATAAACTACCAGGCCTCTATTCAATTGGTCCATTTATTGCAGCTGAGGAGGATTTCCAACCCTTACTTAATGTTACAGCAAGAACTACAGCCAGGGGCGGAAGGAAACCTCACAGAACAAACGAGGACGGCCTTTGGACCAGTTCGTCAAAGCAGAGGAAGAAAACGCACACAAGTCAGATATCTTGAAACCAGTGACCGACGTGTTCTTCTGACGATGATTTGCAGACCTATGCTCTTCGAGCTGTCGGACAGAATAAGACGCGTAGGACAGCGCCTCCTTGTTCTTTAAACTCTTAAATTGATTACTGCCTCTCCAGAACAGGTTTTATTTAATTGGTGAGCTATTGTGTTCAATATTCATTAACGTTATTATCTGAGACTAATTTTTTTTATAAATCAAGCTGTTTTAGTCGCGTCTTGCTCAGACTGTTCAGTTAGAAGATATTCCGATGATTTCGGGCGGTATTGATGTATTTTGTGACTTATTAAACCGTGACTCCGTCAGCTTGTCTGTTATGAGACGGGGTAGGGTATACCATCTGTGGAAGGCTTGTAGGGATGGAGTAGGTTCTTATGTAATATTAATTAGTCGGTCGACATTTATCGGCCACCCTGTCTTATTGGTGTTTAATTACTTACTTCTATCAGTCAGTGTGGCTCGTGAATCCGTTTTTTGGAAAAGTGGAGAGGAACCAAGAGTCTTTCCAATTGATGACTATTTCCCAGTTGTGCCTATCCATTGAGGCTGAGAAGGCGGCTTCTGAATCGACTGTACCCATGAAGGGTTTCCTTTTGTTCAAACGTAAGCTCTGGGCAGGTTCCACCCATGATATTATGTTTTTATCATCATCGTTTCTTGTCTTTCCAGATTGTTATCTTTGATTCAAATTCTGATTACTTTTACCTCAATAAAAGCTTAGTTCGTTATTTTAAGAAAAAATGGAACATTTCCACACTTGGCGTGTCCATCGTGTACAACTAAGCGAACGCAAGCTTTTCAAAAGTAAAACTCTTGCTTTTTTCGTAAGCTTTCTCGTTTTTACGAGTAAAGCGTAGTTCCCACTCTCCACATGCAGACCTTCGCTGCACACCCTTGGTCCATTCTCACATCAAACCCTCAATACCTAGGCCATCGAGATAAAACGGAAATGTGATACCAGTTTTTTCCAGCGTAATTGGCCTCCAAAAGCATCAAATAAAACCAATGTTAGCAGCTTTGTGTTTACATAACGCCTACTTAAGTGTAAAAAAGTCAAATTCATATTTGTGCGTTCTATTTATACGAGATATAATGCATCTATTTATATGAAAATTGCATGTGATCTTTGACGTGTGAAGAAGCGTACGCATTGTAATTAGGCCGCTTGCTGAGTTGTTGTGGCTGGTTGACGATAGTCGGTAAACGTGGGACATATTGCTTAGCAATTTTTTGCCAATTGGTTACCAATCAGTTCCTTAAGTTTGTTGACTTAACAGTGTTTGGAAAGTGCCAGCAACCACTGAAGATGAGGTTTGTGTCACACATGCATATATTTTACTAGTGTGTTTTCTTACTCTAGCGTTATTCTATTTCTTATTCTATCTTGATTCGCTGAAAAGGTTGTGATATCAGCCCAACCCGAACTGTTGAAATATTCACACCATTTTCAGGCGTCAGCTGACACTTTAAATAAAAATCGTTAGAAAATATTTGCTATCTTTAAACTAAGCATGCCAGTGAGGTTGGCGAAGTGTCTCCTTGCACATCGTCGTTGGATTCATATTGAATTGAATACATATTGTCAAAGCTGGAAAACAGACGAATCAAATCGATACCTGTAATAAAGAATGCTAAAAAATAGAAATATTGCCCTTTTCACAAAAAGGCAAATAGTCGTACAGTGTTTTACTGCAGTATATAGTCTTCCTTTTTGGAAGAAACTGCATTCCTCGTTCCTGACTGATGATCGGTAGAATTCCAATCAAACTTCAACTTCCAGGTAATTCTCGTTTAATTATGGCATATATTATAGTCTATGAAAACAAAGAACTCCCAAATCAACACCCACAAAAAGGGGTAGTCACTAACTAAAAGTGTCATTAATTTGTATTTCAAAGATGCCAACGTTTGAACTCTGACAAAATAGCAAGCAATGTAAAAATTTCTTACTGAAGCCGCTTTAATGAAATATCCTGTAATGGTCCCGTTTTCATATAGCTGAGTAACTGCCTTACATCTCACGTTGTAGCATATCTATGTAAGGACGGTCTAGTGTTGAATGCATCCTTAAAAGCTTTGAGACTAGAAAATGTGTTCCAAATGACTTTGACGGGTCGCCAATAAAAAGTAATGCAAAGAGTGCGCTCCGTGTAGTGTTTAAACTGGAGTATCCAGCACCTGATTTATAAATACTAGTTGGAAATCGAGTCCCTTTTTTAAAGAAACGGTAGAGGGACCTGTATTCCGCTTTAATACAAAGTTGTATCCATTTCAGGAGGGAACTTTCAAACATTCGCTTGCGCTGGGGTGCCATGCTGACATAACAATTTCTTGAACCTTTCCTGATATCCTGCGATAGGGAATTGTTCCCTGATAACAGACATGCCAGTAGATTGAGCTTTTTTGTGTAGTCGATGTGGTTGTGATTTCCCTGGTAATTAGAGCAGTTTCTCGTTTCTGCAAATGAAAATAGGATCTTGAATCAGTAAATTGAGTACTGATGGAAAGAAAGATTGCGTTAGCCAGGCTGGAACAATCACTATTCCGGTGGCCTGATCTTCTCTTATTTTAGTTAAAACCCTCGACAAGATACTGAACGGTGGAAAAGCATAGAATTTATATTGGCACCAGTTCATAGTGGGTGCGTTTACCGATATAGCTGATGGGTCCGGTTTGTATGATACATATGGTATTAATTGATAGTTCAGTCTTGAAGCAAATAGGTCACTGTTCGGAGTAAAGTTAAATTTAGTGTTTATGTCGTGAAAAAACACGAGGATCAAGTTTATACTCCATGTCAGTTCGGAATTTTCGTGATAGGGTGTCTGCTGTTTTGTTTTCAGCCGATTTCACGAAACCTGTTAACAGCCATATATTTCGTTCAATAACCCATAGCCATATTTTCTGCGCCTCTTCGTTAAGGAAGAGACATACAATAATCCCATGAAGCATGCTTTCAACTCGAGAACGTTCATGTGTAGCAATTTTTCAGTATCACTCCAGAGACCATTAGTTTGTTTATCTAGATTAGTGAAATACGCTTCCCGACCTTTCCTCCTAGTATCCATGTAAATCGTGACAGTGGGGGTCCATATCATAGGAGGCGGGACGTTTGTGATACACTGCAGATCTACCACTGAATGCCGGCTTTTGCTTTCTCAGAGAGGGCCATATTTGACTCATAGTTGCTTTATTAATAGAAACAGCGTGAATTTTATCCCTTTCTTAAGCTCGATAGTATAACGCGCCGAATTCTACTGCATGCAAAACTGCTATAATCTGTCCTATGACACAGGCGACGTCTCGTAGCGTAGGGTGATTGCTTGATACTAATGATGTACAATACTCTAACAGTCTTTTAATTCGCTCAGGAGTGAGTTTCCCAGTCATAGTAACAGAGTTTTAGCACAAAACAAGGGAAAAGAAGTTCCGTGTTGGTACAAGAATCGATTTTTCTGAGTGTACTTTGAAGCCAAGCCTTGTTAAAAGCTGAACAGCGGCATCAATATAATCCAAGCACTGTTCGTAAGTTCTGGAATGGAGAAAGGAATCATCAATAAATGATGCCGACTCGTGCCCCATTTTACTAAAAGAGGAGAACGCAGCTTTTCAAACTTGAGTAAATATCCTATGGGCTGATGATAACTCATTTGGTAAGACACAAAAGGAATACAATACACCGTTGAACTGAAATTTCAAGTATTTTCTATGCTGTTTTACTACGAGTATAGAGTAGTAGGCTTTAGACAAATCAATAGATGCCATGTGAGTCTTTTTGCATTATAAACGTAGCTGTTTTGAGAGTCTATTTTAAAATAGAGGTATTCTTCGTATTTGTTTAGCTCTGTTTATTTAAGTGTCAACCGGTATGTGCCGTCTTATGGGGGTTGGGGCAAAAATTTAAGAGAGAGAGGAAATCATCATTTTCTTTGCCACAAGGCACAATAACTCTGAGTTGAGTAAGTTGTTTATTTCAGTTTGTATCGCTTAATTTTCTGGCGTCGAGAATTTAGGGTTCCTTGGAATGTTAGATTGTCTTGGGACAGCGATTAAAGGTATTTTATACCCCAAATTCCCCCAATAATTTTCCTATTAGACAAGATAGTTTTCCAGGTGTAATCGAACAGTACCTTACTGAGAGTTTAAGGGTAATCACTCACCTCTCAAACCTCTGTTGTGTCATCCTTAGGTTAAGGAGTTATTGTTCCTTTTTTGTTTTTCCTGTTGGCGAACTGGTGTCGATTTTTGCCCTTGTAATTTCGATTGTTGTATCGCGATGTTTGTGTGAATCGGTTGCCGTTTTTTATCCACGTGGTGTGTATGACGATGTGGCGATGTTTGCTTCCCGGATGTTGCGAATCGTTTTCTCTAAGTCATCCCAGAGCAGGTTTTTTGTTATCTCAACTTCCGGGCTGCAGAGTTGACGGACAACATTGGAAGAGAGCGCTGCGTGAAGGAGGTCCCTTCTTCTATATAACAGCCCTCTCGCTTTGCGGTTCTGGCTCAATTTTTGGAATATCTTGGTATTCACAGAGGGAACCACAAGTTTCTCACAGCTCTGGGGTCTTTGATACTTGGCCTCCCTGTCTTTGACCTTGTCAGTTGGTAACAAGATCTAAAAACGCTTGTTGATAATGTTCCTCCTGAGTCGCGAATTTATCGGTGAACCTGTGGACTGCCCCTCCGGAAATTCTTGCTCGATATCGAGCAGAATTGCATCGTGATCGGATCAATCTGAGTGCTCTGCGTCAGAGACTTTTTTCTTTGATGAGTTCAATAGGTCCTCAGTATCACTGTCCTCGTCGCTAGCGTCACACCTAGAACGACTCCTTTTCGGTGGAGCCTCTTTCTCACTGTCGCTGATAGCGTGGCTTCTTTTGCCATCAAGTTTCCTATTTATAGAATCCCGCGTTGACTTGAAGGTCGTAAAAATGGCTCCGAGATCTGCAGGTTTGCCACTAGTATCTTCATCTTCATTTATTTCTTGTATAGTGTTGTTATCGCTAATGTTATTGTTATTTTTGTCCATTTTTTATGTATTTTATGAAGCGTTAAACAGTACAGAATGACAGGCAATTGAAATTGAAATATAATAAAAATCAAGTTTAGAATATTTATGTCAATCTTTAAAATCTTAGTTTTCCTATATACTAACGAATAATAACAAGTGCAAACTGAAAATCCATGTTATACACAAACAAAATGTACATTTTTCACTCAAGCGTATTGCGAGTTACAGGACCAAATGCTAAGTCATTAGTCTTCTGAATCAACGCGCCTCTCATGTTCTTCCGAGTGACAGTGGCTAATGGGATGAAGAACAACAATTTTATGCTATGGCATCGCTTAAATGTGAAAGGAGTGAAATTTTATAATCAAATATTCTTTTTCAGACATAAGACCAACTTCAATTAAAATAAGCTTTTCCCTGATCTGCATGAAGTGAGCCTGCCTGAATACAACCAACGAAAGTGCGTCTTACAATGGTGTCAATTTATTTCAATTTTTGCGGACGGGAATATGGCATTTTCTCAGTTGATGGTGTTTCCATCGCAGTTCAGTTGGATTACTCTGAGTCAATATCCCTTCTGGACGGTGTACAAAGTTGTATTTATACAGAACTGAATGAAATCCAGTGCTTTTCTTTCAGAAAACGAGAAATGATTTCAAAATAAAAGTTTTAGCTGAAGGATCTTCTCGTTGTTTTTGTTGTCATTGTGGGATTTAAAAAATAACCTAGAGTTAATGGAATTCTTTCAATGACACTAAATGAGTAATATGGAGAAAACAGAAAAGTAAAAGTTCTTTTAAAAGCTCAAACTACTGGAAGATGTTTAAATAAATCAAAGGTGGCATAAGCAAGAATAAAAGGAAACAGATGACCTCAGATGCCTTTTAAAAATTATTATCAACAGAATTAAATTGTGTGATTTCTATGTAGTTGATAATGACATAAAATATGAAAGTGGTTTATTTCTGTTTCAGATATAAAACCAAACTTTACTCTTATAGCAGCATTTTATCCTGTATACATAACAATGCTCCTTTTGGCTTTTGGATATAACGGATTTAAGTTCACAACCTGTTGTAGCTGCTTAGTTGCACAGTAGCGATGCTATCAAGTCCTAATAAATTCAAAGAATTAAATTAACTGAAAAGAAAACAATATTTAGCCCTACCATGCAACCTTATCTGTTATCCTTACGTTGGAATCAAAACAACTTTTGTTGTTCTCGTTGGTATTTTGCATCTTTAGACATCAAAGTGTTTATGTTGAAGTTCAAGAGGAATGTGGAAGAGTACTAGAAATATTTGATGGCTGTTGTCTGTTAGCTCTTTGACGTATTAGCCAGGGTCATTGTTGCATTAGTCATGGTTTTTGTGTCAGGTAGCCTTGTTGGCATTCATAACTCGTAGACAATTCAAACTGTTCTGCTGCACACTTAAGTTTGTTTGTGATCAGATTAATTAAAAAGGCAATATCATGTTCCATAGAAGACAATTAGGCATTTGAAGATGAATGACTGAGTGTTATAGTTCAAAGTAATATATTTAAATATGATATAAGTAGAATTGCAAGTTGTTGAATAAAAAGAGGAAGTTCTGCAACATCATGTTATCTATGTTCGATCTTAAAATATAGATAAATCCAAATGAATCATTGATATAAATTATTGAATAGGTATCAGAATAAATAACACATCTAGAAACAAGTAAGATAAGGTATTACCTGAATGAAAAATAACTTGTAACAGTAAAAAATGTGTAAAGCTTGGTGAATTATCAACGAATAAAAAGAAACTGTTTAGATAAAGTTCCATTTTATTGTCTAAGATTATAAAAAAAGTTTCCTGAAGCAGATTATCTATACACAAACTATGAGACAGCTGAACGAAGAAAGGAAATTACAACCACAAAGAACCATTCTCACAAATTACCGTTCCCTCATGTTTGCTTTTTAAAACCCAATTTAGATCAAGAACTTTCTATTTGGTAACTTCACCACTATCATTGAAAAGACAAATTTTAAAACATAAAATTGTCATAATGTTATCACTATATCCTGCTGAACATGGCAGTGTATGTAAATGCATGCTATCCAATTAAAATGAAATGTGGTCGTATATGCCGTTTATACAATCCTGTTCCTTCCCTACTACAAAAATCACTTTTCAAATGTTTAAGCCTCGCTTTTAATGGATATATGTTTGTCTGTTAAAATCTTAAAGTGCATGAGTAAAGAAAACATTTACAATAAGGTTCTAAATTGAATGTAAGACATTTCATCAATAAATTAATCATTTTCTGGAAAAAAACACGACCTTTCATTATGTTCCATATGATTATGAAGAAAGTAACATAAGAAGAAATTGGTGATGCCGTTTAAGAAGGAAGTTGACAGGTCAGTAAGGCACACACATTGGGTTACAGCTCGCACTGTACATGGCGGAAGCACACCACTGGGAAGATTCTGGATTGAGCGTGTGAAGCAGCTGCTTCACCGTGCTTTCATTCACGCTGGGATCCGTCGCTTGGAGTGCCTGTGCGATTATACCAAAACACATACAATTTGGAAACTGCGGGTTGGCGCAGAGATCAGAGTAAGTCTTCACCGACTCGATTTTAGCGCGTATTCTATTGGCATCTTCTTCAGATTGTCTGGCCTGCTCTTCAGTGATGGCGGAACAATCATTGTTGCGATACAAAGCCAAGGCGTAGAAATCGAAGTACTCGTCAGGCTTTATGCCTGCGATAACGCATAGGATATCCTTGTTCTGTATAGTCGCTGCGAAATCCATTTTATCTTGATCATGTCCATGATTAAAGGACCAGACAACATTCCTAGTAATGTCGTTGACATTATCTATACCTTCGTTCAGACTGGAGACAACAACATCCTCGACGAGGCTTTTGTAACGGTTTATCGTTGCCTGTTGCTGCAAAGTACGCCATTCCTGGTCTGTGATCTCACACATGGGGCGCATTGGCTCTAAGTAGTAGAAATCATACTGTGTGAGATCAGACAAGACAAGAGCGTAAAAACAGACGACGTCCTTCTTTGTGAGTGAACGGCTGTACTGTGCCTTTTCAAGTGAACCTGCACGAAATAAAAATATGCTAACGTAATAATGTGTAGTTAAGATACAGGCCATCTTGTCACGGTCTGGTTGATATTTGTACCAGACATAACAAGAATGTCCTAGGCATTGTACCCAGCCGTAAAGCGAACCGAAGAATTTGGACAAAATTCAGATTTAGTAGAAGAACATGGTCAACACTACTATCAAACGTAAATCGGACAGAATCTGCTGGACGCACAGCATTTTTGTGTTTTCCTAAAGCTCTCTGTTTATTTGGTCGGTTTTCCGAACCAATAAAAAGTATTAATGCTTATCAAGTATCACCTTGAGCAACACTCAAGATATAGGAGGCAAGCAAAACACAAACAAAAAATAAATTGATGCCTGATTGGGGCTCGAACTCACAACTTCTTGCTTTGGTAGGAGGCAGAACTAAAATATATTCTATTAAACTGATAAAGGAGGGCAATCAAAACATTCGCTTTCAGGGGTTTAAACCTACGAACTCTTGAGGTTTGAACTGACAACCCCGCGATTTCAGTCAAAAACTGGACCGATTGAGCAATCGAAGCAATTAGTCAGGCGACTGGTGAAGGCTCAGCAAGGAAAGGCACATCGTAGCTTTTGTAAATTTACCGTTTCTGGTCAATATTTTGACCAATACTGGTGAAATCGGCAAACATATCTCAAGCCCGCTGACACAGCCTGTGTAAAACATTCTTTTCAAATTTAAGTCAATCGGGCCGGCATATTTTGTTTCCACAAACTTGACCATTATTTTAGCAATTTATCAAAGAGAAATGTAATATTTTGAAAAATTATTTATATGCACACACAGCATCTTTACGATTTCGTAATTTGTCAAAGAAATTGGTTTTCGCGATTATTAACGTAGATTCAATATAACTAAAGTGATAAGCAATCTAGCGACTTCCATGACATTTTAATACAGAAAACTAAAATAAAACTAGACTGGCCAGTGTTTTTGTTAAAACAAAAACGGATATGTCTGACCCCCCCTTCCTCCCAGTCAGTCAAATGGAAAAATTTCCTTACTTAAAAGTACAACATTGACGAGCCAAAAAATATTAAAAATCGCCAAAAATAGAAACTTAGCAGTAAACATTTGCATTATATGTGAGTTCCTCTTGCCACGTTTCAGTCTAATCCAACAAATTGCTTCGGAGATATCGCAACAATATGGCCAAAAAAACTTAAAAAAGAGAAATGTAAAAATCGCCAAAAATACATTTTCAATGGAAATGAAGAAAAACTTTGCGGTATACATTTGTGCTATATGTGTGGTTCTTCTTGCAACAACTGAGCCTTATCCAACGAACTGTTTTTGGAGATTTAGCCTCCTAAATTGAAAAAAGCACAAAATCTCCTCTATGTTCAAAATTTGCCAAAAAATAGAATTTTTGTATCAACGAAAAAAACAACACGGACATCATTTAGACAAGTATCCCAATATGTATGTATGTATGTATGAGAAAAATAGACTCATTAATTTCATAAGAACGCACTGCGGACCGACGGACACACGAAATATTATATATGTCTCCCTTAGGGGGAGACATATAACTGTTACCTGAATGTTCCATAGCACTTTGGACTTTGTCGAACGTCTCTGCTACGTCATTAGTTTCGTTGTAGTTCTCTAGACATATCTCATAGAACTTGGATCGTCCTTCTAGAATTTCCTTGGCTGAAAAGAAATCTTCGTTCATATCTTCCTTGATAAGCTTCAAGACGTTGTTCTGTTTTATTTCCACATTGCCTTTATTGATGACATCTAGGTAGCCGTCCTCGAAGACTGGGTTGTCCATATTGTAGTGGAAGCCGATGTTAGTTGCGTCGGACACTTCTGAATGCTCCGTTGCCGTTGCAATTATCTCTGCAAAAATAAACACTCTGTAAATGCAGAATCTAACTTTAATTATACATATCGCTCCCTTGCTGTCCTATGTGCACACATTGACACACATTCTTTCACGTTAATTTACTACGTTCTACCGCAGAAATAATTAAGCAACCCATTATCGGATTACATCACAAACAAAATGCACTTTGGAGGCCACTATCCCACAATTGTATAGCCATATGAATAGTAAAGCAGACTGGTGGCATGCGATGCCCTAAGCGAATGTTGGTTGACAAAAAAGCTGTTTTTAAAAACTACTTACCTTTGAAATTTCCAGTAAGGTTAGTAAAAGTATCAAATGCTTTTTCAAATTCGAGTTCTTGCTTGGTCATATCATCTGTAAGGCTCTGCCTTTGTTTGACCAACTCCTTCTGTTAATATAAGTAAGATGATACTAAATATTGAGGTGCTGAAAAAGTTGTCACTAGAAAATTTAAATTAGGAATAACCCTTATGTTGTTTCTCATTCGAACCTTTCAAATTTAATCTCACTGTTCAGTAATCTCTTTCATTTTTCCTCGCACAAAATTAGACCAACCCAGCCGGGGCCAAACTTGTCTATTTATCAAAATTTCAAAATTTTAATTAACCGTCAAAAGTTTCTGATTAACTTTGTATTGGAAATATAGTTTTATCACATGTATGAAAAGTTTTAAACGTTCAAAGTATCACTTGCATTAAAAACGCGTGTGTTATAAGTGCGAGCTCACAAGTTAAGGTAAAATTCTTCTCTAAAATGTCATTGTCAATGTTTTGTATTTTAAAATTGTGTGCAGTCGACAGGTCAATTTTGTACTAGAACATTTTTAGACACGCTTGTGATCACTTATTTTTTAAATGAATTTTAATCTTAGTAAGCGAGAATGGGATGAAAAACAAGGTTTTTACTTTCTTCACATTATTACATGCGGCTAAAAAGGAATGCCACAACCATCTGTCACCCTTTCTTCAAATCTACAGAAATTCCTAGCAAATACGGTGGCTCTTCATGACTAGATTGTGTTCAAGTTTTCAATCATGTTATAAAGAAAAAGTGGCAACTAAATGAGCGGTTTACCAATTAACATGTCTAAAATAGAGTTGGGAATTGGTCAGACAGCATCTTCGGGCTTAGTTCTCACATGTTTCTAAAACCTAATACATTAAAACCCTCAGCAAAACATGAAAGTTCAGGCTAGTTGCAATGTCTTCTCAAGTATGTTCATTTGCAAAGCGATACAAGCTTTTTCGGACTAGCTTTTCCGGATTTCTACCTTTAAATGGGACCATAGTATTATTGAGATATCAACACTGAATATGAATGCCTCAGGTACGAAAATCTTGAGTCCGGAACAAAATACTAAAGAAATGAAATGAAATAAAACATATAGTTAGTGTCAACATCTGATCTCTCACTGGCAAGGTCAATGGTTATCTGAAGTATTTAATATCGTTTTTTGGAAATGAATTCACTCACATTGAAATCTGAAAAATTAGTCTTCACATATGTGCAAAAAATTCATAACATAATTGCAGCGATATACGAAATCGGCAATTGTTATAACAAAAATTTTAAGAAGAAATTTTCACTTAAATTGCTCTCCAAATTAAAAATTCTGAGAAAACGTAAAATAATTTAAATGTTAAGCAAATTGAGAAGGTTAACTTCTAGCAAAAACTTTTCACTGTTTCCACAAATGGCTAAAATTGTATCTCTGAATATATCTCAAAAGCCCTGATCGTAAAGAAATCATGAAAAACTGATACTGTGGAAAGCGTCATTTGACATTTTGTGGGAAGCCATGGCGCAGCAGAGCTAAGCTTGCTCAGTGTCTTGTTGCAAGGGACGACGTCAATCAGTTTCCACGAAAGTACCCATACCCCTGGTATACATGTGGTTTTTACCAATAAAAGAAGTCTATTTCCTAAAACTCCTTTTCCAATGCCCCTTTCTTCTTAACTATATCTTTTCTAAAACATGTCATTCCCCTTAATTGACCTGATGTGAATTTAGAAAAAAACAGCTTTTTTTTCTTTTTCTACCGAAAGGAACGAGTTGTAGCTTCAGTGTGCCATTTGGCTCAGCTAGAGAAGAAGCAGTACAAAATACTTCATGAAACAAGAAAAGGATCCGGTTTTCCCCGGCTTATAACAGAGAATTTCTGTCCTTAGGTGAAATAACTCAGGACAAAAACTCAACTTATCGTTGTTCTAAAATACTGATATGTATATATGCCATTTGACCTTATAGTTTTCGTAATTGATTCGCTGCCCTCTCATGTCGTCCCTCACTTGCGCCCATTGCTTCGTATCCATGGCGATTTGGATTCCTGCTAATGCGGCGGATATGGCTGTGCTGAGCGTATTCGACCAAGATATCTGTGACATGACATACGTTGAGGACAATTGACACAGTATGACAATATATCGGCATACATTGACTTCACTCCAAGTCAACATTTTTCAAAAGCATTCAATACTTCCTAAGGTAAGCACATGAGATTTTCATGCAATTTAGCTACTCTGGGGCGGCAGAGCCATTTCTATATTTAATGACAGGTATTGCTTTACATGAAAGAGCTAAAATATGAAGAGGGACCTTGAATCCTGGCTTAGAAAACTGTCGTAGTCCTCCGGTTTTAAGAGTTCGCCACGATGTCTTTATCTTGGTCATTACTGCTTTCGTTTTACCTGCAATTGCACAATCAGGACATTTGAGCAGAAGGCCGTGGAAGTTAGTTGCTACAATGTTTGTCTTCCAGGGAGTCGCAAAATCACAGTCAACTAGACAGAATTCCGCTAGATAGCGGAATAAACCCACTTGCGGAAACGACCAAAAGATAGTATTTGCATTAAATTGTGACCAAGAGGCTCAAATTCACGCAGTACCAGTACCTAATCCTCCTTTTGACAACATCACTCTCTAACGGTTTTTGAGTAAAGACTTTCAGCTTTTCATCTTGACCGTGACCAAGATCAGCTCACCGAGGTACCTCTTATGTAATGTCGTCTAGGCCCAAACGGTCGATAATTTTTTCGTTTTCGAGATTATAGTCAACTTCCTGTTTTCGACATTGACCGTGACCCAGAAGGTCACGGTCATCACGGTACCTTCATGTAACGTTGTTTAGGCCCAAAGAGTCGAAAACGAGCTTAAAATCGCTCTGTCTCTTACCGTTTTCGAGATAATAGTCTACTTTCGGTTCTTGACCTTAACCGTGACTAAGAAGGTCAAGGTCACTGATGAACCTAATTTGTAAGGTTAATTAGGCCTAAAAGGTCGAAAATAGGCTCTAAATCGCTTTTACAACATGATTCGGCCTATCGTTACATGACCTTTAACCTTGATCCTCAAGTTCAAGAATCAGAATTGAAGGTTTCCCCTATGAGTACCTGTCCAACTGGGGTTTAGAACACTTTTACTACCTCTTTTCGTAATTAATAGGCGTTTTGAAAATATTTTGACCGCACTTTGACCTTGACCTCGAGAGGTCAAAAATAATTGTTTCACCGAGACCTTTTCTATAAGTGCACCAAATATAAAGGTCAACTGACCAGGAGAAGTTTTCTTAAACCATTTCATGGAAAAATAACTTTGACCTCAATTTGACCTTGACCTTTGATGTCTAAATTATTTGCAGATTCACCGAGTCACCTCCTATACGTGCACCAAATTTCATCTCTCTCTGTCAAACTGTCAAAAAGTGTAGAAGGAGTCTTCAGGAAACCATCCAAACGGAAAAAGAGAAGAAAACGACAAAAAGGTAGAGACTTCCAGAAAAACTGCAAACTTTTACCACAAGTGGGAATTAAAAACAATACCAATAAACTGAAGAAAACTGAAACATTTAAGCTGCGACACTATGGAGAAAATAATCAATAGCCAGTTCCATCTGCAAAATGTTGACGTTTGCCTCTCAGCTGCAGCTGCCTCTTACGTCTGCTTCCAAATCCGGAAACACAAATATATGATTGCAGACATGCTTATAAGATTTAAAACTATATTATGATGCTTACTTATTGCTCTGAATCCAAGATTCTATAATCCAGGCACAAAATTAAGTCAATTAAATAAAATAATAATCCAGATTAGTCCAGGAATAAAATTTAGGTAGAAATTAAAAGATCATATACTGGATAAATGGCGGTAAAATAACACTCCTTGAGTATTTTATTTCAATTAGAACTATGGCAGTACCGGAATTTCAATTACCCTCTCTACTGGTGTCGCTTTAAAACGGGTGTGCGGCACTTTTTACGACCAAAGATTGGGAATTCTTTGTTCTCAGCATCGTTATTAATACCTGACCGATGGCTTTAGCCTTGAAACTGTTGAAGATACGCTTGGGTTTGAAAAACTGCTTGAGGCCTCCTGCTTGTTGCACTTTGAGTGAGAAATAGGCGGAATTTCAATTACCCTCTCTACTGTTGTTGCTTTAAAACGGGTGTGTGGCACTTTTTACGACCAAAGATTGGGAATTTCGTTTAAAAATAGCACATACGCCACTCCGTGACCACATCGATCCTTATTGTTCATGTCATAATCATTAATTAACATGTAATAAACAGTCATAAACATGTCATAAACAATAACATAATATGGCAGTAATATAGCATAGCAATTCTTTGTTCTCAGCATCGTTACTGTGGTAATACCTTACCGATGGCTTTAGCCTTGAAACTGTTGAAGATACGCTTGGGTTTGAAAAACTGCCTGAGGCCTCCTGCTTGTTGCACTTTGAGTGAGAAATAGGCGAATGGTCGCCTGGCCATGCTGTACAATGTCTTCCCAACCAACACGAATCTACGCTTTATGTAGCTTCCGAAACTTAGCATGCCGCCTGTATGCAAAGATATATGAGAACTAGGGCCATAATTTGCCTTTTCCATCTGAATTGATAAACTTGGTACATAGAAAGCAATATTATCATGTGTTTAATACAAAGCTGACTGATGTATTTTGCGTTTCAACTGCTCCGTTAAAAATGAGGCACCCAATTGATTCGAAAATATTTCCGGTAAGATATATTATAATGAGGTTTGTTGGTCTCAGAAAGGTGACCCAAGGCGACCAAAAACTCATTTAAAACTTTGAATATCTTCGAATGAGTTGTAGTAAAACGAGTTGCAGCGAAAATTAAGGAGAAACATACAGCACCTCCTGGACACTTCGTGACACAGGTGTTAATATGCATATCCCCAAAGCAAATGCAGATTTACACGAATTATGTAAGAATTTGGGTGTAATTTGCTGTGGTCTGCAATTTTTCAGTGGGTGACTTACTCATAAATTTTGGTTGTAACAAGCCAAATAAGAAAAGGGCTAACCTCTTTTTAAAAAGTGCTGTATGAACATTAGTAAATGAAGAGCTAAATCGACGTATGAAGAAGATTTATCAAACAGTCTTGTGCAAAAAAAAAAAAAACAAGAAGAAAACACGACAGAAAAAAGACGTCTACTTACAAGCTGTTTTGACGTTGCACTTGACTGAAAATACAGAAATCATTACAAGGCCATGATGGACAGTTACCTCCTTCCCTACACACAACACGAAAACGACAAACCTTTCAATTTTGCGCCTATGCGTCGCATAGTACTCCGGTGTGCTGGATGTTTTGGATTGCCCAATGCATTTCTATCTGCTTCATTTATATCCAGATCCGCAATTTTATCCAGGCGATTCTGTTTAACTTAATGATAAAATTATCAATAATAGCTCTTTTATATAGAACATAGCGTTTTAAAAAATACAAAATATAAGCTGGACTTTGTTATAGATATATGTATTTGTTTTAGATATTTGGATTCAATCACAGCTTCAACAACACTATTTTCAGTATTGCACTTTGTGTATTTTTGTGTTGCATATAAAAATCCGCCTCACATGGAATTTGTCGTAGTTCATATTAAAAATTATGTTTTTAAGAATTCAAGAACGGTATTTTTTTATAGCCTACTTTATGAAACTTTATTTTACTTTAAATTATGAAAAACTAAGTGTAGCTTTTGGAGCCAAAATATGAAACAACTTCTGGGTAACGCGGATCATTGGTCTTACCATTTTAAATTTACGTGTAACTGGTTATAAGATTCTTTTTATTGTATATAGTTATACAATTATGTAGGTAAAACATTGTTTATTTTCCCCTACTGGTGATACATACCTCTCGGGTTGGCTTTCTTCACTTGATTGTAGGTATCAAAGAAATAGGTAACAAGTAACTGGGCGCCGAGATTAAGAGCAACAGCTTTATATCCTGCAGTTTGTGCATCACCAAGCATTTTTTCTACGTCTTCTAGAGTCACAGCCAGTGTGCCAATCACCTAGAGTTGTCGAAACTAAAGTATTAACATGCGATTAAGGCCATACACAAATGCATAATAGAATAGACTGGGGGTATATATATATATATATATATATATATATATATATATATATATATATATATATATATATATATATATATATATATATATGTATATATATATATATATATATATATATATATAGCATGCATACCACACAAACAAATATAATTTCTATATGACAAGATGCTGTTGAAACATGTACGCCATCAACTTTTGAGGTGGTACACACATATCTAAGTAAGAGCTATCAAGATATATACGACAAAAGCGATCAGCACAAGTGACTACAAAACATGAATAGAACATATTTCTGGATAAACCGTAAAAAAAAGCGCCAGCTGACTCTTTATGTAATATGTAATAATAAATTCCCACTGTATAATGTATAATAGCAAATATATATTAAACTGTTTTTTTGACATCTAAGTGACTGATGGCATTTTACATTATAGATGATTACAGCAATCAGCAATTGCATAAAACGCAATTTTATTGAATATTCTATAAAACAGGAGCTCTTAAATTCATAAATGAGATATTTATGAATGAGGCTATTATGTACCATATTAATGTTTTATTTTTGTCTATTTGCTTCAAACGTGAACACATACTGTGGTGGGTTAAAAAGATCGCTACGTTCTCTAACATTAATATAAATGCACGAATGTGCCGAGAAGTAAATCAGAAAAATAACAGGACAGTGTCGATTTTGAACCATATGAGGAATAACTAGGGTGGATGTACAAGGCGAATGAGGGAGGAGAGGGAAGGCAGATGGAGGCATGGATTACCCTCTACCGCCTGGCCAATAATTCTAAAATGTTGTAACACTTTTAAACAGATAAGACATATGCAACATATCCAACCCCGGTTTATAACTAAAATTTGGAGTAATATTTCTGTAAAGGCATTTTAATCAACCAGTAAACTGGGATCATTTCCGACATTTCAGAATTTGCCTGAGGGAGGCATTGACTTTGAAGGCATAAACAATTTTAAAGAGTGCTGTAAAATCATGCCATCACCTGGCAATACATGAAGTGTGCTTACAATATGTTGAAAATAACAATATTTACAGCTTCAAGATATTCTTCTGACGTCATATTGCCACTGTTGTAGATCTTTGTCAAGGTCGGTAGGTGGGCAGCGAGGTACAGCTGGGTGCGCCTTGTAATGTTGTTGATGCTTTCAAAGGTCTGCAGTGCTTCATCCGTGTAGTATGTTATGTACCAATTACTGTATAAACATGAAGCCAAACTAACTAGCTAACAGCCTTAACCAAAACTACATAAATGCAATAGTTCAATTGACTAAACTCATTTGGAGAGTTCTTTGAGATCAACAACAAGGTCAAATTAAAAAGTTGCATTTGAGATCTTAAGTGCTAACACATGTGTTTTGCCAACAAAAATTCCTTATATTAAAACATAATTATTTTACGTTTACTTTTAATTATTTATACTTATACAAAGTAAATGTGTGCAAAGCCCTACAGAAAAAGTTTCTTGCTTGCATTATTGCTTGATAATAACAAATAATTAATCATATAATAATTATTTTCGGACTCACTTGTCCATGATTTGCTGGAGATTTAGGTATTCATGGAGCCCTTCTATGTACTTATCATCATATTCTTCCTTAAGCGTATCAATTTCTCCCGTCAGGCGAGCAATAGCGTCCTTATCAGTACAAATGCTGGGGTAGATTCCGCAGCCTTCTGAACTCGACATAACACCACACTTGTCATATATATGTCGGTTAAAGTGACGCCATTTGTTTATTCTTTAAATTATAACATTTGTTTTGAATACGTAATATTTCAAAACACCATTTGACTCGATTTAACAGAAAAATTCGAGCAAATTTCACATTGCACAACACTCGGTATTTAGTTGAACTATTGCAGAAACAATGTTTATTGATACTGAATACAAGAGCTATCAGTGATGGCAATACCCCTCGGCTCACGTACAGGTCTGCTCAAGGGTACATTTTGACCGGTAAATGTGTATATAAAATTTTGGTGATGATCGACCAAGTGTTTTTTCACTTATCGCGTTTACAAGAAATGCTCACGAAATATTCAAGATGGCTGCCGGCAGCCATTTTGTATTTTGCGATCGGGGCCAAAATCACTACCAGTCTAGTTCTTTACCTGATTACTCCCTGCACAAAATTTCGTGATGATCGGTCAAGTACTTTTCAGGCTATGGTCTTTACAAAAGGCTCGGTGTCAACAAAGAAGATGGTCGCCCGGCGGGCATTTTAAATTGCCTGATCGGGCCCAAAATCAATACCAGCCTAGATCTTTACCTGCTTAGTTCCTGCACAAAATGTCGTGATGATCGACCAAGTACTTTTCAAGCTATCGTGTTTACAAGATTAGCGTGACCGACCCACGGACAAACAGACAGACATACACCACGACAATGACAATAACCCTTCGGCCAATTTTGCTGTAATATAACACATCCAAACCTGGTTTATAAGTAAAGCTTGGAGAAATATTTTTGTAAGGGTATTTTAATCAACCAGTAAAGTGTGACTACCACTACTCCTACTATTACTATTATTATTTTTATTGCTACTATTACCACTACTTTTTCTAGTTCAAAAATAATAATAATAATAGTAGCAACATGAGCAGCTTACAACAACAACAATTATAATAATAATAATAATAATAATAATAATAATAATAATAATAATAATAATAATAATAATAATAATAATAATAATAATAATAATAATAATAATAATAATAATAATAAGCTGCTGAATTGAAAATAATGAAAGCTATCATAAAAATATACTTTTTTACGGGACATGTGCAGTTTTTTTCCGGATTTGGTGATGTATTCTTGTTGTCGACAGTGTCTCTTTGTTTACTGGTAAGAACTTAGACATGCTAAGATGTGACAAAGATTAAAATAAATGCGAATAACGACTACACTATACACAGATGGTTTTGTTTTATTCCACAGATCCTAAACAGTACTCCAATAGTATTTCAACAGTATTTCAGATGTATTTAAACTGTACTTACTCGTTACTGCGTTGTACAAAGTATACCCACTGGATACCAAAGTCAATGTCCAAACTAAAAAATCAATGAAAGAGTGAATGTCTCAGTTCAGTCATGGACTATTACTTAGAATATTATCGACGACCTCTGAAATAATTTGAAGCTCGTTATTTAATTTTCTACCACTTGGAAACTTCATTTCAAATTGAGAACAAGTTTGTAGATATTCTGGAAATTTCCTTTTTACTTCTGTCTGATCCGTTTGGATGGCTTCCAGAAAACTCTTCCTACATTATTTGACGCAAGAGAACGCATAGAGATTGACAAGATCTTGCTGAATCCACAATTGCTCACCTTGACCGTCAAGGTCAAGGTCAGAACTTAGGCCAAAGTTATTTTCTTTTAAAAATGGGTTCAAGAAAATTCATCCTAGACTATTAGTTGGAGTACTTTAATACACCTATGTATTTGACACAACTACCGACGGTAGAAGGGTATCGGTAAAACCATATTTTTGTCACCTTGACCTCAAAGGTCAAGTCAAACTCACATTAAAATATTTTTCAAAAATGTCTTTTTATCGTGACAAATGGCTAGAAAATCTCAGTTTATATACAGGGTAAGTGTATTCTCACAAAGTGAATCGTGAAGGACAATGTCAAAGGTCACGTGACGTCGTATAACAACATGAAGAATTATTTCGAAAAGGGTTTTAAATTTTCTCCCATAAGGATTGCCTCGATCAATGTTCTTCTTAAAAATAGGAAGTTGACCATTATCTTGAAAACTGAGATTTAGCGATTTTAATCTAATTTCCGACCTTTTGGGACAAAACAATATATACAAGACGTCTCAGTCATCTTAAAGTTCTAGGTTAGGATCAAGGTCATTATGAACTCATTTCCGACCTTTTTGGATACAAAACAGGCACCTCAGTCAAAGTCAAGGTCGAAATTTGGAAGTTCAATGTTATCTCGAAAACGGTTAGCGACAGAGTTTTTGAACTCATTATGGACCAGAAGTTACATAAGAGATACCTCATTGACCCTGACATTATTTTTATTAAAGGTCGAACTCGAACGTTGGCTATTGTTTCGTAATCCGTTAGAGATACAACGGTTTCGCATCCATTTCCGATCATTCAATCGTAAACGAGGCTGCACAAACGAGGCTGGGTCAAAGTGAAAGACGAAAATCGGAAGTTCCCTTTCGACCTCGGTAGCGTTTAATAAGAGATACCACGGTAAATTAGACCTGCTTGCTCAAGTTTTTGTCCTGTATAATATTTTACTAAAATGCACATTTCCAACGAAGAAATTGGAGTTTCAAAACAGGACACTTCGTTTTTTTATCATTCGCTAACGTTTTTAGAAGAAACATTCGAACCTAGAGAAGAAGGGACGAATAAGAAAAAAACTCACCGATAACGGAACCCAAAAATCTCTTCTCTATCGTTTGTGCTCCTGATAAAAGCAAATGGTAAAAGTACACAAAATCAATGCTACCGTGTAACACGCAAACTTCATAATTTTTGGTCTTCTATTTAATCAATAGTTTTAGTCCTTTATAATTAAAAGAGAAAATGTGTATGCTGTGGAATATAAAACATGTAAAATGGAATGTAAAATAATGAAATGGAATGCAAAATATGTGAAATGGAATCAAATGTGGAGTTTGAAATGAACTTTAAAAATACCTGGACTACATAACACAATATATATTAAAATGTGCTTGACCATAGAAAAAACCTATATATGTGTATTAAATGAACTTGACAGATATAACAGAATATGATTGAGAATAAGTGACAGAATGAGATCTTTTTTTGTCTGGGAATTTGGTTAAACTTGCTACACATTCCTTTCTTTAATGACAGGGCAAACATGCCACCCTTTTTATACAGTGTAGTATAAATCTTATTTACTATAAAATTAAGTGGAGTCTCAACCATGAATACCACAGATGTGAATAATTGCGTGATATAATCCTTTTTAATGCTGATTGTCTGCTCCAGGAGTTTCTTAAAAGTAAAAAAGTATTTCATGCAGGTAATGGTGCAGCGGTGCACTCTGGTCAGTTAGTCATTTATTTTTGTTTTTCTTTTTGTTTTTTTTTTTTTTAATTGTAGAATTGTGAGAAAAGCTTAGGGTGTAGGGTTGTAGAATGGTTGCTGAATTTATAGAGAAAAAATCCTTCAAAAAGAAGAGAAAAAAAAACACTGGTGTTGCCGTTATGAAATATGTCAAGCTTTAACACCCCTGAAACAGCGAAACAGCAATAAGCTTGCATTCTTAAGCTCTTACGTTTTGTTTCACATTATTAGACATGGTAATTAACCAGAGTTATCTTAACTTTAATTTAGGCCTTTTTTTCTAATGCGTCACATCAATATCAATTCATAATGCATCTTTCTGCTGTCTGTATTGAAACAGAGCCAAAGACGACAAAGGCGAGAGAGCACATTTTAAAAACAGTGTCATTCTGTCAGTTCTCATTTGAAATCCTATTTATTGCGTGAACCAAGTGACAAACACACGATTGTATCTGTGGAGTAAGAACGATTGGACATAGGTAGCTTAGTTGTTGAAATTAGATGTGAATTACAAGTTAGATTAAAAAGTCAATGGTAAATTTAATTATAAGTTTTTTTTCGCTCAACATGCCTAAAAAAATTTTGATCAAATATCGTTCTTTGACAATGGACAGTGAAATAAGAAGATTGATTCAAAGCGATTCAAAATTCTGGATTTCTTGTTTATTATACGATCAATGGCACCGGGGGTTTCCGAAAAAAGCCCAGGGCTTCTATTTTGAAACTGACCAATTTCAGGCGCTCATTTAGAAACCAAATAGAAGCCCCCACGCTTCTACTAGGAAACAGTTTCCTAATTAGAGCCCCGGGGCATCTATTTTTTTAGATGGGGGGGGGGGGGGTTGTGTTAAGTTTTTATTAAAAAAAAAGCAAATTTACCATCAGCGTTATATATCCTCACGAAAAATAACAAAACACACAAAAACACCAACTAAAAAAGACTGGTAAAGTGTTCTGTGTAAAACATTAAAAAGACTTGCAGGGAAGGAGGGGGGGGGGGCTTTTATTAGGAAACGATTTTTTTCAGGTTTTTATTTTAACTCCAAATAGAAGCCCCGGGACTTCTATTGGGACACAGTTTCCTAATAAGAGCCCGGGGGCTTTTACATGGGGGAGCTTCTTTTCGGAATCTCCCGGTAACCTGGATAATTTAATTATACTGTATTGGTTTCGCTCTAGAGCTGGCCGTGCTTTTTGTATCAAAACATTTCCTTTCAACGATGTAGATTTTCATGTTGTACTAGTTCAGTTAAAGTCATATATTCAAGGTAACAGGTAATTTTGTAAAAAAAAGTAATAATAAAAAAATTGCAAGCCAAACTGTCAGTTCGAGTTTTACTACTGTAACTAAGAGATATTCCGACATTTTGACAAAGCACACGTTTTACCAGTCTTGAATGTGAACGTTACTGGTCACTTGTAATACAGCAATAACGTACCCGTATATTCTTGTAGCTGTCGTCTTGTTGCTCCTGAGGGTCTCTCATCTGTACATTTTCAATAATATTTTTACACGTAAAATGAATACAAAAATTAATGAAAATTCTGTCTCGTTTGCTTTTGATACCTTTTATACCTTTGCGTATAAAACCAGATTTTTTTTGCTCATAAACTGTTGATTAAGAATGTCTTGCAAACTTAATTCAAGCGCAGACAAATAATAAAACAGCTCACCCAAATCGCTAATTTCTTCTACTTCCTGCCGCAGAAGCTCCAACTCTTCTTCCTCTTGCCTTAATTCTGTGTATTAGTTTAAAACAAAACAACTTTTGATTGCTTGACAAGACTATATTATAAAACGCATGCTTTAATGTGCTTTGCAGTATTGCGCATTTGTTCTAGATAAACTTAACGTCATGTTCTGATGTACTGTGCATAAACTTATCCAAGCAAATTTGCGCGGATTTAAGCCAGATGCAAGCACATGTTACCCACACAGAAAATACACCTCCAGTCAACTGCCACACAGTTGGTGAGCTAGTTCCCAGATAACACGCTCTCGGGAGCTGGTCCCCTGATAATCCACCACATCTTCCCAGATAATACGCCTCAGTGAGCTGGTACCAATAATAATGAACTGGTGCCCAGATAATACGTTCCAGTGAGCATATGCCCAAAATATACGCCCGGGTCAGCTGGTTCCTAGAAAATACTCCCGGGTCGGCTGGCCCCCACTTTATGCTGAAGTTACATTTGTTCCGGTCTATTGATCGCAGATAATACGGCCCTTTTGAGCCTGCCTTAAAGGATTCGTCCCTGTCCCCTGGTCCCAAAATAAGACCCTTCTGGTCATTTTTGCCCCCAGGTAATACGTGCCCAACAAATCTGTGACATCTCCTTGTGAAAATAGCATTAACACATACACAAGCGCCGACCTCCACCGCAATCTTTTGCTGTAGTACTATAGGCCCTAATCAGTATCTAGCTTAAAATGCTTATATTCATCTGAGTTCGATGGAGCTCCAGCTGGTGGCATATATTCTGGTCATATTGGGCTCCGTGGAGCTCCACACAGCAACATACCGTCATCGCTCACGTCTTCCTCATCCAAGTCCTGCAGATCCTGCTCAGTGAGTTCCAGAGTGAAGTCCTCTGGCAGTTCTGGTCCATTGAAGTCAAAGGGGTCAAACTGGCGTTCATGTAGCTCTAAAAGGATTTAAAATGCCCGCATTTTTTAAATGTTGATTTTTTGTTAGTACTGAGCAACGCATGCTAAGGTCAACGTATATAACAAGCTGTTAAGCTCATAAATAAATTTTTATGTCTGCTTAAAATTACATTTAATTTTTGGCATTGAGCAAATTATTTCCCTTCACCAGTTCAAGTTTGATATACTGGAGGAAAAGTAACAATGGGTGAAAAAAAAGCAAGCTCATGGGGCCAATTTAAGGTAGAGGATGGGTTTGGCCTAGGCCCACAACATGTAAATACCTTTAACCGAATTGCTTTTCTCTTCTAGTTTTGACTCCAAGTACAACTTGAGCTCGTCCAATGCTTTCTCTGAAAAAAAGTTCATTGTGAAATTCAATATTTTTAGCACCACAAGTAAGAGTATGTCCATAGCTCTGCTGTACTAGAAAGGAATAAGAATGCTATATAAAATGAAATAACACATGTTGAAGAGGAAGAACACGTACATCGTAGAGATAATACAAGAGGAAGAATTATTATTCATGAAGACTTTCTAGAATAAAAATCTTGACAAAAGTATTATATTATCGCCGACTGAAACAAAACGATAGCAGGTTATGGTAGAATTCAGAAAAAGGTCACCGCTAGGATATTTTATTGATTTATAAGTTTTAAGCGATATATCACTTACCTAGCTCATCTGTGTTTAGTCCTAAAAAAGGAAAATAAAATAAAACAGACATGAACTGTAATTAAAAGCGATTTGCATGTAAACTGTTTTCCAAGAAAGAAAGAAAGAAAGAAAGAAAGAGAGAAAGAAAGAAAGAAAGAAAGAAAGATAGATAGAAAGAAAGAAAGAAAAAAAAAACGAAAGTTTTTTTTTTTTTTTTTTTTTTTTTTTTTTTTACATTTGAGCTGCACAAGTGGGGTATCGTTAAGGAACATGTACAAAGTATTTAGAATTTGGCTCTTCTTCCTCCCTACATGAACTCAAAGTCACAAATTTCTGATAAAAAATAATCGCACTATTTTCGTGGCCAGCAATATTTAAACAAAAATCTTTCTCGCGCATGATTCAAAATTCACATTAACGGAGATTAAACTTGTTTGTCTTTAAGAAACTCTGTCTCGACCAAAAAAAGTGCCTTGTCTTGACGGCTATGTTTTCATTGGCTGGGACAGATAGCCCAATACAAAGTTCTTTTCAATTCCTAATCCCAGGAGCTGAACTTAGGCACCATTGGTTCATTTTTTTCATTACAACGATGGGATATTTCCTCATTGAACAAACAATTTTAGATTCATTTTATTTAGTCCTCTACTGCAAGTACATGGCATGACGTAAAACTGTACTTACGAGCATGCGCACCACAAACCAGTGCCGCACACATCACCAGACCCACGAAGCTCTTCATCCCCGACTGAAAACAAGCAAAGATGATCAACAACAACATCTACCATGAGTCATTTCATCAAGTCATTTTGGTAATTTTTGAGAGAAAATTACTTAGCAAAAAATCCAGATTGGCTTATCTCCACTTTTTTTCTCTTCATATTTTATTGTGCTCACTCACAACACAACCAAATTGTATTCACAGAAGTTTGAATACTCTTGGTTACGAAGCTCTATCTAATTTTTTCATAATTTTCATAATTTTTTCAATTTTGTTTTCATTTTCAGTGCGAAGTTATTGCTAACTTCGTGCTAATTCTCCGATAATTTTATTTCTTTTTTATTGAAAAATTAGCACAGAATTAGTAAAAAGTGTTCAAAATTTGTTGAATTTTTTTTTGTTTTTTTTTTTAAACGTAAAAATTAGAAATTGTAGCTATGTTTTCTGTTATGTGCGGAAGTTCAATTAGCTTGGCTACTTTAACAAGGATTTAAAAAAAACTGAATTTACGAAGGAAACGTGGACGTGACAATGAGTACATTTTACAAACATTGCTTGCAATTAAAGAAGAAATAATGACAAGTGGTGAAAATTTGGGTTATGAAGCAATGGCATTTTAACGTTTTCCAAATAAATGCAAAGTTTTACGACGCAAATAATAAATATTTCAAAAAATAAAGTTTGCAAACTTTGCACGTGAGCAGCCATATTGAACGAGTTGAGTCACATGACAGAGGTAAAACTTGACCTTGACCTTGACATTACATTTCGACTGTGTTACGGGCAAAGAAAAGAAAAGAAAACAAACACAAAAACCCATTTTAATGGGGAATAAAAATGCGCATCTGGTGGGCGTCTTTTTATTAAATTGAATAATCCGTGGTAACACCTACAAGGTCAGGCGCCTTTAGCTAAAAAGAAGATAGTTTTCGACCTTGTATTTTTCGTTTACGGGACGTTTTATAAAGTTACGCCCACAGGTGATATCCATTTGTTGTACAAAGGCACGCCCCATCCTCCGGGCGAGGAATCTTTGCCTAGTTGAAGCGAAAAGTCTAAAATCGGGTGGCAAGTGAAAAGAAACCGGCATGGTAAAGATCTCGTGTTGAAAAGAATAAGAGGGAATTGTGCCACCCCCCCCCCCTCCCCTCGAGGATATACTACGCTGTGTGGAATTCTACACAGAACTGCTTGATTTTTTTTTATTTCTCAAGGCACACCCGGAATACAGTGAACAGGATCTTGTGTGAAGATATGTGTAGTCTTTGGTAAAATGCTGGTGTCTGTTCAAAGAGTTGCCCATATAATTTTACAGTTTATGTGTATAAATAAAATATGGAATGCACTCCTACCTTATGTCAAAACCATGAAACCATGAAGAAAACACGTCTTTTTGTCACCCATGTACATCAGTCCACAACCACAGCAAACACGCCAGCGAGACGCAAAACACCATACATTGTCAAATAACTGTAGCATCATGGAAGGGTGGGGGGGGGGGGGGGAGAGAAGGGGTGTTGTCTTGATACTCACAATTCCGAATCTGTTGTTTTGTTGAAAGGTCATAGCCACTGCTATGAGTATGGATGGCATACTGCAGGCAAAGACCCTTAAATAATAAGAGTAACTAGACCGAAATTTGCACAGCGAATAAGACCCCACTTGGAAATGATAACTTAAAATGGAACGTAGATGATATTGCTATTTGTTAACAATTTTCACATGTCTGAATGTAGAATATCCTCCTAAATACTACCAACTAAAAGGTCAAGGTAAAAATTTTTTATCAGGTGTACCACTTCAGATGACCTCTATTCATGTGCCAAGTTTGGCTGGTCTAGCTTCAGCGGTCTTGGAGGAGATGTCTGGAAACTGATTGCTCTATCTCTTACCGTTTTCGAGATAAGGGCCAACTTCTGGTTTGGGGCTCGAAAGTGACCTGGAGGTCAAGGACACCGGAAATTATACCTTACGTATCGTCATATAGGGGGTGGATGTCGAAAATGAGGTCAAAATTGCTAATTCTTACCGTTTTCGAGATAAGGGCTAACTTCCGGTTTGGGGCTCGAAAGTGACCTGGTGGTCAAGGACACCGGAAGATATACTCTATCTCTTACCGTTTTCGAGATAACTCATTGTTTTTCTTAAGTAACCTTTTTCGCGATTTCAAGGTCATGGTCAAGGTCAAGGTAAAAAATGTTCATTGTTTGCTTTAGATCACATCACCCTTTATATATATGCGAAGTTTGGCGTTTCTAGCTTCAACGGCCTTGCACTAATTGTCGGAAAGCTGTTTGACCTTTTTCGCGATTTGACATTGACCAGTAAGGTCAAGGTCAAAAATTTTTATCAGGTGCACCACTTCAGATGATCCTCCATAAATGTGCCAAGTTTGGTTGGTCTAGCTTCAGCGATCTCTGAGGAGATGTCTGGAAACCGATTCGGCGGAAGAAGAAAAAAAAATTTAAAAAGCAAGAAAAAAATAGGTGAAGAATTCGAGGCAATCCATCCCCATTTGGCATTTTCAATTTTGGTGTGCCCCCACAGTCTTCTGCCCCCCCGGTCTTCTCCCTCCCCCTTTTTTGCAACCTGGTGAAGTGCCCCCCCTTCAAAAAGGGGGGGGGGTGTCATCTGCCTCTCCCCCTCCCTCTACAAATATCGTATTATATAGAAATAATGTTGTATTTAAGTAATTTTACTGGCCTTTTCGAAATCATGTTTTAGAAAAAATGTTGCTTTTAAGTCTACTATTGCCATTCAACGAATACTTTTTCCCACTGTCTTTATATTCGACCACAGTGTCATTGCTTCAAGTGACAACCAGTTCGATTGCACTTCACTATTAATTGCAACAAGTGAATTACAATTCATATTAACGACACTCAAATAAACGAGAGTCTGAGGAATTGCAATTGATCGTAACTGCACTCCGGTCAAAGTTCAAGCACACCTGAGACCGTGTTTTCTCAGATCACTCATTTCTTAGATCTATTCACGAATCGTTTCTTTCATTTACTATTCTCCGGTTTTAACAAATTATTAAAAATAATCACGAAAATCCCTTAAGCCCTAAAAATTACTTAAATACAATTTTTGTCTCTTTTTTTTTTTTGGTGGGGGGGGGGGGAGAGGGGGCAGATGACATCAACACGGTTTTGGAAGGGAGGCCCTTCACCTGATTCCAAAATGGGGGGGGGGAGCAGATTGTGTGGGTACTTCACAGGCATTCCGTCATTTTAAATACACCGAATGCATGTTCACATAAATTATCACCTTCATTTACGCACTTTTCTTGGGGAGGATCGGCAAACATTAAGACGTCAGAATGACGTCTGGTCGGCGTCGTGACCCGACGTTTCCTACGTTGGACTGAAGTGTCGGTTCTGGTTGTATATGAAATGGAACCGACGTCGGGTTTTCAACGTCAGAATGACGTCGGGTTCCGACCTGAAACTGACGTCGGGTTTACCACCTTGAAACGACCAGTCTTAGACACGTCTTACAAAAATAGTCTAGAGTTATATAATTAATAGATAATTAATCATTCAACTGCTGTTGTGAAAGACATACGAAAGCATTTTCCATGTAAATTTTTACAATCTAGGATGAAAAATACCGACGCGCCATCAAAATTCTAAAATTTTCATGTAAAAATTACGTTTTTTCTTCCCCTTTTTTTCAAAATGACTTTTAATTCCGGTGAACGATAATAAATGTTCGTCGCTTTTTGTTCGTTTTTTGCAACGTTGGAATGACGACAGAAAACCGTTTCCTCGACGTCAGAATAAAGTCGGGTTTTGGGGATATAGGTCGTGACGTAATTCTACCCATTTTACAACCTTATTTTATTCAGAACATGGTTGCAAAGTGGTTGCGACCAAAATAAAACCTTTTTTCATCCAAAAAAGACGTCGGTTGTTTGCTGGGCGGGATGAGGGGATGCCGTTTCATAGAGAAGTAGCCAAGCTATATTATTTCCATAAAAGTTTCGAAACGAAAAAAAAAAACAAAACATTGGCTTGTCTGCAAAGAAAAAGCTATCGAAAATGAGGCTGAGAAATTGAGCCAAGTGTTTCATATTTCGCCTTCTATAAATAAGTTTTAGTTCAGCCTTACGATTTCAACAAGTAAAAAGTGCGCTAAACAGTTTTGTCGTAACAGAACATCCGTGTTAAAAAAAACTATCCAAAGTGTCTGTTTTCCACTGTAACTGTCGCGAGTATGTACAAGAAGCAGCGGTTGTCCTGTGGGCCTGTTTCATAAAGCACTCTGAGCGATGCACTGCTCGCCACGTTCAGTCTGAATGCCACCAGCAGCTTTACTAGATTAGTAATGCTCTGGCCCCTTCTATCTGTTTTAATAACGAGAAATCTATTAAAAGGCTCCTGAATGCATGCAAGTCTTCACAGAAAAATGGAAATGATAAACGGTCTCGGATTGTCAAGGTTACGAATACAGCATGGAGAAGAGAGGGAGGGGGAGTGTTGCTGAGGAATGGGGGTGGGGGGGGGGGTGGGGGTGGAATGAGACAGTGGATAGTGGGAAGAAGGTAGCATTTCTATTCTTAATCTTTATGGGAAGTTCTTGGGTCAATGACTTCTACCCGTGTGAACTTTGCGGAGAGAAAGGATGGAAGCACCAGTTTAAAAAAAAAACTTTTGTATTTTGTCGTGAAAATGTTAGACAAAATAAAACGGAAAATGTTAGACAAAGTAAAAAGGAGCAGTAACTTGCTGAACAATCACATGCCGAAAGCGAAATCACCCAAATTAAAAAAAAAAAAACAGAACAAAACTAGGTATTTTAAATTCAGTTAGACATTTTTAAAAGTCTATTATTACAATGCCACTCTAAGATTTAATGTATGGAATGCCGTTTTAACATTTAATGCTTATTTTTGATATCAAAATATGATTAAAGATATCAATAAATCAATATTGATCTCATTAGTTTATATTTTGCCATCACGACTTCTGCATAACATCAATCTAGCCGAATTCAGTGTAGTTCAGATTTAAAATATATGCAATGCCATTTTCACATGTTTTCGTTCATTCTGTAGGTTTAGAGTAAAACTATTGTTTACAGTTTAAAAACTCACACATTTTCTTTTGCCAAATCATTTTACGTGTTACAACCCATGCCTAAAAAGAGATTTTTACCAACCTTAAAATTATTCCTGAATACTCCGATGCGTTTATCAATCTTCGTGCGTATATTACAGCCTCATTTTATTGAAACCTTCCTTCCTTCTCTCCTTGCTTCCTTCAAGTGCTAGCATTACCACCTTTTTTCACATCCGCTACTGAAATATGTTCTCATGCTGGGACAGGCTGGAGTCACTTTGCATGTTTCAAGATCCAATGGTCGTGAGAGGAACGCTATTGTCAATCATGAATTTAATGGTGGGGGGGGGGACACTTGGTGGCATATAGGTGACCAAGTATGTGAACAAAAAACGGAGAACGCGGAGAAGTGCTTTTGAAGCGAGACGCAGCAAACAACACCACACCAGTTTCATTGAAAAAAAATAGTCATTTTTATTTAGTATTCTCTGTTTCGTTAAAACATAAGGGTTCTTTCGGAACTGCACTCCGCCTCAAAACAAGTACATACATCACGTAGAAAACTAATACACGTGCACCCGCTTCTCATAAAAAAAACAAGGAAACACACGCACATAGAAAACAAGTACACACGCGCGTTTCTCATAAAAATCAAGTACACACGCGCGCTTCGCATAAAAACAAGTACACACGCGCGTTTCTCATAAAAATCAAGTACACACGCGCGCTTCGCATAAAAACAAGCACACACGCGCGTTTCGCATAAAAACAAGTACACACGCGCGCTTCGCATAAAATACAAGTACACATGGGCGCTTCTCACAAAGAACAAGTACATACATGAGCTTCCCGTAGAAAATTAATACACACACGCGCTTCTCACAGAAAACAAGTATACGCACGCGTTTCCTGCAGGAAACAAGTACACGTCTCACTGCAAGTGTGTGTTTTTAATATTTTCTATGAAAGTGATATGGGTAAAACGGTCGTATTTTTCAAGCTCGGCATCCAGCGCTTGAGGGATCGTTTTATAATGTCATGAACGCACAGGTTAACCAATGTACATTTGAGTGCCCCCCCCCCTCCCCACCGCTCAACGGGAGTTGGCGCAACAGTAGGCATATGTAATCCTTCTACGGGAGTTTCTTCATAAAAAGTTTCAGTGACTTGAGATCACACGACATTCCGGATTTCAACTTGTGGAACTGTATTTCATAGAAAAGGCAAGTACAATTGTTTTGGATTTTAAAGGCTTAAAAAATTTAAAACTGCACATTCGTTAAATTTGTGAATAGTATCAATAATATATAATGGTAAAGAGCAGACCGATATCACTCTACCATGTTAAAATTAAAAATTAACCGAGGACTTACCTGAAGGTTGATTGGAATTTCTCCGAGTGTCATGTCACGTTGACAAGGATTGAACCGCTTATTCACAATCGAAGCCAATGCCGCTGAAACCGACGGCCCGGCATTGAAGTCCTCTAGCAATGCGCGCTGTGGCGTTGTGGTTGCCGGAAATAATTAAGTGACATCATCGTCGTTATCGCTGTCGCCAGCCACTTTGCGCGCCTTCCGCGCCTGCGAGCCCTGCTCGTCATTACTCTCGTCCGCATGGGGCATGTCACGCGCCTTGCCCTTCAAGTGCTCCTTGAGCGTTTATTGACTAGCCTGTGTTTCTAGCATCGTGTCCAACAATGACTGCGGATGTGGATCGGAAACCACTACCGGCAGGTCACTGTCGATGGTGGTGGTAAGGTTATCCGTTGCCATTTTGTGTTGTATTTGTTTATGCAATGATGTATAATATTTATTTATTGAAAACTATTGACATTATCCCTTTTTTAAAACAAATATTGAAGTTGCAATTGTAAAACAAACAAAGCAAATATCCACCTAAAATGTGAATGAAAACAGAACACACAGCGGTAAACCACACGTAAGAAACACGGTTAATAAACACAAAACACAGCGTGAAGCTGGGAAGCCAAGTGTCAAGTGAAGTCTGGATGTTAAGCTGTCTATTCTTGCGGACAACTTCATGCAATGCATTGTGGGTAACTGAGGGCATAACGAGCGATATACCAATGGAAATTCTTCGATATTTAAGCTAAGTAATAAAATTTTTCTTTTGAAAATTATTTACAAAACTTGATTTCATAAATGTCTTACGATTATCACTGTTCAGATGCGACTTTTGGTAAATATTTCGCCGACGTCTTTACAACGTTTCTCCCCTGACGCCTACTTAAGTGGGGATGGGGGAGGGGTGGGGGTGAGGAGCAACGTTGTCTTGGCTTTCATTTAGATCCTTTGACAACGCCTATTAAATAATCAACGTCTGACCAACAGATAAAATATGTTTCATCTTCTTTAATCAACCCCAAAAAACGACGTTGATCCGACGTTGAAGGGTTGAATCTGGTTGTAATTGGGTTGTGATTGGTCTTGACCATACACCAACGTGAAACAAAGTCTTTGACGAAACGTTAAATAGACGCTGGATAAGCAGTGTTGTTTAGACCTTTCCTTCTTTTTTCGGCGCAATCAACGTCTTTGTTGCAACGTTGAATAGGCATAAAAAATCGAAGTTTTTTAGACGCCGTTTAATTGATGCTGCCTAAATGTTTGGTTCTCAACTAAACAGCAGTCTCGTCATGTCATCGCTTACCATAAAGAGGAAGCAACGGAATGATCCCTTCGAAAGTAGATTAGAATGAGAATTTCTGGAGCGCGCAAGTTTTAATTCCGCCTACTTTTTAAAAATATTTGTGAAACTTGATTTCAAAAATGTCTTACGTTACTGGATAACCAAAGGATGGGTCACTTTGACGGAGCGTTTAATACAAAACCTTACGATTATCACTGTCTAGATGCGACTCTAGGTAAATATTTCGCAGACGTCCATGCAACGTTGCTCCCACGATGCCTACTCAATGTGTGTGTGTGTGGAGGGGGAGCCACGTTGTCTCGGTTTCCACTTACATCCCTTGACGAGGTCTGTTGAATAATTGACGTACGCACAACGTACAACGTCGACAAATAAAAGCTGTATCGTCTTTAATCTACCAAAAACTCAACGGTGATCCGACGTCAGGTACGACGTCTGTCCGGCGTTAATTAACATCGCGATGCTTACTGGGAATCTCTTTTTTATTTGCTGTTGTAAAATCTCCCAGATTTTATGCCACTTTGCATACTTGTTTCGACAGCAATGTATTTTAAGCCCAAAGTGTTCAAAAGGAGTTTAACATCACTCTATCCCTAGCTGTTGTCGAGATAATGATCAAATTCTGGTCTTGTTACCTTTGATCAAGATCACTAAGTAATCTTATGTAGCGTATTTTAAAATTGTCGAAAACAAGCTTAAAATCGCTGTATCTCTAGATCTCTAACTGCAACAAGCTCTACATCTCTAACTGAAACAAGCTCTACATCTCTAACTGAAACAAGCTCTACATCTCTAACTGAAACAAGCTCTACATCTCTAACCGATTCGGCAAAATGGGCACTTCTGGTTTTCTTACCTTGACCTTGACAGAGAAGGTTTTCGGCTTTGACCTTAAATGAGTAAAAAAGCTCATCACGGCGCCTCTTATGTAGCAAATGATTTCAAAATCGCCATATCTCTGTTTTCGAGATAAATCATCCTATCGTAAAAGTTTAGGTTTGACCAGTTTGAAGGTCAAAGGAGGTCTTTAGGTTTGACCTTCAGTGTCAAAAATCAGATCTTGAGGTTGTTCCCTACTTAATTCTCATTTGTGTTCGAGAAGTGATTTGAGCTATTTGTATCCATTTTTCGTGATAAATAAGAGTTTAATGAGCCTGTATACCAGTCACAAATGTCATCGTATTTTGTCTAATATACCAGGAGGGATTTTAAGTAAAAAAGTCGTTGGAGGTGAATTTGACCTTGTCTTACAGGTCAAGGTATAAAAAGCAAATTTCACAACGTCTCGTCATCCGTCACACGTGCGCCAAATTTCATCTTCCTGCGTAATCCGGAAACAATCAAAGACTAACAAAGGGGAAAAACTTATTAAAGAGGAATAGAAAGGCTACGAAAACATTTTCCATCAGGAAACGGTCTAAATGAGAAGAAATGGGAATGAATGATGGAAATTAAGAAATGATTTAGAGGTATATTCAAATGAATTTTATATATCTTGAATTAAATATTGAAGATAGGAAATTATGTAGGAAGATATCTAGATTTTAGATATGTTTCATTGTTGACAGGTATTTTGGAGGTATATTTTTTAATAAAATTACTGATATCAATAATTTTAAATCAATGTGCAAATCATGCAAAATGGAATTCACAATTATGAACTAGCTCCAAAGTGATAACAATGCTGAGATTAAAAAAAAATCACATTAATGCTCAAATCTGCTTTCACCCCATCTTAATTTTTTAATGATGTCTTTTGGGCATAATTTCACCTTGGTGCTACTTGTTGCTTGGTGCTACATGATGCTAGTTTTCAAAAATGTAAGGCAAGAACAGGTCAGATGAGTACAGCGATGAAAAATAGGCTTCCCAATGTCACGTGTTCTTCCATAGTTTTTCTATTCAATATTTATGTTAAGTGCGTGATTATGCTGCTATCACAGCGATATCAAGTTGCTCTTGAAGGAAAATGAGGTCATGTTAGAGCTTAGGCTCACGCACAAAGCGTGGGATGACTTGTATGTTAAATCTGTCAAAATAAATGTCAAGTTGGACGTGCAAATATGCTGGCATGGTGACTGGGCCAAAGAGTGCAACGGAATTATTTATAGAACGAGGAGGAAATGCACTCACGGCCACATATTACATGTTTCACAAGTGACTCATTTTCATGCGTTTTTTCTTGCGACGTAGATCAGACCAAATCACGACGTTAGATCTATTTGTTATTAGTCGCGATCATAGAAACGCTCCATCGATGTTGGCTAAATCAATTTATTTACCTTTGTCCGCAAACGAAACCAAAGTTTTAAAAATATTCATGAAAATTGACTTCTTACCATATCCTTTGTTGCCGTATGATTCAAGGTGTTGCACTTTCATTTGTTGGCGACATCTTATGGTTGCGACTGTAGATTTATATTTCCTGATGCCTTTTCAGGTATGCATTTTTCTCACAACCAATAAAAACCCGACGTTGATGCAGCGCCTGGTGCAACTTGTACCTAGTAAACATTGTGAAATTGCATAACGTTCGAAAGACGTCCAACTCGACGTCAGATCAACGTCGGGTTTTGATTATGTAAGTTTATCTAAAGACGGCTTTCGAAAGAACACGTTTATCTAAAGACGATGGATAGACGTCCAATAAGCCAACTCCCATATTTTATATCCTCTATTTTACTGGCTTCCGTTTCCGGTGACCATTAAAATGATGAGGTTGTTGTCGTTAAAAATGTCGATTTTTTGGCGTCTATTCACCATCTACCTTGCTATATATGTCTACTTTTGATTTGCCAGAAACTAGGGGAAGAAAAGGGAAAAAACATTGTTAGTAAAATCTTAACTGACGCCAAGAAAATAGCCTTTTACTTTTGTTTTACGATCTGCTAAAACTGGTGGTGGAAATATTTGTCTAAACCAATTTTCTTGGAAACATCTCTTGTCCTAAGTGCTTTGTGTAAATGTCATAAAATTTTGGTTGA
Source organism: Protula sp. h YS-2021 (assembly GCA_949752745.1). Taxonomy (NCBI): domain Eukaryota; kingdom Metazoa; phylum Annelida; class Polychaeta; order Sabellida; family Serpulidae; genus Protula; species Protula sp. h YS-2021. The sequence continues at coordinate 14,098,201 of OX457025.1, read as the reverse complement.
ATGTGTGTGTGTGTGTGTATGCGCAGGGGGGGGGGCTATAAGGGGGTTATATTTCAAAACATTTTTTATTAAAATCCGAACCTGCGCCAGAGGAGGCTTTACTGTCATAGTCTAAACCTACTGTTACTGTTTGGTGAATAGCCAAAATTACCAATAGATGTTGACTAAAGATGTATCTCATGCTGCGAATTTATTGAAAAGTTTTAAAATTTTGATTGAAGAGAGGGAGGACAAATTTTTTTTTATCGAATCCCTAAAATATTAGAGAAAATGTTGACCGAAAACCAAATTTCTTAAAAGCGTAAAGTGGTCCTCTTAGAATTTATTGAAAACATAATAAAATATTGATTTACCGTACTTTGAACAAGTGTCCACTTGAAGCGGACGTTTTAGGTCTCTATTGTCTTAAGGGAGACCCGGCGCCGATCGCTGTTTCCCCCAGACCATTTCAATACTGGTAGCCTATCGTAACACATGGGGATGCGCCAAGTCTGACCAACTGGCCGTTGTTAGGACCATGGTCGACAGAAGCTCCGAGTGTCCCCCACTGGCCCGAAGCAAGTCTGTGAAGACCATCCAGATCCCGTGCCATGGCACGGTCCTGCAGCAGCCGCATTGTTAATACTTTCATCTTTTTCCACATCTTCTCAACCTGCATCTGTGGTGTTTAACCGGTCCAATTTAGAAAAGGAGTTTTCTAAAAGGATAACGGAGATGCTAAGCGGTCGAATACAAAGGTTTACCATTCGCAATGAAACACTAAATATGTACTAAGTCTAAGTTAGATCCCTTCCAGGCTTCTCTGACAGTTGCAAGGGATTTTAGACCAACTGAAAGATTCACTTTCCTACTGGTTTTTTTTTTGGGGGGGGGGGGTAAGAGGGGATAAGAGATCCATGCCTTGGACAATCTGAACACGAAGAAGAACGGCGAGTTGACTCCTACAGCTGACTTCATGGGCAAAGCGCCTATCGTTATATAGGCAACGGGGACTTTCAATTCCATGGTTCTCCAAGGTACCGAGAAGGAACAGGTGAAGAATAGGTGGCATCTTTGTGCACCACTTGAAGCCCTACACCAGAACCTTTAAACCTCGAACTGCTTTCGGTCCCATCCTCAGCCCCCTCCCCCGCACCGTTGGACTCATGTATGTTACTTGAAACCACGCGAATTTATTCGTCTCTAATTTATTAATTTCGAAAAAGAAAGACTAACAATTGAGTAATGTGGAGCAAATTTTATTCCGCGTTGGACGTTGACTTCGGACACTGGACACTGATTCTCTGAATCGCAACAGAGAATGAAAAACGATTAAACGACATTAAAAACACACTTATAACCGAGATTTAGACTTGTATTACCGCGGATCCGTATTCAGGCACCGACACTCAACCCAAAAGGTGGACTTTACGTCACATTTGCTGACCAAAATGAACATAAAACATATATGTCATAATTTAACTTTTACGCGTGTTAATAACATGAGCAGAAATGAATAGAAACATACCAGGCTTCTAGGCTACAGTCTGGAAACAGTGAACACTTTGGCTTATACGCCTTTAAACTACAGTTCATAATTTTGCTAGTTCACAATAAAAATATCCCGCTTTTTTCGTTATGCGTTGTGAAGGTCACTATTGAGTTCCGATCCGTTGCTTATTGTAGTGGAGCATAAATTCCTTATGACTTCAAGTTGTACTGATTTTTATACCGAAAAAACGCCGCTAATATTCAATCGGACTCACAGGAGTAATTTGGTTCTAGAGCGTGATTGTCTAAGGTTCACTAGTAAGGCCCGCTCTGACTGAGTAAACAATGTTAAGATAAGCGAGCAAGCCAAGTTAATCCGAACAGCGGGGACGTCGCGCGACGCTGGCACTAAATGCAATTCAGGGGCAGAGTGAGTAAGCGATGTCAGGATTAGCGAGCAGGAGAACTTGATCCTAACATTGGCGATGTCGGTCGACGCTGACACTAATTGCAATTAGGGGCAAGTGCTAACCCCAAAAACATGAGTGCAATTGACTTTCGAATTTAAAAAGACAAGACATTATTAAAATTTAATTTATAAATTATAAACAAGTTTACAATGTGCATTGTAAAGAGCATACCCTCTTGAACAAAACGATACCAAACTCGACATATTTAAAAATACATCCTTAAAACTATGCTATACATATCGATATAAACAGTTCGAGAAAGAATTCGTAGAGTTCGTGCCGCGGAACTTGGTAGATCTAACACTCCACCCGCTGGAGCGTAGCTTCCAGAAATCTACGGGTTCACCTTTCAAGTTCAATCCATGGGTCGCAGAGCAGTTTACGCAACGACGAGGACTCTTCCGTGGCTGTAACTGCCGCCATCACTCCACTTCTGTGGTCGCCCTCGTTGGGTTTTCCAGGTTCACTAGCTCCGTTTTTCTAGGCTGCTAACTAATCCGTCGCGGCTGGGCTGTACTTCTAGCACCAGTCCTATGGGCCACTGCCGTCTAGGTGTGTTGTATCGCGGATGAGAACGACATCTCCGGGGCGCAGACTCTCCCGAGCTGTTCTCCAGCATGGCCTAGTCTGTAGCGTCTGGACGTACTTCTTCAAACATCGCTTCCAAAAGACATTGGCCAAATGTTGCGTGCGGCGCCACCAGCGCCGCGTGTAGTTCTCGTCCTCGATAAAATTCCCCATAGGTTGAGAGCCGTCCGAGCGCAGCAGAACCAACTTTGCTGGTGTCAGAACTTATAGGTCATTAGGTTTTTCTCCTGCGTAGGTAAGTGGCCGGCCGTTCACGACCCGCTCGGCCTAGGCGAGTGCAGTCAGGAGCATCTCGCACGTGAGCGACTGGTCGCGGGTTATGCCAAGCAAGGCCTTCCTAACGCTTCTGATCATCCGTTTTGTGGCGGCTTCACGGTGGCTAGTGTGAGGTCGGTTGAAGCGCCAGTCGATCCTGTAGTCATCGGTTCGGATCCCGATGTCGTCTTCCCACGATTCCAGCTCTTCCCTGAGTTCCTTCTCGACACCCACAAAATTGGTTCCATTGTCGCTGTACACCACCTTGGGATCGGTTCAAATTAATCGACCCCCACATACGTGAAGGTGGATCGACCGGTGGGACCATTTGTTGGGTTTCTCGGGAGCTAAAGAGACGTCGGTACATCAGGCACTGCTTTAGCTGACGTTTATGGCCGCGCGTCCATGGATCAGCCAGTACCTCTGCCAAACGGTGGCAAGCACGTGATTGGTACCAGAATGGTGCTGCCACTCGTGGGCGTCTCGGATGATTAGTGACGTTATGTGGTGCTTTTCCGGCATGATCCGAGGGTTCTGGCGCTCTCGGACATTGGACTGTGTTGTAGTCGCCCTCCCACAATTAAAATACCGTCCTCTAGTCTGGGACCAACTTGCTTCCCTTCTTTATCTCGTTCCAAGCATCCAAGCTTCGGTACTTCTCCGGGAAACTCAAGCTCTGCACAGCCCGGAGAAAGATTACTTCGGCATCCTGGATCTCTCTGACCGCCAAGGCTTCGTTCCAGTGTTTGCCTGCGGCGAAACGGTGCCACCAAGCGGCGTGACGGCGCAGTTTTTTCAGGGGGCTGTAGCGTTTTATCAATCTCTGGAGTGGGTCTTGATCCGTGGTGACGGTTGCAGCGTTAACTTTCGCCTTCAACTCCGTGTCATCTTCAGAGATTTCTGGGTAGTTGGCCATTCCGTCTCCGGCTTTTGTAGAAAGGTCGGTCCCTCCAGCCATATCTTCCTGGCAACAGAGTCGCCTGGACGCCAGATCGGCGGGGTTCTGTTTTCCGTCCACGTGGCACCACTGTTCCGGTTCCGTAGTGTCAAGAATACTCGTCAGGCGGTCTTCTCTTGGCGACGTAGCCGAGAACAATCATCGATTTCGTCCACATCGTTACGCAGGGGATTTGATGATCTAGTTCTCTCAGGCATTGGCCGGACAGTCTCGCCCCGACCACTGCGGCTGTCAACTCTAGGCGGGGCAGCGTCTGTGTTTTCGTAGGCCGACACATGACTTTCAGAGCACTAGTTGTTAGGCGGTGTTGCCATCCACGTCCGTCATCCTTAAGTAGGCGCAGGCGCAATACCCTCGCTCACTGGCGTCGGAAAAGACGTGTAGCTGAACGTCGGTGACCGTGTTCTCCAGGTGCACTGCGTAGTGGAGGGGCATCTTGAGCATCTGCATGGCGGCGAGGCTGGCAACCCGAAGTCTCCATCTGTTGGCATGGCCCTTAGGAGGCGTTGGTCCCATTCTATGTCCTCTTGTCAGAGTTCTTGGAGCATCTGTCTGCCTGGTAGCAGGACTGGGGATACGAGACCTAACGGATCGAAGATCGAACTGATCGAACTCACCGGCTTGTCGAGCTGTTTGACTTCGAATCTGAAGACGTCTTCTTCAAAGTTTTACTCCAGTCCAAGGGCACGTTCTTGTGGTAGTTGGTCGGTGGCTGTGAACGTCCGAGTTGATCCACTTCAGAGGTGTTCCTGGATTCCTTCGATCACGCGGCGGTCAGAACACACCCACTTTTCAAGAGAAAAACCTTGTTGAGCAGCAGTCAGGTTATGTCGTCAATCAGTGTTGAGGCTTCTTCGGAAGTCGCAGCTGATTTCAGGAAGTCGTCAACGTAGAATGACCTCAGGACGGTGCGTGTCACGGCTTCCGGGAACTGCCTCTGCTGGTCTTCTGCATCTTGTCTCATTGCAAAGGTCGTGCAACTGGGTGAGGAGGTTGCAGCAAAAATATTTAATGCCATCCTGAAGGTCTTCGCTAGCTGTGAAGTATCAATTTGTGGCCACCATAAAAATCGTAAGGCGTCTCTGTCACTCGGCTGAACTCGCATCTGATGAAACATTTGCCTGATGTCTGCCGCGAGTGCCACCTTGTCTTGTCGAAACCAAATCAGTACGCCGGCGAGCTCGATTACTAGGTCTGGTCCTTTTATGGAGTGCACTGTTTAAGGAGACCCCTCCACTTCTGGCAGCTGCGTCGAAGACTACCCGAAACTTTCCAGGCTTGTGAGGTTTCGTGATACCGGGGTGAGGTAGGTAACATGTCTTTCCGGTCGTCCTTTCTTCTTCAGCGGGTTCGGCGTGGCCTTAATCCATGTAGCCCTCCATGGTGGCTACGTATTTCTCCTTGTCATCCGGATCTCTAATGAAGCGCTTCTTGAGGCCCCGGAGTCGCTGTTCGGCCTGCTGGTAGCGACTGTTTGGTAGTTGAGGATCTTGGAAGCCCAGCTGGTAGTGGTTGTCCATGGATAGTGTATTCTGCATCATCATCAGTGCCTGTGTTTCCTCTATGGCTCCTTGCTGTTGGTCTTCGGTTTCTCTAAAAAGTCCGTTTTGTACATTCATCTCCAGGTCCACGGTCCGGCACACGCTTGTGCAACTTACGACCACCCTCCTCCTTGTAATAGGAACGTTGGTCTTTGACTCCCGTACTGACCACCCCAGGAGCCAGGCACCCAGGCACGTGGGTTGAAGGCACGTCGATCCCGATTAGCGGTGACCCTTGGGTCGCGTAGGGGCCTCAATCCCTGCTAAGTGGGGCCAGGACTTCAGGTCACAGGTCACAGTAGTCACTGGTTTATCGTCCAGACCTTTTGTATTGTTGTGGCGCTCCTTCTAGCCTCAGTGTCATGTCCACTACTTGCCCCTTGTATCCCATACTTTGGTCAGTGACGCTGCTGACATGAATGGTCACCGGTCGGGAGGCAACATTAAGACTGCCGGCAAGTTTGTTGGTGCAGAGGGTCTTCAGTGAACCGTTGTCCAGTAAGGCATAGGTGTGGTGTACCTTTCCCTCAAACCTCTATCGACACTGGGACCACGCCCAGGTATTGTTCTTTTGAACTGCTGGTTGCCGATATGGTGACCGGTGTGGTCCACTCATGCATCATGGCGAGGTTGCATTCAACCTGGTTGCATTGTACCTGGCAACCTTTGGTTTGACGGCACTCCCTGTCGTAGTGTCTAGAGCGGAAGCAGTTCATGTAACCCCTAATCCTGCGTATTGGCTGCACCCTATCCTTGACGCTCATTCTCTTGAACACCGAGCATTTCGCAAGGCGTTCGCATGTACTACTGCACACCGGACAGCGTCTCGGAACGGTGCTGGAGCTATCTTGGCTGGATCCGAGCTCTGATTCGGTGACTGTGGCAGAGGTAGCCATGGAAGTGGCAGTCCTGGTGAACTGCCAAAATTAAACCCCTTTGGGTGCGTGGGATGACTTCGTCGTAGACTCCAGTCTCCTGTTTACTTCTCTTCCGTTGTAGCTACTGGGTAGCTCTGCTTCGTCATCACAAACTGCGCAAGGCCATCAAACTTGGGGTCTCTCCCGCGGACTGAGATCTTAAGCGCTTCCCTTGCCCATTGTCCGTGGGTACTCCTTGGTAGGCGGCTGGCTGTCTTCAGCAGGTTCGCCTTGTTGCCCAGGTTATGGTGCCAGTTGAGCACCTCCAGCTTAATTCTGACTCTCGGCATGTCTTGCGCCGGGTTGGTCAGTGCGTCGGCGTTGTGTGCCTTGATGATCGGTTCCCTCCTCAAGCCGTCGAGGCACTATTCTACGGTGCAGTCATACTTCCCACGAGCACTGGTGCAATGAATCCCTTGCTATCTTGTATCCCTCTGCAGCGTCACGGATCAAGTCTTCCTCCAGCTCCTTAGGTCTCCCCTCGAGTGTCATGATGAGGTAAAGAGTCTATCTTTAGGATCGCTCACGACGCTTTCCACCACAGTCTCAAACCTGTGGATGTAGCTGGCGTATGCAGCTTGCTTGCCTGTGAAGCGCAGCAGGTCGGCGCAGTGGATGTATCGGCGGACTTCAGACCGGGATGGTTGAGTGCTGTAGTGTCTGGGCACCGCTGCGTTGATGGTAACTGGTTGTGCCATTTCACTTTGCAGTGCTTCGAGCTCCCTCCGAATCTTTTCGGTCTTCAGGCGCAATTTGCTACGATTCGTGGCGCGCCTTCTCCAACTCAGCTGTTGGGTTTCGTATCCGGTCAGCCGCCTTATCTCCGTGGTTTGCATCGCTGCTGCTTGGTTGCGGATTATCACAATGAAGCGTCCCATTAGCATCGCCATGTTCCTCCTCTTCCTCATCACCCTGTCCATCGGTGGCCGGCTCCTGAATGGCCGCGTACTGTTCCTCGGCGTTCTTTACCCTCTGTGCAAATACCTAGGCTTGCCATGGCTGCTGTCTGGACTGTCTCGTCGTCCGCCTCCCTCAGGTCGTCTTGCTGCTGTGAAAGTTCAGTCCGCAGCGCCCGCACCCTCTGGAGACTGCTTCCGGCTTTCGCTTCATCGCCCTTTCTTGGTAGATCTAAAAAGAATGTACGTACAGAAACATATTTTCATGTAATTAAATAATCCAGTACATCGATTTACAAACTAAACATTGTACTCTTTGGTGCTATGGCTATGTTATTCACATTTTAATGTATGTATATTTTCGACTTTGTCACTGATTCATTGGCCCTATAGTTCTTAAAGCATATTGATTTTTATTCAATATAGCACAATATACTGTGTAGGTGCGTGGGGGAGGAGAGTTTAGACCACTGTAAGCTCACTGGGTACAGGGTGGGGAAGCGGGGCTAAAAAACTAACAAATTCTTGCGTACGTACTTTGTGGATGGTTCCTTATGCCAAACGTCTTTATTGACAGTTGCCAAAGACAAGCAATTAATACAGAAAGTGAAAATATTAAAAAACAATTTAAGACCATTTATTATTTCCTGTGAAAAATCTGTCGCTGAACTTTATGTACCAGATTTGGTTTTCCATTGTTGATTTCTAAATTTAAGTTTTGCTATGCTAAATTGGATTTAAGATACAATAAATTTAAGATATATATAGCTTGGAATTAATGAGACTTAAATTGTATTTAGTATAGCAAAAACAGATGAATTTCAAGTATCTAAATTTCATTTCAGACACAATTAAATGATTATTGTCATCTATAATTATATGGAAACGGCATTCTATAGTTGCAACAAAGCACAAACTAATTGACATAAATAATTGCTTGATTTTCATCAGCCTACTTGTCACAGGCAAAGAAACTTGCTTGGGTTTAGGTTGGATTCGGGTGAAGGACTTTCGAACGGTTTTCATAACGGTTAGTGCTATGCCTCTACCGGCCTTAGTTTAGACCCATCGAGCCTCTTTGTATAAAAAATAATGTGTTTTATTAATATCAGAGACGCATTATTATCTTTTCTTGTAATCATTAAATATAATTTTAGATGTCAAAATACTTTTACTTTTTCTAAAATTTTAGAATTTTAGATAGCTATAGTTAAATCCAAAATATTTTGAACAGATTTAAATAATCTGAAATATGTTTCAAATTTTAAATCGCACCTTTTGGCATCTAAAATTTAATTTTAGTTCTGCACAATTCAATTTTAATATCTTTATTCCTGGGCAAGAATGAAAGAAGAAAAATTTTAAGATGGGCGAAACTTTATAATGAAGAGGTGTGAAATGCATAAAATCTTTGTGGAGAAAATATTGAAAGATATTGCCGAACACAACACTTGTGGAAATAAATTAGCTCAATGTCATGAGGTTTTTAGCATGCTTAGTACTTCAGAAGGCATACAACCTTCAGGTACAGATAAAACTAGAATTTATAATTTAACAATTTGAATATCTAGGATTTAACTCCAAATATCTTTTAGCAATTAAAAATAGATTGAAAAGATTTTTTCAATTGAGTTGTACTTATCATAACTTTATCAAGTCCATAAAATTAAAAATATTTTCTTGTTCTGGGAGAATTTTAGATACCAAAATTAAATTGTAGAACTTGGATGACGCTGTCGACTGGCTCAGTTCTTTAGAGCCTTGATCTTGCAATATTGGGGACGGAGCTCCAATCTGGCCACAGGCGGTAAACGGGGGAGTGGTATTTGCTCCCATTGTCATATAGAGAGGGTGTGGGGATTGTGATGGGCTCGGTGGGCAAGAGTGCTGGTCTGTCAAGCATTGGGTCCGGCGCTCGAACTCAGCTAAACTGTTGTAAGAAGAGGATTCGCTTTCATTTGGATGTCAAAGTTAAAAGATATGCAAGTGGTTATGTCATCTCATAAAAACAACAAATTGCTGCTCTATGTTAAATCAGCAGTAAGTATGAAGTTTAGTATATGAACTATTAAGGCTTGCCGTTTCAAATTTTCAAGCTTTTAAGATTTTCTAGAGTTTTATTATTGTTTAAATAAGGTTCTTATGATGGTAAAAATTTCATCGTTTTCATAGGTATTTATTGAACATCTTGAAACGAGGCTGACATTAACACATGACGAATACTGACTGAATAGAAGCGGAAAGAGCAAGGAAATTGATCAAAAATGCTAAAAACAGTTTCTTGTGATCCGTTACATTATTAGCAGTATTTAATAATATTTATTAATTTAATATATAAATATTTAATGCATATAAATATTTAATATATATATATATATATATATATATATATATATATATATATATATATATATATATATATATATATATACATATAAATAAATAGAGTTTGAAATATGAAGTATAGTAATAGAAGTCACCGCAAGCTTCTCTACCTTGATCTTTCATTGACCTAAATATGTTTGATGGTCTGTATGTATTTTGTTGAGTCAGTTTAAGAACTGTGGAAAGCTGTTTTTTTCATATCGCAGGTAAAAGATGCGAAAATACGTGTGGACCGTTATGGCGGTCTTCTTATTCTACAATGACATCGCAGGTAAATCCAAAACAGTGACAGACATAAAGGCCGTGATAAAGGCCGTTTCTGTTAAGTCGCCTATTTCTGTAAATTTAATAAAACCGTTCGAATTTGGCACCATTTGATTTCCTTGAACTGTTCGTAATATGCACCCGTTGTATTACGATATGTACCATTGCACTGACTTCAAAGTAATGGAGATGATTCAGACTTGAAATGTACCTTTTTGTGAACTTCGACCCTATTTTTCCGTATTCCTAGTAAAACTGTAAAAACAACGATGTAACTAATGTGTCGTCCATAAAGCAAGTACAGGTGTTAGGAAAAGTGCTTATTGAAATGAAGCACCTTAACTTTTTATATTAAGGACATTTGTTATTTCCCGGAACTTGAAATGAAAGATCTCACTTAAAAATTTAATATTTTGCCAGATGACATCAGATTTATGTGCACAATGTGTTAGAAATCAACGCATGTGTAGTTGATATTGAAAAACGTTGAGACCCTAATTTGCGTGAAAAAAGACAGTTATACAACCCAAATACCAGGTACCAAACGTAGACAAAGATCCTTCACCCATACTTGCATATACAATGATAAGTCATTTATGCATTCTGACTACAGTGTGGTCACTTCATGAAATCAGTTATATCAGTGCTGATTTATATCTCACTATTCTTTTTCTTTTATTATGCAACAAAATACAAAAAAATAACTCTGGAAGAAGATTGATTTTACATAAATTGCTGAATTATCTAAAGAGAAGATAACATTGGGTCAAAAATTAAATGGCAAATTCCATAGATATATAAATTCTATAAAGCTGCTAAAGTAAAAAAATGGTAACAATCTTTTCTACTCAATTGTTTTAGAAAACATTTTTCTTAATTTTTTATTTGAAGGAAAGCAAAATTCCTTTAGTGAAATATTTTTATTGCAGAAATAGATTTTGCACGTAGATTGCACATAGTACTTTTTTCAAGTTAAAATGCAGTGCCTAATAACGATGAATAAACCACGCGACTACAAATGAAGAGATTGACATTCTTTATTATTTGCTATAACTTCGCGTGTTTAGTTGCTCTTACGAACGAGCGTGACAAAACAGCGGCGATGATGTTACCTGAGAACGACCAAAGAGCGACAACAAGCCAAAGCGACCTACTCACATTACAAATTGAAGAAAAGTTATGTGACATGTTTGGTGTTAATCAGAGTAAGTGAAGTGGAATTCATTATCCCAAAGAAAAGCAATTTGTCAAGTTACTTGATTTTAAAGTTCCTGTAACACCGTCCTCTTCGAATCGTGTTTTAAAACTCAAAAAGTTCCCTCAAATATGTGATGCAGGAGCGATGTACCGTAGTCAAGCAAAAACGGTTTATATTTTACAAGAGCCAAAATTAAACCAACCGCATAATTGAAACTGCAATATTTATATGTGATATAGTTGTGATAACGATAATAAAATAATAATAATAATAATTATTATCATTTTCAATATTTTGCTTTGTAGTTTCCGAAGATTACTTGAAATATAAAGGGGTGGACATTACAGAGTTTAAACAACTGTGCGAAATTTACGAAGCAAGCAAAGGTAATCCAAGGTTTTCGCTTGACTATATATGTTACAGCGAATCTGTAAAATCAGCGAATCTACAGATTCGCTGAAAATTTCAGCGAATCTGTACATTCGCTGATTCACTTAGCGAATTGTACATTAGCTGAAAATTTTCAGCGAATATACAGATTCGCTGGTTTTTCACCTAAAAATTATACAGATTCGCTGAAATTGCCTGACCGGTCATGTTTACCGACAGGATTACTGGTGTTGGGTGATATTTCAAATTTAATTGCTTTTATGTAACTTCTTTACTCCAGAGAGGTTTTACTCACCTTTTTCTTGTTTTTGATGGGAATAGGATATATTGCAATAGGAACTTTTAAAATTACACATAATTTTATTTAACTAGCTTTAAAATGCATTGTTGAAATGCGAATTTCTAGTCTCAAATGAAACACAATATTGGAAAGCGTTCGAAAATATTTGCTATCAATATTCACAAAGGCTTAAATTAAGTTTCTCTCTTTGTGTTATCGTCTTTCATAAAAGTGATCACAGCAAATCTTAATACTATTGCTTCTAAACAAATTGCAATCATCACTCTTCTGAGTATCATTCACATTGCTATTAGCCAAATTGCAATTTGGCTTATTTGTTTTTCTTGAGTGCAACACAAAAATCTCTTCAGCTCCGGGTGAAAAAATGTAATTGAATTACGGTACGCTTAACCAACCAGTGTTAATTTTCGATGCTCCGCATACTTATAGTTTAATTTAACAGAAACTGATAGGACAAGGATTTCAACGAACAGAAACTTTATTTCGGTTTAATAGCATATAAATTGCTGCATTTTCATCAAATGACCAAAAAACCTCGATGAAGCCCGATTTTAATATATATTCCCTTCACACAAACCAAGAAAAAGGTGCGTAAAATACATGTGGAGTAACGTAATCGCACAAAAGCAATCAAATTTCAAATATTAGCAAAAACAAGTGAACTTGTCGGTAAAGATAGCCGATGAGGCAATTTCAGCGAATCTGTATAATTTTTTTAGGTAAAAAACCAGCGAATCTGTAGATTCGCTGAAAATTTCCTGCGAATCTACTGATTCGCCTAAGTGAGTCAGCGAATCTACAGGTTCGATGAAATTTTCAACGAGTCTATAGATTCGCTGATTTTACAGATTCGCTGTAATATATATACTGTTTTGTAATACTTTTAAATTCAAGATGCAATATTTTATTACATTGTATATATTATAAATATATAAATGAAGAAAATGAAAGTATTTGTTATTTTTTTTAACTGTGTGCGTTTAGTTGACGTTATGGACGAGCGTGACAACACAGTATCACCGCTTGTACGTGAAACAGACCAAGGAACGGACACCACCACCGATGAAAGAAATGAAAGCGAGGACTTGGACTTGCTAACGTTAATTATTGAGGAAAAGTTATGTGACATGTTTGGTGCTAAGCAGAGTAAGTAGAATGGCGTTCTATTTATCTAAGAGGAACACAAACTTTTTTCTTTGAATTCATCTAATTTTTAGGGTTTTACATTTTATCGTTTTCTATGTTTGTTGTTCTTAACCTTTGAGATGATGAGCTGAGTTATCCAATGAATTATTATTAGGGCATTAATATCTATTATTAGGGCACAATAATTAAAATCTTAAGACGGTGAAAAATAAACTTTGAAATGTGAAAGATATCTTAAGTTATACTTTTAAAACCCAAAGATATCCAAAAAAAACATGTGAAACTGAAACAATTAAACGAAGTTACGCTTCAATGGGAAAGAATTTTACTGTTATAAGTATTACTACTCTCTTTGTTATTATTGTTATCCATATTATTATTTATTATTATTATTATTAGACCCAACCGAGCGAGCCCCGTGGGGGTTTGTCTATAGGATTGCCCTCGGTCCGTCCGTCCGTCTGTCTGTCCGTGCCCGCAATGGTTGTGTCATGTGGTAAATTTTTGGTAAATCCGTCACTTACGGAGTTTTTGTTCCTTTGGTTTTTGGTTTTTCATGAGGTAGCCCCATAAGCACCCATTGAACCAAAACAAACCACATAAGGGAGTCCGTCAAAGTTCGTTGATCAACTGTCCTGCAAGACCATCTGTTGGTAAATAATGCAATATTGAAGCTAATTTCAGAAGCAAATAAGAAGAGCAGCCATTTGTTTAAATCCCCCTGTGGGGTGGGGGTAATCGTAAGCATACAGCCACTGCGTTCTGTTCCATGCATTAAAAATTAAACACCAAACAGACAAAAAAAAACAGTTTGTTCAAAACTAGACAAAATCAGCCAATTGGCTTTCTTACAGAAAACACTAAAGAAAATATTTGTATTAAATTATGGACAAAAAACTGAAAGTCAAGCAGTACCCCGTCTTTGTGGTCACTTTGGCCCAACGGGCTCAAAATAAGCAAACAAATCCCTCTATCTGTTTTCGCTTTCAAGATAATAGTCAACTTACGTTTTTAGGTACCTGTTATGTAACGTCATGTAGGCTGAAAAGGTCAAAAATGAGCTCGAAATCTCTCCATCTCTAGCCGTTTTTTGAGATAATAGTCAACTTCCGATTTTTGACCTTGGCCATGACCGAGAAGGTACGTCTTACATAACGTTATTTAGGCCCAAAGCCTCGACAATCAGCTCGAAATTGCTCTGTCTCTAGCCTTTTATTCGGGATAATGTTCATCTTCCGGGTTTAATCTAGACCGCGACCGAGAAGATCCAGGTCACCGAGAGACCTCTTATGTAGTGTTGTTAAGACCCAATAGTCGACAATCAGCTAGAAATCGCTCTATATGTAACCACTTTCGAAATGATAGTCAACTTCTGTTTTTGACCTTGACAGTGACCGAAAATATTAAGATCACCGAGGTACCTGGTATGTAAGGTTGTTTAGGGTCGAGAATGAGCTCAAAACCGTTTTCGAGATAATAATCGACTTCCAATTTTTTACCGTGCCCGAGAAGGTTAAGGTCACCGAGATACCTCTTATGTGACGTTATTTAGGCCAAAGTGTTTAAAATGGGCTCCAAATCGCTCTACTTCTAACGTTTTCGAGATAATACTCAGCTCTTGGTTTTTAACCTTGACCGTGACTCAGAAGGTCAGGATCACCGATGAATCTCATGTAACGTTGTTTAGGCCGAAAGGGCGGACAATCAGCTCGAAACCACTCTATCTGTAACGGTTTTTGAGATTATAGTCAACTTTCGATTTTTGACCTTGACCGTGACCGAGATGATCCAAGTCACCGAGATAACTGTTATATAACGTTATTCAGACCCAGCGAATCTGTAACCGTTTTCGAGATAGTACTCAAATTCTGGTTTTTGACCTTGATCGTGACTTTAAAAGGTCACGGTCACCGAGGTACCTCTTATATAAAGTTATTTAGGCCCAGTGTCTAAAAAATGAGCTCAAAATCGCTCTTCCCCTAAGCGTTTTTGAGATAATAGTCAACTTCAGGTTTTTAACCATGACTCAGAAGGTTAAGGTCATTGAGGCACCTCTTATGTAACGTTGTTTAGTCCCAAAGGGTCGAAAAGGAGCTTAAAGTCGCTCTACGTGTAGCGTTTTCCTGATAATAGTCAATTTCCGGGTTTTGGCCTTGGTCATTACTCAGAAGGTCAACGTCACCGAGGTACCTCTTATGTAACGTTGCTTAGGCCCAAAGGATCGACAATCAGCTCGAAATTGCTCTGTCTCTAGCCATTTTCGGGATAATAGTCAACTTCTAGTTTTTGGCCTTGACCAAGGCCGCCGAGATGCATCTTATGTATCTTGTTTAGGCCCAAATGATTAAAATGAGCTCAAAACCGCTTTCAAGATAATTGTCAACTTCTTGTTTTTGACCATGACGAAGGTGGTTAAGGTTACCGAGGTACCTCTTACATAACGTTTCTTTGACCCAAAAGGTCGAAAATGAGCTCAAATTCGATCTATCTCTAGCCATTTGTGACCGTGACCGAGGAGGTCAAGGTCACCGAGGTATCTCTTATGCAACGTTGCTTACGCCCAAAATGTGCTCAAAATGAGCTCAAAACTGCTCTCGGTCTAACCGTTTTCGAGATAATGGACAACTTTAAGTTTTTGGCCTTAACCATGACCGAGGAGGTCAAGATCACCGTGGCGAATGTTATATAATGCTGCTTTGCCCCAAAGGGTCAAAAGTGAGTTCAAAATCGCTCTGTCCCAAACCGTTTTTGAGATAATAGTGACTCAGATGGTCAAGGTCACAGAGGCACCTCTTATGTAACGTTATTTAGGCCCAGGGGGTCGAAAATGAGCTCAAAACCGTTTTCTAGATGATAGTCCATCAAGGTCAAGATTCAGCATGCAGCGTTACCCCCTAAAGAGTGCGATTTATATATTCAAACTGGAATTTGACCACTTTTTATGGCGTGTGATTAATAGGCGTTTTGAAGAATATTTTGACCTCAATTGACTCAAACCCTAGGAGTTTTACGGAATCCATTTTGCGCAAAATTTACTTTTGTCTCAATTTGACCGTGACCCCGGAAGTAAAAAGAAATCGCGGATTGGCCGAGATCTAAACAGTTGTGAAAGATAAGTTGCGAAATATCTTTATGCTGTAAAGTACCACACATAGAGAATTCCGTTGATTTACAAATGACACACTCCAGAAAGCAGACAGACGTTGGCCCTATGTAGGGCCAACGTCGTCTTTGCCTGCGGTCTACGTAGGCCTAATGTAAGTTGCCTACGTAGGCCAGACGTAGTTTTGCTCATCGGCCCTACGTAGGCCTGATAAATAGGCTCTACGTTGGCCCAATGTAGTTTGTGCCTGCGTTGCCTATGCTTGACCCACGTAGGTCGGATGTAACGTTCCTACATAGGCCTGACGTAGTTCTTGTTATTAATTAGTCAAATGATTATCATTAATCAACAAGTTATCTAGACATTGAAACTGGGACAAAGATCAGTTCCATGTCTACTTCTCTATTATCATAAGAAAAAACACATCGCGCCTCTTCAAAATGTAATTTGAACCTACTCAATCTGGTATTTTCACTCAGCATCATTAAAATGGCGGCATTTCCGGTGCGCGATATTGTTCTCAAAATCTATGATAGGCCGACGTAGGAAAACCAATGCCTACGGTTCCTACATTGAGCCTACGGAGCCCTACGTAGGCCCTACGTATGCCTGCTATCTGGGACAAAGCATAAAACATTATTGACATTGAAATGACGCCTGCTGGGAACCACTCAAGGGCACGGGCAAATATCAACCAGCACAGAAGTATTTTTTATTCTCAGATAATTTGTCAGTCACCCACCACCTAAAGTCCTTTCAGGCATATCACACGCTACCACATAATGCAGCCATCGCATAAGATACCTCTCGTTCGTATGTCCGCCCGTCCGTCCGTCATACTTTGGATGCTGTTTTGTTTCCACGCAAGTTCTCCTAAACTATTTACCCTAGGCAAATGCAACATTGCACAGTGAAAATACATATATTGAAGTTGTGCAATGTTGTGTTATCTTTGAAATTAGTGAGAAATTGCCAAAATGGCGACTTGTGAAAGATTGCGATCTCTTGAGATAACTGCAATATAAAACTTGGGTCCTTTCCACGCGATTTCTCCGAAACTATTTATCCTAGGCATATGCCTAGGACAGTGAATGTAGTGTAACCTTGGGTGCTTTCTACTTGAGTTTGTCGAAAGACAGGCAATGCTTCAGTAGCTAATCTGATAATCTTCTGTCACAAGCTTCTGTCACAAAGACGCAACGAAAACGGTACTATTTCACTGTTCTCTCTTCTCTGTCAGCTCAAGTAATGTTTTTCCTTCCAATCATTACTATCGATTGCTGATTCCTATATGCCAGTGATTGTTATCGTTTAGTCAATCACAGTGTTCGCTTGGGATCTGCACCCTCGACGATGGCTTGTTATTATTATTATTATTATTATTATTATTATTATTATTATTATTATTATCATCATTTTCAATATTTTGCTTTATAGTCTCCGAAGATTACTTGAAATATAAAGGGGTGGACATAACAGAATTTAAACAACTGTGCGGAGTCTACGAAGCAAGCAAAGGTAATGCAAGGTTTTCGCTTGACTATATAAACTGTTTTGAAATAATTTTAAATTCAAGATGCAATATTTTATTACAATGTATATATCATGAATATATAAATGCAGGAAATGAAAGTATTTGCGATTTTTTGCAACTGTATGCGTTTAGACGACCGTATGGACGAGCGTGATAACACAATATCCCCGCTTGTACGTGAAGGAACAGAGGAAGGAACGGAAAATACCACTGGTGCTAATCAGAGTAAGTAGAATGGTGTTCTGTTCATCTTTATTATTATTGTTATTATTATTATTATTATTATTATTATTATTATTATTATTATTATTATTATTAATACTAGCAATATAAATATTAATATTATAATTTTTATAATTATTCTGTTACGTTTTAAAGTTTCAGAAGATTATCTGAACGATAACGGGGTGAACATTGCAGAGTTCAAACAGCTATGTAGAATCTATGAAGAAAGCAGAGGTGAGACAAAGTGTAGTAACTGTCTCTCTAAATGCTATACTTATTGTCTTCTTAATAGCAATGGGTTCCGTGCTCTCTTTTGTCCACTTATTGTAATCATATGCTTCATTACTTGCACATGTTTGTTGAATTTTACACCAGACTTCATATTTAGGCGTCCTCATATTTTCTTAATTGGATTTTTCAATATTTTATTGCAGAAAGGAATCTGAGTTAAATGTATCCTTGCTTCGTAATACATGGAATCACGATATTGCTGTCTTACTTTATTCGTTTATTTATTTCATGACATGTTGCTAAGCTTAATTGTGGCCAGCCAAACTTGTTTCACAATTTACCCTGTTACTAGACATCTTGACCAAAATATTGTTCTCTTGGTACAGTTCGCTTGAAGAAGCCTGCAGTGCCGATTGATCACAACTATTGAAATGTTATCTTCTCTCTATTAATTTATCAAATTATCTAATGACCGTCGTTGTGGCTTTATGGATCACTTTCATTTTGAAATGTACAAGAATATGATTTTACAGGCTATATATTTAGCGCCATTTTGTTTAATGGATATTGAGCAAGGCTGGTTACCTGACCTAACAATGGCTTCCTTGTTTTCTTTTACTTAGACAAAGAAAAGCAAGCATAGTTACTCTGATTGCGTTCGTTGTACAAGCAGTCATAGAACGCTGCATTAATCGTGAAGCGTTATACTACTGTAGTCATTACCGCATAGACAGTCATCAAGTTGTCAAAAACGTTAAATATATGCTGTTTATTTACTAGGCGTTATAAGAGAACTAGATCAAGATATGTCCTCATTCACTGTCAATAAACCTGAAAGTATTTCTAATGTAAAGAAGGAGTTGTCAACAACAAACGCGGAGTTATGTGACTTGTTTAGTGCTGGTCGGAGTAAGTACTGACACTTTGTTTGGGATCTTAAATGTACGACAAGACGCCCTGTTTGTAGCTTTGTTGTGTTTTGGAACCTCTTCTGCCTTTTATTTTTAATTTATCATTATTGCTAAGACTAAAGTAACATATGAACCTTAAAAATAATTTTATAATTTCTCTAGTTAATTTAAACTGGTGGTAATAATTAACTGCCGGGTAACTGCTGGGTAGGACAATACCGTAATTATAATCCCAAAACTCACTATAAAATCACTATGAAACAGCATCACAAAGCGTATCTTCTTTGCTTTTTCGAACAGTTTCTGAGGAGTTTCTAAGTTTCAAAACAATAGACGTTGATGACTTCAAGCAACGCTGTGCAACTATACGCAGAACTAGCGATAGCATAAGTAATTGTTAAAACTCTAAACATATTTTGTTTATACACTAGACATTATGAAATAACCACATCATAATATGTCTTCCTTAGGAGTTGATAAATCTGAAAGTCTTTCTGATGTGGAGGACTTCCCTAGCTATATAATATATTGAACTCATAAAAGGTTTGAACGATGAAAGAAATAAGAAAGGAAAAGAGAAAAGCTTTCTTGCGGTGCACTCCTTTGGATATTCAATGCGCAATGTATTAGAACCATTCTTTTCAGTCCTCATGGCCCAGGAAGTGAATGCCAATTTCCCTAGCTTTAGCCATGCATCAAGTACGTTGGAACAAACAGGTGAAACGAGGAAAATGCTAATAATAATAATAATAATAATGCTAATAATAATAATGATAATCAGAAGAAGACGAAGACGAAGAATAATAATGCTAATAATAATAATAATAATCAGAAGAAGACGAAGACGAAGAAGTGGAATGATATAACATGAGCAATTAGAGGGTCTTCATGCACTAGCCGTTTTAAGAGCCAAGTCTTGTTATGAATAGATAAGTATCAAAACAACCTGATATTTTCTGTCTATCGCAGGATACAGTAAACTAAAATTTCTCAATGTAGTTTCTATCCTTTTCTTCTGTTAATCTTTCATAAATCGGTTAGGAATTTGAGAATTTCTTAAATATTTCAATACTGTTAGCAAGGGTAAATATTTGATACGCAGATGTCTAATTTTTTTCAGCTGCATTAGGAGATCGTCCTAGACTACCTCTAGCGCTTGAATTATCCGCTTCTGTCTCAGGCAACCATGCCTCTTCAGTATCGTCCCGATGTTTTGACTGGCAGCACTACAATGGCTCGCATTGTATTTGCGGAAACGAAAACAGGTTGAAAAATTCCGTTCTTTTTCAATGATATGTCAAAGAATAATGCCAAAAATGGTATAAAAACCGTTTTAAATCAAACAACTCTAAGGGTTTTTCTGCCTTCCAAGATATATCGAGAAAAGAAAAAAAATAGCTACTTCCATTAATAATAAACCTGGTAATTGATCCTAGTATAAAAAGTAGATTGATTACACATAGCGAACGGACAGGTTGTGTACGCTTGTTCAATTCGTGAATTTGTAAAGAGTGGGGGTGCCGAATTAATATGCTTTAGTATGTCCTGCTTATGGGGTTGTACAATGATTAAATATGGCGGTCAGACACAATGTTTACATAATTGATGAATTTGTGCATTTCTCTGCTTATGTGAAGTACTGCTTACATAATGAAATTGTGAGGATGATATTGACATTTGTACGTTGTTGTTTGCACTATAGATCCAACACATGTTTCATGAATTGTTTGTTGCACATCTTGCTGATGCGCACAGCTGTAGTACGCACACCGGAGGTTATGTCTGCGATGACGAGGGCCAAGACTACCCATCCCAGTGCGACTTTCAAAAACAGATCTGTAATCGCAAGGTTTCAACACTTAGGGAAATGAGTGTCTGTAGTAAGTACCACGGTCTTCCGGTCATAGTACTATGGTGCTATGTGCTGTCACCATTTTAAATAAATATCAAGTTGAAATGAAAATTCAAATGTCAAACTAATTGCAATTGAATTTTAGTGAGTTTTATGAGCCCTCGTTTAAACTTCTATTTTGCCAGAGAATCTTCATTGTAAATTTCAATGGAATTTCAAGTGAACTTCATGCAACGAACTTCAGTGTAAATTTCAATTGATCTTCCTGTGAACTTCAGTGTGAATTTCATACGAATTTCCAGCGAACTTCAGTGTGAATTTCATGCGAATTTTCAACGAACTTCAGTGTGTATTTCCATTGAACTTCTAACGAACTTCAATGTTAAATTCCACTGAATTTCAGTTTGAATTTCCATTGAACTTTGTATGAACTTCAGTTTGAATTTCATACAAAGTTCCTTTGAACTTCCAACGAACTTTACTGTGAATTTCATAAGAACTTCATATGAACTTCAGTGTGAATTTCATACGAAGTTCCAACAAACTTCAGTGTAAATTGCCGTGGAACTTCATACGAACTTCCTATGAATTTCAGACGCAGTTCCAACGAACTTTAAATTCATACGAAATTTCAACGTAGGTATTGAATTATGATTTTCATTGTACCAACACAGCAGCCTCTTCTCGGTAACAAAGTATCACTTGTTTTTCAAAATCACTAGTAACGTGCTTCAAAACATCATATTCTTAAACATATTTTGATAAAAATCAGGATACAGTTCCAGGAACTTCCACCAATTTCAAAGAAATTTCATACGAAATTTAGTGAACTGGTTTCCTCACTTTTGGTTAACGCGTTAAAGAGTTTGTCCGTTTCGAATGCTTTTATGTACACAACAAATGAAGCGGTTTTTTATGCTTTTGATTTTAGGATTTCTGTTTTTTCATCAAATTATGTTTTAAGAACTAGACCATTTTCGCTACCGAGTAGCGAAAACTACACTTGGGGGTCACAAAAATACGATTCTGAACTCTTAACCTTTTAGGTATCGTCTTTAGGCCCAAAGGGTCGAAAATAAGCTCAAAATCAAAAGTTCTAAACGCTTTCGAGATAATGAACAGCTTCCGGTTTCTGACTTTGTCCCGTATCCAAGGAAGTCAAGGTCATCGAGGTACCTTTTACATATGGTCTTTTAGGCCCAAAGGCTTCAAACTGCTCTATCTCTAACCGATTTTGAGAAAATGAACCACTTCCGGTTTTTGTTGACCATGGCCGAGGATGCCAATCGTTCTCTAAGGTCATGGTTAAAAAATGCGGATTTTACGCGTCTTATCACCTTCTGTCAACGAGCCAAGTTTCGTCACTCTTTAGCAATTGGGAAAAACCTGAACCTGTAGCCAACTTAAACTTGCACACGCATGCTGTGGCGGCTTTCATTGAGAGTTGGACGATCAATACACCGAGGCTGATATCATTCCAGTTTAATCTGCTGCTCTCAGCTTCTTGCTCTGGCAAATTTCCAAGTGTAATTAGATTTGCTTGAAGCACGATATTAGTGATTTTGAAAATGTGGTACTTGTTACCGAGAACGGGCTGCTTTGGTTAGTAAAATCAAAATCATAACTCATTACCTACCTAATTCACCATGTAAGTAGATCGAAGTTTGCTGAAATTTGGTTCGTAGGAATTTAATTGCGAATTCGTATGAAGTTAGTAGGAAATTTACACTGAAGTTCTCGCATGAAATTCACAGTGAAGTTCAACGAAAATTCACAGTAAAGTTCGTTCGAAATTCGTATAAAATTCATAGTGAAGTTCTTAGGAAGTTCAATGGAAATTAACACTGAAGTTCGTTGGAACTTCGTATGAAGTTCACAGTAAAGTAAATAGAAAGTTCAATGGAATTTCACCCTGAAGTTCGTTTAAAAGTCGTATGAAATTTACAGAGAAGTTCGTAGGAAGGTCAATGGAAATTCACAGTGAAGTTCGTTGAAAATTCGTATGAAATTCACAGTGAAGTTCGTAGAAAATTCAATGGAAATTCACACTGAAGTTGTTGGAGCTTAGTATGAAACTCACACTGAAGTTCAGTGGAAATTTACACTGAAATTCACACTGAAATTCGATGGAATTTTGCATTGAAGTTCTTTGGAAGTTCAATGGAAATTAACACTTAAGGTCGTTGGAAATTCGTATGAAATTCATACTGAAGTTCGTTGGAAATTCGTATGAAATTTACACTGAAGTTTATAGGAAGTTCAATGGAAATTCACACTGAAGTTCGTTGTAACTTCATATGAAGTCCACATGATGTTCGCTTGAAATTCCATTGAAATTTACAATGAAGCATCTTGAAGGAAATGAGCCTGCCAGTCTTTCGTGGAATATGTATGCCTTATTTTCTATGTTCAATGCATGTGCTTGCGATTTCACACAGCTTTTTCGTATTGTTTATCTGTATTTCTACTTTTTATTCTGGCGTTTTCTTCTTTGAGACATCAAAACAGCATCTGTTTTCTGTTGTTCTGTTTTATCTGTTGTGACGTCGGCTTCCTATTGTGATGTTTGTTATTTGTATAGCTGAGTGCATGTACCTGAGACTACAAGGGAGTTCACTGTTTGAGGAGGACCCTGCTTACGGCATGGGTATTTTCAAGGGTGTTGCTGAGACTCGAGGAAAGGACGGGAAATACACCGAGTACAAAGCCATGGACGACTCAGGCTTCATGGTTATGATGGTGCCCGAGTGGGAGAATTGGGTAATAGGTAAAATAATCTTTTTTAATAAAGATTTTTCTAAAAAAATCACTAAAATGTCGATATTGAATTTTTTGCGCATCTACTAATGTATATACTCGCACATATTGTTAGCAATAACTCTAAAATATAAATCAAACAATTCTAAAATATAATTAAACAACTAAAGCGACGCACTTGATTTTAAGATTTCATCGATCATCACGATCAAAATTTTCAGAAGAAGCTCTTTGACCTCCTTGAAATCTCTATCCTCGTACGTAAACATTAGTACTAATTCTCAAAATGTGACGGGAGTAATGGGGAGTTACTCTCCCGTACCTCTTAAATAAGATATGTAGAATTATGTTTCTCTTTGGTACAGGAAAGCGCAATGCAAGCGGCGAATTCGTGGCGATGAAGTCTTACATAGCCGGTGGTACCACTGCCTTAGAGGTGAGCCACGGGGGTTTTATGGTAATTAGACGTCACGGAAATGAAGATGTGTGGGACGTGGATCCACTGCTGCATTTTGAATGCATTACAGGTATCTTTTATCGTTAAAATAAGTTAAATGAGATATCAAATTAAATCGAAAAACGAAAATTGATTTTTATTGATAAGGTGTATCATTAATGCTACTTCATAAAGCTTTTCATTTATTTTCTAATTTTGAAAAGACTTGATAAAGTTATAGTGTCATGTTCTAGTTATAATCTGTTAAAGGTTCCTTTTTGCTACGTTGTTCAGTACGTTAAACAAGTTAGTTCCACAGAAACAGAAAAAAAATCTTGAAAATGGTGTCTTAAATGTCACGGGTAAATTGAGAACATGAGGTAATAAACTGAGCTAATAAACTTAGAGTGATACTTTGCTTCTTGTAAGAAGCGACACACTTGGAAAAAGTACCATAAAATACTTACTACAGCATTTGTTAGCATTTACATAAATCAAAACCTTTAACAATAAATGAGAAAGACAACAGGGTGCAATAAACTGAATTGGGTTAGCTCTTAGACTTCAAAGCGAAAAGGATGTTCTTCTGAACACTGAAAAGAATATAGACCCCCACCACCCCCAAAAACTGCTTAATTTAGGAACACAGCTCCTATAAAACGATCTATTCGAAAGAATATTACGGGTAAATGAAAGTGACTTGGAAGATCAGTTAAGACTGGAAATTCGAAAAGTTCATTGATTTCTCTCATCTGAAAGAAATCTACTGCTGAATGTAAACAAACATTTGGAACGGAGACAAAAAGGGGAGGCAGAGGGGGAGTTAAGAATCAGTGAGAAAGTGTCGTATAATAGACTGGGAGGGCCATAACTTGATATCAAAATTATAGCGGTCAGCCAAAGTAACCAACCAGTTATAGGCGTGCATGTTTTTGACAATTCTACCTTCAAACGGATGTTAATGCACCTCGTCACTGGTTTACATAGCTTGTCCTTTTATGTGTTCCTGCCGTGCTACTCTTAAACAGCATGAGTTTCCTTATCCCGTAAACAACCACTGGCTGTTTATGTAAACGCAAGCTGTTTATTATTTCCCTAGCTAAGGCTGCTCATGTTTTGTTATCATTGATATGTGGTGTAAATTATTTCTAGAAAACACAACAAAATTCAACACGGCACGAAAATGCATATCCTCGGCACTCATGTAAAATTTATAATCTCTAGCTTTTAACGCTTTTGAAGAGTTCATTGGAAGCGATTTGCTGAGAAAAAATACTCAAATTGGGAATAAACCTGGGTCGTATTATCAGATCCCGTGCAGTTTGTGTGCGCTCTTTTTCTTGCATTGATAAGTAATGTTCCTCTGGTGTTTTGGTCGTGCAAAACTTTGAATCGTCAGTGTTTCAGTTATAATTTCAGTATCTTGTTTATAGTTTCAAAGTTTGAACTTCTTTTAGGCATTATAACGAAATAGATGTCTATCCAATTATGAATGTTTACTTCCAGAAAAGGAGCTTGCCTTGCCACAAAAAAGATTCTTCTTTATGTAAGTCTAGAAAACGTTTCAACAATCATCCAAAAGGTTATGTCTAATTTTGCCACAACATGTAAAGATGCTCTGTAAAATCTGACGAGAATAAACTGTCCAATCATCTGCAATTTGGCGGTTTTTATAAGACACACAGGGTGCACACTTACTGGCAACATAGTTTGGTTTGTTTTTGACTTGATAATAGTCAAAATTCCTCTATGCCTGAAAAATATTTTGGAGGTAGCGATCAAATAAAAGACAGTGTACATGATTGTTTAAGGGTTGTACTAGCGATATCAACGTGTTCATGATAATTGCGTTATTATTCCAAAATCATGAGTTCACAATGATGAATTTTTTCGTCCTCCGGTTGGAATGCCACGCAGATAGAATGATCCATTTCCTGGATGAGCAAACCTTTAAAACTAACCTTAGAATCAAAATCGAAATGCTTCATTTAAACGACAAATAAAGCGTCTGTTTTGTTTTTTATCAGTGCATTTATAGTCATTGCCGTAGCAGCAGTTACGGTATCTACAACTCTCCGAATTGTCCAGTCTGCGCGTGGCTGTCTTTATTTTCCAGAAGTTTGTACACTAAGGTAATTTTTTTCCGTATTATGAATTACATCGTGAAATATGTAACAAATATATATATATATATATATATATATATATATATATATATATCATTATATATATATCATTATACTTTTGAGAGCAATTAATAATAGGACATGATATTTTATTGAAGTCGGTACAGTAAAAGTAATGTCAATACATCAGTTTAATGTTTGGGTTCGGTGAGGCACCAACAATGTTTTAGTCCCCAAGGAATCAATATGTTTGATATTAAAAAATGAAATATAAGAAATGGAGCAGCGTTGTAGAAACTAATATTTCAATATGTCACCGGTGTTATGCGTAAAAGGACATGTTGAAAAATTCTAACAAAGAACAATTATCATTTTATAGAATGAAAAATAATACTTTACAAACCAATCTAGATTTCATTGAAAAAGTATGTTAGGTTTATAATAGAGATACACATAATAACATTTTTAATGATAGGAAAGAAATTGAAGACACGCTAAAACCAAGAATCGAGAGGAAAAAGAATGCGTTCAACAGCAATTATGGTGATGCTGCAGTGTATAAAGATATTGTGCTGCAGTGCTACACGAAAACTAGCACCATTCGTAGGGGCCTTGTTATGATACAAGAGCTTTTTGATCAGCTTGGAGAATACACTAACAATGCTTTCCTTTCTCTGAAAGGTATACCGACCGAACTACTTTCCGGAGACTTTGCCTACTCGCTTAAGGTATATGAGGACTATAAAAAAGGCGTCGGTAAAGCGGCAGCACTAAGTTTTGTTGGTTTGCAAATTGAAGTTGGCCTTGCTGCTTACAGCTTAGCAACGACAACCGTCACCACTGCGGCCGTAGCTTTCGCGGCAATCGGAGCAGCTATCGCTATTTTTGTAGCAGTTGCTGATATCATCAGCAGCATATTGCAGGAGAAAAAAATACGCAATACTTTGCGGACAAACAAAGCAGAGCTTCTACAAGGGGAAAGAGATATCGACAAAGCAACTATGGGCATGATTGAATTTCAGAAAGAAATCTGTAAGGAGCTACTTGTGCCACTCAGTAAGTTAGCTCAGGCAGGTGCTCCATTGAGCAACGATTTTCAGAACTTTATGAACATGTTAGTCCGCCATAACACCTTTGTTGTTACGCAAGAGATTTGCAACCAACACCACATGTACAGTAACATCAAATTTGGATTCGTTGCAACGCTGAATGACTGGTTGCAAATCATTCTTGATCATGTACAAAATGATATCGAAGGTCTTAAATGCAAGGTTGAGCTCGCTAAAGATTTGGCAAATTTCGCCAACACCCTCCGCGATGATGTCCTGGTCCGCAAGAGAAAACCGGCCGCCATTTTTAACTTTGTAGCAGAAAACAAACCTCAAGCCATCCGACAGCAACTTTTTAACAACGAGTTTGAGCTCATTCGACATATAGCTAAGAACATCATGCCTGAAGATAGTTGTTACTGGGGGATAAGCTTGGAACCTTTCAGGCGTGGAGAAGTAACCGCAGCCAATTATCAGGAGTCTTCTGTTGTGCCGCCATGTGACAGTCCTGAAGTGTCTTCGCAAACCTCAGCCATAGCATCAGGAGTCGTCAGCAATCATCCGCCCTGTCGAATCATCAGCAGCCTTGATTCTGCCATTGTCCATGATGTCAGTGGTCTCATGCGCTTTATTGCACGCGTCACGCGTCCTAGCGACCGTTGCTATTGGGGTTATGATCTAAACGCAATCCGTTCAAAATCGCAGTCTGATGATGATCTAAATAATGCCGCGATTAATCCTGTGCTCGTCACTACATTGCGCCTGTCATTCCCCTCCCCGAACCATGGGTTGTATGCTGCTGCGAAGACAATGGTTTGCTCCTTCTTTAAAATCTGCACCAATGACGCTTGGGTGAACTTCATTCTCTGCATGACTAATCCGGTGTGGACATCTGTCACTGGTTCTTGTGCAGGAATACCAAACGCTGATGGATGCCACATTACCACCAACACTTACACGTGCTAAATCCAGCCCTTGAACAGCAAGGCAGCACAATGGCTTTGTCACTTTTATATTTAACTATGTATATTCAACTGGGATCACATTGTAGTGAAAGACTCCTGTTAAATTAAAATATAATTGTATGTTTTGATTTTTTGTTTCGATATGCTCAGTTTGTAAATAAATTTTGATGGCAAAATGGCAATGTCAATGATAATAATAATAACATTGTGATTTCTGCATAATGATACCTAAGAACAGCTAAAGGTCCAAGTTTATTTCTTTAAAATGAAAGCTCGAATTAAAACCATTTATTATGTCTATGTTTTGAATGCTTAAATGCTCACTCAGGTCATACAACAGTGTGCGTGATATACATATACAAATATTTTTTTTTGATACGTTAAGCAATATTTTGTGAATAAAAGAATGTACAAACATAACATTGTTTTTAGATTCCATTTTCTACACTTTGTGCTGTTTTTCATAGAACACCCTTCTAATGTTAACTTCTAAATGTTTTCTGATTTTATGATGTGAATGTTTGATAGCCGGGCTGTTACACTATGCTAAGCATTTTAATGAAAAAGACCGCTAATGTACAAATTTCAAAGAGGCTTTGGAAAAATTGTTGACGCTTCGATAAATACAAATTTCCTTACTGACATATAAAAATATTAATTTCTTAAACAAATTCCGCCAGTTTTTAGTTAAGGAGGTGCGTTCCTAGTGAAGCATAGGGCTACATTCCAAACAATTTCTCCGTCTTTACTTCTCAGCACCGTTGTTTCCTGTCATGATAAAGTCACCCTGCATTTTGTTTCCCTAAAGACATAATCCACTTCATATTATGGACCGTTACAACAAGACTTGTGCTACACTTTTTAATAAGATAAAATAAATAAGATAAAACCCATTGTCGAAAAACTTATAACACTTATAATTCGGTTTGGAAAAACTCTCTGTAAAGTATAAAGCTCTCCTTAGTAAAGTTCCAGATTGTTGACACACTTTTTAGTCACACTGTATAAACGCAAGTTATGGAGAATGCCTGCAAGTAATGTATCGATCCAATAATGCTACAGCCAAAATATTAAAATTCCTTTACCTATAGCCCAGTTATCCAACCCTTACCATCAAAACCATGTTATGCCATGGCTTTGTACCCCGTGTATTGTGTCGTTCTTTCCAGGGGTGTCAGAAACACCCTTGAAGATACCCAGACCGTACCTGGCCCCCTACGTAAAAAAGGCTGCTGCTTTGTAGTCCGAGTTACACACACTTAACTGCATGGTATAGAGAATAAGTTACATTAGAAAAGGCACCACCACAGAAAATACATAACAATAGAAAGAGTAATAAATTGACAATACAAAAAAATATTGAAGGAAGTTTGAAAAGGATTGCATAAGCCATCAGTCAGAATGGAGTCACCGGAGAGTCAACAGTACTAATTTTTTAATTAAAATTAGACAGTTCTGATAATCGACTGTGCAACAACTGTAAAATAAAAGAAAATACTGTTACTCTGTTGCTGATACGTTGTGGAAATACAAAATTATTGCGGGAAATTCTTATAAATAATAGTTTCAATTTAAGCAAATTTGCATTAGACACAAGGAGGTGCTTGAATTGGTGAACAATGACCGAATTGACAAAAATCCAATATGCTACTAATTATGATTTATTACAGGCACGTTTATTCAAAAATTGATGCCATTTGAAAAATCGGTCAATATTTTGGACATGAGCCGTATTGTTATTCAAACAAAACAAACAGCTTGTGATAGCACGGGCATTGATATGAATTTTTATTTTAATTAGCATCAATGATGTTAATATTAACACAAGACAAGTCACGATTTCCGATTGTGATTTTTTGGTGCTTGCTTATTGCTTATTGTACAAATCATGAACAGTTGCTTTCAGCTGTATCGCTACCAATGCCTTTAGCCGCTTCTAGCTATCACAAGCCAAAGTACACATGCGAGACCCTAATCGTGCGAAATCAAAACTTGCTGCACTCGTAGTCTTGTCTTTCGTTTTACAGTATGTAATCTGTAGGATAGTCTGAGGTATCGAGTTTGCTTATGCCCTGCTCCCAGTCGTTACAAATGGCGTTTGTCTGTATTTCAAAGCATAGACTGTCTGTCGGTGAATAGCAAAGAAGCGTTTTCACTCTACTCGCTTTTACTATAGGCGTAATGAAAATCTTACATGACCGTCTTGCCGAGTTCTAATACTGAAAAACCCACAATAATCGGTATATACAGAGCGATTTTAATTTATAATAAATGCCCTGCACATTTCATAATCCATGAAAAGTCGGTTTTGCCCCTTAGCATTCTTTATTGTTTTGCTTTGTGCACTAATTACACTGTTGTTTATTTTAATTGGTAACAAATATGGTTAACATTAATTTTAATTACAATCATCTTAAGCTAGATCAAATACAGTTTCATATATGTAAATTCAGTTGACGTTATCTAAAATTCTACATAACTCTTTTCTTTACTTAAAACTCAAATTAAGATTAAAATAATTGTATTTTAGATATCTTTAGCTTATATTTATCGTATCTGAAGTTCAATTCAAGATAAAAAATTCCACTGCTAATTATATCTAAAAATAATCAAAAGTAATGTATATGAGCTTGTACTCTATTAAATTCGGTTTTTACACTCTTTCGATTTGTCATTAAATAATGTATGATATCAAATCATATTTAGGGATGATATCAATTATTTGGTTATATCAAACGTTGTACAGTAAAAATTATTTCCTGGTGAAATTTAATTGAAGTTATGCAATGCAACTTGACATCAAATATGAAATTTAATACGCAGTTTTAAATAAGGCATAGAAAAGTAACTTCCTAATTGCTATCTGGCAATAACAGACCTTTTCTGCACCGTAAAGGTCGACAGCAAACATAACTAAATATGCCGATGGTTGACACAGAAGATGCAAATGACGCTGATCTGTCTTTTCCCAGTCTGTCAGTTGTCATCGGTATCGGTTTTATAAAGTGGGCAACTGATAAATTGCAAAGCGGCGAGAGCAAACGACCTGAAAGCAGAAAAAGTCACACCTTTCATTCTGTGTCATCTAAAAATGTTACTTATCTTGGACTTAATAGCATTCCCTTTAAAGGCTACAGTATTCTTTTTTTACATTTCTGATATCATAAGTAACAACATGACCTATCCATTAAAGAGCAGTTTGCATTCACTCATTTTATTGTTTAGTTACACATCAAAACGGAAATCACAAAATATGGGGTTGGTCAAGCTAGTATTTGGATTGGTGACCAGTCAACCAGCCAGTCAACAGTACGTCCAATGAGAGATTACTGTGCGAGGCAGTCGCAGGACGAGACGAGTGAGCTCACTAACATCTGTTGCGCTTTAGCATTTTGTACGATATAAAAATGTCTTTGCCACAGTGAGTATCCCCTACCCTTCTAATGAACCCGGTCGACCTGCCAGATCAGCACCCGAAACGACTACGGTAATGTGACCGTCACAGCCACGAGCAACTGACAATGTGGCAACCGTGACAGTGTTAAGTCGTGACAACAGCGTGTGTGAAACAACCACGTCCGGAACTGTTACGGATGACTGTTGAAACGAAATCGACACATGCTGAATCACGTGATCGTAACAATATAAAAAAAGAGACCCACAATTTTGACAACGTTACGTAAAAAACATTGCCGACTGAGACATTTCCCGTGGAAAGGGCAACCTCGTGCAATTATACAGGGCAATGCATTTATGACGTGGCCTTTGCAGTGACAAGATAGAGTGTGAGATGTCGTACCCACTGCTTGTACGTCGATCTTGTGACAACAATTTGGAGTTGTCGCTAAAGAGGTGATAAAAACGGCTCCACCATTGCAGAAATCACGAAAGCCAGCACCAAAGCAAGATGAAATGAATGGTATGCTTAAGTACACAACTAAATATTAATAATGTCCAAAAAGTATGCAAAGGATCGTTTTATACATTGGAATGTAAAAATTTTATAACCATGATGTGAATTCCAACATAAAACAACGGATATTGATCACATCTTTCCTTTTGCAAGTGGTGTGCAGGCTCCTTTTGAAGGATTGGGTTCGGGATATTATTTATTCATTTTTCCCAACAAGAAAACGAATAGTTTGGTTGTTTTGCCTATTCTTCAATTTCGTTTTGTTTTATTCTGGATTCCACCCCTGGAATTAGAGGAAGTTTGGCTTAGAGGAAATTTTTATCTTGACCTTCGCTCTTAAGAGATAGAGGCAGAACAGCTAGAGATTGTAGCCAGCGATGAATAGAGGTAATCCACCATAAACGCATATTTTTGTTGTGATTGCTTGTCGCATATTTGTGTTTATTGCGATAACAAATGGCAGAAACTGTGTTAAGGGCGAGTATCTGGAAAGTATTGTATGTTCTGGTGCGCGAGTCAGAGCCATGCAGCCTACAGTAACGTCCCAGTTACCACAATATTGAATGTGGCGGAAATGGTTATCACAGTAACGATTGTTGTTAACGGTTAACATGACAACTGGAAGTGACGGCATTGCCGAAAATATTGCCACAGGAACCAAAGCAACGATAATAGTGATCATGGCAGTGGTGGTTAAGAGCTTGGGGCCATGTGATGACATCATGATGACCTTCCAATACTTTTCCGACAACGTGACTTTAATTTTGCTCACGCTCAAGATTATATGGCAACGGCAATTTGTTGGTGGTTGTTATGATGGGGTGGTGATTACGACGCCCTAATACAAATATATTCACCATCTGTTTTATTTGGACATGAAGGTATTCTTGGCTACACTGACTCGACAGAGTCAAGTTTAAATAGTTACTCGGAAAGAGTAAAACCTTTGTTACCAGCTAAGTCATACAAGTCTGCCTTCGACGTGAGAAACTGGATAAAAGTAACTAAAGAAGTCGAAGCTACAGTAAAAGCAATAATGACATAATGTTATTACCTGTCACACTAGTTCTGCAGCTAAAAAGGTGTTGCAATAACAAGTTCCTTTTTGTATAGAACCGTTTTCGTGTACATAAATGCAAGGCCATAACACATCCATTTATTGAGTAAACTACTTACAGAAAGCTCCAAACCATAAAAAGTTCAACAAAAACACAACGAAATAATTTGGATACTCTTTAAGATGCTTCGACAAGTGTGTGTAGCAGTAAAGTAAGGATATAGATTACGTGTATTATGTAAGAGCAAAAATTGACTGGCTGTAAGTGTTTTATTAATTATTTGTTAATATCCCTGTCAAAATGGTCAATAATTTATATCAAAGCCATAAGCGTTATGCTACTAACCCGTAAACAGCCAGATGTCCGTGCAACGTTGATGCGAGTTTGAGATGGCCACCCAACCAATTCGCAACATTGAATCATGCTGTAATAGAGCTTCTATAGAACAAGATAAACAACGTTTCTTTTTCACCAAAACCCGACTTTCACCGACATCTAATAAAAGGCATTGAGGCAAGGTTGAATATACTGCGGATCAATAGATGTCGGATCAACATCTGCTTTTGGCTGTTTGTGGAAGTCGAAACAACGTCTACCATCCAACGCTGGATAAATTATCCTACGTCTAATCAATGTTTCGAAAAAGTTGGAAATAAAAGTCGAAACAAGATCTGTCAACAAGGCTGAGAAGTTGACCCGATCAAACCACAACATTAAATCTGATGGTGCTCTGGTTCTTGCTTGTCGCGACCATGGATGAACGTATAAACAACGTCTTTGACACAGCTTTGGGAAGCTTTTGCTGGCAACTGCAACGCACAACCATTAACAACATGCTTGTGTAATAGGTCACCGGAAGGGATAGCCATGATGGGTCACTTTGAAAGCAGACCAAAATGAAGGCGTAAAACATGAGAATTTCAAGAGCGAGCATGTTATTTCCCACCCTCTTTTGACAAATATTCATTGAAATCAATTTCATACGCATCTTGTGTGGCTGAAATTGAAATGGTTGCCACGACAAAAAAACGAGCACGTGAAATATGAGAATTTCAAGAACACGCGAGTTGTTTGCTACCTTCTTTTGGTAAAATATTGATGAAATCCATACGTATCCTGCATATCCGGATGACCTAAGGGTGGGGTGCATCATGACGCATTAATATTTTCCTGACGCCGGGAGAGAGACCTTACCGAAGTTCCGTTTACCAGAGCTCGCAATGTTTACTGGGCTACATGCTGGTCTATTTAATACATTAATTTTGACTGTTGGTTGGCAAGTTATCCAAAAGCAACCACCACCTAAGGGCTTACTTTGGACCATTGAATACCGTACAATGCTAATACCTCTCACCCAACCCTCCATAAAGGACCATACAATATTTAGGTGTATATGGAACTAGATCATTTCCGTATCTCAAACAAGGTTTTTTATATCAGAGGGTTTAGAATAACCAGACGGAATCAAATAAGACATCTGCCTGTGTCTTCTCCTGTCCAGGATTGTGGTATTTCTCTGTATAAGTAAAGGTGTCAAGTTGTAGAGTAGATCATTGCATGATAAATGTGTAAGAGATATCATATAACAGATTTGAAAACTCTTAACAACTTTTAAATGATTGAATATTTGGATTACATGTATTCTCGAAAGCGTTGCCATAGTTACTTTAAAGAATACTTTCATTTTTTTAATCAATTGCACTCATCAGTTTGATTAACTTGTACAATACAAACAAAAGAACAGTTTTTTATATTGAGTGTAATTGAAAAACTTTCCAATTGAAGAAATATTTTAACACAAATGAAATAATTTAGTTCAAAATGGTATGGAGTGTGATATGTGATCTGGTGTGCCACCAGCCTGAAGAAAAACGGTTTCATTCAAAATACTAAAAATTAGTGCGTAAGAATGGTGTGACATTACAACACCGTGACACAAGCACTATATATACACAGGCTTAATGCAGATAAAGGTGTGTAAAATATACGTGTATCGTACATGTGTCGGATCCTCTATTCACGTTCAGTTTGACTATATGCATGTAATTAAATCTGACTCATAAATTTTGTTTCAATGTTTTTCACTGCTTATTTACCTTCATCCAGATATGGTGTTTATGGACTGATCCGATGTTTCCAATTGCGCATACAATCCAGTCGTCTGAGGATTGTTTTTTATTCATCTCGTTGACAATGTATGGCCTTTTCTGACATACTCTTTGGTAGTGGCCAATTTCTCACAATAACAGACTTCGTCCGTCTGATGATTTTCCCAAACTTGTAGCGCGGCTAGTGATTTCTTCTGGTGTTGCTGCGTGTGCATTTTCTTTTCACCGTGCCTCGTGATGCCATGTTTTTTTCCGGTTTGAAACAGTCGTCTGCTTCACACTGTATAGACTTGAGAAGTGTGTACTTTATAGTTCTCTTCAGCTTTGATCGTACACTTCTTGATCGTTATTTCATTGCCGAAAAGTTGCAGTTTTCTCTGGGTTATGTTAGATTTCAGACCGAAAACAGGTTTGTCCCTTAACATCTCACCATGGTTTGCTGGCGGGTAGCAACAGCCACCGATTAGCCTTCTAGCCCAGATAATACATTTTTCTGGTATCATATCGTCCTGTTCCAGACTTTGAAATTAAAATCTAACTAGCATTCTGTTTTCTTAACATAAGCTTCAAGTTTGTTCAAAACTGGAGCTAAACGAAGATTCCCACCTTGATTGACCCATGCTGGGTGTTGTAAATATCAAAGCTTTTGTTTGAGCACTAGAGAACCAACACCCGAACTTTGTAGGCTTCATTGTTGTCAGATAAAAGTCCATCGAAAATTAAATGGACTGGCATGTCTATTTGAATGCTTGAAGCCATTTCTGCAGCGGATATTAAATGTTTCGCAGCAATAAAATATAAACTTTTTGTGTCATTGCACAATACAGGGTAAGCAGTTATAATGTTTGTAAAAAATCTTACTATTGTGATTCATTTCCAGTGTTGGATTCTAAGTTGATAAACTTTTGTATTCTGTTCCGTCTGTATTTTTATGACGTTTATTTTAATGCCCCAACATTTAGGTTTTTAGGTTTCTCAGGTTTTGCAGCATTGCATATTGTAATTAACGTTTTTGTTAGGTTTTTTACTGAGGGCTCAATGTATTTGTTGAGTTATGGATTTCTTATTTTCCATATCTATTTCATAACTTGCGGTTTGATCCTTACTATTTGACATCCTGGGTGGAGGAATGTAGCTAGTTATTTTGTTTTTTGTTATGTTTCTTTATGATTTTTCTAGGGTGCAACATGTTATTATAGCGCGGGGTGTATGTACTTATTTGTCTTTTGTTACAGTAAAATTGGACTTATTTGTGTTTTGTCAACAAACACCATAAGGTTTGTTATATTTATTGGCTTAGTGATTTGTTATATGGCACAATAACAGCGAAAGATTACAAAAGTGTAGTTATATGTCTGCCTTTCTGATGAATGCATTTGACCTATTGCCAGATCTATAAACGATGCCACAAAGACCTCCAGCAAAGACGGCGTAACCGTCAGAGGTAACGTAGTATTCTGATGCACAATGTGTAAGGTAATTTTAAAGAAATGCGCAGAATGAAAAGTCATGCATTTAAGTGGTTCGAGATTAATTAAAACGGATTTTAGGCAGCAGAATGAAAAGAATAGGAGATTAGCTTTGCGTAGTTAAGCATTTCCAACTTAAAAAGCCACTCTTTGGCTTATCCACAGTAAATAATTGGACTGGACAACCACTCAATTGAGGAAACAGTTCTATGAGAAAGCCCTTTCTATATATGTGCCTATTGATTTGCCCATGGAGATATATAGCACATATGCTTAATGCATTTGTTCCATATTTATCAATAGTAACATTCCTAAATACACATAACAACATGTAGTTAAAGTGCTGGAATTATCCTATTCTTAAACTACCTTCTCTGCCCATTTCTTTAAAAGGAAGTGACGTATTACTCGATGTGAGTTTAAATTATGCTTGCATGTATGTAAAGTGTACGTGCCGATGTATGATTATTGTAGGGAGGAATGTACCTGTTTGTATGTTACTGTTGCAGGATGGAATGTATGTGTTTCAACTGTTTGACTACTAACTTACCAGCAGGGTTGTGGTTCTGGTCGAATTGTTCCAATGTGTTACGATATCATGGCTATGTGGTTAGTCATTGAACTAAAATATTTTTGTGCTAAGTGTATTACGTTTTATAGCATTTCGATATTTATATGTTAAACCCTATAAATTTGATACCGAATTCCAGATCGCACAATTGACACACACTAAATACGCATAACCCTACCTTTAAATTATTGTGGTGAAGTATTTCACAGCAGTTGCTAGTAAAAATTTGTTGACAGCGAGTCAGATGAAATAAAAACAATTCGAAAAGGGACCGTGAAGAACCCGAGGAATAAAGAAGCCAATGCGCAACAGAACTCTGTTAACAAATCTTGTCATTCACACAATCATAATATACAGCGCGTTATATTGATTCACATGCACAGTCAATGTGAAGCCTGTGCACACCATGTGTACAGATGCTACATGTAGGCGGAAACAGCTTTTATGGCAACTTGAAGACCTTGCTAGGCTTCCGTCTTGGACCGTTGATGAAGATCTGGTTGGTGTTCACCCCTGTTGCAACAAATTACTTTTCTAATGTTTCAGTAACTTGTCTTTAGTGTCGAGTAAAAATACATCCTCAATTTTTTTATAAATCAGGACCAGCTTGGATACTTATCAATGAATAATAGTAGAATTAGATGAGACATTTGGGAAGTTTTATCTTAATATCTCACGTGTTTAAATGAACCGTCTCATTTGTTTTAACTTTAAATTAGTTCATACATTCCGCTCCTCAGTGACAGTTGTTGGGAGTTCAATTTTTCAGGAGAGGGTACAAGTTTTGGTCAAGTCTGAAAGCAGTCAATTAAAAACCCACCCGAAGTAGTAAATTTACTTCTTACATGAAAATACGCAGTTTAATACGAAACTAGACAGGGTTCATGATTGTCGTGTCGCTAGAGTGATCAGACTGATGGCAAGGAGGTCATTGGTTCCACCTTCTCCCTTTTCACCCGAAACGCCACCCATGGTATGCATATAGGCATTGCATGCGATAACCTCGGCTGTCCATAGATAGGAGTGTACACATATAATTGGAGACTACGCTTCAACAAAAAATGCGTCTAACAAGACAGAGTTGTCCATCGTACTAAGTAGGGCGCCGACCTGTAAAACAGCTCTGCGCTTGCAGCCGGAGGGCGATGGGGTAGTATTATATGAACCATTGTGGAGAAAACGGCACATAACTGAAATTCATATAATTATTATTATTGTGTCCACATTTATTCGAAATAAAGTGGCGGTGTTGAGATTCAACCGTTGAGGCCCATCACTGAGATGTCTTCCGGTAATAAACACTAATAACTTGAATGTCTGTTGCTATTTTCAACTATCTTTACTTGTTTCTTCAAACAGTTGGTATATAGAGATATCTCTTTGCAAGTACATTCTAGTTTTAACAAAATGAAATCACTTTTAATTCATTATTTAACTGTCTTAAATTTAATTGTAAAAACTGAAAGACGTTTACAACATTTTACTAAGTGCGTATAACCCTACCCTTAAATTATTATGGTGAGGTATTTCACAGCAGTTGCTAGTAAAAATTTGTTGATAGGGAGTGATCTCGTGAAATTAAAACAACTCGAGAAGAGACCGTCAAGAACCCGAGAAATAAAGAAGCCAATGCGCAACAGAACCCTATTAACAAATCTTGTTATTCATACTATCATAATATACAGCGTGTTCTATAAATTAACATGCACAGACAATGTGGAGCCTGTGTATACAATATGTATAGATGTTTTATGCAGGCGGGAACAGCTATCATGGCAACTTGGAGACGATACTGTCATCTGTCGCGGACCATGGATGAAAATCTCCTGGTTGGTGTTCATCCCCTGTTACTACTTATAAGAAGGACGAAAAAGACAATCTTTTCCGCTCGTACTAATTACTGTTTAACTTTTCTGATGTTTCAGTAACTTGTTGAAACAGAACCCAGTCTAAATGCTGCACAATGCTATGCTAAAAAATATTCATTAGGTGGATAAAATGGTGCACCCCTCGGTTAGATAGCTCGTACCTTTGGTTGTAACAGGCCAACCACCTATTCTGTCCATGAATCAATGCCTAATTATTCGTTTTACTAAACAGTCATTCATCTAATTTATTAGTAAGTTTATTGTAAAGTGCTCCCTTCCTCTCAAGCGTTGGAGCAAGAGGAATGGTGAAGTGGTGTCTGTTTTTACATAACCCCTGGAAAACAAGTCCCTTGTTATAAATGATTGGTTACCCGGGTGTTTGCTCGATTGAATACGTGAGGCATAAGCATTTGAGGTTTTCAACATTTCATTCTTTTCTCTTATTAATCTAATTTTCAGTATACTTATTTCCCCTATTTGCACACTTCTAATCTTTATTCACTGCCATATATTTAACCATCACATCGTATTCCATCCGATATATTCCAGTTGATGTTTCTATTGACATTCTTATATTCAAATGCATGTTTTTATCTAGATTGAAATGTATGTTACGATTATCGAATTTTCTGTCTATGAAAGACAGTAATTATTAAATAATTTTATCACGAAAGTTTCGTGTTTAAAAATTTGAATTCAAAAACATTTCAAAAACATTTCTAATTTCTTGTTCTGGTTCATCCACAGGTTTACAGTAAAAGTTATAATTTAGATTTGAAGGTCTCCATTTCAAAAAAGAAAGTCTACATTCTGTAAAACAAGTCGTTACACAAGAACTACACTACAAAGAATGTTCTCCAGAGAGTTAATCGAGCCACAAAGAAGGCAAAGTCTATACCATGCCTTTGTATTTAAACTTTGTTATAGGAATCAAACCGTTTTTACAAAGCCTGGTGGAATTTTAATTGAAAACTCAATAATAAAATTACAGTAAATATAAACAATATAGAAATGTAATTGTATTTCACTACCCGCAGAAAGAGAGAAAGAGAGAGGGAGAAGAGAGACAGAGAGAAAGAGAGAGAGAGAGAGAGAGAGAGAGAGAGAGAGAGAGAGAGAGAGAGAGAGTGAGTGAGTGAGAGCGACGAGAGTTTGACAGTTTGTTATATCTTTTTTTTACAAACCGTAAATGGTTAGATATTTGACTACACAAAGAACATTCGAAGAAATAATTAAAAACTAAAACCACAATTTTAGATCCACTCCATGTTAAATTTGTTTTTTATTTAAACTGATGAAATTTTTTTGCAGCTATAACAATTGATACAACATGACGATATAGATAGATATGTTAGATAAGGGTACCAATAATGTAAAATGGTACATTATGCTGCTCCTTCTTAAATACTGGAAATTATTGTGGATACCTGGTACTTGGAGAACTGATGATGAAATACATTTAAAAAAAATAATATCTTTGTGTTTATTGCTTTCTTCCTTTGAAGGACGATTCAGTCTGTTTCGTATGTCTAATTTAATCTTTTGAATCATGTTATTATTTCAGGGAGAGATGCGAATGGGGGATGGCATGTCAGTAAGGCACACACATTGGAGTACAGAAAGTACTGTACATGGCGGAGGCACACCACTGGGAAGAGCCCGGATTGAGCGTGTGTAGTAGCTGTTTCACGGTGCCTTCATTTGTGCTCGGGTCAGTGGCCTTGAGGTCCTGCACGATGGTACTGAAACACAAACAGTTAGGAAACAGCGCTTTGCCGCACAGGTCAGAATACGTCTTCACCGACTCTATCTGAGCACGCATTCTACTGGCGTCTTCTTCTGACTGTCTGACCTGCTCTTCTGTGATGGCGGAACAGTCGTTGTCGCGATACAAAGCCAACGCGTAGAAATCAAAGTAGTTATCAGGCTTTATGCGGGCGATTACGCAAAGGATATCCTTGTTCTGTATAGTCGTGGCGAAGTCCATTTTATCTGGGTTATTGCCGTGGTTAAAAGACCAAACGACATTCCGCGTGATGTCGTTGACCTTATCTATACCGTCATTAAGATTGGAGGTCACAGCCTGCTCGATCAGGCTTCGGTATCGGGTAATCCTCGCCTGTTGCTGCATAGTACGCCAAGCCTGCTCTGTGACGTCACATGTGGGGCGCATTGGCTGCAAAGGGTAGAAATCGTATTGGTCGAGATCAGACAGAACAATGGCGTAGAAACAAACAACATCCCTCTCAGAGAGTTTGCGACCATAATCAGCCTTTTCGAGTGAACCTGTGTATAAAACGTTAAAAGGCTATGCATGTCAGAAGATCACTGTTGTTCACAAACAAACAAACGAACGAATGACAATAGATCGAATTCCTTGAAGCAAAAATAAAATTATGTCCATGCCATCAAATTTGCAAGTGTATTTTTAGTATAATTTCATACTTGTTAACTACAACATATACTTTTAGTGCAGTAGTATGATGTTTTACGAAAACCCTACTTTCCACCAGTATCTAGGAATTATCTGTAATTAGACGCGTCATTTCAAATTTTATCTACGCCTCAACTTAAATATTTAATTATAGTTTTTTAAAATGAAATATAAATATAAAATACAGTTTTTTCGATTATAATAAAAACTTTTGTTTCTATTCTTTTGTTATTTTTTTAGTTTTATTCACGAAGACTAGAAGCATCTCCAAAATGAGTTACTGTGACGTTGGATAAATAAACATTTTCAGCACATACCTATATTTAACTTTAAATCATGAAACTAAGGATAAATATTTCTTAGCCATCATGTGCTGTTTCCTTGTCTCCCTTAATGCTAGTCATTGATCAGTTTTTACCTGAATAGTCCATGGTACTGATAACTTTGTCGTAAGTGTGGGCCACGCTATTCGATTTCTCGTAATTATCCAGGCATATCTCGTAGAAAACAGCCCGTCCGTCAAGCATCTCCTGTGCTGAGAAAAAGTCTCCATTCATGTCATCCTTGATGAAAGTAAGTACATAGTGTTGTTTGGATTCCACATTCTCCTTATTGATGACGTCAAAGTAGCCATCTTGGAAGATCGGGTTGTCCATATCGTAGTGGAAACCAATGTTATTGGCGTCAGCTATCTCTGTGTGCTCAGCAGCTGTGGCTATTATCTCTACGAAACACATTAAACAAACAATAATAAAAACAGCCGATACTGCCGAATCCAGACTCGTAATGGTTCAGTTGGCTACAACCGTAGTTCACTATGCATATTCATAATGCGGATTCGTGTCTTTAATTTTCCAACAAATCAAAGATCTGAGTTAATCGACTGCAAGAGCATTGATCATGGAATTCAGAATTAATCTGCAAGAAAGAAGAGTAGTCTTATTTAACTTTTGCATCCTTGTTGTATCTCAGGAAATCTATTATGTTTTAGGTAGTCTGTACATTGCTGTCAACTACGATAGCAACAAAGATTAATTACGTACTCTATAACGTAAACATTTTCAGACATACTAAGCGTAAAAGCATTCACATTGACACCAGTAAATCTTTTACCGCGAGGTTACATATTTGCCTGCAAAAAAATTAACCAGGTATCGCAATTTAAAAGACGTGTTCCTATAAAGGAATGGCATGGTAATAAATAAAAAAAAAACAGGAAGCACTGTGGACCTCAAATCTGATGAAAACTAGGAAATATTTAATGCACAGGCTAAAAGTCTCAAAGATTATCATAAAATAAATAAAATTAAACAAAATTAGAATAAGCATGGTATCCATTTGCTCATATTGTTGCCATTTGGAATAATCCGGATTTCGCACTTGAATTTACAACGACACAATGGCTACATATTTGTATTATATTTTCTATATTACAGTGTCATGTAAATAGTGTAGTTGCTTGATAGAATAAGCTTGAATGTTACATCATATTGGCGGTTTTAAAAATTTAAAAAAACTGGCTCAGCCTAAATGAATTTTAATTGTTCAAAGACCAATTACTTAGCACTATCAATTACTAAAATATACCTCTTAAATACCAGTACAAAAATCAAAATTTTTGCAGCAGGCAATAAAACTTGACATTTGTCAAATTTTGCATCAAGTATTTATCTCGATCATTGAAAGAATTAATAATGTATGATTAACCAGTATTTTATAATTAAACAATTTTTCACAAAAATAACAATCAAGAGCTAAGTATGAGTTTACACGAACAGTAGCGTTGAATTTGAAAGCTATTTGACATTTTTTAATTTCATGTTTCTGTAAGGCAATCTGTCGAAGTTCGACAAGATTATCTGACTGTTTCTGTTAACGTTTAACATATTGCAGAAAATGTAGTGAATTAAAATTATTATGAGACATGGAAGATATATAGAGAATTTATGCTAGTGTTTAAATAAATTGCCTCCGTGATAACTTACCTTTGAAATTGCCAGTAAGGTTAGCAAAATTGTCATATGATTTTTCAAATTCGAGTTCTTGTTTGGTCATATCGTCGGTTAGGTTTTGCATCTGTAGGTCCAGCTCATGCTGTATTTAGCAATACATTAAACTTACATCTGACTGTTTTATAGCGGAGTGGATAACCTTATGGCAATGCAGTTGTAACAATATCACAATTTTAAGATGTTTTTACATACTACCAGTTACTAGTTTGCAATAGGTTAGAGATATCTGTACAAAAAGAATTTGGCTTTTATAACTTCTGCAAGAGGATTCTCAAGAAATTAAGTTCATCAATTTTTGTATCACTGAAAACATAGCATAACATATCATAACATAAACTGCCATTGCAGTTCCGTTATATATCAACAGTGGGAATTTAGCCTTTCTAATCTTGGTTTCCATCAGTTCCTCGACAGCGTTAGATATTTATAAAAAGTCTCAATGGAGGCACCAAAAAATGTTTTAGAAGTTTTTTCATACTCTACTCGCGTAGGTAACCTCCTAAGAAGCTGGATTCACTGACTTTGTAGAAATAGTTCATAATATGCCGGTATTCTGTCTCGGATGATT
Source organism: Protula sp. h YS-2021 (assembly GCA_949752745.1). Classification (NCBI taxonomy): domain Eukaryota; kingdom Metazoa; phylum Annelida; class Polychaeta; order Sabellida; family Serpulidae; genus Protula; species Protula sp. h YS-2021. The sequence goes on along the minus strand of OX457025.1, from coordinate 14,054,232 downwards.
GACAGCTAATACTAAGCACTTTCTAAGCGTGTATGAATTGTCACATGACCTTGTAGTTTTCATAATTGATGCGCTGCTCTCGCATTTGGTCTCTCACTTGGGCCCACATCTGCTGGCTCTGGTACACTTCTATGCCCGCCATAATACCCGAAATAGCAACGCTGAGAGAGGATGACCAAGATATCTTCTGCAATAAACATTTGAAAAGTATGTGAATGCGTGTATATTATATATCACACTGATATAGCGACTACAGGTGGCAAATAAATTACTTTACAAGAGCGCAGTCAAGCGCTAGCATTGCATGATATTTCTCCCTTTTGCTAGAAAATTTTCTTCAAAACAGTATGATCTTAACAGTTTTTGTTAAAAACTGAGCTCGACGACCCAACCACCTGATAATTAGTATGTGTCAATTCCCGGTTCTGCTCCACTGTATGCATTCAACCTTCTTATCCTTATTAGGTTGTGTTATAACCCTAATCATGGCTGTACTCGTGGTTTCCAGGTACTTTTATAACCCGCTTGCTTGTCCTTCCCTATGTTGTTCGAAAGTGCACAATTGTAAAACCACGCAATAAATGACCTTGAACCCTGGCTTCAAAAATTGTCGCATCCCACTGGTTCTTATGGTATTCCATGAAGATTTAAATTTTGTCATTACTGCTTTCGCTTTACCTGTAATTGAAATGTACTTATAAATAAGATAATGAAATTTTATTAAATGCTGTCAATACAGTTTGACTTTTTTACATTAATTTCAAACTGCATTTACATCATATTATAAAAATTAAGAACTGAAATACTGCAATTCGTTGAAGTGTATTACTTACTGTAAAATATTTGTTCTTAGTACAAAGTATTGCATTTTTTTGGAATTTAGAACATCTATTTTTAATGCATGCAGATAATTTTTAATGGTATATTTCTGTTATTGTCTTAATTAATCTTGATATTTGTAACTAAACAGTTTATAGTAATAAAGTAACACATTTAATTTAATTCTCTTATTTGTGGTAATTTTTGCTGTATTTGTTATGCCAGTTTTTCCACAGATTTTACAACTCTTATCATACAGTTGACAGCAAACAGATTATGGCTGAAATCTAGGCTGATCTCAGCTCAAATTCAGTTTGTTTTCGTAAATATGATATAAATATGATAAGGTATCACCTGGCTATACCATAAATAGCAATAATATTTATTGTGTCTCACGACAATTGCTTTTCTCAAGCCTATACAGCGACATTTCCCGAGATCTATTCAACGTCACTACCAGACGTCTATTCATGTCCAGACGTGATTTCACGTCGGATTGTGACGCTTTTCTGACATCAGTCTAATGACACATTTTTTTGGCACTATTTACGGTTATAATAAATCGTGCAGTTGAAGACGATTTAGTAAACAATCTGCGAACTACTCCAAGATTTTTCTTGAAAGCTGCATGGCTGATATTCACACATTTTGTTCAGTTCGTAATTCTTCCCTTGTTCTTCTCTCATATGAAGTTACTTGGGAATTAAAATTATTCTGTGTGGTTTGGTTTGTACCAAAGTGCGTTCTAGTCCAGATAGCGTTTTAATGTGACGATTACTGTGGAGTTACTGTAGAGTTCAACAGGGGTGGCTAGCAGCAGCTAAATGGAACAGGGTAATATTTTGGGTTTTAATTGAAGCTTTAATTGAATCCACCTACATCCTTGCCCAAGGCCCATTACAATACACTGAAGACCAAATCGAAAACTGATCTGATAAATTCAATATTTATCAAATTTCAGGAATTACTAACTAGTATTCCAACCAAACAGCAAACTATAATAAAAGGAATTGACATAAATAGAATCTGTGGGTCAATGGATGCCTCTCACTAATAGTCTGCAAATTTATAGTTGTAAAATGATCTTAGTAATATTGATAGCGTGCCAGTAAGAAAGTAGTGTTGCTTGGGCCATTGCGAGTGTATTAGTTAGCAGTGCTTTATGAAAAACAGCAATGGATATTTTCGAACTGCGATACTGTAGGCCTGAAGTCATCGTGAGGTTTGTTTTTTTTTTCAATTTACTCCAATCCAAAAGAAGTACTCATACAAGCGTTTGTAAATACTCATACTTTACCGATGGCTTTGGACTTGAGGCTGTTGAAGATACGCCTGGGTTTGAAAAACTGCTTGGCGCCCCCTGCCGCCTTAATACTGCCCGATATGTAGGCGAAAGGTCGCCTTGCCATGTGGTAGAAAGTCTTCCCAACTAAAGACAGCTTCCTTTTGATGGCGCTGCCAAGACTTAGTAGGCCTCCTGTAAATGTATATATGCAAAAATGAGAAACCTTTCAGATTAAAACTTGTTCCAGTCTAAAATAGGAGAGTAGACAGAAACAGGGGAGAGGTTTCTGATCAGCGGGAAAGAGGTTCTTGACCAGCGCTGCAAAGTTGAGAAGCTTTCGAGCAAAAAATATCCTTCAGTCATATGAAACGCCGAATTTGCAAAGAGAAAAAATACCGAAGACTTTAAAAATGAGTTGTGAATGCTTATTTAGTCTGTAGTGATCGCAATAACAATCTGCGTTGCCTGGCTCTTGTTGCACCATTTGTCTGGAAGCTCCATCATTTTTTAATTGAACATGGCCTTCCTTACCTGTCATTACTTTTAATCTAAAAAATTGTATATAAATACGGGTTTGACACAGGTGTGCTCATAACCGCACGGCTTTGAGTACACCTGTGTTAGAACCCGTATTTTCAGGTTTTTCAAACCCGCACGGGTATGAGCTCAGTTTTCGGAAGTGGTAAAAACCGTTGAGACGAAGGTCAAGGCCGCAAAAAACCCCTCCCTTTGTTTGTGTTTTCAGACCCCTAGGCGTATAAAAACAGTTTCTGGAAGTGGTATAAAAACTGTTTCGTCAAACCCCAGTGAAGGTCAAGGACACTGTTGAGTAACCTTGACCTTATTTCGTCAAGGACACTGTAACCTTGACCTGATTTTGTCAAGGACACTTTCGTCATTCCATCCGAGCACCTGCATGATTTCGCCATACCATCAAAGAACATTCATTAAAGCACACATGTACGTACGGCATCCCATTCGGACGTCATTAACGTCATTGATCGCATCACGTATGACGTCATTTACTAAATATTTCAATCGAACATAACTTTATAACTACACAGCCGATTTCAGCCATCTTTTCACCATAGTATTCAGAAAGACGTGAAGTGTTTATTTATGACGTCACTGATGACGTCAATGATAAAGTCATCAATGAAATCATATACTCAAAATGTTAAATGTGTATATCTTAAAAACCAATCGGTTAATTTCAACCATCTTTTCATCGTAGTATTCAGGAAGACCTCAAGTGTTAATGGATGACGTCACTGATGACGTCATCGATGACGTAACGGATGACGTTATTTGTCTAAAAAATTTTATCGAGCATAATTTTAACATAGTGTTTAGGAAGACTTTATATTTTTATTGATGACATCATTGATGACGTAACGGAGGAAATTCATTTACTCAAAATTTCAAACGTACATAACTTTAAAAGTATTCGTTCGATTTAAGCCAACTTTTAACCACAGTAGTCGGTGACAGTGAGGTGCAAAAGAGTGAAACAGATTACGTCATCTACAAACATTTTGAACTTATACATCTTTAAAACTACTTGGTTAATTTCAACCCTCTTTTCGCCATAGTTTTGGGTATGACTTGAAGTATTTATGGATGAGAACCGGATGTGGAATCGAAAGGATGTATTAATGCAACATTTGTTCAAAATCTTATCATTGACCACAAAAGGTATTAAAGTACACTTAAAGCATGTACACACTTCAGAAGTGAATGGACGCGAGCGTGTAGAAGGTGAATGGGAGAAATGGAAAACCCCATAATAGCACCTATCACGGAAACGTTAGATGAATCTTCTATTGAAAGTCAAAGAGTTGACATAGGTGAAATAATGCACATGCCTGTATAAAATGCGGTGCATTATACAGCAGCTAATAAGCTTTGTTGAAACATATAACCATTGTAGCCAGGACAACGATGACAGCAGTTCTGAAAGTGAGTCAGAAATAGACTCTGGTTGGTATGATATGCTATAGTCTAAGAAGTATATGATGACTATGATGATAAATTTCAAGAAAAGGTTTTAGATTATGAAGAACAAGAGATTGAAGATGCGCGTGAAAGAGCAAATAATGACCTTCGACCCGTTTATAAGCACCGCCTAAAACAACTGTTTATGAGACTTTTCAAATATGCTCAACGTCAAGAACAAAGTGAACATTATCAAACCATTATAGAAGACTTTAATTACTTTGTTGATGAAAAACATTACGAGTATTCAAAGGCATTAAAGGTGGCTATAAGAAGAAATGATACATTCTTTGATGAGCTTCTAGATGAGGTGGAGAATGATGAAAGCGCCGACGAAGGAAGTGATGTGGATGAGAACAGTGAGGTGCAAAAGAGTGAAACATATGAAGAAAAATAGACTTATTTGGCTAAACGCTATAATAAAGACTTTGTAAATCAACAAATGTTGTAATAGTTTATTGATTTAAGCGCTGTGTATTTAAATGTATTAATAAAACTATTCAATATATATCTTGCATTTTTGTGTGTAACCGCAGTTTCAACGTTCTTCACATATTCAAAGTTCAGTTTATTATTCATCAAAGACAAAGTCCTGCTGAAAAGATTGGTAAAAATGGTTGAAATTGGTCTGGTAGTTTTAAAATTATATTCGATTAAAATTTTTAGGTTTATGACGTCATCCGTTACCTCATCAATGACGCCATCATTAAAAATATAAAGTTTTTCTAAACACTATTTTGAAAAGATGGTTAAAGTCTGTCCAATAGCTATAAAATTATGCTCGATTAAAATTTTTAGGTAAATAACGTCATCCACGACGTCACCAATGGCGTCATCAATAAAAATTTAAAGACTTCCTCAATACTATGGTGAAAAGATGGCTCCAACTGACCGAGTAGTTCTTTAGATATACAAGTTGAAAATTTTTTATATGTGACGTCATCGATGGGGTCATCAGTGACGTCATCCATAAATACTCCAAGTCTTACTGAACACTACGGTGATAAGTTTTTGATATTGGCCAAGTAGTTTTAAAGATATACAAGTTCAAAATTTTTGTAGATGACGTCATCCTTCCAAAACACTATGCTGAAAAGATGGCCAATATTATGCTCGATTAAAATTTTTAAATAAATGACGTCATCCGTGACGTCATCAATAAAAATTTCAAGTCTTCCTCAATACTATGGTGAAAAGATGGTTGAAATTAACCGAGTAGTTTTTAAGATATACACATTTAACATTTTGAGTATATGATTTCATTAATGCGTCATCAGTGACGTCATTCATAAACACTTGAGGTCTTCCTGAATACTATTGTGAAAAGATGGCTGAACTCGACTAAGTAGTTAAAAGTTATGTTCGATTGAAATATTTAGTAAATGATGTCACCCATAACGTCATCCGTCAGTACATGTGTGGTGTGACGAACGTTCCTTGATGGTATGACGGAATCATGCAGGTTTGAACGTGCTCGAGAGTGTCCTTGACGAAATCAGGTCAAGGTTACAGTGTCCTTGACGAAATTAGGTCACGGTTACAGTGTATTTGACGAAATAAGATCAAGGTTACTTGACGTTCACTGGAGGGTTTCGTCGGACCTCATGACAGTTTGACGAAAACAGTTTTTATACCACTTTCGCAAATTGTTTTCATATCCCCAGTTGTTTGAAAAGAGAAACAAAGGGAAGGGATTCCTTTGTGGCCTTAACCTTCGTCTCGACTGCTTTTTACCACTTCCGAAAACTGTCCTCATACCCGTGCGGGTTTGGAAACACCTGAAAATACGGGTTCTAGCACAGGTGTGCTCATACCCGCACGGGTTTGAGCACAGGTGTGCTCAAAACCGTATTTATTTATTGAATTCTATTATAGATGGTCTAAGAAACTGCATTCCCTTCGTTGAGAATTTTGGAGCTAACCTCCATAACAGATTCAACAGCCCGAGCTGGTTCAGAAATCACGACCTAGGGAGTACCGGTCCCCGACGCCACGACCGACTCATCTAAACGCCACATCGTAAATGAACTTGGCAAATCAGACACGGAAATAAATACATTAAACGGATCAATCCACAGTGAAAAAAGACAGAGGAACCTTTGATTCGTGCGCCGATGCGCCTCATAACAGATTTGTGGTTGGGATTATATGTGTCACCCAAGGCATTCCTGTCTGCGTCACTCATGTCAGGATCAACAACGTTATCCAGACGATTCTTCTTTGCTGCAAATGAAAATGGTTATTATTCGAATATTCAATTATTATTTGATTCAGTTCCCTACTGTTCTTTGACAGCAAATAAAATACCACAGAAACATAACGGATTTCAGTTAAAAAAGATAAGAAGGAGTAAGGAAGTGGAATTATTATGTATTTAAAATTCAATTATTGATAGCAAAATGAGATCTACATTGATTTATTGATATCTCTAAATATATTTTGATATCACAAAAAGGCATTAAATTTAAAAACGGCATTCCATAGTGAAGAAGTTGAATTATTGCGTAACCACATACACGAGGGGTTCGCTTCCCTAACTTTCTTATAGGTGTTCAGAAAGTATGACATGAATATCCTAGAGCCAAGGTTGATTGCCAGACCCTTGGCACTCTGCTTCTGGGCGTCCGCGAGCATCTTCTCTATTTCTTCAAGACCAAATTGCAATTGACCAATTACCTATAACGATATAATTGTTTTAGTTATTTTTGTAAGGAGCGTGCAACAGAAGAGAAGATAGCAATAACATATTAAAATAATTAAAATTTATAAAACCACTGTGCTTGTGAATGATTATTATATATCTGATATTCACAGTAACAGTTTCAGATAATTTCTAGAACCATAGCAAAAATAATATCTAGTTCCACTGCTTCTGCCCCTTTAAATAATAATCATAATGGTAATGATGATGATAATAATAACAATAATAGTTATAGCAATAATAATAATGATAGCAATAATTATAATGGTAATGGCAAAAATAATAATAATATATTAATGTTAATAATAATAATAATAGTAATAACATATAATCATAAAAATGCCATATAGATGAGCTGTTGCAACCACATATGTTTCCACTTGTTCTTAATACTTCGATATTATTTGTTTTCTACCAGATTAAAAAAAAAATTGTTGCTTTGATTATCTCAGTAATACTGATAATATGTACTAACTGCTTCAAGATATTCCTCTGACGTCATGTTGCCGCTGTTGTAGATCTGTGTCAAGGTCACAAGGTGAGCCGCGAGGTAGGTTTCTGTGCGCTTTGTAATGTTGTCAATACTTTCAAAACTCTGCAAGGCCTGGTCTATGTAGAATTTTATGTACCAGTTACTGAAAATAAAGAAGCATCAGCAATAAAGTAAGTGCCCATTTTAGTTATTATCTTTTATACCTATTTTAAAAAGCATTGATTCAGGTCACCTGAACAGGTAAAATATTCACTGCAAATGCCTAAGCAAGCTTTTAAGTGCTTTTATGTTACTCGAGAAGCATCCGTATTTTCAGTACACAGATTGGACGTTAAAAGCGCCTTTAAATCTCATTGCAAATTATTAACTAATTCCATTAGTTATTTTTGGCATATCTCTTTTTATTCACCTTATACTTCAGTTTTTATTCACAAATATATATTACAGAACAGGTAGTGTTGTAGTCGTTGGTTTATAAAATGCTGTATAGCCCTATATTGTACACCAAATTTCTTCTGAGAAAATAATATATATCTAAGCTCTGATTGCTCTTTGCCGTTCTTATTCAAAACATCAAAGCGGTTATATAAATTGAATATTATTGTAACTCTGTGCACCTCCTCCTGTCTCACTCCCAATGCAAAATTGCATCTGGAAGTGACAAGGCTAAAAGCCTCATGCTGCATATTATTAGATTTTAAAGAAAGAAAATATATGAATCAGGTAAAAAAGAGGACTGCTATGTCATATATTTTGGCTTATTCGAGATTGTTTACTTTGCTTCTTCTCGAAGAATATTCGCTCCTCAACATTCACTTTTTGCATTTACGCCTCGCATACTAGAGTAGCCAGTGCATGGATATGCTAAAATATTTAACATATGTTAAAAAGTTTGAAAGGTTCGCAATGAATATTTGATATATACACTTATCCACGAGAATAAAACACTATTTATTGCTGATTTAATGCACTCCAAACTCACTTGTCCATAACTGTCTGCAGCTGCAGATAATCATTCAAGCCTATTATGTATTTCTCATCAAATTGGTCCTTCAGATCATCTATATCTTTAGTTAGCCTTTCAATGACATCCTTATCACTACATATGCTGGGGTATATGCCGCAGCCTTCTACAAACCAACACGCTACAATTGATCTTATATTGCTAAAATAAACAAAAAAAAAAGAAAGAAGAAAAAGAGAACGTTTTACTTTGTTTTAATAGCTTAGTGTAGTTACTAAATAAGTGTATAAAACCTTTAGAACCAAAATATGAAGATGTGGGCAAATGACGTCACTGTTTCTCTGGCAAACATACGTCATTTAGTTTTTAAAAAATTCTGAAAGCTTTAGGAGAACAATTTGCATTAGTTATGAAGCTGATTTCAGCTTATACAGATACTCATATCTTTCCCATACACAGACTTTCGCCGTAATATATTTTAAAATTACAGGTTGTCTTGCTATGAAAAGTTATCATTGCATTATAGGTATCTAATGTGCTAGTTACACGGTAAGTATCATGATACTCACTATAATTCAGCATTACTTACTTGTTAATGTATTGTACAACGAGAATGCACTGGATCCCAGAGTAAATGCCCAAGCTAAAATAAGCGTAAGAATGTAATTAAATTTAGCCCTACAGTTACATGACATCAGTTTTCATGACTATGCTTGACGCCAAGGAGTGGAGATAAGTGCAGAAAGATTAGATGTTTTATTCAAATATAATACTTATGCAAAGCCGATAGCTGCCAGTTCTCTTTCATTCTTATGTGTTAAAAAAGAAAAGTAAAAATAATATGCTAATCTTTGGCATTCAACAATCCATTTTAACCATCATTACATAGTACGGACAAAAATCGATTTTATTCTAAACGGCACGGACAGCACATTAAGTACCTCATGGTCTTTATGGACTTTTGGTCATTACAATCTTTGAACTTACTAAGCATTTAATGCATATGTTTAAATCACTTTCTTGCATAGTAAGACGTTTACTCAGTTTTATAGCAGAAACGGTTGTTGGATCATGACGTCATGTCCAAGAAAAATATTGGTATTCATTCCTAAATTTGGATGCATACTACAACAGCGTGTAAGTGGTAATGTCACATCGTTATTTATACAATGTCACATCGGTAATTATACAATGTCACATCGTTAATCATACAATGCAACATCAATATTTTGTTAGTCCTGTGAGAATAAGGGAAACTTACATAGTATCGATGTAAGGCCTCTCTTCTTTCGCATGTCTGCTTCTGCTTAACAATTTTATTTGCAGTTACTATCGTTAGTATTGTAAGTTTTACTAATAGCTTTGCATAACATAGTTTAAATTTGGTAAGTCTTCGCTCATGGTAGCAGTTTGTAGAAAGTCGAGAAATGCAGAAGAAAAATTAAGGGTGGAACCAAATAATTTTATATTATTATCTGTAATATTATTATCTGTAATAAACCGTGGTAAAACAGGAGTGGCGCTTTACGTATTTTTTTGTATTTATAGATCTTCCAAAGTTTTAACATATTTATTTCTACTGTTTGGTTTCAATGGAAAATATCTTTTGTTATCAGATAATGCCATTTATATTGTTATTTTTGATTTTTGATTCTCGTTGTGTAGAATACTCACCTAAGTTTTTCCGGTGCTCTGTTCCTGCTTCCCATGCTCTCTTATCTATGAAAAGTCCCACAATTAAACAGAAAGAAAACACTCATAGCTGTGAAAGTTTTAAATTAGTCTTTAAACAATGCCATGGACTTTCAAGTTTTTATTTCTATTTCGCACTCAGTATTTACAAGAAATAAATACACTGTAAAATCAATTGCAATGCTTTTAAATATCATGGATATTACCTAAGTTTGACAACTCCACAATTTCATCTTCCAGTTCTTCTATTTCATGTTCCTGTTTTCGTAGTTCTGTCAACAGCAACAAGAATTTGCTTAAATTCTAAAACTTTAAATAATTTAATTCTAAAATATAAACCTCTGTCGGTAGGAGAAAATTACCTTGTTTTTATTTGGTTGATTACAATTTTATGAAAAAACAAATCCTAAGCTAAAAATAACTCGTTCAGTCATCACTGGCTTCCTCTCCCACCCCACCCCCTCCGAAAAATAACAATAAATACTATTAGATATCGGTCATTTTTTTCATATTCTAATGAGCTACATGGAGCTCCACTTGGAGTGACAGACCGTCATCGTCCACGTCTTCTTCAGCCAGGTCTAGCATATCCTGCTCAGTGAGTTCCAGAGTGAAGTCCTCCGGTAGTACTGGTCCATTGAAGTAAAAAGGATCAAACCCGCGCTCATTTAAACCTGCAAGAATGCATACAAGAAATAGAGCTTTCTATTGATCTTCTGTTCAGCGTTAAACTGACTTACTAAAATTCCTCTTATAAGGGCAATACCGTTTTTACAGAGAAAGACAATGATCCTATTTTTGTGCAAAACAATTTCAATTTTTTATCATAAATTGAGCGTTTACTTCATGTCTTTAGTGTACATCAAGTATATTTAACTCTTGTCACATATAAGTATATGTGTGGAGGTATTAAACTTTCAAATCTTACCTAAATAATAAACACAAATGGCTGTGGCAAATTCTAATTAAGGAATATTTGTCTGAATATTTATAGAGCCATATAATGACACGATATGATGTGAGCATATGAGCTATATGAATGCATAATGGGAAATTAAGTAGTGTATTACCTACCACGTGCGGTGGGAGCCTGCTCTTCTACTTTTGACTCCAAGTGCCAAAACTCCCTAAGCTCCTCCAAAGCTTCTCCTAGACATAACAAGTGATCAGTTAAATAACTTTTCTTTTTTAAATTATTTTTAAAGTATTTTTCAAAGACAACTGTAGAAGATCTCAACCCCAGCAGATTGAACACATAACCGCAAAATTAGTCTTCATTATTTATATATTGTTTCTAAAATTAAAATTAAAATCATTATTTTTATCAATATTAATCTCACTACTATTATTAATATTTTTATTGTAATTATAATTATAATTATTATTGTTAGTGTTATTATTGTTTATTACCATAATAATTATTCCACAGATGTGATTTATGAGGTGGTGTCGCCCAAGTTCTATTTTTACACTTTGAGATTTTCAATAATAGTTTCTTATTTTCGTAAGCTAATCAATGCTAATCAATTCCTATTCTCTGCCCTGCTTGTCCGATGAACTAGTCTCAGGCTGGTAAGGCTAAGATAAGCACATGTGTAGAGACTGTAGCATGTCTAGTAGGTCCGCCTTAAATTTATTTAAAATTTACTTGCATTTTAAAAGCAAAAAAGCAGACATTACAAATCTAAAAAATGTTCTTGTCCAACGTCTATTCAACATAAATTAAAGACGTTGATTAAACGTTGATCTCTAGTCGCAAAGAATGATACACAAACCATATCCAGATAATATGTCACGATTAGGTCGTTTCCACGTCTCCCTGTAATCAACGTTTCTTCTGCTTCAGAATATTTATTGGTATGTAGTATGTCAGGAGTTCTGTAGCGTATTGAGGCAACTTGCATTGTGCCTAACAAATGTCTTTGTGGATTTTTTAATTTTTAAGGTCTTCGGGATCGTAACAATTGTGGTCCCGAGTGTTATTTTCGCTTTCATGGTTTGCCTATTGAAGGTTTAGAACGTCTCCCTATAAAACGATCAAAAAGCGTTAAGCATGGTTATCATTATGATTGATAACCGCCATTGTTGTATATATGTATTATTATTACGTCATGATTTCTACTCTCAATAAGTGTTTAAGAGCTCATATTACACTTTCGATGAATTGCGATGATGATGCCTTGGTGAGTTTGCAGTTTACAGCCATCCGCAGAAAATCGAAAACTCGTTAGCTTAAGCTCTACTTAAATTACCAGTCCAGCTTTAAGTTTTTTTTGCTGTATATTTTCCAAATTGTTCCCAATGCCAAAGAGCGATAATAAAGGTCTGTTTTTATGACGACCCCACCTTGTGTGTAACCTCTGTTATTATGACGACCCCACCTTGTGTGTAACCTCTGTTATTATGACAACCCCGCCTTGTGTGTAACCTCTGTTATTATGACGACCCCACCTTGTGTGTAACCTCTATATTGTGACGACCCCACCTTGTGTGTAACCTCTGTTATTATGACGAACCCATCTTGTGTGTAACCTCTGTTATTATGACGACCCCACCTTGTGTGTAATCTCCATATTGCTTAATTTAAGACGTCCTTTTGACGTCCTTATATCGCTGGCTGTCTTTGCTGTTGACTCTTTACTGTTTTAGTAACATTGTTTTAGCAATATTATCACTCTACGGCAGATGAGCTTTGCTTTCGGTTGCATGTACGAATACATTTCATACCATTTTATATATAAATTCGAGCACGGTGTTCATGACGCCTGTATTTATGATCTAGATTATAATTTTATATATTCAGCATTGTTACGACGTCTGTGTATTTATGACCTAGATGGCAATTTCATATATCCTGTAATTTTGCGTTGCCTATCTTTTTGTTGATCACCACCACCGGGTTAACTAATATTGTGCTTTTAACAATCACAGGCTCTTATTTAGTGCAGAAAAAGCAGGGACGAAAAAAATAATTTAAATTTAAAGTTATCAAGTTATTAGCAATCATCAAGCCACTACTTACGTAATTCATCATTACTTGGACCTAAAAATAGAAAAAAAAATAATCCCGATTAAAGCTTGGCAATGATTTCCCAGACAACAATCAATGCACAAAAGTAAGGATTAAGTACTTCTACAGGGTAGGGGAGGAGCGTGCCGTGTTATTTGCTTCGTGGTGCCTAAAACACATAATTATACTCCTAGTCCTGTAAGCAACCTCAATAGTAAAGTCTGTTTAAACTTTTCAAAGTATTTGGTTAAGTAAACACTTGTGAAAAATTGTCTAAAACCAAAAAATTTATATTCCCAGTGTCGGTCTCAAGCAGCATTTACTCATTAAGCAGTGCAACATTCATGAGATAGACGTTGCCACCCGAAGTGCTTATAGACAAAGTGATTAAGAATCGCCCTCTAAACGGTGAAAGTTGTGATGTGTCATGGTCACCTTACCCTTGGGTCAGCCGGTCACGCAGCATTTGTATGACTTGAACTTTTATTAAGAGTAATATATTCAAAAGCAGGCGAGAACATGTTGGTGTTCCCATATATAAATTTTCCATTTTGGCCTGTTTTCAAAGTGACTTGTCATGGTCTCCGTTTTTGGTGAACGACACCGTGATAACGTTGTGACCCCGAGGTCTGTACAATGTCGATTTGCCGACGCCTTTTAAAAGGGATGTGCTACAAACGTTGACTAGATTTCGAATTTAGAAAGTTGATGCAGCAGTGACGAAACTAATCTTTAATTGATAAGAAATCTGTTAATTAATTTATTAATATCTAATAACTCGACGTCTTTACACACTTGATGGAGTTTGATCACAAATATGTGAACATAACATTAAAAGTACTATATAGCTTATTTCTTAATTTTCAATTCCGACTTATTATGCATGGCGAGGCATATGTACTACATTAAAAAAGGCCTATGTGTTTATAGAAGTCTATGTGTTTTATTAAGTACTTACCCCCTTGGACAGTGCAAATCAAGGCAGCACACAACACCAGCCACCGGAAACTCTTCATTGTCGCCTGTAGACATGTAAAAAGAATGGCAAATGTATTCACAACAGCAGGTCTGGTTCTTGGCTGTGATTAAGCGAATCTGCACACTTGTTCATGTTTTATTTGCCCACTGGATTTATCAAAGTATTTACTAGAAACACAACCTCTTTCGCTATGAAAAAAATAGCGGTGAGGTAAAAGTACGATGTTGAAAGCGAATCACGGCAAATCTATTGGGTCTAATGTACATTTAAAACTTTGTGACAAAGAGTATATATACAAATTCTCATGTATCATATCCAGCGAAATATCTCGGAAACGGTTGAGTCTCTCTCACCGGGAACAGGCCCAAACCCCCCCGACCGAAACCCCCTCGGCCCTAACCCCCCCGTCAACCCCCCCCCCCCGACTAAAACCCGGGGGGTTTAGGCCGCCGGGGGGTTTTAGTCGGGGGGGTTCGGGCCGGGGGGGTTTCGCTCGGGGGGGTTTGGGCCTAGACTCTCTCTCACCTTAGAAGACTAAGAGGCTATTTTTTTCAAGATGTTTGTTTGATTGTGACCTCATTTTAAACACTCATGTCACACTAGCGTAATTTTAATGTCATGCGGTTTTAACGATAAACTTCAGCTCACCCTCTAACCCAGTAAGAGCTTAAGAGCTTTTGTTTTTTCTAGCCTCTTCTACTACCAAAACCGCAAAAAGTCCATCCCAAAGACATAGTTTCAAAGCTTTGCAGCTCAGCAATGCCACATCACTGGATAGATCAGTCAAGGTTTTGTGAACATGAATGAATTCTTCTTATGTTATTCCTGGCATTTTAAACGATACCATCTTTGGAACAATTCAAGGCCGTTGAAATTTATCTGGAAATCGACCGGTTGTCTTGAACGCGAATATGACCTGCTAGGAATCGTTGTTGTTCAACAGCCAACCTCTTTCGCGGTTCGGTCTGTTGTATATAACACCTTTTATACTCCCCAGACCCAGTGGGGATTCCGCGGAAAATAGTACTTATAAGAGAGGAACCAACTTTTAAATAAATTCAGCAACAAACTTTTACGGCTGTTCGGTCTGTTGTGCATAATACCTGTTTACTCCGCAGATCCAACGGGGATTCCGCGACATTAATACTCATTAAAGGAGAACTACTTTTTAAAGATATCCATCCGCTCTATACTTGTACATAACAGATAGATCTCAGTAGAGGTCAGCTGTTTTATAAAAACGATTAGGAATGGTATGTGTCCAGGAGGGAGTCTATCCAACGGCCGTCTCTCGTCGCTTATCCACCCTCCCGCTTGAGTCTTATAAACAACGTCGATACCCAACGTATAGACAACATCGGGCAACAAGATGTTGACATTTTACACAATTTGACAAATTACGGAGATTCAGTGGGCCGCTGGATTGACGTTAATTTAATGCATCTTTATCATACAGCGGTCATTAATTGATGTATTCCAAATAATAAACGATGCCTGCATTCAACAATAATCACTTATATATGAAACAAGTTGGTTATTGGCTGTACATCATTTATTTCATTTTCATGCATTAGGACATAAGTGATATACAGCCACCGTTCTCATAAAACAACATACCCTTGACTCACATCAAATTCTCAAAATTCACATTTCGTTGACAAGCAGTGTATGATCGCTTATCTGTATGACTTACATTGTTGTTGACAAAAGAACAGATTTACATTTTTACAAGTGTGTAAAGATTTATTCAGCTTTAAGAGTATGTGTTTGGTTGATGTACTTGTGATGGAAATATTGACAGCAGGAACGCTCAGTATTGTTGAAATCACTTCAAATCTCCAAAAGGTAATGAATTCACAAGTGCTGAGATATCACATGATATCATTTCAAGTGCAGCCCCTAATGGCAGCTGGACCCAATAAACAATGGAATATCAGCGAGCGTCTGTTTCCGATCGCGACGTCTATCTAGCGTTCACTCAACGACTTCGTCTTAACATTTAATAGGCCTTACGAAAACTTCCCCTTATTCACCATGGAGGGTAATATATTATTTCGACTTTCTTAAACAACCAGCCGCCGTTTTCACAAAAGTTAACTGCACAGTTAACTGTACCTCCAGCGTTCTGGTTGCTAAGAGAGCAGTTAACGGAATCAGTTAACTGCACAGTTAACTTTTGTGAACACAGCAACAGATAAGGATGTTTAACTGACATCCGTTCGCGACTTGTCTAGACCAATTTCATGATTGGTAAGTATTCTAACACCCGGGAGTGCGCAGGACCACAGGAGTATATTGTTAACGGGGCGGTTTAGTTATGTCTCAGGATAAATTGCTTGTCTCAAGTTTATACAGCGACCTATCCCGAGATCTGTACAACGTCGCTAGCCCGACTACTTTCCATCAACGATCCCCCATGACGTCTATTCATAGGCATCCAAATCCCTACGTTGATTTCACGTCGGATCGCAACGTCTATCCCACGTCATTCCAACGAAGCAAGTTTTTTTTCTTGCACATTGGCGCTATTTATGACTACAATAAAAAGTGCAGTTGAAAACGATTCGGTAAATAATGTATGAATTATTCCGAGGGTATACTCGAAAGCTGCATGGCTAAGGTAAAAAAATTGTCCAATTATTTCACACTGTCCTCTTCGTCTTATATGAAGTTAATTGGGAACTTAAATTATTCTGTACACTTATGGTTTGTACAGGTCCAAAGCGTGCTCCAGTCCGAACACGTTTTAGTTTGACGATTACTGTATTGTTATAGAAAAAAATGAATGGCACACCATGTTGAATTCTACGCCAAACTGAATGGCACGATATTCTGTATGGCACGCTAAACTGAATGGAATCCTGAACGGCACGCCATATTGAATACTGAAAGGCACGTTATACTGAATGACACGTTATACTGAACGCCATACTAAACTGAATGGCACGCCGTACTAAGCGGTACGCCAAGCTGAATGGCACAACATACTGAGTGGCACTCCATACTGAATGGTATGCCATGCTGCATGACACGCCACACTGAAGGGCACATTAAACTGACTGTGACTCCAACAAATGATCAAAAATGGAACTGGAAGATATTTTCGGTTTTAACTGAAGCTTTGAATAAATCAATGAATGGGATTCCACCTGCTTGCTTGCCTAAAGCCCACCGAAAGCATTAAATACTAAAAATGAAAAAAAAAAACAATCACCACACAAGTTCAATATTTATCAGTTTTAGGAATTAATTACTAATATTCCAACCAAACAGCAACAACAACAACAACAACAACAACAAAAACAAAAATAATAATAATAATAATATTAATAATAATAATAATAATAATAATAATAATAATAATAATAATAATAATAATAATAATAATAATAATAATAATAATAATAATAATAATAATAATAATAATAATAATAATAATAATAATAATAATAATAATTGGCTATTTATTCCAAAGCGTGATCCGGTAACACGTTAATCAAAAAGATCATTAGGTCCTTTTCAAGTTAAAATCTACATGTAAAAATATTCAGAACTCACTGTGCTGAACCATGAATACCCGGAGGGGGGGGGGGAGGTAGGGGAGGAGGGTTAGGGGAATGCTCGTACGTACCTAGCTACATAGGAAATGGTATTAGTGCCATTTTGCATGGGTTAATTTATACGGGTTATTTGGCATGGTCAATTTACACCATTATTTTCCATGGTCATCTTGCAGGGATATTTTGCAAGGTGATTTACACAGTTATTTTACACGGCCATTTTGCACGGTGATACACAAGGCTTTTTTCACACGGCAATTTACGAGACCATTTAGCACGGTCATTTTCCATGGTTATTATACATGGTCATTTCAAAGGGATATTTTACACGGTTATATTATTTTTTAATTGTTGCTGAATTAACAACGTCTAAGACGTCAGGATAATACCGATCTATTGTTACCATCTAAACAGTGACAATGATCACGTGTCGTGGTCAGCCCTCCGTGAAAACACTCCCACCACTAGTTCTTCCCATAACACACAATATTTATGAGTCAATTCACATGAATATTTTGAGAACCAGGCTTGGAAAAAACGTGCACGCTTTTGAGTTTCCCATATACGGCATCTCTACACTGTCTGTCCAGCTTTGCACTACATACGTTGAATATACGTTGTTTATTCAACGTCTGTTCAATGTTGTGTCAAAGACATTGGTAGGGCATTAAGCTGTGGTCGCCACAAATCTAGAAATCCAGCTGTCGTATGTGTAAGCATAGGAGACCAAAAGAAACGCGTAGAAAGGGAGGGGGGCATATTAAGGTCACATTAGGTCCTCGCGCAGTACTAATTTCGATAAAAAGTAGGTTTGAGGGGGGTTGTCATTTTCATTTCGCATCGTAACCTTAAATGGACCACGGATGTCAAAATGCTTTTTACAAACGATAGAGCACATATGTATTACATCTTGATGAAGAGGAACCTGGAAACAAACCTAATGATCGAACGACGAACGTCGAACTTTGCGCTGAAGCATTAAAAAATGTTATGGTTCCGCCTAAACGCAACGTTTAAATAACGTTTCTATTTTCGATCAAATCTTTTTAAAGTTGCACCGAAAACGTCCAATAGATGTCGACTAAAGTTTTCTCGTTTTGTTCAATGTTCTGTCAAAGATACTAGAGTGGAAAGGTCATTGCAACCTCAGTACCCACCCCAACACACTCACCCTCACCCAACCCCACATTCTCCCTGCTGTCTACCCACCCCACACCCTCACCCTACCCCACATTCTCCCTGCTGTATACCCACCCCAAACCCTCACCCTACCCCACATTCTCCCTGCTGTATACCCACCCCCACACCCTCAACATACCCCACATTCTCCCTGCTGTCTACCCACCCAAAACCCTCACCCTGCCCCACATTCGCCCTGCTGTCTGCCCACCCCAAACCCTAACCCTACCCCACATTCTCCCTGCTGTATACCCAACCCCACACCCTCAACCTACCCCACATTCTCCCTGCTGTCAACCCACCCCACACCCTCACCCTACCCATATTCTCCCTGCTGTATGCCCACCCCAAACCCGCACATTACCCCGCATTCTCTCTGCTGTCTACCCGCCCAAACCCTCACCATACCCCGCATTCTCCCTGCTGACCCACCCCACACCCTCACCCTACCCCACATTCTCCCTGCTGTATACCCACCCCCACACCCTCAACATACCCCACATTCTCCCTGCCGTCTACCCACCCAAAACCCTCACCCTACCCCACATTCTCTCTGCTGTATACCCACCCAAAACCCTTACCCTACCCCACATTCGCCCTGCTGTCTACCCACCCCAAACCCTAACCCTACCCCACATTCTCCCTGCTGTATACCCACTCCCACACCCTCAACCTACCCAACATTCTCCCTGCTGTCAACCCACCCCACACCCTCACCCTACTCATATTCTCCCTGCTGTATGCCCACCCCAAACCCGCACATTACCCCGCATTCTCTCTGCTGTCTACCCACCCCCACACCCTCACCATACCCAACATTCTCCCTGCTGACCCACCCCCACACCCTCACCCTACCCCACATTCTCCATGCTGTCTACCCGCCCCCACACCCTCAACCTACCCCACATTCTCCCTGCTGTCTACCCACCCAAAACCCGCACATTACCCCGGATTCTCCCTGCTGTCTACCCGCCCCAAACCCTCACCATACCCCGCATTTTCCCTGCTGTCTACCCAACCCAACACCCTCAACCTACCCCGCATTCTCTCTGCTGTCTACCCACCCCCACACCCTCACCCTACCCCACATTCTCCCTGCTGTCTACCAACCCCGACACCCTCCCCTTACCCCACTTTCTCCCTGCTTTATACCCACCCTACACCCTCCACTTACCCAACATTTTCCCTGCTGTCTACCCACCCCAACACCCTCAACCTACCACACATTCTCCCTGCTGTATACCCACCCCCACATCCTCAACCTGCCAAACATTCTCCCTTTTTATACCCACCCCCGCACCCTCACCCTACCCAACATTCTGCCTGCTTCAGTCTCTTATACTTTATCTACCGTATAAAGTATAAAGAACAGTGGAGTTATTTCACCAACCTGAAAGCTTTCTTTCTCTAGATCGTTGCACAGAACGGTCTTAGTTATCACAGTCTCTAGCTTACTCGGCAACTAAGTGATACGATTTTATCCTCCTTAGCCGGAGCCTATATATACGTACGGATTCCCATGTTTCCGTCACTATATGTTAAAGTCGAGGGGTTTCCGTGGATATGCTACTGTCAATCACGCGAGTCATCAGAGGAGTGGCGTCACTAAGGGTATCCAATGACGTCGTGGAAAATTATTTTCTACTTATACATATTTGTATCTTTATGGTTCGTGCGTGAAGTAGATTTGAATGTTCATGCAAAATCTAGACTACAGCAGAACTCCAGGACATGACGTCTCCACAGGCGGGATCAACTAACAAGGACCACTTTTCTAAAATCCACTTCTAATTTCTTTCAAGTACGACGAGTCTGACAAATACGATCACTCTGAAAATCGACTGTAGCTCAACCGGTGCTTCTCTTCAAGGGTTACCAGGTAATTGTTCCTATATAATTTAAAGTGTTAACAATCAAGATAAATGACTGTAGGATGGTGCTTTAATGTGCATTGTAAGTGTCATCACTTGTTCAGAGATTTTATGGTTTGAGCTATTTCCATATTTGATCCGGAAAGAGTATGGAAAATCATTAATCACGTGGTTTTAACGGTTTCCAAACCACACTGATGAAAATTTATTACGCCCCACATGTCGGAGTTTTCTAAAGCTAAAAGCACCCGTATTTTGGCGACAACTGGCTGTAGCAGTGGAAAATAATTCTTGTAGAACGGTAAGTAAATTTTCCCTCTCTCTCTCTCTCTCTCTCTCTCTCTCTCTCTCTCTCTCTCTCTCTCTCTCTCTCTCTCGCCTGGGTCAGCCAGTCGTATGAGATCGATTTCGATAAATAGTTTTCAAATATAGGTAGGAAACAATCTGCGCGTTCTTAACATTCTCATATTTAATACTTTTTTTGGGTCCATTTTCGGAATAACTCTCATTTCTGCCATTTTCTGTGAGCGAGCGATAGCTCGAGGTGATTGTTTTTGCTTGTTAGTCCCGTATTACATTAAAGACGTTGGATAGACGTCGGAGAAAGTTGAGTTTGGTTGTGACCAAAAATAAATTCTAAACAACGTCGCTTAACCAAAATCTATAAAAAGTCATTTATGGTCGAGGCGAATAATAAAAAAATCACAACCGCAGTTAACGTGTGATTGGTTCCAAGCGCCACTGGGTTACTGCGCAATACTGAAGCGAAAGGATCGTGTAAAACCAAAATTGCTAACTAAACTGGTGAAAAAAAGCAGATTAAAGTGCAAGGATGGAGAGCAACAGTAAATTAGCTCTAGACCTGGACAAATATCGCACCTGCTCCATCCTCTTTGTGGGTGCCCCATGTATATCCGTATGCTTCCTAGGCGTATCGAAGGGACTCGTGATCAATCCCTTCTTCCACCCTCCCCTCCATCCCTTGTATGATCTTCATAGGTGTATCATCAACCCTCTCTCCCCTACCACAAGTAATCTGTAGGGAAGAGTCCATCCAGGTCTTAGTTGCTAATAATGCTCCTTACACATGTGCCCCATACACAAGTGCTGCATGCACACCTGCTCCATACACACGTGCTAGATACACGAGTGCCTCATACACACGTACCCCATACAAACGTGTGGCATACACACACGCCCCATACACACGTGCTCCATACACACATGCTCCATACACACGTGCCCCATACACGCGTGCTCCACACACACGTGCTCCATACATACGTGTCTCATACACACGTGCTCCATACACACGTGCCCCGTACACACGTGCTCCATACACACGTGCTAGATATACGCGTGCCTCATACACATGTGCCCTATACACACGTGCCCCATACACACTTGCTCCATACACACGTGCCCCGTACACACGTGCTCCATGCACACGTGCTAGATACACACGTGCCGCATAGACAGCCATGTACAAGTGAAGTTGCAAAGACGTTGCAATTTTTGCAAGGCACAATTCTAAGAAAGTTTAGAGCACAGAGTCTTCTCGACAGTCCAGGAGAATAATTAGTTAATTAATAATTAGTTCCGCATTCGACTGAAACTCTCGCTTTCTTTGACCAGGGCAGGACTTTTTTTTGTCTTTGTTTTCATTTGGGGGGGGGGGGGCGGGGGGGGGGGCTAAATCACATGACAACTGTTAAGATGATCGGCTACAACTGTATCATCAGTTTAAGAAATCTATCGTCGGAAAAGACCCAGAAATCCATTGTGAGGCCTTTTACGGGCTGGTATCAACTTCTTTTGGACAAGAAAATCTTTTCTAACTCTTCGAAAGCAGAAAAATTTCCATATGAAACAGGATGTTGGTCAATTATTAGCATTGGATGAAGAAATGTTTACGGTTCAACACAGCTGGGCCATCATGGTGTTATTTGGGACCACCGCGGTGTTGCTCAGGAAACCTTGTTGTTTCCAAGGACAACTACTGTGTTACTCAGGACAACCATGGTGTTGCTCAGAAAAAGAATGATGTGCTCAGGAAAAGGATGGGGTGTTCCGGACAACAACGGTGTTGCTCAGGACAACCATGTGTTGCTCAGGACAACCAATGTGTTGCTCAGGACAACCATGGTGTTGCTCAGAAAAAGAATGGTATGCTCAGAAAAAGAATGGTGTGCTCAGGAAAAGGATGGGGTGTTCAGGACAACAACGGTGTTGCTCAGGACAACCATGTGTTGCTCAGGACAACCAATGTGTTGCTCAGGACAACCATGGTGTTGCTCAGAAAAAGAATGGTATGCTCAGAAAAAGAATGGTGTGGTCAGGAAACGGATGGGGTGTTCAGGACAACAACGGTGTTGCTCAGGACAACCATGTGTTGCTCAGGACAACCATGGTGTTGCTAAGGACAACCGTGGTGATGCTCAGAAAAAGGATGGTGTGTTCAGGAAAAGGATGGTGTGCTCAGGACAACCAAGGTGTTGCTCAGGACAACAACGGTGTTGCTCAGGACAACAACGGTGTTGCTCAGGACAACCATAGTGTTGCTCAGGACAACCATGGTGTTGCTCAGAAAAAGGATGGTCTGCTCAGGAAAAGGATGGTGTGTTCAGGGCCACAACGGTGCTGCTCAGGACAACCAAGGTGTTGCTCGGGACAAGCATGGAACCATGGTGTTGTTCGAGACAACTTTGGTGTTGTTTAGGACAACGATTGTGTTGCTAAGCGTTACTAAGGTGTTACTCCTTACCACCACAAAGTTACGCATGACCACCACTTAGTTGCTAAGCATTACTAAGTTGTTGTTCCTTACCAACACGGAGTTACTCGAGACCAGCACAGGGTTGCTAAGCGTTACTAAGCTGTTACTCCTTACCACCACTAAGGTGTTACTTCTTACCACCACGGAGCTACTCAGGACCACTACAGGGTTGTTCAGCACGATGCAGGCCTTTTTGAAGAAAATCCTTTCTTGCAGTAAGATGCATGTGAAATGGCGTAAAATACATGATAAGTCTATACAACTAAAAGCTACGAGACGCATGTGTATTATGCCACAGTATTTTAGCAAATCATCCTTTGCTGCTCCAACGAGGTTTGCTGCAGCTGGTGGGTGGGAGAATAATTCTAAAAGCGGAGAATGTAAATTATGCCTTAACTTGAAAAGCCCAAATGAAATGATTTTGCTTATCTCCACCTTCAATGAGACCAAAACCGGAGCAGCAGAGCCTGTAATTCTGAACTGAAAAATCGCGAATTACGGGTAATTTCGTAAAAGCCCGTGGTTGAAGGCAACGGGAAAGAGTATTCTGGTTCCATGAAATTAGCAAAGCACAGAACTAAGGTGCACTTTATTTAAATTTCTAATCAAATCTTATGGTCGGGAAAAATTCTCCAAAAACACAATCAGAAAACAGATTTAGAACAGGCAAAACAAGGTTGCCTGAAATAGACACGAAGACCTGACCGACACCACAACCTGGCGTTGTTTCCATCCCCTCTAACTTTCCACTGCATCAGCCGTGGCTAGAAATAAAAAAATCAACCCCTTACTGATTTCATGTCTTAGCTGGTCGTGAACAGAACACACGGACCACGGAACTGAACTCTGATGTCTTTACAGGGACGAACCTCTGTAGAAGTACACTAGTAAAGCTCAGGACAAACTAACAACACACAGGGATTCGACCACAATTCGATGCCTAAAAACTAAGCAGTATTCCGCGGTCAAATTGACTTTCAAGACAGGATTTTCACCTTACAAGCCTCAAAAATACATAAATTTGTTTACTAATAGAGAAGCGGAACAAACAAATCGGATGAAATTTACTGTCTTCTACACCTCATATGGGATATACACAGTTCTCATGGTCAAAACTTTCCCGGTGCTTATGGTCTTCGGACCCATCACAGCACCAGCTGGGGTGGTACGTGTGGGAGGACGGCGGTCGAACGGGACATAACACTTCCTAATTTCTTGCCCTAGAACAAGGACACTGAAAGGACACTGAAAGACCATGATGGCTCAGAGGGGGATCGATGGGATAAAAGCTGTGCATACATAACGCTGTGATAGCATATTACTTAGAGGCTAAGGCCTTCGCTTCAGCTAAAGGGCCCAGAGATCCTTGGGGACCCAACGCAAGAAGAACGGTTGATAGGCAGTGGAAGTATAGGAGACAGCAGTCCTTCAATTAGCAGACAGCTTTCCACGATGTCCCTATTGTCTCCGAATCGTGCCAGAATTAACCTAGCATTCTGCATGAGGGAGAGGTATAGCTGCACGAGACCAAATTTTTGAGACTTTTAAAAGCGTCCTCGTCTCTGTGCGGCATTATGGTTGACTGTTACCTTTGCTCCTGGGCATTCTGTCCCTTGGCTTTGCCTCCAGTGTTCGGTTTCCTCCGTTTGAGCAATGGTGGCCGTGACTGGGCTGGAAATTTGGCATAGTTCTCTAAAAGTCGATAGAACTTCTCCCGTTTGGTTGAATGCTGACAGGCTAATGGTCGAGATATCCATGACATGAGAGCGAGAGCATAAGACCGGACCATACTTTTTGTTTATCCTCTCGATTTCCGATGGGAAAATAGTTCGGAAAATTTAGGATATGGGTATAGTTAAACCTTCTCAAATCTTCTTTAACACTTGATCACTTGCTGGAGAAAACAGTTCGACAAACATACAGAATCAATCACATAATATAGGTGGGAAGTTTGACCACATCCCGTCTTGTCAACACTAAACATTCTAGTATATTCGAAGATGTAGGATCACTGAGTGAGAGAATTTTCATGCATCATGCATAAGGGACCCAACAAAGCACTTTGCAGGGCAAGCAATCTCCGGAAGTGCATCACTCAGTGATATATCTTCTGATGCCATTGAAGATGAGGCAAGAGAATGTGATCGGCCGAAGTTGGGAGTGGAAGGAGTGCGGATTTAGATGAGCGCTCCTCGTCTTCAAGGAAGTCTAGCTTGGCAATTGCTTAAGAGAATGTCTTCGCCTTTGTTTCTTGGTCTTTCTCTTGAAGGGGGTGAGGTATTTGAGGCAATGGCATTTGTTCCGTCTCCCATCGTTTACCAGTCTATCCTGATAAATAAGCTTCTAGACTCTTCGTGACAGTCTAGGTTCAGTCGCAGTGAGATTATATGTGGTCCCTCTTACAAAGACCAAGTGTGTGTAAAAGGAAGTAGGTGATTGAACATACTTAAACGTCAACTGAGGCGGTGGTCGTAAACCATCTTTTAGTGCAAGTAGGAGAAGTCCAGAGCTAGTTCAACTGCAGCTGTTCACAACAAAAATACAATTACCAGCATGAACTTAACATTTGCTGTCCTGCCTCCAGCTGATTTCGGCAATAAATGTCTGAAATAGCCTGACCCTAAATACGTTTTCGTGTATGTGGTTTAGTACCGTTCCGTTCTGGTCAGTGTTTACTGGCCTTGTCTTTCCCACTTGTTTCTCCCATAAATGTAAGTACCCACATTTACCAATACAACCCTTCAATCAAACTGTCCCTCGCGCATGGGCCATTGGTGTGTAAGAACACGTAAAAACAATTTTTATGAAGACATTGTACATTTCCTAACTGTATATGCGGAAGACTCGCGGGGCATACAAATTTTAATTTTGATTATCCGACGTCAATGCAACGTTGTGTCTGTCGATGTCCATCCAGAATTTGCAATTTAGAAACGAAAAATGATTCTACTGTCACATCGTCTCTATAAATGTTCGTTAAATTTCACAGCGTTTGCTGTAAATATGATTTGTTGCTAGGTGTGGCATGTGATTTTTTGTTAGGTGTGGCATATGATTTGTTGCTATGTGTGGCATATGATTTGTTGCTAGGTGTGGCATATGATTTGTTGCTAGGTGTAGCATATGATTTGTTGATAGGTGTCGCATATGATTTGTTGCCAGGTGTGGCATATGATTTGAGGCTATGTATGGTGTATGATTTATGGCTAGGCGTGGCATAGGATCTGTTGCTAGGTGTAGCATATGATTTGTTGCCAGGTGTGGCATATGATTTGAAGCTATGTATGGCGTATGATTTGTTGCTAGGTGTGGCATATAATTTGTTGATATTTGTAGCATACGATTTGTTGCTAGGTGTGGCATATGATTTGTTGCTAGGTGTGGCATATGATTTGAGGCTATGTATGGCGTATGATTTGAGGCTATGTATAGCGTATGATTTGAGCCTATGTATGGCGTATGATTTGAGGCTATGTATGGCGTATGATTTGTTGCTAGGCGGGGCATAGGATTTGTTGCTAGGTGTGGCATACGATTTGAGGCTATGTATGGCGTATGATTTGAGGCTATGTATGGCGTATTATTTGTTGCTAGGCGTGGCATATGATCTGTTGCTAGGTGTGGCATATGATTTGAGGCTATGTATGGCGTATGATTTGAGGCTATGCATGGCGTATTATTTGAGGCTATGCATGGCGTATTATTTGAGGCTATGTATGGCGTATGATTTGAGGCTATGTATTTCGTATGATTTGTTGCTAGGTGTGGCATATGATTTGTTGCTAGGTGTGGCATACGATTTGTTTCTAGGTGTGGCATATGATTTGTTGCTAGGTGTGGCATATGATTTGTTGCTAGGTGTGGCATACAATTTGTGGCTAGGTGTGGCATATGATTTGTGGCTAGGTGTGGCATAGGATCTGTTGCTAGGTGTGGCATATGATTTGAGGCTATGTATGGCGTATGATTTGAGGCCATGTATAGCGTATGATTTGAGGCTATGTATGGCGTATGATTTGTTGCTAGGCGTGGCATAGGATCTGTTGCTAGGTGTGGCATATGATTTGAGGCTATGTATGGCGTATTATTTGAGGCTATGTATGGCGTATGATTTGAAGCTATGTATGGCGTATGATTTGTTGCTAGGTGTGGCATATGATTTGTTGCTAGGTGTGGCATACGATTTGTTTCTAGGTGTGGCATATGATTTGTTGCTAGGTGTGGCATATGATTTGTTGCTAGGTGTGGCATACAATTTGTTGCTAGGTGTGGCATATGATTTGTGGCTAGGTGTGGCATGGGATCTGTTGCTAGGTGTGGCATACGATTTTAGGCTATGTATGGCGTATGATTTGTAGCTAGGTGTGGCATATGATTTGTGGCTAGGTGAGGCATAGGATCTGTTGCTAGGTGTGGCGTATGATTTGAGGCTATGTATGGCGTATGATTTATGGATAGGCATGACATACTATTTGTGGCATGTGCTTAATACTTCTTCACAATCGAATGAAGGAGCGACTTCGTCGCTAGGTTAGCCTCTTGCTTATCAGTGGTAGCAACGGCAAAGATCGAAAACTTTTCATTTTAAGGACCCCATAGGTGCTATCTCTTATATATTTGTCAGTATGCTTGGAAAATGTACACGGGCCTGTTTAGGCCCTGCAGCCTGTTTCGGTATGTCAGCCTTTTTGATATCCATCTTTGAATATTTCCACCACTGTCACATGGTTACGTCCTTCGCATGTCACCACTTCCTATTTGTCCATTATTTTGTTGAGCTCCTCTTCCAGGCCTTCCCATTAAACACAAAGCTGCATTTTTTCCCTACTTGTACATTGTAGGCACAAGATGCAGCGGCCAAAGCATGTGTGGGCACTCATGGCAGTTCTCTTATTGTACAGCGATATTTCTGGTGAGCGAATTCATAAACAGAGGGTTATTAATAGATAATAAGGCAGTTGTACAGCTAATCTATTTTCTAATGACGAGTTTCTAAGTGTTTTTAATCTGAACTAACCAAGGGTATTGATTAAATTATGTGGCATATATCTGCATCGCTTTGTGGGGCACTCAGTTATCTTGTATCATTGAAAATGAACGAGCCAAGCGGTTAATCCCATTATATCACATCTTGTACAGCATTGATGACAAAAGCTTAAAACAGATACATTTATGTATATATTAGTTTACTGATAAATATATAAAAGAGACTTGATTTAAAAAGCAGTCACATCCCGTAAAATATCAAAAGATTCAATAAGACATGGCTGTCTGGATAATTTAGCTGAGAGAACATTTTTAAAAAAGCCTTCAAATGGACGAATATAGCCTTGAAGCCTAAAAGTAAAGACATTAATTGTGTTATACTATGTGTGTCACTTTCTGAAGCATTGTCTTGTTTAGAGTCGCTGATGAGAGAGCGTGAGTACAGATTACTGTTGTCTGCGAGAGAACAACGCAAACCTAAAAACTACAATGAAAAGGATGACAGCAATGACTTGTTCAAGTCACTTCCAAAAGAAGAGCTGTGCGACATGCTGAATACAAATCGCGGTAAGTGATATCACTCTGTTTACTGCATTCCTGTCAGTGTTTTCGCTGAACAATATTAAAGAATCGATACCTTTAACATCAGGAATTAGACAATGGTTACGTGGAATTGATGTCATAGCCTCATAGATATTGTAGAAGATTCAAAGTTCCCACATATTCTGGCACATATTAAAGTAATTATAAAACGAAACTTCATTTTAAAAAATATCTTATATGCTAAAAACATCTGTTTTTTATTATTATCCCTGGTACTATTGTTCTTTATTGATCTTGACTGTTCAGTTGACCAGGATTCTTTTTATGTGTGTGTGTTATTGTTTTGATTGGTTGTTATTGGAACTTTAAAAATCTTCGTTCCTTCTTAAAATTTACGCCTAATCAATACAATGCATTATTGTTTTCTTTTAACATAAGAGAAGCGATATTTGTAGATAACTGTGTAATTGATTCCTTTAAATTGTTTTATATTTTGTCTTTGCAGTTTCCCAGGATTATTTGAGGCATAGAGGGGTTAACCTTGCAGAGTTAAAAGACAAATGCAGAAACTACAATGAAAACAAAGGTAAAATACATGTTATTTATCAAAACTGGCACTGATTTTGATCTTTAAATCATGATAAATAAATTAGGTTAATTTTGCCTTGCATTTAAATCAACAGATAACCTGACCGTTTTCGCTAAGGAGTAGCGAAACCTACACTGGAGACCATATAAAGAACGATACTCAAGACTGAAACATTGCGAATTCCGGATAGGTCTAATTTAAAAGAGGTGTCAAGATGCCAGTTGCATCAAACCTCTACGAAACAAAGACATTTTGACGCTGCTACAATGTCAATATCTGGTGCGCCTTCGGCCCTTCCAGACCATAATAGAACACAACATCTTACAATTTGGTTGTTGTTGGTCCTGACTGTGAATCAACGTCAGATTCACCAGCCAAAGTCACAATACTGTTGTGCATTGCCAATGCTTATCGATCTGTTGCGAGCCATAGCCTCTGCTGTGCACAGTGAAAAGAATTTGACATACTGAATGTACACTCACGACAGCATTTTCTTTGTTGTCCTGTTTAGCGGGGTATTTTGTGGAACTGTTGCTTAGAGGAAAGGTAGTTTCGGGAGGTTCCTTTTTTAGGAACTTTCCAGTGTGTTTATCGTATGCACCTTGTAATTTGAGTTTCTCGTATCGTCTCATTACCCAGTGCAATCTCAGTGCAATCAGCTTTGATAATCTCTTAAAACGGCGATAATAACGTTAGATGTAAGAAAAATATCGATTGGACCAATATCCCTTGGTCAACAACAAGTTTGCCAAATTTCGCTTTCCTAGCTCTCATCGTTTTGGAAATCGACGAAAACAGCAAAAAACATTTAGAATTTTACAGCAATTCCGTAACTACCTGAGACTGCGTCCTAAGCATTAAAACAAAACAAAAGCAATTTAACATTTAATCACTTTAATAAGATTTTGCATTGTAACACACCCTCTCCCCACCCCCACCTCGCCAAGAGATACATATGAATAATTTAAATTTTCAATAACACCTCATATTATGACGTCAAGCTGTGGTGATGAGCGAGAACAAGTATAAACCATCTGGAAGTCTATCCATGGCAGAAGAAACAACAGGGGATGTTTCTAGCGTAAGAAGTGTGGAGAAAGACGTATTAGCATCACTACCGGATGCAGAGCTATGTGAAATGTTCAATGCACACAGAAGTAAGTAGAAACATAACACTTCCCTGAGGTTCTAATTTTACTTCTTTTTTATCTTTGTCTTTGCGTACCTGACAAATATACTTGCATATGAACCATATTTATATGTCGTAAGATGAAATACATTTGTAGTTCGCTTAGTCTTAATACTTTTGTCTCAGTTTCTGAAGAGTTTCTACGACCTGAAGGTGTCGATGTGGCTGAATTCAAACAGCAATGCGGAAGTGACCACCAAGTAGCAGGTAAAGCAGACAACAGCTGAAATTCATAATGCATTGAGTGCATTACAGTGAGATCATATCTGTTAAACTGTCGTTGTGTTCATTATTATGCAAAGCAACTCCTGCTGCGACCCAGGTCATATTGAATGTACATATTGTATGTTTTGCTAAAGATTTCATCTTGACGCAAACAAAAAAAAACAAAACAAGCAAACAAACAACAACTGATATTAAAATTTAACCTATTAACCAATCATTTTATGTTGTTTAATTACGATAGCGTTCTTAGTTTTAGACCAACATACCAGCCAGTTAAGACTGACGAGTGACTCGGGATCGGTAGTCTCAGAGCGGAGCAGCGCCATACAACCAGGCGACTGTTTTGATTGGCAGTCGTATAATGGATCACATTGTGTTTGCGGCAATTCAGACAGGTTTTGATCTGGTTAATGTTCGATATCTAAATGCAGAAAATTTGGTGGAATAAACACAAATTGATGATATTACACCTTAGTGACAATGAAGATCAGCTTATTACATTTCATCTTTTAAAATGTGCAAACCATTAATATTTTTTAAATATAGGTTACGAAATTTAAGCAAATTTTAGAAATATGCATACAAATCTGCTAAGGGAAGTATGCATTTAGGTATGTTTAGCATTGCTTAAAAGGAGTGTACAACATTCGGTACTCACCCAGAATTTAATGCTTAAATGAAAGTCGACATAAAGCTTTTCAACTGAAATGTTTATACATCTATGTCTATATGCCTGTAAAAATCAAACTGAAGGTGTTACAGTTATTTCAAATGACAGATGTATTTGAAGTATTTACACTGTTATATACTTTTTGTATGAACAGCTGTAAGGGACACACCGGTGGTCATGTCTGTGACGATGAGGGAAATGACTACCAGTCACAGTGTGACTTTCAAAGACAGATGTGCAATCGCGAGATCTCGACACTTAGACAAATGAGTGTCTGCAGTAAGTAGCACACAACTATATTCTGACGCACGACAGGTCTCGTTTCTATGTTTTTATGAGTGTTTAGTAATTAAAATAAATTTCATAGTTACAAATGTTACTTCAGACTTCAATTCTTATAAAACCTCATATCTAAAATTCTAATATCTAAAAATGAATTTGAATTGTTATGTTTCTAAAAAAACTTTTGTGACATGAAAAGCGAAAAATTGTTATATATTTTTGGTACTTTATTGTTATCTCTATTGTCATGCATTTTCTATGGGAGGTCTATTCGCTATTGCAACGTATTTTCTATTCTGACGTATTTTATATTGTGAACAGCTAAGTGTGTGTACCTTAGACTACAAGGAAGCAGCCTTTTTAAGGAGGACCCCACGTACGGTCTGGGAATTTTCAAGGGCGTCGCTGAGACCCGGACAGAGAGCGGAGAATACACGGAGTACAAGGCTATGGATGACTCGGAATTCATGATCATGATGGTGAAAGAGTGGGAAAACTGGGTTATAGGTAAAAGTCATTAAATATTTTTAAGCAACTTTATTAGTTCAACTACAAACACGAATCTTCGCACAGTAATTAGTTTTTGCAAACTGCGCCTGAAAAAGTCAAAACTTTGAAACTTAAATGAGGAGATCTTGTTGTTTGCAAATGTTTTTTTTTACAAATTGAATATGTGTTTTTGCTGACCGTTTATTTTTAGCACAAGAAACTGACTAAGAGTGCTTAGATATTCTTTAATATGCCTTTAGGGAAACGAAATGCAAGCGGTGACTTTATTACGATGAAAGCTTTCATAGCCGGAGGGACTAGCCCGTTGGAAGTGGGAAAAGGAGGGTTTATGGTGCTCAGACATGAAGACGGAGAAATTGTATGGGACGTGGACCCTTTGCTACACTTGGAATGCATCTCAGGTGCCCTCAACAAAATACCATAACAGAATAATTACACAAGAAGAAACAATATAATTATTACATTTAGATTTCAATTACAAATTTCCTTTTTAAAACATCAAAAATTCCGAACAATGATCTTATCCTGCAGTTTCTGAACGAAAGTTCTCATTTTCACTAAAAAATTGTATTTATCAAATTCTCTGCTCAAAAATGATTTTCTTTGCATTACATGTAAAGGATAAATTCATTTTACGGTGGAATCGAAGTAGGATACGAATAAACTTTGTCACAAAATAGCGTGTTATTATCAATAAACGATCTTGGTAGTTCATCAGCAAATCCTTATGTCTAGGGCCTCGACTCTTTAACGCCTTACGAGAATAAGTGCAATAAATTGTATATTTATCGGACTAAAGTCCTGTAAGACCCAAGTAAGCGCAAGTGAACAGTGAAATTTCAGCCACCCACACTTAATATTTAATGTAAATATCATCGATATAAACAGTCGGTTATTCATTTGAACAACTCTTATTTTCAATGTCAAAAGTTAAAAATATTCATTTATGCAGTTGGAACATAATCAAATAGAATTCTGATTATTCTCTTACTCTTATTTATGAGAATAATAATTGATGAGTACATTTAGATTAATTATTCTATTTTTCAGAAAAAGACATTCCAACCATCCAGAAACGATTCTTCTTCATGTAAGTGTTCAGCCAAATGTTTTCACAGGGATCCCTATTTATACATTCACCTCATGACGTCTAGGTTTATGCATGTTTTAGCTTCTTCATAACTACTTAATAGAAAAGTATCAACGCTTCAGGCAGAATAAACAAATTGATTATACAAAACAATAAGTATTTTTTCAAGTCGGTCTTAAATTGAGTAGAAATTGTGTATCCTTCATACTCTAGTCAACCAGCTCTTTTTAAAAGATTATAGGCAAGTTCTTTAAATAGTACATTACTGGTATTCCTTTAACAAAGTGCCTTGAAATGGATGAGAAAAGCACTCAGCTGCAGGCGAAGAACAAACCCAACAGGCCATTGGTCGTACATGGTCAAAAGCTCAAATTTGCCATATTTCTTACATAAGCTAAAAATAAACTTAAATAATTGGTTAAGTTTAAAGAAATGTCTATATCAGTTACTGCACTTAAAAAAATTAATGGGCAGTCTTACAGTATGTTTGCTGAGAATTGTTGTTCTGCACTACTATTACATCCTCATTACTTAGTCTTCTAAGCATCTGCATATTTAGCAAACGGTATTTATAGCAATGACAACCTACTGGGTGTATTTCGCGCACTTTAAAACTAAGCATAAAAACTCCTCAAATCAAATTATGTTTTTATTTAGTTTCTTTATCGTGGCAGCAGTGGTAGTGACGACAGTGAGCACAACCCTCAAGGTAGTGCAGTCGGTTAAAGGTTGCCTCTACTTCCCAGAAGTATGCGACCTACGGTAAGGGCGCGTCCAAGGATTAGGGGGAGGGGATGTGTATGGAGTAAGAGTGGCTGCAATGATTGGGGGAGGGATAGATGTATGTGTGAAGGAGGATCAGGGTCTCTCCAATGATTGAACATCTTGCCATCTGCCAAAGGTTGCCTCTACTTCCCAGAAGTATGCAACCTACGATAAGGGTGTGTCGAATGATTGGGGAAGGGGGGTGTGTGGCGGAGGGTAAGGGTGTGTCCAATGATTGGGTGGAGGGGTGGTTGGGGAGTAAGGGTGTGCCCAATGATTTGGGCAAAGGAGTGTACAGGAGGGTAAGGGCGTGTCCAGTGATTGGAAAAGAGGGTTTATGGGTAGTAAGAGTAATTCCAATGTTTTGGGAGGAGGTGTGTGGTTGGAGTAAGGGTGCGTCCTATGATCGGGGAAAACGGTATGTGGTGGGGGTAAGTTTGCACCGAATGATTGTTGGGATGGTTGTGTGTGTGTGTAAAAGGGAGGAGGGCGTGCAATGATTGAAGATTTTGTGCCGTCTGCCAAAGCATACCTGTACTTCCCAGAAGTGTCCGGCCTGAGGCAGCTTTTACCTTCAACTTAAGTAATTACTGAGCAACAAGTGTTTATTATTTTTTATATTTTATATATTCATATAAAGTTAATATTTAATTATATACACTTGTTCAATATAACATGAGAGTTATCCACGTTCCTGTTATCAGATGCCATTTTTAAGCAACAAAATTGAACACAAAGAAATTTTCTGACATTATAAAATTACAAACACTGCTTTCTTTTCACCCATACTATTCCATGAAATGACTTAAGTTAGCTAATAATGTATTTTCAAACATGGCTTTCTTTTTAGAAAAGAAATTGAAGACGTAATTAAACCCAGGGTGGAAGGAAAAAAGAATAGGTTCGAAAGCAACTACGGGGACACTGAAGTGTACAAAGCCAACGTATTAGAGTGCTACACAAAAACTAGCACAATTCGCAAAGGTCTTGTGAGCATTCAGGAGCTGTTTAAGGAACTGGGTGATTATCAAACGAAAGCATTTGAAACCCTGAAGGATGTTCCCACAGAATTGCTATCAGGTGATTTTGCCTATTCGCTCGAGATGTATGAGGAATATCAACAAGGATTGCACAAAGGTGCCGCGATTAGTATTGTAGGACTGCAGATAGAAGCTTCCCTGGCGATATACTCCTTAGCAACAACTACGGTAACCACAGCAGCGGTGGCCTTTGCCGCGGTTGGCGCGGTTATTGCTGTATTCATTGCAGTGGTCGATATCATCAGTAGCATAACACAGGAGAGGGAAATCCGCGATACGCTGCGAAGAAACAAAGCCGAGCTTCTCGAGGGTGAAAGAGATATTGACAAAGCTACCAGGGGTATGATTGAATTTCAAAAAGAGATATGTAAAGAATTATTAGTGCCGCTTAGCAAATTGTCAGAAGCAGGTGCTGAATATAGCCGCGACTTTCAGAACTTCATGGACATGTTGGTGCGCCATGGTGCTTTCGTTGTGAGGCAGGAGGTGTGCAATCAATACCATCTGTACAATAACATCGGGGGCGGATTTGTATCGACACTCAATACTTGGTTGAAAACCATTATTGACCACGTACAAAGTGATATTGAAGACCTCAAATGCAAGGTTCAGTTGGCTAAAGATCTCGCAATCTTTACAGACACTATCCGCGATGACGTTCTGGTTCGGAAGAAAAAACCGGCTGCAATCTTGGATTTTGTTGTACAGAACAAACCCGATGCCATTCGACAGCAACTTTTTAAGAACGAATTTGAGCTCATCCGGCATATAGCAAAGAACATCATGCCCGGAAGTAGCTGTTACTGGGGGATAAGCTTGGAGCCTTTCAGACGTGGACGAGTAACTGCAGCCAATTATAGGGATTCCTCTGTTGTACCGCCATGTAGTAGCCCCGAGGTGTCCTCACAAACCTCTGCCATAGCTTCAGGAGTCGTCAGGAACTACCCGCCTTGTCGCATCATCAGCAGTCTTGATCCTGCCATAGTACGTGACATCAGTGGTCTCATGCGCTTTATCGGCCACGTCACGCTCCCTAATGATCGTTGCTACTGGGGTTATGACCTCGCTGCTGTCCGTTCAGGCGAATTAACCGATAGCGACCTCAACAATGCCGTTATAAACCCAGTTCACGTCAACACCTTGCGCTTTTCCTTCCCAGTTCCTAACCAAGGCACATATGAAGGAGCGAAGACAACAGTGTGCTCTCTGTTTAAAATGTGCACCAATAGCGCCTGGGTGAGCTTCTTCCTCTGCATGACTAATCAAGCCTGGGGATCTGTCGTTGGGAATTGTGATGGTGTACCAAACGCTGATGGCTGTCATATCAACACCAGTACTTACAATTGCTGAGAAATAATGCAATAACATTTTACTCTAGACATTTAATGCATATTGCTTTGTTGGAAATTGCTGCATGACAATGACATTGCTTTAACTTTGAAGACAGCAACTTTGCAATTTGGATAACAGTGTCATGCATGAAATGTAAATCACGATAATGTATCTTGTGCTTGGGATTACAGTCACGAGTTCTGTAAACTTACACTTCTGATAATGTAGCACTAAGGCTGTTTCAATTGCTCCAGATTTGTGAAACAATATCATTCAATTATAAGGGGTATTGCTAATTGTTATTGTAAAAGAAAACAGCGAGTTCTATGTGTGAGCACTTTGATCTTTTGTTATAGTCAGCTGTTTCTAAAATCAGCCATCCCTTTTGTGGGAATAAGAGTGTGAACGATTTTGATTAAAATTTGGTTGAGCAAATAAATTTGTATCATATCGTCCGCGAAAATTGTGCAAAGAAAACATAACAGTTTTAACGGTATGAATTTAAGCAAGTGTTAGAGTCAAAATGTGCTTGATATAAATGTTTTAGGAATTAATGGAAAATTTATTTCTGAAAAGCATTTTGTTGCTAATACCAAAAAGTAAATTTGAAAATTTTGAGTTCTTATATTGGCTATGGTCTTTTAACTCTTAGTATGACTACACATTTAAATAACATGGCTTTATCATTCTAATGGAAATCAATTTTCCATATCCATGATCCAGTTTGCAACTAAATTTACAAAGAAACCATGCACAAAATTTATTTTTTGATTGAATGACTCTTCATATGTAACTCACATTGTTGTTGTGTAATTACATAATTTATTATTATTTAAAGTTAATTGCAATGAGGAGGTTTAGTTTTCAAAATAATAATAAGTAATTGCAGTCGACATTCATTTTAGTGAATCGCATCGTAATCCAGGTAAACTGTGAAAAACCTCACATAGACGCGTAAGACCAAAATAGTGTCATTTTAATGTAGTTGATTTCTTATTTTGTTTGATGATCCAGTTTTTCTTTGTTCATTCATTGTATATGCAGGGAGTCATTTATTCCAGAGATTTCTGGATTATTACGGACTTCGAGTAAAACTACTCTGTAAACAGCAGTCAATAAAAAATTTCAATTTAACTGATGAATAAATTAGCGCATTATCATTCCGTCTATCCGTCCGGGTTATCTTATCATATATCATCCCAAAATCATATTTAACATATGCACATAAATCCTGTATGTTCTACATTTATTCAGAATTTTGAACTAAACAGTTCTTAAAATAAGAACAAAATTTTGAAGTGTATATTTAATGTATTTTAGTATTTTAGTTAAAGCCATTTGATATTTTACAGTATTCCCTACAGATTGTACATAATGTCCTCCCCTTGAATTCAGCCCAAGTTAAATCAGCATTTAGTTGATTGGTGATAATTCGATATCACTACAGATATGACAAAAACAAAGTCAAGTTAGTTGACACCACCAAGAAACATCACACCTTTTTTTATCTTTTTCAGATTTATGCATCTAATTTTTAAAATTATCCTATCAGAATTTCCCCAGTTGATATCAACAACTCTGTTTGGATTTAATTGTCCTGTATCTTTCTTGAATGATAACACATTGTTTTAATAAAAGTAGTTTGATGATTACCCGTATCAAAACTGAATTAATGAGATTGCACGTCAATTAATGATATCAGTGGTATATATTTTAAGTCAATAATTTAGTTATTAATTTAAAAATGAATGACTGGTTCTAGTGATTCGTGAGTGAACAAATTGAAGCGATTTATGTTTATCTGTAGGTGTAATTTTTTTTATCATATTAAAAACTATGTATTGATACAAAAAATAAAGGGAACGGAAATGAGAACAGCCCTAGATATAATAAGGTTAGAAATATGAAAGAATAAGTCATTGCTTGATCTACATAAAATTCAAAATAGGGATTATAGCGTAAACATATCACTAACCCTAACTATACATATATTACAGAATATGGATTACAACATCAAGCATAATCCCAACCCTAACCCTACATATGATACAGAAAAAGAAATTTGCTCGTGCAAAAGCGTTCCTAAATTCAAAAGTTAAGCCTTTGTTTCAACAGAGTTCATTGTTGCGTTGCTATGGTCTTCGTTGCCGGTGGCCATGCCAATCTGGTGCTGTTGTAAGCCTTCCGGTTGCAATAACAGCCTAAAATGCTAAGCAAAAAGAAAGGTTATGCAATAACATAAGATAAAATTTCTGTAATTTTATCCATTTGTTGAATGTAGGACGCAAAAGGTCAAGATAATACAAAACAGTTTTTTCAGTTATTTAAAACCATGTCTCAAAAGTTTCCAGTTGTTTAACAGGAAATTTTAAGTGTCGTGGATCTTTAAAGTGATATCTTAAAGCCTATGACTCTTTTCATAAGATGTTTTAAGAGAGATTTAAGAAACCTCTGGTGCAAATGCAGTGATTGTTAGAATTAAACTTATCACACGGAAGGGCTGTTAGGGGACTTCAAATAAAAGTTTACATGACAAGAGCTTGCTTCATGCCTGTCTACACCGTACACTCAAGCAGTGTAGAATAAATTTGCGCAACTATTCCTTACCTTGTTTTCTTTTGAATACTGCACCAGTTTAAACAGGGCCATAGCTGGAATAAATACGATTGGTAGAACAGCTAAACCCCAGCCTAAGGCCACTGCCCAGGACGGAAAGATGTACACAGTCAAGAGACGAATGTACGACAGCTCAGAATAATAATTCACAGCACTCATGATGAAAATAGTCTGTAAACAGAACAGAAAACCACTTTTGATGCGGTTGTCGGGCGGAGTAAGGAGTTGGGATCTGTCCGATTTGTTGTACCCAGAAGACTATAATTTTTCTCCATCCTAATTTCTGAGATTCTTCAGTCACACCTGGTCCAAGTATAGTTCTCTTTCTGTTAGATCCCAACGAAGGCCAGAAACAACATCTGCTCCCCAAAAAACCCTCCTCAAATACCAAAGTGTTGCATAACTTACTAAGCAGTAGCATGGGGTGAGCACCAGCCAGCAGATCTTCATCCACGGCCCGATACGAAAGCCCAGAATCGTCTCCAAGTTGTCATAATATTTGTTCACGCCTGCACAAAGTATCACAGTGTTATAGGCAATTAAAGGGCAGATGTTTGCTTTATTTATTAACCTAATGAATGTACACTATGTTATGATTGTGGGAACCGTAAGATTTGTTAATACGATTGATTTTGTACATTGTCATCCCTGATGAAGATTTCTTTATTTATATTTGCCTCAGATTTTAACGTTCGCTTCTTGAATTCTTGTGCTTTCATATTAATTCCTGCCAGCTATTGCAAAATACCTCACCACAATAACTTAGGGTTGGGAGTTTGAAATTTTAAATAAATAAATACGCCATTTAGTGATGCACTTCACACAAGTCATCTAGATAGCTCAGTGAGCAGTTTGCCTAACCATAAAGCCACGATATCGTAACACATTCGAAGAATCCGACTAGGACAACAATTCTGCTGGCAGGGTAGTAGTCAAACAGCTGAAACACGTACATTCCGCCCTAAAAAAATGCAATCATAAACATGTACATTCCGCTCTACAACAATAAAACATAAACACATACATTCCATCCTACAACAATACTGCTTAAACACATACATTTCGCTTCAATAGTAAAACATAAACACAAACATTCCGCCCTACAACAATTAAATATAAGCACGTACATTTCACCCTACCACAATAAAACATTAATACGTACATCAGTTTCTACATCAGTGAAAGATAAAAACGTACGTTCCACCTCACAACAGTAAAATATAAAGACATATAAACCGGTCCTACAACAGTAAAACATGAATAGGTTTATCCCAAACTTCAACAAGAAATCCTAAACACGTACAACAATAACAAAAGACATATAGCAGTAACATATCACAACAAACATTTCATCATACGATAATCATACATAAACACATATATCCTACCGACAAGAAAGACAAATTTTCCTGGGTTTAAACGCGGCTAAGCTAATCTTTTCACACTGTCAATTCCCTATGGATCAACTTATGTATAGTGTATCAGAACACGACGTTACACATCACTGAGAGATTTTAACTTAAGTTAAACATATTCAGTGAGCGTTAATACTGTGGCCTTGCTTAGGATTAGCTTTTCCAGACAAGATTACTACTGATTTGCTCAGTATTAGTAAAGGCACTCTGCAGTATTAAAAGAACAAATAACAAATTTGCACTGTTAAAAGAACAAAAACTTTATCAATAAGAAAAGTTTTTCATATGGTTGAGTAATAATAAGAATAAACCATAAACTTGGATTTTGTGACTGCTGATAGACCCCTGTCGCCATCAGCCACTCGTCAGTTCTCGGACCGCAGCCACAAACCTCTGTTATGTTCTCTTTATATAATGAATGACAACATTGTGCCGCCCAACAAATCATTTTACCAATAAAAAACATAACAGATCCTATGTTGTTCAGATAAAATAGTAAATAGTAAATACATTTTAAGTGCCTATTTCTAAACAATATTCCAGAACACGGTGCAACAACATAAAATAACTGATCACACAGTAAAATAGCTAAAGGGCATAGACTAGGTTGCTATCACAGATACGTAATACTGAATAAAAACGTTTCTTCTTAAAAGACTGGTAGTTCGTTTCTTAACGTAGAGCAGTTGGTAGGCTGTTGCACAGTCGCCGTGCCAAAACACAGAATGCCCTATCACCATAAATGTTTGTCCGGAATTTTGGCACATTTAACAAATTCTTATGTGTTGAACGCAGTTCTAGAAGGTTGGTGAAGTGAGAGTAGTTCACGTGACATAAATATTCTGGGGCTGTTCGTTGGATAATCCGAAATGTTAATAGTAGAATTTTAAACTCAGTTCTGCGATCAACTGGTAACCAATGTAGTGATTTTAAAATAGGGTGACGTGGTCATATTTTCTGTTGCACTTCACGAAGCGAGCAGCGATATTTTGTATCCGTTGTAGTTGACTGATGCGGCACTTTGGAAGACCATATGGTATTGCACTGCCTTAGTCCAACCTGGAGCATATCAGTGCTTGTACTAGCTTCTCACAAGAGTCCTGTGAGATGTATGGCCGTATGGAGCGAATGTTCCTGAGATGATATAGGCACGTCTTACAGCGCTGCGATATTTCCTTGTCTAGTGTCAAATGCGAATAAAATATTATTCCAATGTTTTCTGCACTAGCAGTTGGGCTAATATGGGTTTCACCAATCACAATACAATCCAAAGTTAAAAAGTACCGTGTGATGGTGGAGCTATGACAAGCACTTCGGTCCCATACAAGAACACCACACAAATAAGCACATACATCCCACGCTAAAATAACAAAACACAAATAAATACATACGTCCAACATACATAACACGCCACGATGACAAAACAGAAATAAGTTCATACATCCTACGATATATTAATAATACATAAGTACACACAAATGTTTCACCCTACATTGAAATAAGAAGATAGAAAACAGAATGAAAACTTTTTTTACACAAAGGGACAAATAACGAAGACAAAATAGCAAGACGAGTAAAAAGAAACTAAACACATACATTCAGCCCTACAAATCACTAAAAACCTAAACAAAAACTTGAAATACAGTATTCGATAACCTAAACATCTTCTTTACTACTAAAAAGTACAACAAAACACAAAATTACTTTGATGGTATAACACGCAAACATCACGATCAAGGTAATAAGCAAAGTAATGCATGCTTCCAGACAATCTAAACGGGAAACTACAAATGAAAACTACAAATGAAAACTACAAATGAAAACTACAAATGCCTTCAGCATCAAAAACACAGTTTCCATAACTACATAGAAGAAGCGGCTGAGGCAATGAAATAAATAACAAATAACAAATAACTAAAACACACGCGGAGCAAAGGAGACGTTCTATCTACTACCAACACCGGAAATTCATTGCAGCAGACAGACTGCCCAGCCGCTTAGAATTCAATACCGGAAATTCATCGCAAGAGTAAGATTCTATTTTTTATAAACGCCATACTTGCTTACGCTGTAAACCGCTTGGACACAAATGTGTTATATGTTATGACCAAGGAATCTTTGGCGCCAGTTCCAGAAATAATATAAAAGTGTATAATAAGCCAAACTAAATCTTATTTAAACACCTCGTTGTCAAAACTTTGAATAGATCTAATTATTAGTATTTTGAATAACTGTAAATGATCGAAACTTTTTCTTCAGGTTGATGGTTTACCAAATGACATATCACTCTCCATGCCATTGTCAACCAAATTATTTTATTTGCAATAAATTATTTCTTTTTTGAAGAAATTTAAAAGAATGAATATTAAATGGCGTGTTTTGAATGGTCACATTTTAAAAAGCACTTATTCACTTAACTTTTTTATTTGAAAACTTTGATCACGATTTTCTCTAGACGTTTCATAGGTTTGAGAATATAATTAGAATATAATTATCATATATAAACTTTTCTAGAGTATTGCATTGGTGGTTGTTTCTTTGTAAATAGCCCAATGGAATTTTTTGCGAACTTCAATTGTGCAATCGTTGACGCAAATAAAAACTGTTCTTTGATTCCTGATAAATTACATATTCATCAAACTATTTGCTACTCTTGATACTAAATGAAAGTACCCCTTAAAGTAACAATAATAACGACTTCAAGAGAGCTAAAGTGCCTGGTATACTCCTTTAATTATTTATATGCCAGCCGGAATTATATTGCTTCAGATAAGGGCATCTACAATCATTCTTACACAAGCATTGAATTGTCATATACTGTTCCCACCCTATAAAAATACTGCATGATTCAGTGCAGTGTTCTTTTTCAAATAGAAAAATGATAAGTGAAGTGAATAAATGCTTTTTAAAATGTGACCATTCAAAACACGCCATTTAATATTCATTTTAACTGATTAACGTCGTTTTGTTAAACATAGCCTACCTACTTAAAACATCTAAACCATGTTAAGGGTTTCAAAGCTCTTTTTGATTTTACATTTCTCAATACACATCAGAGTTTTCAACAACTTCGGAGCTAACTACGCTTTGCTTAATATAAAGTATTTTCTAGCAGCACAAAAACAAACACATTTAACAACGCGCACATCGGCATTGCCACAGTTGATCTCACTAGATTAAAGTAATTAACAGAATGCGTATTTATTAAACCAAGGTATTATGACAAATGAAGGAAAATTGAACCTATATTTAGGATGGTGACATATAGCTATGTTCACCCATGATAAACGAAACTGGAGGTCAGCGTCCTAACTATATCCCATTTTAATAATATATCAAATTACACTGCACGTTGTACCTAGAGAATGCAGTTACATGTCTATCCGTTCCTGTTTGAGACAATGGTAGTACTGTGCATGCGCACAGTTCAAATTGAAAGTGTTTGAACAAACCTAATAACTTCTTTATGATAGAATTGAAAAGTATTAAGTTGAAAAGTATAAAAATATGAAAACCGAATAAAGTGTGTTCAAAAACAAGATTTATTGTGAATTGTAAGAATTTAGGAAATGAGATTGCCCTAGTAACCATGGTGAGGCCGACCAGGAAGTGAATGAACACTGTGAATGCTGTGAAGGCAGTCTTCACTTTCCATGTGCGTCGCAGCACCGGAAAGGCGTCAACAATGGCCGTCACAAGGCCCTCCACACCTACAAACTTTTCCCACCAAAACATATGATCATCCAAAACCAGCCATGTTTGCATTCTCTGTTTCAAAGCGAGCTTTATGTGGTTGCTAAATTGAAAAGTGCATTCTCAATCTCAGTTCTCAAACGACGATTTTACTGATAACAGAATACACTGTTTTAAAATGTGACTG
The DNA here is from genome assembly GCA_949752745.1 of Protula sp. h YS-2021. NCBI lineage: Eukaryota > Metazoa > Annelida > Polychaeta > Sabellida > Serpulidae > Protula > Protula sp. h YS-2021. The sequence continues at coordinate 14,009,776 of OX457025.1, read as the reverse complement.
AGTTGATGTTATAGAATATTAGTATGCTCGCTAAACTTTAGCCACTCCGAGACTTTAACAACATACTGTTCATAATATGCCATTAAAGTCACAGCCTGCTAGTAAAATGTCGAAATAAAATAGTCATAGTAACTTTCATAGCTGCGATTAGCTATTACAATAAGAAACTATTTATGGTGTACAATCATGATTTTGCTTCTATTCATTACCAAGAAAAGACGTGAAAGTCAATGTCATAGTTAGAAACTACACTCAATAGCTGTAAAAATTGAGGGATTTTGCATTTTTTATTTTCACATATTATTTGTTTATTATTTGAAAAACACGGAGGTGATGTTTACCTGACTATCCAGGCCCAGCAGAATGATCATGAAAAAGAAGAGCACTGCCCAAAGCGGCGCTATGGGCATATGAGATACTGCCTTGGGGTACCCAACAAATGCTAGTCCAGGACCTGAAACATTCGGCAATAGATATGTACTGTACAAAACGTCCAAAATGGAACAAATACAACGCCTTTTGTTAGAAATACCATGGCCAAATCCTTCATAAATAATGAGGATAAAGTTGTCATTTGTGTGTCTCAATCTGTTTCCAACAATTTAATTTTAAAATTTAAATTTCGTAATAAAATAGTTTAAATAAATTTTTTTCACAGAATTTCAGATACCAAAATATAGCTTAAAGTTTTTATTATTAACCAATCGTTATAAAAACTGGCATACAGTCACAATCGACAGTTTCGTCACATGTTATCAGATAAAAGCAATTTAATTTTGTTTTTCTTGTTTCGAGAAAATTGACCTATATACATACATATAGTTTCTTTGCTTAATTTTTTCTTCAGTTAAACTGAACAAGTGTGGAAAATTCCAATTGAGAGACCCCCAAAAAAAGTTTTAGTTAAAAATCTCAAGACGAGAACGTTTTATGGACACCCATTAAACAAATCGGCATTTCTCAACGTACAATTGAAATCGCAACGCCGATCAATTCCAATAATTCATTCTCGCTTCTTGTTTGACGTCACTTCCTTTTATTGATGTTATCATGGCGTTATTTTCAGATGCCTGGCTCCTGCTCATACGCTAGAACGGGCACCTTAACTCTACTATGACAGGTTTTCCAGAAAAAGGCAAAAATAAGGATTTCAAATATTAAAATTAAAAGGAAATAAATGCATCAAAGTGCTTTGGTACATGCGATGCTTTACAGAATGGCTCCAGCAAAATAGTCATCTATAAAGGATAACGAGTATCGCATTATCGGCATCCGGCCAAAGTTATCTGCACGTCTCGACCTAACGTCGAAGGCAACAAAATTGCGACGTTGTATCCGGCGTTGCAAGTGTAGGTGTATGATTGCATGCATCGCATGAGGGAGGGGAAGGGGGTTTAATAGATGATCTAACATTTTCTGGGTAAAAAAGAAATAACCCAGGGAGCGAATTTTTGTTTTTGTTGTTTGTTTGTTTGTTGGTTGGTTTTGTTTTACATTCGGTTTTCAATCATTTCATTTCGAATCTCTCAGAGGATTTTCAAATTTGTTTTTTTAATTGATGTATGGCGGCCTTTGCCTGGAACACTGAATTGATGACGTTACAGCGCCACAACAAGCCGAAACGAAAGTGAAATTGTTCTATGATGTAAGTGTCTAACATAAATTTATGACCAGTGCTGGACTATGAATGTGTGTCATGATTCTGGACTCTCGTGTACAACACCCGTGTATAACATGAGTATGCGACATGATTGCATAATATGAGTGTATAACATGAGTGTATGGCATGACTGCATGACGTGACGACAATGTTATGTGATTGCATGGTAGGACGTATGACGTGAGTGTATGCCATTGTTATGTAACTTGACTGCATGACATGAGTGCATTACACGAGTGTATGGCAAGAGCGTTCGGCATAAGTGTATGGCATACCTGATTCGGCGACCTCGCCTATGTGGACACCAGCCTCGCGTGCCATAAAGCCAAGCGTGCTGAAGATGAGGAACCCGGCGAATATACTCGTACCGCTGTTACACAAGGCGAAGAGCATCGAATCTCTGAAATGCAAGGCCCACTGTGAGTTATGTAGCCTGATAACATCTGACGTTACTCGTATAAATACAAAATAGGAACACTGAGGATTTTAGATAAATATGTGCCAAAAACCAGTAAATACAGTGATGTCCCGGAAAGAGGACCAGCGTCCAAACTGAACTTAAGTGGCCAAATTGCCAGGACGGTTAATTTATGGGTTGCGCTATAATGGAAAGCATTTAGGAAGGACTGTTAAATACGGGCCCTATCTATGAGGTTGCTCTGTCAGCGTGAAATGTATTGGGCGAGTGATCAAAATGATCAAGATCATGGTCAATTTTTGGCATGTTATCTAGAAAACATTGTTTTTTTTAGGGGGATGGGGATGGGGGAGGGGGTTAAAAGAAAGGAAAAAAAGCGTTGCTCCTAGCTTTTGCTTAATAAATGGAATACATTTCACGACAGACTATAGACAGATAAAGTTCACGCGTTCATATATTATTAGAAGAAAACATCAATCATGCAGATGTAAGCACTTGTGATAAAGATGAACGAAGCAATCGGGCAGCAGGTATCCAATTAGTTCTATCTGCCACATGCCGGTGTCTGCCCAGGGTCTTCTCACTCTTACGCTAACTGCACTTTTCCGTTTTCGCGTAAAAGGAAAAAAAAGCTACAGTCCTCGCGCGTCTCGCATTTGGGTGCATTTTTATCCCAGTAAAGATGGCGATGTTGGGTCAGCAACGCTGGATAGACGTAGCCGACACCACTTCAACATCGGATTTTGGTTGTGTAAGAAAATCGAAACAACGTCTACCCTCCTATTCGAACAGACGTCGATTATCCAACATCTAATCAACGTTATGAATAGGTTGAAAGTAGTAGGGAAATGAGAGTTCTACCACACCCTGTGACGTCATCAGACCCCCCCCAGGCGGCAGCCGGCATAGACCCTATGGTGAAAAATTGATGACCCCCTAGGACTCGACTGTCACCGGTAAGAAAATTTTGCGATTTCAGCATAGTTATTCGTTTCAGACGATTCTGAACAACTTTGGTTTTTATGACCCCTCCCCCAGGACTCGACTGTCACCGGTAAGAAAATTTTGCGATTTCAGCATAGTTATCCGTTTCAGACGATTCTGAACAATTTTGGTTTTTATGACCCCCACCCCCAGTCTCCTAGCATAGTTATCCGTTTCAGACGATTCTAAAGAACTTTGGTTTTTATGACCCTAAACCCCCTATCATGTAACACTGTGTAGTTGAACAGCCACAGGCAGCATTCAAAGACGAGAGCAGACCTTTTTGTTCTCCTTGGAAAAACTTGACATTGGAGTTATCTACCAAGTCATTTACGCGACGTTGAAAGCGAAGTGTTAGATGCACAGTAAGTAATTTTTTAACACAGCATTCAAGGGCGTGTTTGAATGAGAAGTTATGCCCATTCATAAGATGCATTCGAATGACAAGCCCATTAAGAAGGTGTGTTCGAATGGACAGTTTATTCAAACAAGTGCTCGAATGGCTAGCTCATTCAATCATGCACACAAACATTTCTCCCCACACCCATTATGACAACATCTATTTTTAGATATATTAGAATTGAGTTTAACATCTGACAAGGAACTTGGCAAAAATGCATACAGCCAGCTGCGCAAGTAGCCTATGACCACTTTATAGCAAAACTAGATACAAAAGAATCAAACAGTGAAATTTTCATGCAAATCGACCAACAATATTTTTTTTACATAATAGCCATATTTCTATGTCTATTTTCACTGATAATATTTAATTAGTCATATTTCAATGGTTCCATTACAATAAACACACACACACACACACACACACACACACACACACACACACACACACACACACACACACACACACACACAGCATAAGTACATGAAAGGTCACAGAGTGTGGGGAAACCGATCGATAACTTTCAGAGTGCACTCGTTAAGAGCGTGAGGAAAACCAATCGATAAGTTTGTAGGGTAAAAATCATGGTTCTAAACCGACTTTAACAAATTTTGTTTTTACACGTTACAGACGATTCTAGCACTTGATTGGTTGGTTGATTGTTGAAAAATGAAAAGTGTAAATGTGGATAGTTATGTATGAAAACTGCGCCCATTCAAACATGTGTTCGAATGGCAAGCCCATTAAAAAGACGTGTTCGAATGGCAAGCCCATTTAAAAGACGTGTTCGAATGCCAAGCCCATTCAAAACACGTGTTCGAATAATTTTTCGGAACATATTACGTCGTGGTATTGTTCAACAAATTGTTCAATATGTTCAACAAGTTGTTCAACATGTTCAACATGTTCAACAAGTTGTTGTTCAACAAGTTGTTGTATATAAAGCTATGTTTAAAGACTTTCTCATCATTTGAATAGTGTAGGTTGAACCGAAAGGATATATAAATGCAACATTTGTTCGAAATCTTACAACTGGCCACAAAGTCTTAAAAGACACTTAAAGGTTGCTCATACGTCAGAAGTGGATGAAGAATCGGATATGGAAAACCCTGTAAAACTACCTTTCACGGAAACTTTAGATGAGTCTTCTATGGAAAGTCAAAGAGTGAACATGTCTGCAGTAAGTGAACAACAACTATCATCTATGGCAATGCCTGTAGAAAAGTCTGAGACAATGCCTGCAGAGAATTTTATAGTAAAGCCTGAGACAATACCTACAGCAAAGTCTAAGGCAATGCCCATGGTAAAGTCTGAGGTGAAGTCATGTCAGCAGCGTCAAAAGCGACCGCATCTTAGAAAGATAAAACGACATGAGTTACCAGTTATGACGTCGTCGTGTAAAAAGCGAAAAATTAAGACAGAGCCTAAAATGCTGCTACCACCATGAAGAAGATGAGTGTAGACGATTTACCGGTAATGATACCTATTAATGGAGAAATATATATTAAATTGGCGAAATATCAACAGAAAGTGATGTTAACATTCGTGAATATATTACGGATTATACATCTGGGAGGTTACATCCTACCAAGAAGGGAATTTCGCTGTCATTGAACGATTGACACATGTTGAAGAAGCAAATAACGTCAGTGGATCTCATGCTTCAGAAAATGGATCTGTTTAAATGCATTGACAGTCACAAGATGGTTGAGTAGATAGCGAGATGACTGTATACAGTTTTAACAGCATGACGAGCTTAGTGGATGCTATGATTTCATCACCCTCAGTGCAGAAGATTGGAGCGAAGGTTTTGAAGCTTGACAAGAACTTGAAACTTAGCTTTGACTCATATGGATATGTACATTTGATATGTAGTTCAAATATAATTGTCTTCATATGTAGACTATGAAATTAACATGATCTATGTTCATGTGAAGTCACTTGTTGTAAAATTTTAAGTTAAGTTCTTGTGAATCTGCACATGTATTAACATAATATGTATTTGAAATAGTTTTGTTTTTATCGTAATTGTACATATTTGTAATATTCAATAAAAACACATATGATGCTTTTCAACTTTTTATTTTTCTCATACAATACTTGGATATAATACATAATTATACAAAATTAAATATTATACCTAATATACGATATATGATATATGGTCAATTAAAACCGCGTCAGGAACCTTACGACTTTATATGTTGCAAAGCAAGACATATATTAATACACAACGCTTAAGTTAATATAATATTACAACATTTATAAAGTCTTTATAATAAAGTTTAGTCAAGTAAGTCTATTTTTCTTCATCTGTTTCACTCTGTTCCCTCTCCATGTCACTTTCTTCATCACTGCTGTCATCCTCCTCTTCCTTATCTAGTAGCTCTTCAAAAAATGCATTGTTTTTCCTTATAGCCGCCTTTAGTGCTTTGAATACTTGTAATGTTTTTCATCCACAAAGTAATTAAAGTCCTTTAAAATCTTTTGATAATGTTGACGCTGGGTATTTTTGAATAGTCTCATAAACAATTGTTTCAGTCCATGTTTACAAATGGGTCGAAGGTCATAACTTACTATTTCACGCGCATCTTCAAGTTCTTGTTCTTCATATTCTGAAACCTCTTCTTTAAATTTGTCATCATAGTCATCGTAGACTTCTTGAACCATGTCATACCAAACAGAGCCTATTTCTGACTCACTTTCAGAGTCTGTTTCTGACTCACTTTCAGAGCTCCTATCATCAGCTTCCTCATCACACTGCTCCATATGTTTGAGCAAAGCTTCTTCGCTGTTGTATAATGCACCACATTCTGTACAAGTGAGAAATGTGAACCTGAAGGAATTGTGATGGTATGTGTTATAGCTTCCCAGAGCCGTCAGCCCACCGATACCTATAGCGTGGGAGAAGAAGACCTGTGTGCCGGCATCCACCCATACCTATAACACGCCAATCAAATAAACTATTAATAAACAATAGACAGAAAATAACAAAAAATAAATAAATAAATAAATAAATAGAAAGTAAAAAAAGTAAAAACAGTAATACAGGTATTAACTTTGAAAACCTTTAGATGGGTGTAGCTTATGTATCAAATTAAAATTTGGAATTAAAATTGTATTGTAAAAAATTACATGAAATTGTATTCGGTTGTGAAGAAGCACCGGGGAGGAGCGTTTCGATTTTGCCGTTTGAACTCATGTTTTGTCTATTGCCCTCACCCGGATATCTAGTAGCTTGTTGAAATCAGGAACGAGATAGAAATAGATACCACTCCACGCGCCGGGCAGCGTACAGCCGCGCACCAGTAATATTGTCATGAGCACGTACGGAAACGTCGCCGTGAAATATACCACCTGTTAGACACAATCGGTTAATTTTTCAGATGTCGCGAGAATTGGTCGTTTCACGGCCAAATATTTCTCCCTTTAAAATTAAAACACTACAGCTGTTACTGCACTGCGCATGACACCTAGTCTGTCCATTGTCTTCGAAAATATGAGGAAACAACAAACTTAAGATGGACGAGCGGGGGAAGGAGGTGGGGTGTAGGATCGAAGGATTGCTCTAAGCTATACTAACGGATAAACTTCACAGAAGAGCAAACTCAAATCCGGTGAATACCACCATGCAATAACAATAAATGATAATAATAATAATAATAATAATAATAATAATAATAATAATTATAATTATAATAATTATAATTATAATATAATAATAATAATAATAATAATAATAATAATAATAATAATAATAATAATAATAATAATAATAATAATAATAATAATAATAATAATAATAATAATAATAATAATAATAATAATGAAATGTCTTATTGAGTATCAAGTAAAGAAAACGAGAGAAATAGACCCAATTGCGACGCCAGCTTACCTTTCCAAAACTTTTGACACCTTTACAGATACAGAGAAAGACGACGATCCAGGACAGGAGAAGACACAGGCAGATGTCCCATTTCATTCCGTCCGGATATTCTATGCCCTCTGATATCGATAAAACCTTGTTTCTGTAGATGTGGAAATAATCCAGTTTCATATGCACCTAAAATCTTACTGCAGGAACGGACCGGGGTAGAGAGTATTGTTATAATACGGAGTTGAACAGTTCGAATGTGTTGTTATTCGATACTTTTGGCCCATTGCCATTAATGCAGTGATGTAGACATGATGTAGACATGATATGGACATTATGTGGATATGCCTGAAGCTTTATCCCACCAACTGTAACATCCAGCATGTCCCCCTCCCTTCAATAATGGACAATAAAATATTTTAGGTGTATATGAAACAATATTGTTAAATTACAGTATTGATTTTGGTATATTTTTTGCATTTTGGCACGCTACTAGCTTTTCTAAATCTTCCCGCAGAAAATCTTGCGGTGTATCTGAAAATATGTACCCCAAAACCGAACAGAAGTGTGTGTGAATAATTTCTCAATTTTTCCTCAATTTTATTGTTGTATTATTATAAATTATATTAGTGTCCCATAGCTATGATAAAACTCAAATAAACCTACTCCCAAAATTCAGTAGCAGGGTCGACATATTTCACGTAGGCTTGTGTGTAATTCACAATGGAGTCCGACGGAACATATTCACTTTCTGTACCATTCCCATCTGAGGTGACGCCACCACTCTGCTGTTTGTGTGTTGTTGTGCGGTAATTGCCTGGGAACAAGAGAACAAGACCAGCATTGTCATTTGATTCAAATTGATACACAATCAAAATGTTAAAAAGTAATGTATGAAATGTATAAAACAAAAAGTGAATCATGTAAAAAATAGTCTACTTCATAAACATCGCATTGCACATGCGCAGTAAACTTTATGGCATCGATCGTGACGTCTGCTTTGGTATGCGTAGGACGTCAGTATTTACGCTACCAAAAATATACACTTAAAAGTGAACGTGAATTAGTTGTGCACAAGAGTCAGTACGCACGGCTTCCATTCAGCAGTGAGCAGTAACGGAGAATACTGCGTCGGCAATGAGCAGAAACATAACGTGTAAGAAACGCAAGAAATCAGGAACGAACCGGGCGCTTCAAATGGGACTTCTTTATTTTTTCTAAACAAAGCGGTTCATGTTTATTGCAGTAATAACAGTTTGGGATAAGATAAGACCAGATAAAACACATTACAATTTAGCGAAGGAAAAAAGCAGTAACATTTAACAGATAGTGACTCATTCTGAGTTACTATGAGGTATTTTTGACCAGAAAGGAAAATGTTTACCTATAGATTTTAATGCTGGTCCCTAATATCTTCATGTTGACTCGAAAAAAGTCAACATCTGTTTTTTACATGACTGTATTGGTACTTTGATTGCAAAATAACTGCAATATTTAACGATTTCTGAATTCTTGTAAACAGTGATAAATAATTGACTTGTAACTGACCAATCAGATTAGAGCATTTACCCAAGTCATGTTGCAATAGCAATTAAAAACATTCAAAATCAATCGGTTAAATAATATTAATGAATCATAGAACCTAAAGCATGTAAAATTACTTAAAATGTAAAAAGTGTTGCTTAAACATTGTTTAAAATTACCAGAATAGTTTATATTTATGGCAACGCTTTACTTACAGTGAATTGTATTCCAGTCATTGTGACAGGTTTCCCACGGTAATGACGTAGTAAAAGAAGAGAAGAAGTAATAGAAGGCCCAGGCCAGGATCACTTCATAATAGCAGTTCACGAAAAATATAATCAGCGTGGTTGACCAGCCGATCCCTGCAATCATAAATGAGAATGCTTTATTTTCCTAAAGTTTCGAGCGCCCCCCTCTCCCCACCCCCCCCCCCACCCCCGTGCATCTTTAGGTATCTGTTATCGATACATTGGCTAACTCGCCAAGAGGATGTCACTGACATTCAAATCAACAGGAGAACGTTGCTCGCCGACTTCATGGTTTTCTTTCTTTCCCCAAGGAGGTATCCATAAAGTACTCAAAATTTGTAGGCACCCCCTCCCCTCTATCCGAATCCCTGCAAGTAAAATCCCTGGCAAAACCAATTCTATTGATAGTTTTGCGTTGAAAGTTTACTTCCATTTTACTTCCCATCGATTACTGGGGTTTTGATAGACCATGGGAAGTGAGATTCCCTCAGCTTTGCGTTTTCATTGTCTGAAATTCGTAAGTAAACTTTCTGCGCAATCTATCTAAAATAAGAATTATCGTTCTCCATTCATGACCGTTGCAATGAGCACCTCAGTTCCATGTCCCATCCTAGCCACACCTCCCATCCCGCTGAGAGCACAAAAATCCCAAAAATACAAGATCCACCGCTGCTCATTTTGTAACCATGACTGTGGTGTTTACTTTGTAGATACAGGGGAACCCCGGGATCGGACCACCCCGGAAGTGAGACCAGAGATTGATTCGCCTTGATAGTATCATGAAGTGTTTATTCAGCAGTAAGAAAATGTTGGCCTTTCTTACATTAATCAATGTTTTGATCACAAATTACGAAAATGTTGACCTTTGTTACATCATTCAATTAATGTTTTGATCACAAATTTCGAAAATGTTGACCTTTGTTACATCACTCAATTAATGTTTAGATCACAAATTATGAAAATGTTGACCTTCGTTACATCAATCAATGTTTTGATCACAAATTACGAAAATGTTGACCTTTGTTACATCACTCAATTATGTTTTGATTACAAATTACTGCGGCATCTATCGTTTTGTGTTACGATCAATATTGAAATAATAATCATTTTAAATTTAATGTCAATTTTAATGACCTTTCTTCACAGAGCTTAGCCTTTTGATTTTGCTAATGCTCAAGAGAAGTATTTTTCTCGTAAAACCATACTGGTGGGTTTACCTTGACGAAGCGGACAAATCGCCCAGGCTTTGACACCCCCCCCCCCAACGTGACATAAACTGTTCGAGGGTTATTTCTAGGAACAGCAGCGGCACCTCTCCAACCAGCACACACAGAAAATATGGCAGCAGGAAGGCACCTGTCAAAGAGACTGTGCATTGGGATTAACCCAAACACGAATGAAAAAAAACTAAACAAAATCCGTCTGTAATAATAATAATAATAATAATAATAATAATAATAATAATAGATATGATATTATACTAATTAAAACCATAATAATAAAAATGAGAGCAGTTACAATCGACTTAGCTTCTCTACTTTGCAATCAAGTCATGGTACTGGCTTTTGTTAGATAAGGCAATCTGGACAACGATGTTTTGTATTTAAATAGCTGGGAATGGGGGAAGGATGATGAGCACTCACGTCTGGATGACTGTGCGTGTCTATAAACTTTTAAAATGACCCCTAGACTTGGAGTACTAAGCTGGAAATAATACCCCCTTTTTTAACCAAACAAGCAACCCCGTTTTTTATGAGTACTGAATGAAATATATCCCCCATTGTAAACGAAATTGACATTTCTATAGAATGCCATTTTTATGGAATGCCATTTTCAAATTTATTAGGAACTGTTGATGTCAAAAATTGTAATATGGCCTTTTTGGCTCAACTGTACGGTGGCCGATAGTGGCCTTAAATAAAAGTCAGTACTTCCCGTTTCTTCTTGTTGTTTTATTTGTTGCTGTTGTCGGAGTGATCTTTCGATCTCATCTCCTCTCGACCTACTCTGCTTTTTCAGGAGAAATCGTCCTCTTTATATATCGAGACTACGCGCCATCTCATTATACCATAAAATACATCAAAGACAACATAGCATTTATTAAATTCAGCTGATGTTATTGTTATTCAAGTGTTCTCAATAAGAACAGACGTCAACAATACCACAAAGAATCATAAAACACAAAAGAATAAAATAAAAGGAATTTACCCTATTGGTATTGAAATTACCCTAATTGGATAACGACCCTAATTGCAACTTAAGTATTAAATTATCCTCAATAACAGGCTTAATTATAGCAACCCCAAAAAGCGATATGACCAGATGTCCATGGTCTTGGGGATAAATTTGTTCGAAGGATCAAATAAGATTAGCGGCACAGATGGTCAGTTTATGACGTCTGTCTAATTTCGTAATAACACATTAAAGGAATATTTTATTAGACGTTCACTTCCGGCATATGGTTAAATTAACATAAAAATAGTAAAAAGAGCTTTGTTGCAATATTCGCTTTTAAAATTGAAAGGGTTTAATAAGCAAACACCTTGCCAGTATCAAAGAACAATAGCCCAAAACCCCCACTTCATGTTTCAGCCCCATTTTCCAGTTTCCCATCCGGGGATAACACTGTGCAAAGCAAACTCTCCATTCCACAGATAACTTGAACATGGAAACCAATGTAGGGAGCATTGTGTTTGCATGGGCATCTGTTTGTACGCAACACCGGCGGGTTACTAAGAAAGGGTAATGGGCAGGAATGCTAAATGTAGTACATGTAACACACCGCCAGTGGGAAAGAAACAACGAGCTGTAGCCCGAAGAGATCGGGTTCAAAACAAACCATTGAGAGACAAATGAAATAAAAAATGTCAAAATCGACGGATCGATTCAAAACAGAATTCCCGTTTAAAATGGGGTTTTTATTGAGTACACATGGTGCAGAAAAAAATCCCCCGGACAGATACTCTCCAGAAAAAATACCCCTGTTTAATTTAAATGAATATCCATGAAAATTATGTCAGTAATTATCCAACTCGTCACCCATCATGAGTACTATCAATACATCTTGGAGATTTTTTTCATTTAAATATACTCCATTTTTGATCTAAAAAAATTTACGCGATATATGAAGAGGCTGAATTACGCATATTTTATCAGGCATTCAGTTTGTCTTAAAAGTACCCAGGTTAATGTTCTGTAAATATCGTGCAGCAGCAGACAATAGCATCTAAAGCGTTAATTCACGAATCCGATTGGTCTAAGTGGTTACTTGGTGACAATATTGGCTAAAATGAATTCAGCTCTATGGGATGGGGAGGGGGCAAAAATGGGAGGGGGTAGGGCGTCCTGCACCAACAGAGAGGGCTGTTTTTCCTTTGGGTGTTTTATTTTGGGGGGGGGTGGGGATTTTTTCCAGAATTTCGATCGAACCGATGCTTGCAACTCGAAGTTCAACTTCCGCAGGCAATTGCTGGATCCTCGGCACAGGAGTGAAAAGTGGGCATCACGTGATATAGGTAACCAAGGGGGGGGGGGTTATCCATGACGAAATGCAAACTAACCAGTGAAATTAATTATAATTATTATTAAAAATCACATTTCAACTATGTACCGGGAATAGAAAAGATAGAATGATATTTATCAGTTCGAGCCACAGCATCTATACCGAACAAAAACTCATTTTAATAAAACTGGGCATTAAGACTTGTGTTAAATGCTAAAAAGACGGATTTTAGAATTTAACTACTTAAACAATTTGACAACTCTTTTCTTATCACTATTCAAAATACTCTCCACACTTTTGGCCAATACCAGAGATTTATATTGTTTCAATAAGATAAAAGATAAGCAAATGCAAACTAATTCAGTAACAATTTGCAATTTTAAAAGCCACAGACACAATATGAAGAGTTTCTTCCTCAGTTTCCCAGTTTTTAGAACATGAAGCTACTAATAAAAACTTCAACATCTTTGTTAGTTTAAATTGTGATTATGTGTCTTCACTCCAGTACGTCCATTGTTGAATGAGAGACATGGAAATAGACAGAGAAAAAGAAAGAAAGAAAGAGAGAGAGCGAGAGAGAGAGAGAGAGAGAGAGAGAGAGAGAGACAGGAAGAGAGATAGGGAGAGGGAGAGAGGGGAGAAGTAGAAAGGAGGCTGAGGAATGGACAGACAGAGGGTGGGGTGTGTGAGAGACAGAGAGAATGTGTTTGTGTGTGTATATGTGTTTGCGAATGTGAGAGAGAGAGAGAGAGAAGGAGAGAGAGAGAGAGAGAGAGAGAGAGAGAGAGAGAGAGAGAGAGAGGGAGGGAGGAGGGCGAGGGAGGGGGAGAAGAGAACGAAAAGCAAGTATTTTTGAGTTTCGAAATGTATGAATAACAGTGTAAATAATATTTACAGCATCCTGGGGCTGTGGATAAGTGAAGTTTAGGCCAGGGAGAACAATATTCATGTTTCCCTTTCCAATTTAAGAAAATATTGCCCCAAACTGTCTCGTCTTTTTTTTTGTCGCAAAATATAGTTTAATACGGTTTTGTGGCATGACAATTACAGAGTCAATTCATAATCTTAGCGTAAGCTTCTTCTCTAACAGCCCATTTTTCAAAATCTTTTAAAATTAAACTTTATACATCCATTTTAGCATATACCAGCAGGAGTGTGAGAAACAAGGTTATTTTGTGTCCGCCTTGGTCATCCGGCTGAGTCGGTAATAAATCACGTCATGAACTTGCTTGGGGCGAATGTGATGATGTTGACAAACAAGGTAAGAACAAAATGTATTCAAATGACTATTTCTTAATCGTGAAAGTTAGTGGGATAATTACAGTGGGAAATTTTGAGGTTTCTCGTTCGGACCAGTATAAAGGACCGTGCCTGAAATCAAATTCTCAACGAAATTCCCTGGAGAAACAAGAAGACAAGTCATCGTAATTACTACCTCAAGAGTATATACATCTGAATAAGATCGAACTCAGAGATGATGTGGTGGTGCACTGGTATATCACTTTATGACTTTACAAAATGAAATACTGCGTGTTCAGAGAAGGACTTTAGTGGCCGATGTTTCAACTATATTTTAAGATCTAATGAACCTCAGTAAATAACATATCTAGACGTAACAAAATGAAATTAAAAAGAGATACTGACATGGTTGTAAAATGTCAGTGGCTTAATTATTATTATTTCTTGATGTTCTAGTTTTGAAGTTTTAATCCACAGGTGTTTTCGTTGTATGCGTTGTTGGGGCGTATCCTTTGCGAGGGGGTTCCTCTTCTTCATCCGGTGGGCGTGTACAGCCAGTACGATGCCGTGCTTTGGAATTAAGCTGCGGTCATCTCCAAGTTCATAATCTAAATGTAAGTGTGTCATTTTAATCAAACAGTTGATATTCAATATGAACCCTGAGCAACAGAACGCCTACCAACCAGTTCTTGGCATCGTTAAAAAGTGGTTCTATTTGTAAAGATCAAGCTACCCAAATTGAAAAGGACCTTAGTAGATCAGTGTAGTTTCTTAGGAAAGAGATTGAAATTTTCTCGAGATTGTGGACTTCTTGCAAAGTGATATCTTTGACTGAAATCACCATTTAAAGGAACAAAAAACAATGGGTAATTTAGGGTCACAACGAACTGACAGTTTTATTAAAAATGTCGCGGAATTGAAATAAGTGTGCTATGCCAAATGTTATTGGGGAGGGAGTTTACATACTCCTCAAGCGTTTGTCGAGTCTTAAATCTCTGTTTTAAATCTAAGAGATCTATCCGATTACTGAATTACAAAGTGGTTCGCACTACAAGCTGTTGTCAATAGACAATAACAATCACTGAGGTATTAAACAGATGCTGTAAAAGTCACTTATTTTTGTTGAAAAAATGAAAAAGTTTGATTGTAAAACTGTAAAGAAAGCTTAGTTTTTTTTTGGGGGGGAGGGGGAACTCACACAACATATTCCTATTGCCAACTCTCCTGGGTCAGCAAAACAAAAGATATGGTTGCTTCCATACTAAAGACTACCGCTTGTTATCCGTGTCCTAAAATTGCAGTTTTCAACATTTTGCACTTAAACTATCCACTTGTAATCAACACATAAAACTTAAATTTTGTTTCCTTGTTTCACAGTGTTAGTTTCAGAAGGTCTTTTGTTGTCAACTGCACGAATACAATTTTCACTTTCACTGTCAACAGCGGAGTTCATATGTGTGTGTTTGTTTGTTGATCAATTGATCTAAACAAATAACAGTCTGAAGTCAATCAATCCTGGAACAATTAATTGTATTAATTGCTAAAACATCAGTCGGCAGGCTCATACAGACTGCACAGTCTTGCAAACATTTTTCGTTATGGCATATCTTTTATGGCATTTTTTTCTGTCTATTTTCTCTTATTTGCAGTCCTTTCTTTAAAACGGGATTTATGATACCAGTAAATGGGGCTGGAATTTTGGGTGTGGTGGTAGGTTTGTATCGAGGGACTAGGGGTTCATAACTGGTACATCAGATGTTATGGTTGATATTATAATTAAATTTTAAAAATAAAATGCAGTTTTATATAAAGTAAGGCAATTTTCATTTTAAATGTCAATTTTACACAGGATAAAATTCCTCCAATGTTTTATAGTACTGCCTTTGAGTATCCATAACTCTCGGGAATTAGACAAAATTGATTAAAAAACTAAACTGCATAATTATGGCAATTTTTTTCGAAGTTGTTTCAAAACGGGTCACCAACACATTGACTGTGCTCTCGGCGCTGGACAAAAAATCACCACAAACTGTTCCTTCTTCGTAAATATTATGCGTCTAACATAAAACTACATAAATCAAAGTCTCTTTGTTGTTGTTGTTGTTCCATAGAACAATATGGGAACGTGACTCAGGTGCGCCATTACGTGGTAATTATAGTCCTGAACAGTGTGGCCTCCCAGTAATCCAGAAGGCAAGTGGCACGGTATTCACTGTTTATTCTGTTATCTTTCATTCATTTATAAGCCGTCTTGAATTTTGTTGCATTTTTCTTATGCAACAAGTTTTCAGTTTTCAAATGTTTTTTATCGCTTTATATTTTGTGTTTTATTTAAGACTTTTCTGTTATTTTCAAAGTACTTTTCGTTTGTCTAAAAAATCCGAGAGAGAGAGAGAGAGAGAGAGAGAGAGAGAGAGAGAGAGAGAGAGAGAGAGAGAGAGAGAGAATGTGTGTGTGAGAATATGTTTTTGTGTGTATATGTGTGTGTGAATGGGAGAGGGATAGAGAGAGAGAATGTATATGTGAGAATGTGTGTGTGGGTGTGGATGAGAGAGAGAGAGAGAGAGAGAGAGAGAGAGAGAGAGAGAGAGAGAGAGAGAGGGAGAGAGAGAGATTAGTACGAAGTTAACAAAATGTCCTTAACGTCTCAATCAAACCTTCTTCTATGTTTTCGGCCCCTGCAATTCACGAGAGTTGATTGTTTGATAAACAAAAACGGTCGTGCGTAATGTAATTTTGAAGCACCGATTATGGTGTAACATTCTGTTTATTTAACGTGATTGTGTTTACTTTTATTTTTGTAATCACAGCTAACAATCCTGTTACAAGCTGCTTTTCAGATGCCTTCACTTTCGCTTTTTTCACAACAGTGCATTTTCTTCTATGTTATTTCACATTGACGTGAACACAATCGGCGCATTCAAAGGTAAGCCGCTTTCTTTGAGTTTCTTTTAATGTGAACCAGATTGAAGACAACCCAGAAACAAGATCATTTCTTGCTCATTATTCTGATAACTTGAAATCCGGAAATCAACCCATTTTATGAAAAAGACCACCGCGGCATTAAGACCATCCCTGAAAATACGCAAGTACTGTTTCAGATATGTCTAATTTATTTGCATTATAAAGAATTCCCGAAATAAGAACAATTTCCGAAAAAAGACTTCTCATGTGAATCCCCATAGCGATCTTATTTCTGGACTCTGGCGTAAATCAATTGTTATTTCCAGCGCCCTCGAGTAAACCACGTGTTACTTTTTGCGCCCTGGCGTAAACCACGTGTTATTTTTGGCGCCCTGGCATAAACCACGTGTTATTTTTGGCGCCCTGGCGTAAACCACGTGTTATTTTTGGCGCCCTGGCGTAAACCACGTGTTATTTTTCAGCGTCCTCGAGTAAACCACGTATTATTTTTGGCGTGAATCACTTTAATGATACATTACTGGATGAACTCACAGAACTCAGTGAATATCTCGGTCAACACAAATGAAAAATGCCATATTAGGGAATTGGAGGATCAGTGCCGATGAGTGGTTGGTGGGAAAGGGGTGGGGGAGGGGGTATTTGGGCTGTGGTAATACATCACTTCATAAATTCATATCACTGTGAGTTACTAAGCTTAATTAAATAACAACGCGTTATTGCATTCATTTCTGAGTTGACTGGCGTTCCCTTTTTAAGCAACTGACGACTTATGTTAAGATATGTGTAAATATTTTTCAAAACACCTAGGATTTAGCATATTTCTTGTAGATTTTGGTTCTTAATTTAGATCACTGAGGATTTGGAACAGAATCTACATTATTTGGAAAAATTTTACATTTCTCTGCACAGTCTATGGATTAAGGAAACGATCTGGAGTGGCGCGAAGGATGGGATCCGTATCAGACCCCGGACATTCGAGAACGAGCTGGAGGAGCTAATACAGCGTTTGGGGAACTTCCGCCGCCTGCTGAATACTTTGGCACACAAGCTTGGTCTGCCCGGAAGTAGCAGTGCAGCGACGACCACGCGTGCTCTATTGAGCCGGACTTACCATGACCGGTGCTTGAGGCAAACCGGCGTTTTGAAGACACATGACGCGCTTCATTTCACGTTGTGCTCGACAAGGGGCCTGCATTTGAGTTGCCCCTTCCTTTTGTCCATAAAAACTACCTATGTATTTTATTTGTTTTCAGTATAAAAATAAAAGGGCACAAATTTAATAGCATATGATTTCGCCAACAAATCAGGTATTTCAGAGGGAGTATCAAAAAAAAATTTTAGAGGGCGGGGGGGGGGGAGACAGTGAGTCAAACAACTGTTCTTTTGTCATTGAATGAAATGAACTTCTTAGAGGGGGTTATTAAGTTATAGGTAAAAAATGAGCATCGTTCAACTTGACTCAACGTATGACCAACTTTGAGACGAATTATTTAAATGAATGCATTTCTCATGTATGTGTCTTCCCTTGTACGTATAAAGCTTCCGTACTGCAATGCGACAGGAAAATACTTGGCATTGTGTATTTATAGACCAGTTATATATATATATTGTGTGCATATATAAAAGGTGTTTTGTGGCTAGTTGAGAAGGTCTAGCTGTAGTTGTTTGTCGAAATTTATCATGTATCAGCGTGTTAATATTTACAACCAAGGAAGCGTACATTTCTTTCTATATAGATGAGATTGGTAAAATCAAGAAAAAGTAAAAGTCAGAGAGAATGGAGATCCTTATTTCCCGCGGAGGGAGGGGGCACTCAAGTACCACCTGATTACCATGCGATTGCCTGACTTTTTAAAATGGCCCCTAAATGTGGAGTGTTTAGTTTGTACCAATACTGTCTTTTGAACCAAACGTGGGGTACTGAATTAAAATTATACTGCCATTTTTAACTAAATTGACAATCGGCGCTCAGCTCGCCTGGCCTCAGAATTTCCCCTTCTTTCTCCACGTTATTTTACACACGTGATATCTGCCAAGTGCCCCCGCCCCTTCTTTATTTATAGGACATTATGTAGAACCGGGGATGGCGAAATAATGCAGTAAATATTTATACATTTATTTATCCCCGAAAGACTTTTGCGTGTAAAAATAAAACTATTTTTATATAAAATTGCATAAAAGAGTCGGAATCCCTGAATTTATAATACTCTGGAATTTAAACCATTATATGGCGTTGTCTTAAAATCGGGCACAATTTCTATGGTGATTGCTGTTTCTGTTGAATAGCTAGTGATAGTTATTGTTAGAGTATGACATTTCACATAATACTATCATAGAAAATAGGATATATACTTTAAAATGTGTTTTACTGATGTTCTATAGATTTTAATGGTCTTTTGTAGCACCCAAGGGGCCGTATTAACAAAAGTTAACTGCCAAGCTAATTCCTCCGCAAGCAAAGAGAACACCCGGAAGTAAATGAAGAAATTTACCTTATTAAATAAACAAAAATCCACCTAAAATACAGCCAAATCAACCGATGTTTTGCTTCTTGGAGTACAGTTAACTGCACAGTTAACTTTTGTGACTACGGGGTAGGCCGTCAGGATTACGCGTAGCTAACTTCATGTTTTGATGTTATTGTCCATGCTACCTCATGCTATTATCACATATTTTACTATATTATAAAAGTGCTACTTGAATTACAGTTAAAAATCAGCGATAATTGTATTACATTTTTTTAGCAAATATAAAAGTGTAATTCTCTTGAACTTTAGTTGACTTTTCCAGGATCATTCTTACCCTGGATCGTGCTATTTTAAAGGCTGGGTACATGTTAAATATTATCGCCTTATTTTTGTATTTAAACATGTAACACTTTCTCTATTTTTCATGAAACAAATAACTGAAGTAAGTTGTTAATTACACTTTGTCTTGTGTTTCTTGACAGGTACAATTTTACTGGTATTTTTCTTGGCATATGAAATACCACTAATCATGTCACATACTGAAGGTCTTACGAAATAAAAACTCGAAAACAATCTTTTTCATTTTTTTAGAATTACCGAGTGTCCAGCGTTTACTCATTAACTATACATATTTTACCAACTATTTATTCTTTATCAAGCAAAACTCACCTACCGAACTCGCTTGGTGGAGGTAACAGTGGTGGGGGTGTGTGTGGGGGGTGAGGGTATGTGTGAGGGGAAACCCAACTTTTCACTCGCAGGTAATCCATTTTTCTTATTGACACACAGTCCACTCCCGTATTGGCGACCAACTCTCACGCCATAATGTGTCTAGTCTCGTCTTTCTCCTTATATAAATCTCCCGTTTTGCCACCAAATTCGCTTATTAACGCCATCGGCTACGCATTTTGAGGAACCAAAGTGCAATTTATCAGGTCTTTTTTCATTTGCTGTACCACCATGAAATTTCACCATTTTTTGCAAACTTGAATGAAGTTTGACTGCACACTACATTCACTTTTTTATATTGGATTACTTGCACACTTGACCATGGTTTAAGCAGCAGGGGTTGCAATGCAATAAACATACTTTAGTACAAAGACTATGTACGCATCCGTTCGTCTAGCTGTGGAATCCTACCACTTTTAGGCAGACACTGGCAGGACAGGGGAGAGGAGCAGAGGAGTGAGGGGGCTTGGCAGGCCTATGTGGTTTCAATCATTTTTGCAAAGAGCACTTAATAGAAATTCAATTTTCAACGAAGTTCAGTGCGTAATGTATTCACTCTTCCCGACACGAATCCGGCACAGCTTATATATATATATATATATATATATATATATATATATATATATATATATATATATATATATATATATATATATATATATATATATATATAACTTATATTTTTATCATAGCTGCTTATGTTCTGTGTTATCTGATAGAACGGCAACAATAGATGGTTATATTTACAAGTGGATATGTACGCTGATGCAATAAGCGACCAAAATTCTGAGACTTGATTTGATTAGCAGCAAAGTAAGCAGCGATTTGCAGTATGCCAACATTCAATATTTTCCAAGATGGAAAGCTGTAAGTCGAAGCAGATATTGGAGAATTTCGAGAAGGGGCAAAGAAAAAGCTCCTGGCAGCTAAGACTGTAGAAGAGCTGATAAGGGAGGACTTTTTGCATGTGGATAGCCTTTCCTTTATTGCTAATTCTGCCTTAAACACCCTAAAACTCACATTGCCCCAGCATCATGTCCTTGCAGCAGCAGTAAGCAAAGTGAAAGATAACTACGGCAGCGAGCGAAGCTAAACCATCCCATGCAGTTTTTTTATATCATGCGAGACCTCACAAATTGACTAAGCTCCAGGGTATGCTAATTTTTCAATGCCTGGACGATTGGTTCATGGCTTATCTGAACAGAGCTCAGACCCGTCTCCAAACTGAAATCCTGGTAAGACAGGCTCTGAAGACGGAGCGGCTAGTGAACATTTCAAAATCAAAGCTCACACCCAAGCAGCGAATAGTCTTTCAAGAAGAACAATGGGATTTAGATCTGTTCAGAACATTACCCACAGAGGAAAGAACAGGATTGATCTCCCAAGCCATCTAAGTCTCCTTTTTCCGACCCATGAAACTATACTGCACGGAGCTGCCAGGCCTTTTAGTAGCGACAGAGAAAACGGTTTCTTTGCGCAATTTCCATTACAGGAAATTTTAGGTCACAGTAAGATCTGCACAAGCTCGGGGAGGACTGAGACGAGTGAGTGGCAATCCCCTGAAAGCAATCAATAACCTTCCGTGGTTGGTTATCACAGGTCACATGACTGAGGGTTGTCCTTTCCAGCCACCTATACCCTTCTTATCGATACAAACGGAGGTCTCATTAAAGAGGAGGAGCTTCTACACCCATAGCAATCCGTTGAAGGCACCTGGGCACAAAGTTGGCACCGTTGCCTACTCTACCAGCCACATTGGAAACAATCCTACCCCGCCCACATTTTCATAGACCTGAGTTTGTGAAAACTATCCTCAGCTTTTTTAAAGAAATCGTATTTCCGGGTGATACACAACATGGCTCAGGATCATACGCCATACACAACCAGGTTCTGTCCCAATAGAACATATTTCAACAATAAAATAATAAAAACCTCACCCTTATAGGGCCTCCCATGGGCGATAACCAATTTTCTGGACTATTTTTATGAAGTGCTCCATCTAAGGTCTTAATCACTGCAAGGATATAGCTCAGCTATCCTGCGTTTTATAACTGATCACAGACTATGACTAGTGGGAAGACACCTATATCTCTCAGCTTATCAGACATTTCAAATTAGCAATGCCCAGTCAGGCTAAAAGTGACTCAATAGGATCTAGGGCTAGTTTTAGGCTATATGTCTGAAACAAATGTTTTCCTTGGAATGGCGAATCTCAGGTTCACTTTCCTCGAAGGTTTAGTCTCGAGAAAAGGTGGGGTGGCTGAGGGGGAGACAGGAAGGGAGCTCTATGACCTGAAAAAGAGGCTTTCAAAGTAAATTGCTCCTGGAATAGGTAATCCTTAAATCAAAACACTCTTTCATATCGACTAGAGACCTGGGCGACTGTGAAAAGATTAGACTGGTATCCATTCCCATCCCTTCCGATCAAGAGCAATCCCAGGCTCCTGTGTGCCCAGTTCGGAACCTTCGGAATACTTAGAATTATCAAATGAGCATGGGTCTCTAGGTTAGAAAGCACTGTTCATTTCTTTTAGGCCAGGAGTAGCGAAAGAGATCTAAAACAAACTGTCTGCAATTATATTATAAAGGTTATTTTAGGGGAAGACCCGAAGTTAAATGCAGAGTTCATAACATTGAAGCTCACCAAATAAGGCGGGTGGCAAACGGGTTCAAAGCCTCGTCTTAGAGCACGTTGCGGGGTAAGAAATCCCACAGTAAGCCTTGAAACCAGTGACTGGCGTGTCCTTTTGGTGATAATTTGGAGATCTCGGCTCTTTGCACTGTCGGACTGCCCAAGGTGCGTAGGACAGACCTCCTTATTCTTGAAACGCTTAAATTTATAACTACCTCTCCAGGACATGGTTCCTTTGAGTGGTGAGTTATTGTATTCAATATTTATGTACTTTTTTATCTGAGACTGATTTTTTTATAAATCAACGTATTTTAATTGTACCTTACTTAGGTTGTTGAGATAGAAGAGATTCCGATATTTTTAGTCAGTATTTTGTGACTTATTAGACCGTAACTCATTTACGCTGTCTGTTATGAGACGTCGGTTGGGTATACAACCTTTGGAAGGCTTGTAGGGGGATGGTGTAGGCTTAAACAAAACAGAGAAAAAGACAGAGAATAGATAAAGCAACAGAGAGAGAGAGAGAGAGAGAGAGAGAGAGAGAGAGAGAGAGAGAGAGAGAGAGAGAGAGAGAGAGAGAGAGAGAGAGAGAGAGAAAGGGGAGCTGCCTTTGGATTATCTATTCCCTCTCTACTGGGTTTTCCTGTAAAATTAACTAGTCGAAGGTCATCTTCTTTCAAATGATGACCTTCGATACTCACCCTCTATCCATCCCCACTTCAAACCCTCAAGACTTAAGCCATCAGGAAAGTGATACGTGATAAAAAGGGAAAGTGATACGTACATGTTTCTTTGCAGCCTAATTGGCCTGCAACAGTACCAAATAAGGCAATGTTTGTAGTCTTGTGTTTGGTTGACGGAGATTGGTCAATGTTGGGCAAATTATCAATGATCAATGGTTTATTTTTCGTCAATTACTTACCATTCAGTTGCTGAAGTTTGTTGACTAAATTGTGTTCGACGAGTGCCAGTAACCATTCAGCTATGAAGTTTGCTGGGTAAATAGTACCCGAAGGACATGAAACTCCAGACTTTCAATCAGAGTCTCACTGTATTTCAAATTCGATCCCGCAGCAGCAGTATTTTTAATCAAAACAAAATCTCCGTTAAAAATGGGTTTTATTTAGTACACATGTCGCAGCTATATAGCCGGATCAAACGGTTAGCGGAAAAATCTCCCTAATAGATCCCTCGCCTCGGAAGAATACCCTTTTATGGCAGCTGAACGAACAAGATGACCCCTGCAGATTTGGTCATCCATACAAACCCTATAACACACGAATATTTGCCAAAATCATGCCAATAATTATCCATTTCGTCAGTCGTCATGACTGCTTTCGGTACATCTTGGAAATTTTTATTTCTTAAATTTATTGCGGTTTTAATCTAAGAAATTTTATTAGATATAAGATCAAGCTTAATTATGAATATTTTATCAGGCATTTTTATAAACAGTCTGTATTAAATGTGCTCAGGTTTTCGTTCCGTAAATATCGTGTAGCAGCAGATAATAGCATCGAAAATGTTAATCTGCAAATCCGGTAGGTCTAAATTGTTACTTGGTAACAATATTCGATACAATAAATTAAGCTATACAGAAGGCTTGGGGGAGCGGGGATGGAGGCCAGGGAATTGTGCAAGGTATGATAAAAACTGGAAGTTTTTTTTGCAGCTGCACGGAGAGATATGTTGCTTTGCTGGAGTGATTTTTGGGGATTTCTTCCGGGATTCCGATCGAACCGATGCTTACAATAGCCGGTTCAGCCTCCGCCAGCCAGCTGATATATCAATCTTTTTGTGGCGCAGGGATGAAAAGTGGGGATCACGTGATATAGGTAGGCAGGGTTATATATTTGACAAATATGGAACTGGCCAGAGAATGTTTCTCCAGTGAAATTAATTATAATTTCAAATGTGTGCTGAAAAGATAGAATGATACTTATCAAAAGCATTGGTTCGAGCCATAGCGTCTATACCGAACAGAGACTCAATTTAATAAAAATGGGCATTAAGTATTGTGGCAAGTGCTAAAATTCTTATGACTATTTAAAAAAGAGCCTCCATGCCTTTGACCAATAACAGCGCCAAAGAACAGTGTTTTCATTTTCTAAATGAATTGCTGTGTATTAACAAGATAAAAGGTAAGGAAATATAAAACAATTTGCAGACTTTACACAGGATTTCCTACCCATTTTTTAGAACAAACGGCTTCTATAAAAGCTTAAAATCTTTGTTGTTTAAATTGCAATTATGTAACTTCACAACAGTATGTCAATTTGTAGAGTGAGAGAAACAGTGTGTTAGAGAGAGAGAGAGAGAGAGAGAGAGAGAGAGAGAGTTGTTATAGAGAGAGTGGGAGAAGGAGAGAGAGAGAGAAGAGAGAAGCAAGAAAGTTGGAGAGGTACGGCGAGGGCGAGAGAGAAAGAGGGGGGAGGGGAAGAAAGAAGCTGAGGAAAGGACAGAAAGAAGGCACTGTGTTTGTGCGTGTGAGAGAGAAAGAGGAATAGAGGGGTCAGGGAAGAGAAAGTAAGGCAAGTGTGTTTGAATTTCCAAACGTATGCATAACAGAATAGCATCCTGGGGCTGTGGATAAATGACGTTCCAATTAAAGAAATTAGTGTCCCAGCCGGGCGATGTTGTGTGCTAACAAAATTTTGGTTTCGTCTTTTTTGTCGTAAAATGTAGTTAAATACAACTTTTGAGTGACATGGCAATTATATAATCAATTCATAATCTTAGTATCAATTACTCCTCTAAAATGCCATTTTCAAAAAATTTTTAAATTAAATTTTATGCATCCATTTTAGTGATCAAGCAGGTGTATGAGAAAATCAAAGTTTTTTTGTTTCCGCCTTGCTCGGCCGGTGAGTTGGTTATAAATCACGTCATGAGCGAATGTGATGATGCTGATAATCAAGGTAAGCACAAAATTTCCTCCAATAACTATTTCATAACCATGAAAACTAAATGGGACATTTTCGGCTGGGGAAATTTTGAGGTTTCGTATAAAAGGACCATGCCTGCAATGCAGTTCTCAGCAAACAAGAAGACAAGTTACCGCAATTTCTACTCCAAGAGTATATACGTCTAAATGAGATCAAAATCAGAAATGATGTGGTGTTGCACTGGTATATCACTTCATGACTTTACGAAATGAAATATTGCGTGTTCAGAGAAGGACTCCCGTGGCCAATGTTTAAACTATATTTTAAGATCTAATGAACTTCAGAAAATAGGAAATCTAGACATATCAAAATGAAATTGGAAATAGATACTTACATGGTTGTAAAATGTCAGTGGCTTAATTATTATTATTTCTTGATGTTCTAGTTTTATAGTTTTAATCCATAGGTGTTTTCTATGTATACGTTGTTGGAGCGTATGCTTTGCGAGAGGGTTCCTCTTCTTCATCCAGTGGGCCTGTACAGCCAGTCCTATGCCGTGCTTTGGAATTAAGCTGCAGGCGTCTCCGAGTTCATACTCTAAATGTAAGTGTATAATTTTAATCAAACAGTTGATATTCAATATGAACCCGGTGCAATAGAATACCTACCAGCCAGTTCTTGGCATCGCTGAACTCTTGTTATATTTGTGAAGCTCAGTGTAGTGTCTCAGGAAACAAAGAGGAAGGGCTGAAATTTTCTCGACTTTTTGCAAAGTGATAACTTTGACTAAAATCTATGAGCAGACTTGCCATTTAGGAAGCAGTATTATCAAGGAAGGCAAGACACCTTAACAGACACGTAATAAACACCTTGAACTGAAATCCATGTGCGATAACAAATGTTGTTGGGAAGAGGTTTTACATACTCATCGAGTGTTTGCCGAGTTTTAAATGTCTGTTTAAATCTAAGAATCTCTCTGAGTGCTGAACCACAGTGGTTCGCAATACAAGCTGTTTTCAATAGATAACTGACTAAAACAATTACTAAGTTGTTGAAGTCATTAATTTTTGTTGAAAAAAGAAAAATTTTGATTGTAAAACTGTAGCGAAAGCTGGTTATTTTTGGGGAGCACACACAGCATATTCCTATTGCCAACTCTTTTGTGTCAGCAAAAATAGATAAGTTTGCTTCCATATTTAAGACTACCACTTGTTATCCGTGTCCCCAAATTGCAGTTTTTAACATTGTGCACTTAAACTTTCTACTTCCAATTAACATATAAACAAAAATTTTGTCTATTGTCAACAGCACGAATACAATTTTCACTTTCACTCTCCAAACGGAGAACGCCACAATTCATATTTGTGTGTTTGCTTTTGATCAATTGATCTAAACAAATAACATTCTAAAGTGAATCAATTCCAGAACAATTAATTGTATTAATTGCTCCAACATAAGGCGAAAGGCTCATAGACACTGCACAGTCTTGCAAACATTTTCGTTATGGCATATTTTTTATGCTATTTTTCCTCTCTATTTTGTCTTATTTGCAGCCCTCTCTTTAAAAGGTGATCTATGATAACAATAAATCAAGCTGGAATTATTGGTTTGGTGGTACCAGAGTTTGTGAAGTAACGGGCAATTCGGATACATGTCTGTGAATATATATATATATATATATATATATATATATATATATATATATATATATATATATATATATATATATATATATATATATATATATATATATATATATATATATATATATATATATATATATGGGTATATATAGGAGGGGTGGGAGCTTTGTAGCATGGAAGGGCAAAGGAATCATAACTGGTACAACAGATTTTATGGCTGATATTGTGATTAAACTTTAAAAATAAAATGCAGATTTATATAAAGTAAAGGTAATTTTAATTTTAAGTGTCACGTTTAGACTGGAACAATATTCCTCCAATGTGTTATAGTAGTGCCTTTGATTATCCAACACATAAAACTGCTTAAATCTAAGTGTTTTTATTTTGTTATTCCAGCATAGAATTTGGGCACGTGACTCAGGTGCGCCTGTAGGTAGTAATTACAGTCCTGAACAGTGTGGCCTTCCAGTAATCCAGACAGCAAGTGGGACGGTATTCACGATACACATTTTCATACTAAATCTTATTTTGTTTCATGGTGTTCTTTCATTTTTTTATAAGCTGTCTTGAATATTGTTGCATTTTGCTTGAGCAACAAATTTTCAGTTTTCAAATGCTTTTTATCTTTGGATATTTTATGTTATTTAAGACTTGTCTGTTACTTTCAAAGTGCTTTTCGTTTGTCTGAAGAATCCGAGAGAGAGAGAGAGAGAGAGAGAGAGAGAGAGAGAGAGAGAGAGAGACTGTGTGTGTGTGTGTGTGTGAATGTGTTTGTGTATGTGTGTGAATGTGTGTGTGTGTGAGAGAGAGAGAAAGAGAGAGTGAGAGAGAGAGTGTGTGTGTGTGTCTGTATGAGAATGTATTTGTGTATGTGTCTTAATGAGAGAGAGAGAGGGAGAGAGAGAGAGAGAGAGAGAGAGAGAGAGAGAGAGAGAGAAAGAGAGAGAGAGAGAGAGAGAGAGAGCGAGAGACAAAGATTAGTACGAAGAAGTTAACAAACATTGTAATGTTCTTAACGTCTCGATCGAAGCTTCTTTTATATTTTCGGCCCCTGCAATTCACTGGATTGGATTGTTTGAAGAAAACGTAACAAAAAAACCTGTCGTGCGTAATGTAATTTTGAAGCAACGACTATGGTGTAATCATTCTGTTTATTTAACGTGATTTTGTTTACTTTTATTTTTGTAATCACATCTGAGAGTCCTATTATATGCTGCTTTTCAGACGCTTTAATCTTCGCTCTTTTCTCAGCAGCGTATTTTTCTCTATGTTGTTTCTCATCGACGTGAACACAGTCGGCGCACTCATAGGTAAGCCGCTTTCTTTGACTTTCTTTTAATGTGAACCAGATTGAAGACAACAAGATCATTTCTTGCTCATTACTCTGATTACTACATTTTATGAAAAAGACCACCGTAGCGTTAAGACCATCCCGGAAAATACGCAAGTATTTTTTCAGATATGTTTAATTTTATTTGCATTATAAAGAATTCCCGAGATTAGAATAATTTCCGAAAAAAGACTTCTCATGTGAATCCTCACGGCGATCTTATATCTAGACTCCTGGCGTGAATCAGTTGTTATTTTCAGCGCCGAGTCGAGTAAACCATATGTTATTTCTGGCGTTCTGGAGGAAAACCACGTGTTATTTATTTGACGTCCTGGCGTAAACCACATGTTATTTCTGACACTCTGGAGTGAACCACATGTTATTTTTGGCGCACTGGAGTAAATCACTTTAATGGTGCATTACTGGATAAACTGACAAAACTCAGTGAATAACTCGGGCAACACAAATGAACAAAGTAATATTAGGGAAGTGCAGGATCAGTCCCGATGGATGGCTGGCAGGAAAGGGGTGGGATGGGGGTATTAGGGCTGCGTGGATATGTTGGAATCGCATTGGTAGTGGTAAAAAATCACTTCATAAATTTATATCACTGTGGGTAACTAAGCTTGAATAACAATACGTCATTGCATTCATTTTTTTGAGTTGACTGACGTTTCCGTTTAAGCAACTGACAAGACCTATGTTCTGTAATAGAACGTCACAAAATATATATGCAAATATTTTTCAAAAACCTAGGATTTAGTACATTTCTTGTACGTTTTGGTTCTTAATTTAGATCACTGATGACTTGGAACAGAATCTGCATTATTTGGAAAAATTCGAAATTTCTCTGCACAGTCTATGGAATAAGGCAATGATCTGGAGTGGCGCAAAGACTGGAATTCGAACAAGATCTCGGACATTCGAGGACGAGCTGGTGGATCTAAGTCAACGTTTGGGGAACTTCCGCCGCCTGCTGAATACTTTGGCACAGAAATTTGGTCTGCCCGGATATAGGAGTACAAGGACGACCACGCGTACTCCATTGAGCCGTGCTCACCATGACTGGTGCTTGAGGCAAACCATCGAGAGCTTGCCGGCGTTTTGGAGACACATGACGCGCTTCATTTCACGTTGTGCTCGACAAGGTGCCTGCATTTGAGTGGTTCTTTCCTTTTGTCAAGAAAAAAATACCTATGTATTTTATTTGATATTTTTGTCAGGATAAAAATAAGAGGACAGAAATTTAATAGCATATAATTTCGCCAACAAAACAGGTATTTCGGAGGGGGGCATTGAGTCAAGCAACTTCTCTTTTGGCACTGAAATAAATGAACTTCATAGAATTTATTATTGAGTTATAGGTAAAAAATGAGCATCGTTCAACTTGACTCAAGGTATGACCAACTTTGAGGTGAACTTTTTAAATGAATGCATTTCTCATGTATGTGTCTTCCCTTGTATATATGTAACGCTTCCGTTGTACTGCAATATTTGGCATTATGTATTTATAGATTAGTTATATATATATATATATATATATATATATATATATATATATATATATATATATATATATATATATATATATATATATATATATATATTGTGTGTATATATAACAAGTGTTTTGTGCTAGTTCAGAAGGTCTAGCTGTAGTTGTTTGTGGAAATTTATCATGCATCTGCGTGTTAATATTTACAACCAAGTAAGGGAACATTTCCTTATATATAGATGAGATTGGTAAAATCAAGAAAAAGTAAAAGTCAGAGAGAATTAATATCTTTATTACCCGCGGAGGGAGGTGACACTCAAGTACCACCTGGTTACCATGCAATGTCCTTACCTTTTAAAATGACCCCTAAATTTGGAGTGTTCAGTTTGTACCAATACTGTCTTTTGAACCATTTCGTCAGTCGTCATGAGTGCTTTGGAACATCTTGGAGATTTTTATTTATTAAATTTACTGCGGTTTTATTCTAAGAAATTTTATTGAATATAAGATCAAGCTTAATTACGAATATTTTACTCGGCATTTAGGTGAACAGTCTGTCTCAAATGTGCTCAGGTTTTCGTTCTGTAAATATTGTGCAGCAGCAGATAATAACATCGAAAATGTTAATCCGCAACTCCGATTGATCCAAGTTGTTAATTGGTAACAATATTCGCTAAAATAAATTAAGCTATCCAGAAGGCTTTGGGGAAGGCGAAGGAGGCCAGGAGCTTGTGCAAGGTTTGATAAAAATTGGAAGGGTCTTTTTTGCAGATGCACTAATAGAGAGGTTGTTTTGCTGGAGTGATTTTCGGGGAGTTCTTCCGGGATTCCGATGAAACGGATGCTTACAATAGCAAGTTCAACCTCCGCCAACCAGCTGCTGTATCAATCGCATGATATGAGGAAACCAGGGTTATACATTTGACGAATTTGGAACTAGCCAAAGAATTTTTCTCCAGTGAAATTAATTATAATTATTATTAAAAATCCCATTTCAACTGTGTGCCGGGAATAGAAAAGATAGACTGATACTTGCCCAAATCATTGGTTCGAGCCATAGCATTTATACCGAACAAAACTCATTTGAATAACAATGGATATTACGTATTGTGGTAAGTGCTAAAATTCTTGAATTTAATTACTTAGACAATTTGACAACTCCTTTCTTATTACTGTTTAGAAAATAGTCTCCACGACTTTGACCAATAGCAGTGCCAAAGAACAGTGTTTTCATTTTCTGAATGAATTGCTATGTATTAACAAGATAAAAGATAAGCAAATGTAAAACAGAATTTCCTACCCAGTTTTTAGAACAAGCGGCATCTATAAAAGCTTAAACATCCCTGTTGCTCAAATTGCAATTATGTGGCTTCACAGCAGTATGTCCATTTGTCGAGTGAGAGAAAGTGTCTGTTAAAGAGAGTGCGTTATAGAGAGAGTGGGAGAAGGAGAGAGAGAGGAGAGAAGCAAGAAAGGTGGAGAGGTACGGCGAGGGAGAGAGAGAAAGAGAGGGGAAGAGAGAGAGAGAGAGAGAGAGAGAGAGAGAGAGAGAGAGAGAGAGAGGAAGAAAGAAGCTGAGGAAGGGACAGAGAGCAGGGACTGTGTTCGTGCGTGTGAGAGAGAAAGAGAAATAGAGGGGGAGAAGAGAAAGTAAGGCAAGTGTGTTTGCATTTCCAAACGTATGAATACCAGACTAGCATCCTGGGGCTGTGGATAAACGACGCTTAGGCAAGGAAGAACAGCATTCATGTTTCCCTTTCCAATTAAAGAAAATATTACAACTTTTGAGTGACATGGCAATTATATAATCAATTCATAATCTTAGTATCAATTACTCCTCTAAAATGCCATTTTCAAAATCTTTTAAATTAAGCTTTATACATCCATTTTAGTGATCCAGCAGGCGTATGAGAAAATCAAAGTTTTTTTTTGTTTCCGCCTTGCTCGTCCGAGTGAGTTGGTTATAAATCACGTCATGAGCGAATGTGGTGATGCTGATAAACAAGGTAAGGACAAGATTTCCTCCAATAACTATTTCATAACCATGAAAACTAATTGGGACAATTTCGGCTGGGAAAATTTTGAGGTTTCGTATAAAAGGACTGTGCCTGCAATCCAGTTCTCAACAAATTCTCTATAGAAACAAGAAAACAAGTTACCGCAATTTCTACTCCAAGAATATATACATCTAAATGAGATTAAAATCAGAAATAGTGTGGTGGTGCACTGGTATATCACTTCATGACTTTACAAAATGAAATACCGCGTGTTCAGAGGACCAATGTTTGAACTATATTTTAAGATCTAATGAACTTTGGTAAATAACATATCTAGAGTGAGAAATAAATATTTAGAAATAAATACTTTCATGGTTATAAAATGTCAGTGGTTTAATTATTATTATTTCTTGATGCTCTAGTTTTTCACAAAGTTGTTTTCTTTGTATGCGTTGCTGGAGCGTATGCTTTGCGAGAGGGTTCCTCTTCTTCATCCAATGGGCCTGTACAGCCAGTCCTATGCCGTGCTTTGGAATTAAGCTGCAGTTGGAAATTAACTGTCCAAGTTCGTGATCTAAATGTAAGTGTATAATTTTAATCAAACGGTTGATATTCAATATGAACCCTGTGCAACAGAACGCCTACCAGCCTACCAGCCAGTGATTTTATTTGTGAAGCTCACGCTACACAATCAAATCCAAAAGGACCTTAGCAGATCAGTGTAGTGTCTCAGGAAAGAAAGAGGAAGAGTTGACATTTTCTCGAATTTTTGCAAAGTGATATCTTTGACTGAAATCTATGAGCAGACTGACCATTTAGGAAGCAGTATTAACAAGGAAGCAAGACACCTTTACAGGTACCCTAATAAACACCTTGAACTGAAATCCGTGTGCTATAACAAATGTTGTTGGGGAAGGGTTTGACATACTCCTCAAGTGTTTGCCGAGTTCTAAATTTCAGTTTTAAATCTAAGACATCTATGTGATTGCTGAATTACAGTGGTTCGCCACTACAAGCTCTGCCAACTGCTCTGCCAACTGCCAATAACAATTACTGAGTTATTGAGAAGATGCTGTAAAAGCACTAATTTTTGTTAAAAAAGACAAAAATTGATTGCAAAACTGTAAAGAAAGCTGTTTTTTAGGGGGGTGTGGGGGGGGGGGCTCACACGACATATTCTCATTGGTAACTCTCCTCTGTCAGGAAAACAAAAGATAAGTTTGCTTCCATATCAACTACTGCTTGTTATTTGTGTATAAAAATTGCAGAAATTGCAAAATTTTCACACTTAAACTTTCTACTTGTAATTAACATATAAAAAAAAATTTTGTTTCCTTATTTCACACTATTATTCAGAACGTCTTTTGTTTCACTCTCACAGCGA
The DNA here is from genome assembly GCA_949752745.1 of Protula sp. h YS-2021. Lineage (NCBI taxonomy): Eukaryota > Metazoa > Annelida > Polychaeta > Sabellida > Serpulidae > Protula > Protula sp. h YS-2021. The sequence goes on along the minus strand of OX457025.1, from coordinate 13,976,439 downwards.
AGAACGCCACAATTCACATTTGTGCGTTTGCTTGTTGATTAATTGATCGAAACAAATACCAGTCTGAAGTGAATCAGTCCGAGAACAATTAATTAACATTTTTCGTATATATGGTATTTTTTCTTGTCTGTTTTTACTTATTTGCTGCCCTCTCTTTAAAACGGGATCTTTATCAATAAATGGGGCTGAAATTATTGGTGGTACCAGAGTTTGTGAAGTAATGGACAATTTGGATAAATGTCTGTGAATATATATATATGTTACAGTCAATCTGTGTATTCAGTCAATACGTGTATTGCCGGAACCACATCTTCATCTTCAGGCGATCTGTGTACTGGGTGGGCTTTAATTTCAGTCAATGCGTGAATTGCCTGAGAATTTCAGTCAATACACGTATTGACTGAATACACACATTGACTGAATACACAGATTGACTGTAACACACACACACACACACACACACACACACACACACACACACACACACACACACACACACACACACACACACACACACACACACACACACACACACACACACACACATATATATATATATATATATATATATATATATATATATATATATATATATATATATATATGTATATACCAAGATTTGGGTATATATAGGAGTGATGGGAGGTTTGTAACGGGGGAAAGAAAGGGGGTTATAACTGGTACAACAGATTTTATGGTTGATATTGTGATTAAATTTTAAAAATAAAAGGCAGTTTTATACAAAGAAGTTAAATGTTAAATTTAGACTGGAACAATATTCATCCAATGTTTTATAGTACTGCCTTCGAGTATCCAAAACATAAAACTGCATAAATCGAAGTATTTTTATGTTGTTGTTCCAGCATACAATTTGGGAACGTGACTCATGTGGGTAGTAATTACAATCCTGAACAGTGTGGCCTTCCAGTAATCCAGACAGCAAGTGGAACGGTATTCACGATACATATGTTCATGCTGTTACTAAATATAATTTTGTTTCATTGTGTTATTTCATTCATTTGTAAGCCGTCTTGAATATTGTTGCATTTGGCTTGTACAACAAGAGTATGTGTGTGTGAATGAGAGAGAGAGAGAGAGAGAGATTAGTGAGAAGAAGTTAATATTGTAACCTTAAAGTCTCAATCGAAGCTTCTGTTATATTTTCGGCCTCTGCAATTCACTGGAGTGTATTGTTTTATGGTAATGAATGGCTTTAATAAATAGATAAACGAAACATCAAAACAAAATCAAAACGAAACAAAATACCGGTGGTGCGTAATGTAATTTTGGAGCACCGACTATGGTGTAATAATTCTGTTTATTTAACGTGATAATGTTTACTTTTATTTTTGTAATCACATCTAACAATCCTATTATAAACTGTTTCTTTGACTTCATTTTAATGTGAACCAGACTGACCACATTCCAGAAACAGGATCATTTCTTACTCATTATTCTAATCACTTGAAATCCGTTAATTAACCTATTTTATGAAAAAGATCACCACGGCATAAAAACCATCCCGGAAAATATGCAAGTATTCTTTAGCTATGTTTAATTTATTTACTTCATAAAGAATTTTCGAAATTAAAACAATTTCCAAAAAAGACTCTCATGTGAATCTCCACGGCGATTTTATTTCTGGAGTCCTGGCGTAAATCAAATGTTATTTCCATCCCCCTGGATGTTATTTCTGGCGCGCTGGAATAAACTACGTGTTATTTCTATCGCGCTTGAGTAAACCATGTATTATTTCTGGCGTCTGGGCGTAAACTATGTGTTCACTTTAATGATACATTATTGGGTAAACTCACAGAACTCTGTTAAAAGCTCAGTCAACAAAAATAAAAAATGCATATTAGGGAAGTGGAGGCTAATTACCGATGGGTGGTCGCCGGAGAAGGAGGGTATTGGGGCTGCATGTTATGTTGGAATCGCATTGGTGGTGGTAATGCATCACTTCATTAATTTATATAACTAAGTAACTAAGCTTGAATGAGGACACATCATTACATTCATTTCTGTGTTGACTAACGTTTCTGCTAAGCAACTGAAAAGATCAATGTTCTGTAACAGAACTTCGCAAAGATATATGTATATAAATATTTTTCAAAACCTAGGATTCAACACATTTCTTGTAAATTTTGATTCTTTATTTAGATCACTGAGGACTTGGAAGAGAATCTAAATTATTTGGAAAAAATCGAAATTTCTCTGCGCAGTCTTCGCAATAAAGAAAGGTTCTGGACTGGCGCAAAGGACGGGACAGGACGGGACATTTGGATATTTGACGACGACCTGGAGAATCTAAACCTGCAGTTGCGGAACTTCCGCCGCCTGCTGGATACTTTGGCATAAAGCTTGGTCTGCCCGGAGGTAGGAGGGCAGCGACGACCACGCATGCTCCATTGAGCCGTGCTTACTATGACTGGTGCTTGAGACAAACCATCAAGAGGTTGTTGGAGTTCCGGAGAAACATAGGGCGCTTCATTTCACGTTGTGCTCAACAAGGTGCCTGTATTTGCCTTTTCCTCAATGATAAATTTATGTATTTCAATTGTATTTTTTTCAGTGTAAAAATAAAAGGACTCAAATTTAATGTGATTTCACCAGCAAATCAGTTGTATTCGAGGAAGTATCAAGATTTATTTTGGGGTGAAGTGAGTCAAACAACTGTTCTTTTGGCAGTGAATTAAATGAACTGCTTAGATGGGATTATTAAGCTATAGGTAAAAATGAGCGTCGTTCAGCTTTGGCTCAAGGTATGACCACCTTCGAGACGATTCATTTAAATGAATGCACTTCTCATGTATGTGTGTTCCCTTCTACATATAAAGCTTCTGTCGTTCTGAAATAACACAAGAAAATATTATTTGACATTTTGAAATTATGGGCCAGTTATCTCTCTTTTATCAATATTGAATTGTAATTTTCAGCTCTTGAACTTCAGTTGACTTTTCCAGGATCATTATTGCCCTGGATCGTGCTATTTTCAGACTGGGTAAATGTTCCTTTTTAAATATTAGCCCCTTATTTTTGAATTAAAACATTTAGCAACTTTTCGATCTTGCTATAAAGCAAAAGTACTGAAGTAATTTGTTAATCACACTTTGTTTTGTGTTTCTTCCTGGATACAATTTATTGGTATTTTTCTTGACACATGAAATATCACTAAATATGTGATTACTGTAGGTCTTGCGAAATAGGAACTCGAAAAGAATCTTTTTGATATATTTTAGAGTTTCCGAGTGTCCAGTGCTTACTCACTAATCATAAACATTTTACCAGCTGTTATAGTCTTCTTTATCAAGCAAAACTCGCCTATCAAACCCGCCTGGTGGAAGTAACGGAAGTTGGTGGGGGTGGGTGGGGCGTAGTGACTTTATGTCTGAGGGAAAATCCAACTTTTCATCGCAGCTAGAAATCTTTTCTTATTGACTCATATACAGTCCACTCCAGTGGTTCCGGCATTCGATATACCGCCAACTCGCACTTACGCCATAATGTGTTCAGTCCCGTTATACCGCCAAATTCGCTTGATGCCATAGACCGCGCATTTTAAGGTATCAAAGTACAATTTATAAGGCAAATTTTATTCGTTGTACCACTATGAAAGTTCACCGAAATTTTTTTGACAACGTTCCCAGTCCGAAGATCGACTGTTCATTTCAATCGCTTATTTATTATATGATTTGCACACTTGATCATGGTTTAAGCAGTGGGGATTGCAATGCAATAAACACACTTTAACACAAAGGCTTTGTTCGTATCCGTTCAGGTTCATCAAAGCGAACTATGGAAGCATCCCTGTGCGCTACTCAAACAGTCATTTGCATTAGTTAAATTTTAAATATGGGGTAAGATTTCAAATTTACCATAAAATAAGCCACCGAATGCTTTCAAAGCGAACAAACACACATTCACAGCATCATACGCTATTTAGAGCTATATCACAAAAAGCGTCTGTTGATTAAATAATTAAAAAGTCAGAGCAGAGTTTTGAAAAATGTCTGTAGAGGCTGCTAAGCTAAAATTGATAATTAATTTTTTACGACAAAGTAAAACTCTACATCAGTGGCTGCTCCGTTGGTGAAAATGTGAATACGCATTCTTCTGGATGAATTTTAGTATAACCAGTTGGAAAATTTTATATTCAGAACCGTAATTCTTCTGTAACAAACATATCAATACAACAGGAATAGGCTGTAAAGATATATTTTTGAATTCAGCAAAACTTTTCACTTCTGTTCGTCCTGTGAATGCGCCATCCTACCACTTTTAAGGAGGAAGAGAGAGAAGGGGAGCGGAGGAGGGAGGGAGCTTGACAGGTTTAGGAATATTCAATCATCATTGCAAACAGCATTTAATAGAAATTCAATTTTCAACGAAGGTCAGTGCAAAATTTTTTTGCTCTTCTCTACACGATTCCGGGACAGCTTACATTTAAGCTTAAATCAAGTATCATAGCTGTTTATGTTCTGTGTTATCTGATAGAATGGCAGCAATGCATGGTTCTAGTTACAAGCTGAAGTAGCAGTCGCCGGAGTCGAAAGGATCATTTTTTACTTGTTTCGAGTTACAGTTTTAACTGAGAAAACGGAAACATAAAAGTATTATATATAACAAAGAAATATCGATGTGAGCGTATACAACTGTCAAGTAAAACTGATTCGAAACCATGCGCTGCATATGTTTCTTGTATCATGTGATCATTTCGGTTTTAGTAAAACACTCTGTGTGATAGGAAGAGGGTGGTAGTACCATGCTCTAGTCGACCCTTTTGCTCGATCTTTTGGCCTAGAATTTCGCTTTTTGGCCTCTATACCACGCTATTGTTTCGATGTTTGCAGAATATCCTTTTCCGACGCTTGACGAAAGTCGCAATTCCAACAGCTACCCAGCAACGGAATTAAACGTTGTTTCGATTCATGAATCAAAATCTTGTCCATAATATTTTCGTTTAAAACGGGTCGCAGGTGCATGCTTTATGGTACGTTCACTGTCTAAGTAAAAGAATGCAAAATTATTCCTGGGTTGTAATTGGTTGAAATAATACCCTTAAACTCGGCTCGTGATTTTCAAACCTTCGCCACCAATTATCGACAAGACGTGCGCCCCAGACAGCGCCATTTCGCCATAAAGCTATGCGTCCGACCTTGTGCTTATTGGTGCATTCGTCGATGGAGTTGCTGATATATATAAATCGCTATGCATCATAGGGAACAGCAACATCAAGTTCTTTCAGCGACCAAAATTCTGAGACTTGGTGCTAATTTGCAGCAAAGTTAGCAGAGATTCATTCACTATTTTCTAAGATGGGAGAGAAGCAGGTACTGGAATGTTTCGAGAATGGACAAAGAAGAAGCTCCTGACAGCTAAGGCTGTAGAAGAGCTGAGAAGGGAAGGCTTTTTCCATATGGATAGCCTTTCTCTTATTGACAATGCTGCCTTAAAGACATTAAATTTATCCCAGCAACAGTTCCTTGAAGCAACAGTAAGCAGGATGAAAGATAACAACCAATGAAACTATGAAACATAGAGTCACTGCTGGACCTTTTAGTACCGACAGAGAAAACGGTTCCTTGTGGCAAGCTCCATGACAGAAAGTTTCAGGCCACAGTAAGATCAGCGCCGCGACGAGTAACAATCACCTGCAGGCCATAATTTACCTTCGGTGGTTGGTTATCCCAGGTCACATGACCGAGGCGTGTCTTTTCGAGCCACCCACGCCTTCCTTATCGATGGAGACAGACGTCTCACCGAAGAGGTGTTGCTTCTATATCCGGAGCAAGCTGATGAAGGCACCTGGCCACCAAAGTTGGCACCAGCGTCTGCTCTACCAGTACCATTGGGAAAAAACCCCTACCCTGCCCACATTTACTAGACCTGAGGGTGTGCAACCTATCCTGAGCTTTTTAAAGATGGCATTAGAACAAAAAAAATTGACCCTTATAGGGCCTCCCCACGGGTGATAAATGATTTTCTAGACTATTTTCATGACGAGCTCAATCTAAAGCCTTAACCAATACAAGGATATAGCTCAGCTACTCTTATATTTTTAATCGATCTCAGGCTTTGGCCCATGGAAAAGCACTTTTATCCCTCAAATTATCAGACATTTCAGATTACTAACCCCCAGTCAGGCCAAACGTGACTCAATAGGATCCAGGGCTAGTTTTGGGTTATATATCTGGAACAAATATCTTTCCTGGAATGGTTCAAATTCATTTTCCTCGAAGGTTTTTGCCTCGGGTAAGGGTAGAGTGGTGTAGGGGAGAAGGAGAGGAGCTCCATGACCTTTAAAGGAGGCTTTCAATGAAAATTGCTCCTGAGATACGGTAGCCCTTAAATCAAGACCCTCTTTCATAAGTAAAACTCGCATATCGACTGGAGGCCTGGGGAACTTCGAAAAGATAGTCTGGCACCCATTATCCATGGGTAAAGGCATCCATAAACAAACTGTGTGCAATTGCATTCAAAAGTTGATTTTTGAGGGAAGACCGAAGTTAGTGTCAGAATTCAAAATTAAAGCTGATCAAGTAAGCCAGGTGGCAAACGGGTTAAAAGTCTCGCCTAAGAGAGCGTTGCCTTAGAGAACATTTTATGTACAGGTCCCTCGGCATCCCCTGCCCTAATACTTTGATTACATTCTGTTAAAAATAAATTCACACGGAATGAACTACCAGACCTCTATTCAATTGGTCAATTTGTTTGGCTGAGAAATTGATTTCTAGTAATGACTTTCGCCATGATACAGTAAGAACTACAACTAGAGATATAGGGAAAGCTCTCAGAACAAGCGAGGACGACCTGTCGACCAATCTCTCAAAGGCGAGGAAAGAAACTTTACAGTTGTCAGACGTCATGAAACTAGTAACTGTTCTTGCGACGATGATTTGGAGACTTGGGCTCTTCGGGATGCCAGACAGCTCAAGGCGCGTTGGACAACACTTCCTTGTTCTTGAAACTCTTAAATTGATTACTTCCTCTCCAGCACAGATTCTATTTGAGTAGCGAGCTATTGTGTCTAATATTTATTTATGTTACTCTCATGGACTGATTCGTTTGGTAATCAAGTTGTTTTAGTTATACCTTACTTAGGCTGTTCAGTTTGAAGAGATCTGGATGATTTCAGTCGGTATTAATGTATTTTGTGACTCATTAGGCCATGACTCCGTTAGTTTGTCTCTTATGAGACGTCAGTTTGGTATACCATCTTTGGAACGCATGTAGAGGGACAGTGTAAGCTTAAGAGAGAAAGAGAGAGAAAGAGAGAGAAAGAAAGAGAAAGAGAGAGAGAGAGAGAGAGAGAGAGAGAGAGAGAGAGAGAGAGAGAGGAGGTCGGGGAGTTGCCTCTGGGTTATCCATTCCTTCACTCCTAGGTTTTCATGTAATATTAACTAGTCGGTCTGTCAATGTTATCGTTATTTACTTACTTACTTACGATTTCTTCTTTCAATGGGTATGGCTCATGAATCCCATTTTCCGAAAGTGGAGAGGGCCAAGCTTCTCTAATGAGGAACTCTCCCTAGTTGCAGGCTCCTCACACACGGAAGGATTAGAGTCTTCCCAGTTGATGACTTTCCCCAAGTGTGCCTATCAATTGGGATGAGCTGACATATTGGGAAGGCGGCTTGTGGATCGGCTGTACCCATGATGGCATACCTTTGTTCATACCTATGCAGAGCCACATTGGTGATGGTTCCATCTATGTTATTTTGTTTTTACCATCATCGTTTCTTGTCTTATCAGAGCCTTAAATGTTATTTCGTTGTCTTTGTTTCGCATTCTGATTACTTTTACATAAACAGAAGTGTAGTTCGTTTAAAAAAGTGAAACTTTTCACATTGGACGTATCATTCCTGAAAATTTGAGATGAAGGAACGCAAACTGTCGCTTTATTTCATAAAATGCTATTTTATAAGAAGAGCGTAGTTCGCATTCTCCACCTTCAGACCTTCGATACTCCCCCTTGATCCATCCCGCATTTTAAACCCTGCCGGCCTAGTCATCGGGAAAGTGATACTTGCATGGGTCTTTCCGGCTTAATTGGCCTTCAACAGTACGAAATAAGGCAATTTTGGCAGACCTGTGTTTACATAACATTCACTTACGTGTAGAAAAGTCTCAATCATATTTGTGCATTGTACTATGCGAGATATGATCGCCAAGTGCATGTATTTGTACTGTTTTTACGTGTGAAAAGCGTACGCATTGTAACTGGGCGGCTTGCCGAGTTGTGCTGTTTTGACGATGGTTTGTGAACGTCGGACAAATTGTCAATGATAATATTCTTAATTTTTGTCAATTGCTTACCAATCAGTTGCTGAAGTTCGTTTTGGCTAAATATAGTGTTCGAGGAGTGCAAGCAACAACTGAAGATGAAATTTGTGTTACACAAGCATATATTTTACTATTTTGTTTTCATACTCTAGCGTTATTCCATTTATTATTCTTTTCTGATTCGTTGAAAAAAGTTGTAATATGAGCCCAGCCCGAACTATTGAAATATTCACACTATTTTTAGGCATCAGCTGACACCTGAAATAAAAATCATTTGGAAAAAGTTTGCTATCTTTAAACCAAACATGCCAGTGAGGCGGGCAAAGTACCCCACTGCATATTGTCGCTGAATTCATATTGAATTGAATACATATTGCAAAGCGGGAAAACAGATGAATCAAATCGATACCTGTAATAGAAAATGCTAGAAAATTGGGAATATTCCCTTTTTCATAAAAGCTAAATAATCGCATAGTGCGTTACTGCAGTATATAGTCTTCCTTTTTGGAAGAAACTGCACTCCTTGGATATGGACTGAAATATGGCACATACAAACATGTTATTATATACAGTGGACAGATGGGCCTTCCGACGGACAGACGGAGGTTTTGACAGTTCATTTATCTTAGGTAACTATTTTAGCTAATATTGTCATTTGTTTTCATTTCCTCTACTCAATGCAGCAGAAATAAAAAAATACACTTTTAGTTAGTAGTTACCTCTTTTTCGGGGGTTTGGCTATTCTTTTTGCAGACTACAGACCAAATTCAATTAAAATAAGCTTTTCCTTGATCTGCATGAAATGAGCCTGTGTTAATACAACCAATGACATTTCGTCTTACAATGGTGGGAATCTATTTCAATTTTTACGCTCGCAAATATAGTAGATTCGGCTTGGATGGTGTTTCTACTACAGTTCAGTTGGGTTACTCCAAGTCAATATCCGTTCTGGAGAGTGTACAATGTTATATTTATTCAGAACTGAAAGATTACACGACACTGAATGAAATCGAGTGCTTTTCTGTCTGAAAACAAGAAATGATTTTAAAATATATGTTGTAGCTCAAGGGTCTTCTGGTTGTTTTTGTTGTTATTGTGGGAGTAAAGAAATAATCTAGAGTTAATGAAATTCTTTCAATGGCACTAACTAAAAAATATGGAGAAAACAGGAGAAAAGTAAGAGCTTTTTTGAAAACTCAAACTGTGTTTAAATAAATTGCAGGTGTCACAAAGCAAGATTAAAAAGAAACAGACGGCATCAGATGCCTTTAAATCCTTATTATCAACATAATTAAATTATATAATTTCTATGTAGCTGATGACATATAATATGAAAGTGGTTTATTTCTGTTTCAGATATAAAACAATACTTTGCTATATAGCAGCATTTTACCTTGTATGCAAAACAATGCTCCTTTTGACTTTTGGACAAAACGGATTTAAGTCGACAACCTGCTGTAGCTGCTTAGTTGCACAGTAACGATGCTATCAAGTCCTAAAAGAATTCAAGGAATAAAATTAACTGAAAATAAAATCATATTTACCCCAACCATGCAACCTTATTTTTAATCCAACAAAGTTTTTATTTTGAAGGTCAAGAGGACTGTGGAAGAGTACTAGAAATATTTGATAGCTGTTGTCTGTTAGCTCCGACGTGTCCCTTTGACGCATTAACGAGGGTCATTGTCGCAATAGTCAAGGTTTTTTTTCATATAGCCTTGATAACAGTAATAACTCGTAGAGAATTCAACCTTAAGTTTATCTATGATCAGATTAAGATTTAGGTTAATCTTTTATTGATAACGACGAATAATGAATATTTTAAAAAGCACTGTTATGCTCCATAGAAGATATTTAGGCATTTGAAGATAAATGAGTGAATATTATATTTCAAAGTAATATATTTAAATATCATATAAATAGAATTGTAAGTTGTTACACAAAAACAGGAAGGTCTGCAATATCATGTAATCTATGTTTGATTATGAAAATATAGATATATAAAATGAATCATTGACCTGATGCAGAATAAATAAGAACACATCTAGAAACAAATCAGATAAGGTACTTTCTGAATGAAAAATAACTTGAAATAGTAATAAAAATGTTTATAGCCTGGTGAATTATCGATGAATAAAAAGAAACTGCTTAGTTAAACTTTCATTTTATTGTCTAAGATAACACAAGTTTTCTAAAGCAGACTATCTATACACAAACAAACTGTGACACAGCTGAATGAAAAAAGGAAATTACAATCATAAAGAACCATTCTCATAAATTAGTTCTAACATGTTTGCTTTTTAAAACACGATTTAGATCAAGAACGTTCCATTTGGTAACTTCACCACTATAATTGAAAATACAAATTTTAAAGCATAAAAATGTCATAATTTTAATCTGTTATCACTATATATATATATATACTTGCTGAACATGGCAGTGTATTTAAATGCATGCTGTCCAAGTAAAATGAAATAGGGTAATAGATGCCGTTTCTACAATCCTGTTCTTTCCCCAATCAAAAGTCACTTTTCAAATGTTCAAACCTCGCTTTTAAAAGAATTATATTTGTCTGTAAAAATCATAGTCCATGAGTAAAGAAAACACTTACAATAAGGTTCTAAGTTTAATGCAAGACATTTCATTAATAAATATTCATTTGCTTATAAAAACACGACTTTTCATTATGCTTCATACCAGTACGGATTATGAAAAGAGTGTGGCAGCTGTATGTCAAATAGCACAACATCTTCAGCATTGCTATATTAGTGTTGTTGAGAATGAATACATGAAATTACTAACGTCAAACGTTGTGGAAAGAGACGTCAAAATCACTCAGCCCTGCAAAATACTACTTTGTAAGCATAACGATGATACACTTGCAAACAATTTGCACATGCACTAACGCTGTGGAGGCTTATTTAGTCTATTTAAAGTTGCAATTTAAAGAAAATAACATAAGAAGAAATTGAGAAGCTGTTTAAGAAGGAAGTTGACAAGTTAGTAAGACACACACATTGGGGTACACATTGCACTGTACATGGCGGAAGCACACCACTGGGAAGATCCTGGATTGAGCGTGTGAAGCAGCTGCTTCACCGTGCTTTCATTCACGCTGGGATCCCTTGCTTGGAGTGACTGAACGATCGTACCAAAACACAGGCAATTTGGAAACAGCGGGTTGGCGCAGAGGTCAGAGTAAGTCTTCACCGTCTCGATTTTTGTGCGCATTCTATTGGCATCTTCTTCAGATTGTCTGGCCTGCTCTTCAGTGATTTCGGAACAGTCATTGTTGCGATACAAAGCCAAGGCGTAGAAATCGAAGTACTCATCAGGCTTTATGCTAGCAATAACGCATAGGATATCCTTGCTCTGTATAGTCGCTGCGAAATCCATCTTATCCGGGTCATGTCCATGATTAAAGGACCAGACAACATTCCGTGTAATGTCGTTGACATTATCTATACCTTCGTTCAGACTGGAGACAACAACATCCTTGATGAGGCTTTTGTAACGGTTTATCGTTGCCTGTTGCTTCAAAGTACGCCATTTCTGATCTGTGATGTCACACATGGGGCGCATTGGCTCTAGGTCGTAGAAATCATACTGCGTGCGCTCAGGCAAGACAAGAGCGTAAAAACAAACGACGTCCTTCTCTGTGAGTGAACGGCTGTACTGTGCCTTTTCAAGTGAACCTGTATGAAATAAAAATATGCCAACGTAATAATGTTTAGTTAAGATACAGGCTATCTTGTCACAATCTGGATGATATTTGTACCAAACATAACAAGAATGTCCTAGGCATTGTACCCAACCGTAAAAGTGAAGATATCACAAAGGTGAAAAGAGAATTAGACAATTTTGGACAAAATTTACATTTAATAGAAAGCAACAAGGGCAACACTACATTAAAAGTAATCGGATAGGATCTCAGGGACGCACAGCATTTTTATGTTTTCTTAAAGCTATTCGTTTATTTTGCCGGTTTTCCAAACGAATTAAAAGCATTACTGCTTATCAAGTATTGTAACGCACCTTGAGCAACACTATAGACATAGGAGGCAAGCAAAACACGCACACAAAATAAATTGATTCCTGTCTGGGGCTTGAATTCACAACCTCTTGCTTCGCAGATGATAACGAAAACCACTACTTCTATGGGGGGGGGGAGAACTATAAATAAATTTTATTAAACTGACAAAGGAAGACAATCAAAGCATCCGCTTTTAACGGGGTTTGAACCTACGAACTCTTGAGGCTTGAACTCACGACCTCGTGATTTCAGTCCAAAACTTGATCAATTGAGCGATCGAAGCAAGCAGTTAGGCGACTGGTGAAGGCTCAGCAAGAAAAAAACATATTGTAGCTTTTTTGCAAATTTACCATTTTTGGACAATATTTTGACCAATATTGGTGAAATCAGCACAGATAACTCAAGCTTGCTGAAGCAGCTTGCGCAAAACAGTCCTTTTAAATTTCAAGTCAATCGAGCCGGATGTGTAGGTAGAGTAGCTTCTTTTATGTTTCCACAAATTCAACTTTTGTTTTGGCAATTTATGAAACAGAAAATTGTTTATGCACACACATGTTAACAATTTCGATTTTTGTCAAAGAAATTTGTTTTCGCGTTTATTAAAGTAGATTCAATAGAACTAAAGGTGATAAACAATCTAGCGACTTTCACCACGTTTTTACACAACTATAATAAAACCATTACCTGAATGTTCCATAGCACTTTGGACTTTGTCGAACGTCTCTGCTACGTCATTAGTTTCGTTGTAGTTCTCCAGGCATATCTCATAGAACTTAGACCGTCCTTCTAGAATTTCCTTGGCTGAAAAGAAATCTTCGTTCATATCTTCCTTGATAAGCTTCAAGACGTTGTTCTGTTTTGTTTCCACATTGCCTTTATTGATGACATTCAGGTAGCTGTCCTCGAAGACTGGGTTGTCCATATTGTAGTGGAAGCCGATATTAGTTGCGTCGGACACTTCTGAATGTTCCGTTGCCGTGGCAATTATCTCTGTAAAAATAAATGCTCTGTAAATGCAGAATCCCACTTTGGTTACACATATCGCTCCCTTGCTGTTCTTCATGCAAGCATTGACACACATTCTTTCATGTTCCATTACTACGTTCTACTGCAGAAATAATTAAGCAAACCTTTATCGGATTACATCACAAACCAAAGGTACTTTGAAGTACCATCAAACAATGTTATAGTCATATGCATAGTAAAGCATACTGGTGGCATTCGACGCACCATGCGAATGATGGCTGACAGAAAAGCTGTTTTTAAAAATGGCTTACCTTTGAAATTGTCAGTAAGGTTAGCAAAAGTAACAAATGTCTTTTCAAATTCGAGTTCTTGCTTGGCCATATCATCTCTAAGGCTCTGTCTTTCTTTGACCAACTCTTTCTGTTAACATAAATAAGATGATACTAAATTTTTAGCTGCTGAAAGAAATCGTCAACAGAAAATTTTAAATCAGGAATGAAAATTATCTTATTTCTCATTCCAACCTTTCAAATTTCATCTCAGTATCGGATAATCTTTTTAACTTGTTTCTCGCAAAAAATTAGACCCGATCCCGCAGCAAAACGTATCTATTATTTTTAAACGTTTAATGAAGGTTTTTGTCTTGAAAATATGGTTTCACGATATGTATGAAGAGTTTTAAGCGCTTAGAGTATTACTTGCATTAAAACGTGTGTGTCAAAAGTGCAAGCGCACAAGTTAAAACGAAATTCTTCTTTAAACTGTCATTTTTAGTGTTTTTTCAGGTCAATGTTTTGTTTTTTTAAATTTTGTGCAGCTGACAGGTCGAACATTATTAGACACGACTGTGATCACTTTTAAAATTAATTTCAATCTTAGTAAGCGGCATGGGAATGAAAAATCAGGTTTTGATTTTTTCGCATCATTGCATTACGCAAAAAAGTATGTCACAACAATTTGTCACTCTCTCCTTAAATCTACAGAGATTCACAGCAAAAACTGTGGCTCTTTATGACTTTGCTTTTGTTCATGTTTTCAATCATGCTACAAAAAATAATGGCAACTAAATTAGCAATTTATCAATTATAATGTCTAAAATAGAGCTGAGAATTAGTCAGAGACCATCTTCAGGCTTAGTCCTCATATGTTTCTAACACCTAAAACATTAAAAGCCTTAGCAAAACATGAAAGTTCAGGCTGGTTGCAATGTCTTCTACAGTATGTTCATTTGCAAAACGTTACAAAGGGCGCAAGGGGAGCTAAATATGAATGCACAATGGATTACACGGTTAAAAGAGGTTAAAGCAGCAACAACCAGTTTTCCCGGATTGACACCTTTAAATGGGACCCGATATTATTACTGAAATATCACCACTCAGTATGAATGCCTCCGATACGAAATTCTTTGGTCCAGAACAAAATACTGAATTGTTTCAGGGCTGGTCGTAAAGAAATGAAACAAAACATATAGTTGACATTAACATTTGATGTGTCAGTGGAAAGGTCAAAGATTATCTGAAGTATTTAATATCGTTTGTGGAAATGAATTCACTCACATTGAAATCTAAAAAGTTTATTTTCACATGTGTACAAGAAACATAATTACAGCGATATACGAAATCTGTAATTGTTAAAACACAAATTCTAGAAATGTTCACAATTGAAAAGAGTGCTCTGCAAATTAAAAATTCTCAGAAAATGTAAAAGAATTTTAATGGTAAGCAAAATGAAAAAGCTTACTTCTGGCAGAAAGTTTCCACTCTTCCCCAGAATTCTTGCTTGTTTACCCCTACTTGGACCTTTATATGGCAAAAAGTTGTCTCTTTGTATATATCTCAAAACCCGGATCGAAAAGAAAGTAGGAAATCTTGACACTTGTGTAGTGTTTTAGTGTATTTACATATTCTATATTTAGAGTATATTCAAGGGATTCAATCAGTCTCGCTCTGGGCGGGAATCCCGCATCATCTCATGTAATTTTTGGAGGAATAAACTTTGTGTAAATAGACAGCAATCATTTTTCTTTCAAGAATATTATATTGGCGACCAGATGATAAAGAAATAGAGAAGGGAATGACGAAATTTTGATTCGAGAAAACGGGGGATTTGTTGCATAAGTTTTCCCTGCGCGTAAAAAACAGCCTGTTTTTACCTGTCAACGCCTTAAAGGGCGTAAAAAGTCATTTCTTGCAGAAAACTAGACATGAATTTCTGAGGCACAGACATTTTACGCCATTAATCCGCAAAAACGTCCTTTTTCTTTTTGAGCTATTATTTTCAAGGTAATATACTTGTAAATCTATCTGTCAGTTGAAATGGCATATTTACGCCTTAAAGGCGTAGAAAACTAATGTCAAAAATAAAACTAGACACGAATTTCTGACTCACAGGATATTTTTACCCCACTAATCCGTAAAAAGTCCTTTTTTCTCTTTTAACTATCCAGGTTCAAGGTTATATATTTGTAAATCGATTTTTAAGTTGAAATGGAATTTTTACGCCTTAAAGGCGTAGAAAAGTCATTTCCGAAATAAAAAAATCCTTTTTTAAAACTATCCATCTTCAAAGTAATGAAACTGAAAGTGTAATTTTAAGTTGAAATTGCATATTTATGTCTCAGGATGTGTAAAATTAATTTCAACAATAAAACCAGACATTTTTCTTTACGCTGAGTGCTTGGCCCTTCCCTCTTTTATTCCAATAAATAAAATCCTGGTGGGGGGGCACTTAGTAACATATGTGTTTCCGTGCGTATCCAAAAACAAAACGCGGAGAAAGTGGACAATTCTGAGGCCAGACACGGTCCTCGTGGAGTACCAATTTTGTTTAAAAAATAAGCATCATTCTCCCGTCTTTTCCATAAAAAGGGTTATTTTGCAGCAACACTCCGCTTTTGGTTAAAAGGAATCTTATTTTAAAATTTGCAGTCCGTGTTTAGGGGTCGTGTTAATAAGTCATAGACACACATGGTAACCATTCGGTACGTGAGTGCTCCCCCCGCATAGAATTCTAGAACATTAATACTAGAACTTTGTGCGTGTGTGTTTGTGTGTGTGTGTTTTGGCTTTTTTCTAGAGGGGGGGGGGGTGGGGAGGGAGTAGAGTGCAAATGAATAATTGCAGAGGGTCTGTTACTCTGTTATCCCCCTTCCCAAAGACGTTTTGTCAAAGCATGGATTACGTTTTTAATGTATGGTATGTTGAAAAGCAATTTGCAGGTAATCCGATAACCAAATATTTATGACGAAACACACTCTCAAAGCTTTCGATATATCGTCATAGAATATTGAAATCATTTTTTCAGGAGAGGGGGGAGGGGTTGACCTAATCTGTAATACACGGTGGTACTGAGTCTGGCCGGTGGAAAACTGAGTGGTACATGCTTTTGAAGAGATGTACGCAGCTTTATGGGAAGAGACAACAAGCAAATGACACAAAGCTGCCAATCAATACACAGGGAAAATCTACGCACAGGGAAAAGTTATGCAACTGTGAGCGTAAGTTTTCCCTGCGCGTAGAAAAGGCCTTTTTACGAACTGCGAATCTTACGACAGGGAAAACTTATGGGACAGGATTAGCGAGAAACTAAGGAGTTTATTGTCACACGAGACATTTTCTTTGTTTGCTGGGTGATCCGCATGTATTAATTCGAAAGGCGAATGCCCCTTAGTTTTGTGGATATCTTGCGGTAAAAGTAACCGAATGACTTTAAATAGGTATAAATTACGTTTGGGCGAACTGGATTGTGATTTTTAACGAAGATATTCGGTGATATGAAATGGACTGTTTCGACAATTTGGGATGGATATTAGTCACATGATTACAGGAAGCAGGATTCCCAGTAACGTCACGATTTAATAAGGAAACAAATACCTGGAGAAGGTGGAAACGTGCATTTAAGTTGTATTTAAGTGCCAAAATCATTACGGGTGATAAACGCAAAGTAGCCACAGTGCTGCATACAGCAGGTATGGAATTTCAAGAACTGTATTACACTTTAGCACGCGGTGATGAAACGAAGAATTTTACAGACAGTATTGCAATGTTAGACAGTGATTTTATTCCAAAAATCGAACATCATTTTTGAGCGATACCAGTTCCGCCAAATGGCTGAGAAATCGAACGAGACTGTGGATAAATTTGTGTGTCGTCTAAAAAAACAAGCAGAATTGTGTGAATATGACGATATTGACAATACGGTGCGCGATCAGTTGATTGACAAATGTTTTAATTCTGCGTTGAGAAGAAAGTTTCTTGAGAAAACATGTACAGCAACTTTAACTTGGATATTGCTCGAGCGTTCGAAGCGGTTAAATCACAGATAAAGGCTTTATCGTCGGAGCCGAGTGGTCAGGTTAACAAAGTAACCGCGCGTGGTAACCCACCCCAGCGCTCAAAACAAGGTACAAAACGGTGCTTCAGGTGCAATCGAGAGGGACAATTTGCAAAAGATAAAATATGTCCAGCCCGGGATGCTACATGTTCGCAATGTGGGCGAGTGGGACATTTTGCTGCATGCTGTAGGTCAACGTCAGATCAACATCAAGCAGCAAAAAACGTCAAATCAACGTCGTGGAGGTCAAACGTCAGATCAATGACAGTGACACAAGTGGAAACAAACATGACGATAATTATGCCTAAATTCGGGTACACTGATTTGGAGGTGGGAAATGTGTGCATGCGCAGGGTTTTAATCGACTCAGGGGCATCTTGTAATATTGTAGATCAAAACGTATGGGAGTCATTAAAAAGGCAAAACGTTTCAAAGGCAAAGCAGAGACCCGAACGTTATTTGCATAGGGTCAAGAAAAACCGATGGAAGCATGTGCTACATTTAGAAGTGTTATATATTGTAAAGAAACCGATCGAAGGTGCGTAGATGAGTTTGTGGTAGTGAAGGGAACCGGATGTTCGTTAATTGGTAAAAGTCCGCGGATAGATTTAACGTACTCAGAGCTGGTCCCCCAGGGAGGGAAAATGTGTGTTCTATTGTAGGTGAGGGTAGCGGTACTGACATTCTGAAATCGTACCCGGAAGTGTTTACAGGTGTGGGGAAACTTAAAGATTACGAGCTAAAGCTTCATATAGACAAGGAGGTAAAACCAGTTGCGCAAAATATGCGTCGTATCTTGTATAGTTTGAGGGAAAAGGTTGACAAAAAACTGGATGAGCTTTTGGAATTGGATATTATTGAGGAGGTTCCCCCAAATACGCCAACAACCTGGCTCTCACCATTAGTATGTATTCCAAAAAAGGAAAATGACGTGGGGTGTGTGTCGACATGCGCCTCGCGAATCAGGCAATCGAACACGAACGCCGTCCAATTCCAGTGGATGATATTTTACAAGATTTGAACGGGGAAAATGTCTTTTCAAAGTTAGACATCAAAATGGCTTTCCATCAGGTTGTAATCAAGCAAGAATGCCGTGACGAAACAAAATTTGTATGTCATAGGGGTTTAATGAGGTACAAGAGATTGAATGTTGGGATCACTAGTGCATCTGAGCATTATCAACGCATTATTCGAGACGTGTTACGTGCGTGCAAAGGGGTCGCAAATATCGCTGACGACATTATAGTGTACGGCAGTGACCTTGAAAGTCGTGATACGAACTTGTATGCAGTGTTAGAGTGTCTGAAACAAAGCGGATTGACGTTAAATCCCGAAAAATGTGAATTTCGAGTGCCAAAATTGACGTTTTGTTTGGCCACAATTTAAGCGGTAATGGCATAGCACCAATTGAAGAAAAATTACGGCAATACAAAATACACAAGGTCCCAAAACCGTATCCGAAGTACGATCGGTTCTTGGTTTAGTACAATATTCAGCGCGAGTTATCCGAACCATTACGTGGATTAACGAAACAAAACGTGGTGTTCAAATGGAGAATTGAACAACAAAAGGCATTCGATAGCTTGAAAAAGGCTATATCTGAGGCTGAAACTTTGGCTTACTTTAAATATGGATGCAAAACTCATATCGTTGCGGACGCTGGACCGACAGCTACTGGCGCGGTATAAGTCCAGTTACAGGATAATATTTGGAGAGTTGTCAGTTACGCTTCGCTTGCGCTGACAGATGTGGAGCATAGATACTGTCAAACTAAGAAAGAGGCTCTTGGGTTAGTGTGGGTATGTGAACGATTTTCATTGTACGTATTTGGTACTAAGTTTGAATTAGAAACTGACCACAAACCCCTGGAACGTATATACAGTACCAAATCCAAACCTTCTGCCCGAATTGAAAGATGGGCTCTTAGGCTACAAGGGTATGATTATAAAGTTGTCTATCGGCCGGACAAAACGAACATAACCGACGCATGGTACGATGGAACATTTCGGGGAATAAAGATAACTCAGGTGACTAATACGATTTTGTAAGTGTATTAGCAGAAGAGAATGTCCCAGTAACACTTTCCCCTAGAGAGGTACATAGGGTATCAGAAGTTGATGATGAGTTGTCTATAGTGTGGGAATGTGTTAGCAGGGGAAAATGGGATAATTGCAATTTACCACCCAAAGTAAAATTTGTTTACTTAGCAGTAAAAGAAGAACTGTGCGTGTTGGGAAAATTACTGCTACGCAATAGTCGAATTATAGTACCTCAAGAGATGAGAAAAAGAGTTTTAGATTTGGCCCATGAAGGCCATCCAGTTAAGATGAAGAATTTATTGTGCACGAAGGTATGGTGGCCCAAAATGGATTCGGATGTTGTGTGCAAAACCTGTCAGTGTCTATGAGAAGAGCTGAACCACCATCTCTGGACCATGGCAAGACTTAGCGTGTGATCTGTTAGGTCCCATGCCAAGTGGAGAACAATTACTTGTCATTGTTGATTATAATAGTCGTTACTTTGAGGTTGTTGCGATGGGAAGTGTTACAACTGAAAATATCATCAAGGTTTTGGAACCTGTTTTTGCACGATTTGGCTTACCGTTCAGTTTGAAAACGGATAATGCTGGGTATTTTGTATCCGAGGGATTTAGAAATTATTTGCGGAATCATGGAATTATGCATTTGACATCCAAACCAATGTGCCCTCAAACCAACGGGGAAGTAGAAAGACGAAACAGAACGCTTCTCAAAGCAATGAAAAGTGCTGAGGTGGAGGGAAAGAAATGGTAAAACGAATTAAATAAAATCTTTTTGCCAGAAATGAGAGCAGACAAATCCATTCTAGACGAAGG
Source organism: Protula sp. h YS-2021 (assembly GCA_949752745.1). Lineage (NCBI taxonomy): Eukaryota > Metazoa > Annelida > Polychaeta > Sabellida > Serpulidae > Protula > Protula sp. h YS-2021. The sequence continues at coordinate 13,955,971 of OX457025.1, read as the reverse complement.
TATCCGTGAAAGAGACTGGGGAAACAAGCTTTCGGCAAAGTTTTATGCCGACAACAAACGTGGAGTAAAATTCAATGATCTGGATATTGGTGATCATGTTCTGATTCGAAATCAGAAAAAAATAAATCAGGCTCAGAAATCACGGTACAAACCAAGGAAGGGAAAGAATACAAACGGAATTCGTCATTTGTAAAACCATATCTGGTAACAGCCGAAAATGAAAATAATAAACCTTGGCAACATCTGGCACGCATAAAACAGAGCATCGACCAGTCCGCGATCGGAAAGAGCCAGACAGATACGACGTTCCGATAACAGATGTAAAAACATGGCGTTAAGTAAATTTTGTAGAAATGTGTATTTGGACTTTGTAGTGAATTGGTACTGATAGCAGTTGATTAGAACGCAGAATGCATAAAGTGATTAATGACTTTTGAGATTTATATATTTTTGCGGTTCTCTAAATTTTGATTAATATTCGTGGCGTAGAGAAATTTTGTTTTAAAAGGGAGAGGGATATAGTGTTATGGTGTATTTCCATATTCTATATTTAGAGTATATTCGAGGGATACCCTCAGTCTCGCTCTGGGCGAGAAGCCCGCATCATTTCATGTAGTTTTGGACGAATAAACTTTGTGTAAATACACAGCAATCAGTTTTCTTTCAAGTATATTATGAAAGCGTCACGAAATATTTGTGCAAAGACATGGCGCACAAGAGCTAATCTTGCTTAATGTCTTGTTGGAAGCGAGGACGTCAATCAGTTTCCACAAAAGTACCCATACCCCTGGTAGACATGTAGGTTCTACCAACAAAAGAGATCTATTCCCTAAAAGTCCTTTTCCAATGACCTTTTCGTCTTAATTATATCTTTTCTAATACAAGTAATTCCCCTGCATTAACCTGGTGTCAAACAGGTGTATCTGATATTTGTTAGACGTTAGACATGGGAATGTCTTTTTCTTAGAACGAGTTGTACCTCAGTGTGCCATTTTGCCTCAGCTAGAGAAGAAACAATACAAAATATCAGACAAGAAATAGATCCGGCTTTCCCGTGGTATAACAGCAGCCTTCCATCCTTGGTTGAAATAACCCAGAGTAAAAACGCAACTTATCATTGTTGTAAAATACTAATATGTATATATGCTACTTGACCTTATAGTTTTCGTAATTGATTCGCTGCTCTCTCATGTCATCCCTCACTCGCGCCCATTGCTTCGTATCCAGGGCGATTTGGAGGCCTGCTAATGCGGCGGATATGGCTGTGCTGAGCGTATTCGACCAAGATATCTGTGACATGACATACGTTGAAGACATTGACTCAATATGGCAATATATCGGCATATATTGACTTCATTTTTGCGGAGGGGGGTCAACATAGCTAAACATGTTGATGTCTGTTGAAATTATGAATTAAGTCAACATTTCTTCAAAGCATTCGATGCTTCCAAAATAAGCACATAAATGATATTTTCATGCAATAATAGCTGTTGTGGGCGGCAGTGGCAAATCTATATTTGATGACGGGTATTGCTTTATTTAGAAGAACTAAAATATGAAGAGGGACCTTGAATCCTGGCTTAGAAAACTGTCGTAGTCCTCCGGTTTTAAGAGTTCGCCACGATGTCTTTATCTTGGTCATTACTGCTTTCGCTTTACCTGCAATTGTACAAATAGAGCACTTAAGCACCAGACCGTGTAGTTGCTACAATGTTTGTTTTACATGTCATCACAAAATTACAGTCAACTAAGGTAAACCGCTAGATAGCGGAATAGACCCACTTGTAGAAACCACAAAAGGAAAATATTAGTATTAGATTATGACTGAGAAGCTCAGATTCACGCAGTGCCAATTCCTTGTCGTCGTTTTGGCCAAAAGGGTCAAAAATGATCTCAAAATTATCTCAAAATCACACAAAATGTTTTATCGTCTTACCGTTTTTGAGATAAGTCGGCCTATCGTTAACGGCACATGAAGTCACGTGATCTTTGACCTTGATCCTCAAGGTCTGGTCAATATTTAGAATTAAAGGTTTCTCCCTACTGAGACGGTTTATATGTTCAATCTGGATTCTGAGTACTTTTTTGCCACCTTTCATGATTAAAAGGCGTTTTGAAAATATTTCGACCTCACCTTGACCTTCACTTTGAGAGCAAGGGAAAAAATATACCTAATATAAAGGTCCGCAGACTAGGAGGAGTTTTCTGGAAAGCATTTGTTTAGATCTTTGAGGTCTAACAAATATGTAGATTCACCTAGACCTCGTCATCTCCTTCAGGTGTTCCAAATTTACCTCCCTTTGTCAAAAACTGCAGGAGCTTTCAGAAAATCATCCACAGGGAAGAAAGAGAAGAAAAAACGAAAAAATTGCAGAAACTTCCAGAAAAACTACAAACTTATACCACTTGCAAACCATGCTTGCAAGTGGAAATTAAAAAAACAATGCCATTAAATTGCTCAACACTGAAACATTTAACTGAGACACTGTGAAGATTGAAAATAATCAATAGCCAATACCATCTGCAAAATGTTGACGCTTATATCTCGCCCACAGTTGCCTCTTACCTCTGCTCCCCAATTCAGAAAAACAAATATATGATTGCAGACATGCCTACTTATTGCTCTAGATTTAGGATTCTATAATCCAGGTACAAAATCAGGTAAATCAATTGAAGATTTTCAAAAAATAATATAGGATTACTGTAGGAACAAAATTTAGGTAGAAATCAAAAGATCACATGTTGGATAAAGTGGAAGTAACAAAACTCTCCTTGAGTATGTTATTTCAATTAAGATTATGGCAGTACCGAAATTTCAATTATCCTCTCTACTGTTGTCCCTTTAAAACCGAGGTATGTCACTTTTTACGACAATGATTGTGAATGTCGTTTCAAAATAGCACACACACCACTCCACGACCACATCGTTCCTTATTGTTCATGTCATAAACATGTCATAAACCCACATAAACAATAATATAACACGGCAATTGTTTGTTCTCAGCATCATTACTCTGTTAAGACCTTACCGATGGCTTTAGCCTTGAAACTGTTGAAGATACGCTTGGGTTTGAAAAACTGCCTGAAGCCTCCTGCTCGTTGCACTTTGAGTGAGAAATAGGCAAATGGTCGCCTGGCCATGCTGTAGAATGTCTTCCCAACCAACACAAATTTACGCTTTATGGAGCTTCCCAAACTCAGCAGGCCGCCTGTATGTAAAGATATATGAGAACTGTTGCATAAGTTTTCCCTGCGCGTAAAAACAACCTGTTTTTACGTAGAAAAGGCCTTTTCTACGGCCCTACCCGTAAAATCTACCTGTCAACGCATTGTCTGTAATATCGTCCTGTGCATAGAAAAGGCCTTTTCTACGGGTGCTATAAAGGGAAAACTTACGCTTCAGGAGCGTAAATTTTCCCTGCGTCAATAAAATTCAGCTTTAGACATTGTGTCTCCCTAAAGGAAAAGGAACAAAGAAACAGAATATAGAGAGAAAATCATTGAAATAATGCGCTCACAGGTGAAATGTACAGTCTTGCCCGTAGAAAGGCCTTTTCTACGTAAAAACAGCCTGTCATTTCAGTAATGAAACTAGACATGAATTTCTGAGGCAAAGGATATTTTTACGCCACTAACCCGTAAAAAAGTTCTTTTTTCTCTTTTAGCTATCATTTTCAAGGAATATACTTGAAAATGGATTTCTCAATCGAAGTGTCATTTTTACGCCTTAAAGGCGTAGAAAAGCCATTTCAAAAATAAAATTAGACATGAATTTCTTACGCACAGGACTTTTCTACGCCACTATCCGTAAAAAAGTCCTTTTTTCTTTTTACTCTCAAACCTTAAAGCAAGGTGTATTTAAATCTATCTGTAAGTTAAAAGGTCATTTTTTACGCCTTAAAGGGCGTAAAAAAGTCATTTTAAGCACAAAACTAGACATGAATTTCTGACGCACAGGGTATTTTTACGCCATCAATCCGTAAAAAAGTCCTTTTTTCTTCTTGAGCTGTCATTTTTAAGGTAATATACTTGTAAATCTATCTGTAAGTTGAAATGGCATTTTTACGCCTTGAAGGCGTAGAAAACTCATTTCAAAAGTAAAACTAGATATGAATTTCTGACTCACAGGACATTTTTACTCCACTAATCCGTAAAAAGTCCTTTTTTTCTTTTAACTATCCCTATGGCAAAAAGTTGTCTCTTTGAATATATCTCAAAACCCGGATCGAAAAGAAAGTAGGAAATCTTGACACTTGTGTAGTGTTTTAGTGTATTTCCATATTCTATATTTAGAGTATATTCAAGGGATTCAATCAGTCTCGCTCTGGGCGGGAATCCCGCATCATCTCATGTAATTTTTGGAGGAATAAACTTTGTGTAAATAGACAGCAATCAGTTTTCTTCCAAGAATATTATATTGGCGACCAGATGATAAAGAAATAGAGAAGGGAATGACGAAATTTTGATTCGAGAAAACGGGGAATTTGTTGCATAAGTTTTCCCTGCGCGTAAAAAACAGCCTGTTTTTACCTGTCAACGCCTTAAAGGGCGTAAAAAGTCATTTCTTGCAGAAAACTAGACATGAATTTCTGAGGCACAGACATTTTACGCCATTAATCCGCAAAAACGTCCTTTTTCTTTTTGAGCTATTATTTTCAAGGTAATATACTTGTTAATCTATCTGTCAGTTGAAATGGCATATTTACGCCTTAAAGGCGTAGAAAACTAATGTCAAAAATAAAACTAGACACGAATTTCTGACTCACAGGATATTTTTACCCCACTAATCCGTAAAAAATCCTTTTTTCTCTTTTAACTATCCAGGTTCAAGGTTATATATTTGTAAATCGATTTTTAAGTTGAAATGGAATTTTTACGCCTTAAAAGCGTAGAAAATTCATTTTCGAAATAAAACTAGATGTGAATTTCCTACGCACAGGCCATTTGTACGCCACTTTCCGTAAAAAATCCTTTTTTTTCTTTTAACTAGCAACTTCAAAACTAATATACCCGTAAATGGATTTTTAAGTTGAAATAATGTATTTACGCCTCATGACGTAGAAAAATCATTTCAATAATAAAATTAGACATGGATTTTTACGCACAGGATTTTTCTACGCGACTATCCGTAGAAAAGTCCTTTTTTACTTTTAGCAATCAATGTTCAAAGTAGTGAACCTGATAATGTAATTTTAAGTTTAAATGACATATTTATGTCTCGGGACGTAGAAAATTCATTTCAACAATAAAACCAGACATTTCTTTTTACCCTGAGTGCCCATTTTTATTCCCCATTTTTACCCTAATTGCCCATTTTTATTCCCCATTAAAATAGGTTTTTGTTTTGTACAAATGTTGTAGCTGTTTAGTTGGATCGAATCAATTATACAAAAAATTGTCTTTTATTTCAATAAACAAAATCCTGGTTGGGGGGGTTGGGGACGCTTAGTAACATATATGTTTCCATGCGTCCTCGCGGATTACCAATTTCGTTTAAAAAATAAGTGTCATTCATCCGCCTCTTCCACAAAAAGGGGGTTATTTCGCAGCAACACTCCGCTTTTGGCTAAAAAGGGGTCATATTTTATTTAGCAATAAGCGTTTAGGGGTCGTTTTAATAAGTCATAGACACGCATGGTAACCATTCGGTACGTGAGAGGAGGGGGGGTGGGGGCGAGGTATGAGGGGTGACGCTTAGGCAATAAGCACGATAAACGAGTTTGCTAAAATAAAGAAAGTTTCTTCCTCAGTACCACAAAAGTGCACCAGGACCACCAAAGCGCATCTGTAATACGCCGTGGTACTGAGTCTGTTCGGTGGAAAACTCAGTGGTACGTGCTTTTGAAGAAGTGTACGCAGCTTTATGGGGAGAAACAACAAGCAAATTACAAAGAGCTGCCAATCAATACACAGGGAAAATTTATGCACAGGGAAAAATTATGCAACTGTGAGCGTAAGTTTTCCCTGCGCGTAGAAAAGGCCTTTTTTACGAAGTGCAAATCTTACGAAAGGGAAAACTTACGGGACAAGAACTAGGGTCACACGAATTCCGAATTGATAAACGTAGAAAGCAATTGTATCATATGTATAATACAAAGTTGACTGGTGCATTTTCTGTTTCATTGATTCGAAAAAAAAATTCAGGTAAAATAAATTATAATGACGTTTGTTAGTCATAGAAATGTTGCCCAAGGCGACCAAAAACTCATTTAAAACTTCGATCATCTTCGGACGAGTTAAAGTAAAACGAGTTGCAGCAAAAATTAAAGAAAAAGCATAAAGCAACTCCTAGGCACTTGGTACATATCCACAAAGCAAACGCAGATTTACTCACTGAATTATTTAAGAATTGTGGACATAATTCACTGTGACCTGTAGAAACATAAAGCACCTGCTGGGCACTTGGTGACACACGTGTTAATATAGATAACTCCAAACCAAACGCAGATTTACTCAATGAATTATTTAAGAATTGGGGGCATAATATGCTGTGGCCCGCAGTTTTTCAGTGAGTCACTTACTGATGTTGTTCGGTTATAACAAACCAAATAAGAAAATGGTCAACCTCTTTTTAAACAGTGCTGTATAAACACAAGTTGATGGATGAAGAGCTAAATCGGCGTATGAAGAAGATTTATCACACATATTTAACAGTCTTATATGGACGTAAGCAAGAAAACGCGCCCGAATGGACCGCCGAAAGATTTACGAAATAAACTTTTCAGAACTGTGGCAAAGACGTCTAGTTATAAGCTTATAAGGTTTTACGTTGCACCTGACTATGAATACAGAACTCATTACAAAACCATCATAGCAGTTGCCTTCTTCCCCACCCACAACACGAACACGACAAACCTTTCAACTTCGCGCCGATGCGTCGCACAGTGCTCCGATGGGCTGGATGTTTTGAGTTGCTCAATACATTTCTATCTGCTTCATTTATCTCCAGATCCGCAATTTTATCCAGGCGATTCTGTTGAACTTAAGATAAAATTAACAATAATAGGTTTTTTATATAAAACACAACGTTTTAACAAAATACAAAATATAAGCTGAGCTTTGTTACAGATTCAATCATATTCAGATTCAATCACAGCTTCATCAACACCATTGCCATGTGTATTTTCATGTTGCTGATAAAAAATCCGCGTCACATGGGAATTCGTTGTAGTTCACATTAAAACTGTACTTTTAAGCATTTAAGAACAATATTTTTGAATTTACAGCCGAGTTCTGATTTATGAAGCTTTACTTTACTTTATAAAATACTAAGTGCAACTTTTGGAGCTAAGATATGACCCATCTTCTGGGTAACGCGGAGCAAGGGTCTTACATGATATAAGCCTCTTTATATAGTATACAGGTCAATTATGTAGGTAGGTATGTGGTTATTTCCCCGTTCTTGTTATACATACCTCTCGGGTTGGCTTTCTTCACTTGATTGTACGTATCGAAGAAATAAGTGACAAGTAACTGGGCGCCGATGTTAAGAGCAACACTTTTGTATCCTGCAGTTTGTGCATCACCAAGCATTTTTTCTATGTCTTCTAGAGTCAAAGCCAGTGTGACAATGACCTGCAGTTGCAGAAACCAAAGTATTAACTTGGGATTAAGGCCATGCACAAATGTATAATGGAATAGACTGGGGGGTGGGGTGCATATAGCATGCATACAACACAAACAAATGTATTTTCTATATGACAAGATGCTGTTGAAATGTGTATGCCATCAACTTTCGATGTAGTACACACATATCTAAGTAAGAACTCTCAACATATATACGGAAAAAGCGATCAGCACAAGTGACTGCAAAACATGACTAGAACATATGTTTTTTTCTGGATAAACCGTAACAACAAGCTGCAGCTGACTCTTTATGTAATATTAAATTCCCACTCTATAATGTACCATAGTAAATAATAGCAAATATAAATTAAACTGAATTTTAACACTCTTAGTGACTGGTGGCATTTTACATTATAGATAATTACGACAATCAAGACAATTGCATAAAATACAATTTTAGTAAATATGTTTTGAGACAGAAACACTCTTTGTTCCCTTAAATCGATTTTAGAAATGAGATATTTATAAAATTTACCATATTTAGGATTTATTTCTGTCTATTTGCTGCATGCGTGGTGGATTAACACTTAATCCACATTCTCTAACATTAAATAAATACCCTCTACCGCCTGGCGGATAATTCTAAAATGTTTTAACACTTTTAAACAGATGAGACGTATGCAACACATCCAACTCCAGTTTATATCTAAAATTTGGAGAAATACTTCTGTAACGGCATTAAACATTAAGCAACCAGTCAATTGGGACCATTTTCCACATTTCAGGTTAACCAGACTTTGCTTGAGGGAGACATCGATTTTGAAGGCATCAACAATTTATACCGTGCTGTAAATGCAATCGCCTGGCGATACATAAAGTTTGTTTACAACAATAACAATGTTGAAAATAACAATATTTACAGCTTCAAGATATTCTTCTGACGTCATATTGCCACTGTTGTAGATCTTTGTCAAGGTCGGTAGGTGGGCAGCGAGGTACAGCTGGGTGCGCCTTGTGATGTTGTTGATGCTTTCAAATGTCTGCAGTGCTTCATCCGTGTAGTATGTTATGTACCAATTACTGCACAAAAATGAAGCCAAACTAACTAGCTTGTGGTCTTACTAAAACCATATAAATGCAAATAGTTCTATTTACTAAATCATTGCAGAGTTCCTTGAGTTCAACAACAAGGTCGATTTAAATAGCTGCATTTTGGGATCTAAAGTGTAGAAACATAAGTTTTTGTCAACAAACTTTTCTTTTATTAAAACATGATTGTTTTATTTCTTCACACTTACGCCAAACAAATGTGAGAAAAAGCATATAAAACAGTTTCTTGTTTGCTATATTATCTAATAATAATATTATATAATTAATTATATAATGATTATTTTTTTTTACTGACTTGTCCATGACTTGTTGTAGATTTAGGTATTCATTGAGACCATCTATGTATTTTGCATCATATTCTTCTTTAAGGCTGTCGATTTGTCCCGTCAGACGAGCAATGGCGTCTTTATCGTCACAAATGCTGGGGTAGATTCCGCAGCCTTCTGAACTCGACATGATGGCGCATTTGTCATATATGTGTCAGTTAAAGTGACGCCAGTTGTTCATTCGTTAAATTATAGTATGGCTAGTGCTCAGTCTGTTTTGAATGTGTGATATTTACAAATACCATTTCAGAAAAATACAACATTGCGCAACACTCGGTGTTTAGCTCAACTTCTGTTGTTGAACAATGCTTATTGATATTGGATACATGATTTCTTATAATATTACTGTAATACAGAATTATATATATAACACATGCAAACCCGTTTTATAAGTAAAGTTTGGAGAAATATTTCTGTAAGGGCATTTTAATCAACCAATAAAGTATGGCTATCACTACTCTTACTATCACTGCTATTTTTTGCTGCTATTACTATTACTACTTCTAGTTCAAATGATGAAAATAATGAAAACCATCATAAAAAAATATACTTATGCCTTGTTTTCGGGAGATGGCGATGTAATCGTGTTGCCGACAGTTTTTTGTTTACTGGTACGAACTTAGATATGCTAAGTTGTGACCAAAAGTTAATGTAAATGTAAATTATGACTACACGGATGGTTTTGTTTGTGTTCCACAGGTCCTAAACAGTACTCCAACAGTATTTCAACAGTTTTTCAGCTGTATTTAAACTGTACTTACTTGTTACAGCGTTGTATAAAGTATACCCATTGGATGCCAAAGTCAATGTCCAAACTAAAACAGCAATGAAAGAGTGTACGTCTCTATGCAGTGATGATCTATTACTTTGAATATTATCAATGACCTCTTCCATATTTTTTAGTAGTTAATTTTATTTTCTCTCACTTGGAAATATCGTTTTAAAAAGTCTGTAGATATTCTGGAAATTTTCTTTTTTCTGTCTGTTCTCTCTGGATGGCTTCCTGGATGGTTTCCAGAAAACTCTTCGAACACTATTTGATGCAAGAAGACCAAATTGGCACACGCATAGAGGATGACAAGCTCTTACTGAATAAGCAATTGTGTACCTTCACCGTTAATATCAAGATCAAAACTGAGGTCAAAGTTATTTTCTCTTAAAAATGGGTTCAAGAAAACTCATCCTAGACTATGAGTTCGAGGCGTTTGATATATCTATATATTTGATACAGCTACTGATGGTAGTAAGGTATGGCAAAAACCACATGTTTGTCACCTTGAAATCTAAGGTCAAAGTCAAACTGACATTAAAATATTTTCAAAACTGTCATAAAAAGGTCAAGGTCATTTTTAACTCATTTACAACCTTAAAGGATTAAATAACGATACAAAGGAGACACATCGATCAAAGTCAAAGCCGACAATTTGAAGTTCAATGTTATATATCGAAAACGGTTAGAGATAGAGTTTTTGAGTTCATTTTCGTCCCGAAGCTACATAAGGAATACCTCATTGACCTTGACATTTGACCTTGACCTTGACAAGGTCGAACTCTGAAGATGGCCATTATTTCGTAAGCAATTGGAGATGCAACGGTTTTGCACTCATTTCCGATCATTCGGTCGTAATCGGAGTTACATAAGGGATACCAAGGTCAAATTCAGGTCACACTCGGAAGTTCATTTGCGTTCCTTTCGACCTCAATGGCGTTACATAAAAGATACCTCTGTAAATTAGACCTGCTTGCTCAAGTTTTAGTCCTCTGTAATATTTATCTAACGAAGAAATTTGAGTTTCAAAAGAGGACACTTTGTTTTTTACATTTGTTTTCGATAACGTTTTTAGAAGAAACATTCGAACTTGCGAAGTAGGTATACGGGAAGAATAAAAAAATAAAACTTACCGATAACGGAACCCCAAAATCTCTTCTCTATCCGTTGTGCTCCTAATAAAAGCAAATAGTAAAAGAACACAAAATCAATGCTACCGTGTAACACGCAAACTTCATAATTATAGGTCTTCTTTATAATCAATAGTTTTAGTCCTTTATAATTAAAAGAGAAAATGTGTATGTGATCTGAACTGAATTTGACAGATATTATGGAATATGTTTGAGAATAAGTGACAGAGTGAGGTCTTTTTTGTTTGGGAATTTGGTTAAACTTGCTACATATTCCTATCTTTAATGACAGGGCAAACATGCAATCACTCAAAAACAAATAACTTACTGGCATCCTTTGCAAGGCACGAATTTGAATTTACAAATTCCTGACGGTCAGTTACTGATATGTTTTAATGTATAAATCTTATGTACAATAAAATCAAGATGAATCCCCAACATGAACACCACAGTTGTGAATAACACAAAGTGATAACCGTTTACGTCATATAATCCGTTTTAATGCTGATTGTATGCTCCGGGGTTTTCTCAAGAGCAGAAAACAGTATTTATGCAGATAAAGGTGCATCGGTGAACCCTGTACTGTTATCCACTTATTTTTGTCATATTTGGAAGTGTAGGCTGTGGAACGTTTGTTAAATCATGAAAGAAAAAATCCTTCAAAAAGAAGAAAAAAGACATTGGTGTTGCCGTTATGAAATATTTGTCACGGTTTAATACCCCTGAAACACTGATACCTTAACGCTCACAATAGGCTTGCACTCTTAAGATCTGACGTTTGGTTTCACATTATTGGACATGGTAAATCACCAGGGTATATGGTAATTCACCAGGGTTATATGGTAATTCATCAGGGTTATCCAATATCCTTATCAAATATCGTTCCTCGATAATACTGGACAGTGAAATAAGAAGAGTGATTCAAAGCGATTCAAAATTCTGGTTTTCTTGTTTATTACACGATCAATGACAACCTGGATAATTTAATTATATGCGCAAGTTTTTTTGTTCTTGCATTCTCCCTATATGCCTTCAAGATGTTAGTCACATATCGTTCCTTGAAATAAGAAGACTGATTCAGAGTGATTCACGTATTGGTTTGGCTCTAGAGCTGGCCGTGCTTTTTGTATCAAAACGATGTGGAATTTCATATTGCACTAGTTCAGTTAAAGTCATATATTCAAGGTAACACGTATTTTTGTAAGAAAAGTAATAATAATAAAATTTGCAAGCAAAACTGAAGCAAAAAGAACCCCATTGTGTCACTTTGAGATCACTGTAACCACGAAATATTTCGATGCTTCGTCAACACACACAAGTTTTGCCAGTCTTGAATAAGAACGTTACTCTGCCACTGCAATACAGCAACAACGTACCCGTATATTCTTGTAGCTGTCGTCTTGTTGATCCTGAAGGTCTCTGACCTGTCAATTTTCAGTAATATTCTACACGTAGAATGAAGCGTAGAAAATTCTAGTTCGTTTGCTTTTGATACTATTTATACCTTTGTGCATATAACCAGATTTGTTTTGCCCATAATCTTTTGATTTAGAAAGTCTTGCAAACTTAATTTAAGTTGAGAAAATAATAAAACAGCTCACCTAACTCGCTAATCTCTTGTACTTCCTGCCGAAGATGCTCCAGCTCTTCTTCCTCTTGTCTTAATTCTGTGCATTATTTTAAAACAAAACAACTTTTGATTGTTTTACAAGACTATATTATAAACACATGTTTTAACGTGCTGTGCAGCATTTTGGATTTGCTTAGGTAATACAACCCTGCTCAGCTGCCGCTTCCTTCACGCAATAAGATCCAAGTCAGCTGGCTGCCAGATAACTGGTCTTCTCTGAGCTGACACGATAATACGCCCCGGGTAAGCTTTCAGCCGATAACACGTTCCTGGTCAAGTTTTACCCTAAAATCTTTAGCTTATTTGCTCCCCTGTAGGCTGGCGCAGAGGAAATCCGTCAGCAGGTCTCAATATAATACTCAGCCGGTCCCAAATTATACGCCTGCTCAAACTTTTCTCTGATAATCCACCGTCGGTCACATTTTCCCAGACTGTACATCTAGTGAGCTGGTTTCCAGATAATACGCTGTCGGAAGCTGGTTTCCATATTATACGCTCCAAGTGAGCTGCTACCCATATAGTACGCCCCAGAGAGCTAGTTCCCAGATAACATCCTCCAGCGAGCTGGTTCCTACATTCTACACCCCACTGGGCTGATTCAGAGGTTATGCGTTGCAGGTGAGCTGGTTCTCACACAATACGACCCCAGTGAGCTGGTTGCCAGGTAATACGTCTTCCTGTTAGCTGGTTCCAAGATAATACCCCCCCCCCCAATGAGCTGGTTCCCAGAGAGTACGTCCCAGTGAGTTGGTGCCCAAAATGCAAGCCTGGGTCAGCAGGCATCACCTTGTGAACACAGCATTAACACATACACAAGCACCGACGTTCTCCGCAGTCTTTTTAATGTAGCACTAGTCCCTAATCAGTACCTAGCTTAAATCTGATATTCATCTGAGTTCAATGGAGCTCGAACTGGTGACATATTATAATCTAGTCTAAGGAGCTCCGTGGAGCTCAACACAGCAACATACCGTCATCGTCCACGTCTTCCTCAGCCAAGTCCTGCAGATCCTGCTCAGTGAGTTCCAGAGTGAAGTCTTCCGGCAGTTCTGGTCCATTGAAGTCAAAGGGATCAAACTGGCGTTCATGTAACTCTAAAAGTGTTTAAAATGTGCGCATTCTTTAAATGTTGCTATTACTGAGCATTTCCATATCTACTTAAAATTATACTTTAATTTTTGGCATTCAGTATTTTTTCCTTCACCAGTTCATGTTGGATATTCAATAGCGAGTGGAATGAGAACAGGAAAAATAACAATGGATGAAAAAAGGCTCATGAAACCAGGGTAGGGGATTGGGGTGGCCTAGGCCCATAGCACGTAAATACCGTTAATCGAATTGCTTTTTTCTTCTAGTTTTGACTCCAAGTACAACTTGAGCTCGTCCAATGCTTTCTCTGAAAAAAGTTCATTGAGAAATTTTTAGCGGCGCAAGTAATGGTGTGTCCATATCTCTGCTGTGCTAGAAAGGCATCAGAATGTTATGTAAAATGAAATAACACATGCTGAAGATGAAGAACACATACATTGTAGAGATAACACAAGAGGTCCAATTATTACTTGTGAAGACTTTCTGGAAGTTCTAGAATAGAAACATGACAAAAGTATTACATTATCACCGATTGAAATAAAACTATTGCCGGTAATGGCAGAAATCAGAAAAAGGACTACGCGAGGATATTTTATTGATTTCTAAGTCTTAAGCGATATGTCACTTACCTAGCTCATCTGTGTTTGGTCCTGAAAAGAAAAAAAAGTTTTGCATGAAAACTGGTTCTACTTTCGTGCAGAATATGCACTTTGGAAGTAATCCTCTATTAACATCAATGTACTATTTGTTAAAACTAAATCGGTTGAACCGTTATGAGGTATCGGGTGGAACAGCATGGCTGTTGTAGTAAATTTGAGTGTCATTTTATTCGCCTTTGAACTGTGTTTTTCCTGTGATTCCTAGGGAAACCTACAAAAGCATCATTTGTTTCAAATGAAAGTTTTTTTTATAATTTTAACTGCACCCCACCCCAATCCGCCTTTAAAGATATCAAGAGTGAAATAAATAATTGTGAACTTTAGGGATGACCTATAGAAGTTCCATGTACTTACGAGCATGCGCACTGCAAACCAGCACCGCAGACAGCACTAGACCCAAAAAGCTCGTCATCCCAGACTGAAAACAAGCAAAGATGGTCAACAAGCAACATCTACCAAGAGTTATTCATCCAGTCATTTTCGCAATTTTTGAGAGAAACATTACTTGCAAAAAATCAGAATTGGCTTATTTCCACTTTTCCTTCATATTTATTGTGTTCACCCACAGCACAAAAAGTTGTATTCACAGAATATTTTGGGCCCTACACGGTCCACACGGAGTTCAAATTCAGCTTAAAGCAGGTAATTTTCAAGTTTTCGGAACGCCAATAGAAAGGGTGCTGAAAAGTGTGTATCCAGTTTCCGTTTATGTTTGGGTTTTAGCTACTCATATATTTGTAATTTTGTTCGTACAAATGCCTTGCAGCTGCCGTTAGATTAACCCGATGCTTTGAAAAGTACCATCCTATCTTTTCAGTGCCCATAACACAGTTGAAATATAATTTCTAATAAAATGTAGAATTAATTTCACTGGAATACAAAACTTTATGGTTAACTTGAAGTACTTCATGGGTAATCCCATATTTGCTAGTACTGGGATTCGATGTTTACTTTTTTCGATGCTGCTTTCCTTGATCATATGAAGGAACACAGGTTGTAGCACCAGTGAAAATTTAAAATTTTTGAGAACTCTTTCCAAGGTTTGCTGGAGAAATGAACATTGTAGAGTTGCTTGAAGTTTCGAAGATCAATGATGTGAAATGTGGGAGAATTCCTTCCAGAAGGAGCGGTGCAGCACCAATTTGATTGACTAACTGCAGTTTGAGTACTGCGTGGTAGCTGCCTAGTTGTTTGTGTCTCTAGCGTTTAGCTTTTTGGTACTGTTTTACACTGCTGAGGCCGTTTTTGGTTGTGAGTTACCCGGCGGAACCCTCAACACGTGGGCAAACCAGAAATTGTCAATCTTACGGGTAACGAGGGCGTTTACAAGATCCCCAGTTTCAACAGTGTCATAGAGCTCTTAAATGTTCTTGTAGATAAGTGCTACTTAGGTTCTTGATCCTGTCAAACAGAGAAATAAGCAATTGTAAGGCGCAGTGGAACCTGTTGACAGAGACACCGTGGTAATGATGTAAGTGTCCTAACTCTCACTCAAGAGAGTATAGGAAGCTGCTCTTTACCTAACAGAAAAGTTTGGCAGCTTTCCCGCGCTTTGCGTTACCACACAGCAGAGTGTGCCACACTCCTGGTTACTCTCGAGGTATAAACGAGCTACGCAGGCGGAGGGAGTACACAGGCCACCAAAGGTAGCACGGACTGCACGTTGAAACCTCGCACGAGAGCAGCACTACACACCAAATCGACAATATGCATTGAAAAACTGGCACTAAAGCAAGATTTTCTTTTTCACTTGCAGTCATGAGCAACCATGATAAAGAAATCACTATATAGGCACGCAGGCCTTGAGGACGATACTCACAACTACGGCAGAGACTGCGCTACTTGTCAAGGTGGATAGGACTGCGACGGTGTGATAACGCGCACAGTTTGCCAGCACCTTCCAAGTGAAAAAAAACTTGAACAGGCAGCACCAACGCCAACTTCGTAATAGACAAATAAAAGAACTATAACCACAGATAATGTCTTCGGTAGATACGCCAATTCCTGACCCGTCAGGAGAGGATCTCTACAACCTACTCCGTGTTATCCGGACAGGGGTCGGGCTCAGAATCAGGCGCCACAAACTAAAGACAAGGAAGAAAAAGAAGCATTCGGAGTCCGGCTGCGGAAGGAAGCGCGTGGGTGTCGTTGCAAGAACTAGAGCACGAGTCGGGAACTATAACACTACTAGCCTCAACTGACAACAAGGCCACTGAATCATTTGAGGCTCTCCCCATACAGACACACCTTGCAATGATCCTCCGCTACGCACCAAAGCAGACAACCATGATTGGTAAGCATCTCGTAGGCTACAGGAGCAAACACCGAGCGCAATAATCACGAGGCAGGAGCAAAAACACTACAGACAACAGTGCCTCCCGAATCACTTTGCTCAAGCCGATCAGCACGAAAGGAAAGCCATCACCTATGGACTTGATACATCCCAAAGAGATGCGAGGAAAAGGAACTTCTCGGATGAGAGGTGCCCCTGTAGGGGAAATGAGGAAGTTGGGTCAGTGGGAATCTGGATACAGCAGCGGGCATTTTAGAAGCCGCCGGGTTGAAGGAGGCGGAGTTTAATAAGAAGAAATCTAATTTTGTGAAAGCTTACGTAACCCAAGCACGTTCCAACCTGGTTACCCGTAGCCCGTCCCGACGACAAAGTAACGATAAAAGACAAGGTCCTCTGCTACATCTAGGGCATGACTAGAACAGCTCTGCGGTTATTCTCACTTGTTGAGTATGCCGGTGTAAACAAGTTTTCTAGTTACGGCATGCGAACTACATGGGGCAAGCGCACCTGTTTTAGATGCCCTGATGGCATAGCTCAATGGCGACATATGCAGGAACTCCAGGAGAGGAACACGCATGGCTACGCCAAGTCACTGGGCCTACAGCAACGGCCACCAAAGGGTAGCACAACGCGGGCTGAAGCGCTACCTAGGATTAAGCGGGCGCAAAGCAAGACCTTCAGTGTTTTAGCAAGACCAGCCAGACTCCAACAAACCTGTGACAACTCCAGCCAGCAGCGGGACAGTCCTTGTCACGAGAACTGGTTCGTTGCTGGAGAACGTCTAAATTCTGGCGTAACATTATTAGATATCAGAGACGACAAAGTACTGCGCACAAACTCCTTGCCCGTAGAATCTGGGGCACCACCCAAGGAGAGTTGACTAAGGTAGGCTACGAACTCCCATTCCATAAAATAAACGGCCATGAACGGCCCATCAGTCTCATTCAAAAGAACATCTGAGCCTCGTGACTTATTACTATCAGGAAAGGGACAAGCAAATAGCACGGATACGCTGGACAAGTTTCTAGAAAAGGCAGCCATAGAAGAAATGCGTGTTGATTAACCATGGATGTTTCACAGGGTTTCCTAAGACAGAAAAGAACGGGGTTGGCGTCTCATAATAGATTTGAAATCATTAAACGACCATTTGACAACCAAGACATTCAAAATGGTCACTTGCCAGCACATACGCAACTCGCACCTATGCTTTTGGGTGCTGGAGCCCAGGTATTGGTATCGAGCTACCCTTTGGGCTGGCACCGGTGCCTTGGGTCGTCAGCAAGGCCATGCGCTCAGTGAAGTCATGGGGGCAACAACATTCAATATCTGGACGAATGGCTGAACGCAGGGATGGAAAGCTTGGCTGCTAAAACGTTAATGTTACTAGACAATTGCATCAAGTTAGCTTACTGGTAAAGTCAGAGAACCCAAACGACAAATTGTGTTTCAATTTGCCGTGTTCAACTTTATACTCAGACGCGTGATTCCGTCATCAGAATTCAGATGATTCAAGACATTATCAGGTTCACGATGGAAGACAGATGGGCACCCGTAACCTTAGCAGAGACGTCGCTGTGGCTGTTAATAGCAACAGAGACAACGGTGCCCATGAGGCGCATTCATTTCCGAAGCTACCAGCATGCAGCTCGAGCGCCACTCAAAAAGTGTCGTAGCCATAAGAACAAGTTCAGATTACCAAAAAATCGAGGGAAGACGACTGATGGTGGCTGAACGCATTTGACGCAAAGGACTCCATTTGCCATATCGCTGCCAGAATCCAAGATGCAGACCGACGAATCAAAGATAGGCTGGTGGGGGGGGGGGGGGCACACGTTCACCACAGGTTGTTTCAGGGGCAATGGATGCAGAAACTGCGAGGCATGTCTACAGGTCCCAAGTTCCATGGTCGTAGGGCCCATAGTGTCAGAGAAGAAGACACAGAAAATCGGAAAAAGTGTCAAGAAGAAAAAAAAGGACGAATTTTGCTCGCACAAATTCATATAACCCTTGCAAGCCAAAGGCTTGTCAAGTGATAATAACCCTTGCAAGTCAAAGGCTTGTCAAGTGTTAATAAGCTTTAGTTCAGCCTTACGATTTCAACAAGCCTTTAAAAGTTCGCTAAACAGTTTTGCCGCAAAAGAGTGAACATTCGTGTTAAAAACTGTCCAAAGTGTCTATTTTCCACTCTGGCTGTCGCGAGAATGCACAAGAAGCAGCGGTTGTCCTGTGGGCCTGTTTGATAAAGTACTCTGAGAGATGATAACAAGCCACTTACAGTTTGAATGCCACAAGCAGTATTACTTAATTAGTAATGACTCCTGAATACAGGCCCATGTCCTCGAGTGAATCACATGAATCTTTCAGCTGCTGGTAATGGCTGCATGGGAGGGTAGGTAGAAGAGTAGAGGGGGAGGGAACTATTGCTCCTTCCCTCTGTTTTAACAACGAGAATTTGACAAAAAGGCTCCCGAATGCCAGCAAGTCTTCACAGAAAAAATGAAATGAAGGTTAGGACATTAAGGTTAGGGCTTGGAGAAGAGGGGAAGGGGGAATGTGGACGAGGGAGGAATGAGGTAGTGGATAAAGGAAAGAAGGTAGCATGACTATGCTTATGCTTTATACTAAGTTCTTGCGTCAATGACTTCTTCCCGAGTGAATTGTGCGGAGAGAAAGAATAGAAGCAAAATATGATTAAAGATATCAATAAATCAATATTGATCTCATCAATGTATATTTTGCCATCACGACTTCTGTTTTACATCAGTTTAGCGGAATTCAGTCTAGTTTAGATTTAAAATGTATGGAATGCCATTTTCACATTTATTAGGCAATAAGTGATATCAAGAATTATTTTTTGATCTCCAAAATTAAATTTTTGATATCAAGAAAATCATTTGCAGTTCTCAAAATATAAATTAAAGAAGTTTCATCCTGAAATAACGTTATCTAAAATAACTTCTTGGTATCAATAAAGAGAAAATAAATTATTGGTCTCAAAATTTAGATCTTACTATTACATATTTCATTTTGCCATTAAGAATTGGGCTTGTGATCTCTAAAAATCAATTTTGCAGATCATTTAATCATTTTAATATACAAATTTTAATTTCCCTAGGTATTTATTGATATCAAAATTAATTCATGAGATCAAGAATACATTAAGAGAGATCAAAAATGTACTTATAGAGAGCAAAAATTAATTATTGATGTCAAGAAATCAATTTTTGAGATCAAACGTGAATTCTTGATATAACAAAATTAATTGTTTGAGAACAAGCACTAATTCTTGATGTAAAAATTAATTTTGAGACCAAAAATTTATTCCTGATATTGATAATTGTCTGAAAAATTTGAAAATGACGTTCCGGAAGCCTGAAGAACGAGTCTAGGACATTTCCCGTGAAGACATTTCCCGCGGGGACTTTTCCAGCGTGGACTTTTCCCGACCTAGGACATTTCCCGCAGATGAAAAAAAAACTAACAAAAAAATATTCTCTATGAGCTTCTATTGACATATTCGCACTTCACACTTGCACAATATTTATTCGTACTACAGTCATAGAAACTGTCTGTCTTTTGCACACGATCTGTTCACAAAGATTCACAGTTCTACGGGTGCACATTGTAGGCAATTCCACGAAAGTCGGCAACAACAGAAGCGATGCGCTGTGCACAGTTGCGATAAGCTAGGCGTGGTGGCGGTGGTTCATGACCTGCAGTGACAGCTGACGGCATCTTCCTGTGCCACCCCTCAACAAAATTATTAGTCTTGGGCAGGGCAAGAAACTAATCAACGAACATTATCTAGGGTACTTTGGATTATTATCAATTGCATCTTTTGCTGTTTTTTTTAATCCATCACACATTTGTGAATTAAGTTTTAATTGCATTTAACTGAATCACAATATACCTTGCCGCTGCAACATAATCTACTAGAACTTGTTCACAATGGAAAAAAAAGAAACATCAGAGACCGGAGAGAACACAATTGAGAACGTGTACTGCAAGTTTAAATTACTAAATAAAAATTGCATTAAATTAATTTTATTTTTGTTATTTTTTTTCTCATTCTCGTGAAAGTCCTCCGCGGGAAAAGTCGATGCGGGAAAAGTCCCCGCGGGAATTGTCCTGTTTCCCTGAAGAACTGTGTGTTCTGATTCTTTACTATAAAATATCGACCCCCTACCCCCTTAATAGAACATTTTTAAAAACGCTGAAATCTTGTAAAAGAAGCGTTTTCGTTCATTCTGTAGGTTTAGAGTTAAACTATTGGTTACAGTTTAAAAACTCACACATTTTCTTTTGCCAAATCATTTTCCAATTTACAACCCATGCCCAAAAAGAGATTTTTTTTACCAACCTTAAAATTATTCCTGGACACTTCGAAGCGTTTACCAATCTCCGTGCGTATATTACAGCCTCCTTTTATTGAAATCTTCCTTTCTTTCTTC
The DNA here is from genome assembly GCA_949752745.1 of Protula sp. h YS-2021. Taxonomy (NCBI): domain Eukaryota; kingdom Metazoa; phylum Annelida; class Polychaeta; order Sabellida; family Serpulidae; genus Protula; species Protula sp. h YS-2021. Next base: position 13,934,948 of record OX457025.1, on the reverse strand, counting down.
CTTCCTTCCTTCAAGTGCCGAGTATGACCACATTTTTTTATGCGCCGCTGACATATCTACACGCATGCTCAGAGAGGCCGGAGCCACTTGCGTGTTTCAAGGTCCTATGGTCGTGAGGAATGCCTGCTGTCAATCATAATTTAATGGTGGGAGGTGGGGGGGGGGCACTTGGTAGCATATAGGTAATCAAGTGTGTAAAAAACGGAGAAGAGGGGAGAAGTGCTTTAGTCAACATCACATTTCAAGTTCATTGTAAAGGAGAGTAATTTTCATTCAGCACTCTGTGTTTCTCTAAAACTAAAGGGTTCTTTCGGAACTGAAGTCCTCCTCAAAACAAGTGCACAGCTGCGCTTCTCATAAAAATCAAGTACACACGCGCTTCTCACAGAAAACAAGTACACACCCGCGCTTTTCACAGAAAACAAGTACACACCCGCGCTTTTCACAGAAAACAAGTACACACCCGCGCTTTTCACAGAAAACAAGTACACGCACTCGCGTCTCACTGTAAGTATGTTTTTAATCTTTTCCATGAAAATGGTAAGAATAAAACGGTCGGATTTTCAAGCTTGGCAACCCGCGCTTGAGGGATCGTTTTAAAATGTCATGAACACACATGTTAACCAATGTACATTTGAGTGCCCCCCCAACCACCCCCCACCCACCTCTCAGCGGGAGCTGGCGGAACAGGAGGCATCTGTAAGCTTTAGCGGGAGTTTTTTCATAAACAATTTTAGTGACTTGAGATCATACGGCATTCCGGATTTCAACTGTTAGAACTGTTTTTCATAGAGAAAGGTAAGTGGAATTGCTTTTGATTTTAAAGGCTTGCAAAATTGCACATTAGTTAAATTGGTGTATAGTAGCAATAAAATATAATGATAAGGAATAGAATGATATTACTCTGAACAGGAATTTTGCAGAGACAGAGAGAGAGAGAGAGAGAGAGAGAGAGAGAGAGAGAGAGAGAGAGAGAGAGAGAGAGAGAGAGAGAGAGAGAGAGAGAGAGAGAGAGAGAGAACCCGGAAAGATGTGAAATGTTCCTTCCAATAGCGTAGTCTTCTGTGATTGGTTGTGGCGTCAAGAAAAGTAAACAAGTGTCGGCTGGGTGATGTTAACCCGTGTTCTGCATGCAAATAAAACAGAAAAAAAAACGCTACACCTCCACCTTTCCCCCCTCAAAAAAAAAAAAAAGAAAGAAGGAATCCAGTAAGCATTCCCTGGTCGATCCCAAGCCGATATGAAGTTGCAAAGTCGATCCGACTAATCTGCAGCATTGAATCTGATTGTAATTTTGTTGTGATTGGTTTTGACCACAGATCATCGAATAATGAACGTCTTTGACGAAACGTTGAACAGTCATTGGATTAGCCGTCTTGTTCAGACGTGTCTTTCTTTTTTCGGCCCAAATAAATCTCACACTCTCGTGTCTAATTAACGTTTATGTTGCAACTTTGAAAAAGCATAGGAAATCAACGTTTAGGCGTCGTTTAATTAACGTCACCTAAATGTTTGGTTCTCAATCAAACAACAACCTACTTTGAAAAATATTTACAAAACTTGATTTTATAAATGTCTTGCGTTACCGGATAAACCAAGGGTGGGGCACTTTGACTGAGGGTTTAACAGAAAACCTTACTTTTGTCACTATCTAGATGCAAATCCAGGTAAATATTTCCCGGACGTCTATACAACGTTGCTCTTCCGACGCCTATACAGTGTGGCGGGAGGGGTGGGTGGGGGGTTTGGGATCAACGTTGTCTCGGCTTCCATTCAGATCTGTTGACAACATCTATTGAATAATCAACGTTTGTACAACGTCGACAGATAAAAGCTGTTTCGACGTCATGTGCGGCGTGTGTACAACGTTAATCAACGTCGCAACATTTACTGGGAATCTGTATTTTTCAATCGTTGTTGTAGAATCTTTCGGATATAATGCCACTTTGCTTGCTTGTGTCTAAAGCGATTCTTCTTAATGTTAGATTTCTAAAATGCAACTCCAGATTTCAAAAGTTTATCTAGTGATACCTAAAATTGATGAAAAGATATCTTAATTCCAATCTAAGACAAATAAAATATTTAGAAAACTGAGTTAAAGCATTAAAAGGACATAAATTAGCCATAAAGTAATATCTTAAATTCAATAATAGATATCAACTAGCCCATATGAGCCCATAATCGTTGTCTGCAACCATTTTCGAGGTAATTGTTAATTTCTGGTCTTTCACGTTGATTATGACATGGAAAGTCAAAACTCTTCTGCAATGTCTTTTAAGCCTAGATAAGGGTCAAATCTCGTTCTTGTTACCTTAATATTAAGACCACTAAGGTCATTTAATGTAGCGTATTTTAAAATTGTCGAAGACAAGCTCAAAATCGCTATATCTCTACCATTCTAACTAAAAAAAGCTCACCTCTAACCGATTCGGAAAAATGGGTAGCTTCTGGTTTTCTTACCTGGCCTTGACCTTGACCCAGAAGAATTTCGACTTTGACCTTAAATGAGGAGTAAAGCTCACAAAGGTGCCTCTTTCGTAGCGTCTTTCAGTCCGACGGAGTTGCAATTGATTTATTACAAAACCGCTCTCTGTTTTCCGGAGACCCTTGAGCTGGGCCTTCAATGTTAAAACTCAGATCTCGAGGTTGTTTGTTACTTAAGCCGCATTTTTTGTTCCAGAAGTGATTTCAGCCCTATTTTTTTATCCATTTTTCGTGATAAATAGGGTGTTAAGAAATATTCTGACCTTACTTTTGAGGCCAAGGTCAAATTACCCTGCGCACCCGTCACAAATGTCATCTTCTTTCGTCAAATATACCAGAAGGAGTTTTCGGGTAACCGTTCAGGCGAAAAATAACGCATGACTTTAATTTGACCTTGATCTTACAGATCACGGTAAAACAAATCACGATTTTACAATGTCTCATCATCCTTCATATCTGTGCCGAATTTCATCTTCCTGCGTTAAATATCCAAGCAGGAGTAATCCGGACTATCAACCCGGACTAACAATCCAACTAACAATCTGGACTAACATTCCGGACTAACAATCTGGATTAGCAATCCGGACTAACAATCCGGACTAAAGGCTCACAAAGAGGAATAACCTTTCAGAAAGTCTAGTAAAATATTTTTCATTTAGAAACGGAGTTTCTAAATGAGAAAAAGGAAAGAATGATGGAAATTAAGAAATGGTTTAGAGGTATATTTAAATAAATTTTATACATCTCGAATTAAATACTGAAGATCGTAAATTATTAAGGAAGATTTCTAGATTTTAGATATCTTTCATTATTGAAAGGTATTTGGGGCTCGAAAGTGACCTGGGGGTCAAGAACACCAGAAGTTAGACCTTACGTATCGTCGTATAGGGGGTGTAGGTAGAAAATGAGCTCAAAATCTCTTACCGTTTTCGAGATAAATCATTGTTTTTCTTAGATAGGGTTTTTCGCGATTTGACCTTGACCATCAAGGTCAAGGTCAATAATTTTTAACGGATGCCTCAGATCACATCGTCCTTTATATACGTGCCATGCTTGGCTATTCTAGCTTGAACGGCCGTGCAGTAGATATCTGGAAACCGATTGACCTTTTTCGCGATTTGACCTTGACCAGTAAGATCAAGGTCAAAAAATTTTATCAAGTGCACCACTTCAAATGACCCTCCATACATGTGCCAAGTTTGGTTGGTCTAGCTTCAGCGGCCTTGGAGGAGATGTCTGGAAACCGATTCGGCGGAAGAAGAAAAAAAGGGAGGAAGAAAAAAATAGGTGAAGAATTCGAGGCAATCCATCCCCATTTGGTATTTTCAATACCAAGTTGGAACTAGACAGAATTCCGCTACACAGCGGAATTAGCCCACTTGAAGAAACCACTGCAGAAAATATTTGTATTAAATCATGACAAAAAACCTCCAAGTCACGCAATACCCCTTCTTTATCGGTGGTTTCATCCAAATTCCGTCGTTTGGCTTTGACCATGATCGAGGAGGTCAAGGTCACTGAGGTATCTCTTACATATCGTCTTTTAGACCCAAAGCGTCGAAAATAAGCTGAAAATCTCTAACCTTTTTCGAGATAATAGTCAATTTCCGGATTTTGACCTTGACCGTGACCCAGAACGTCATGTTCACCGAAATACCTCTTATGTAACGTTGTTTATTTCCAAAGGGTCGAAAATGAGCTCAAAATCGCTCTATCTCTAACTGTTTTCGAGATAATAGTCAACTTCCTGTTTTTTACTTTGACCGTGACCCAGAAGGTCAAGGCTACCGAGATACATCTTATGTAACGTTGTTTAGGCCCAAAGGGTCGAAAATGAGTTCAAAATCGCTCTATCTCGTTTTCGAGATAAGTCGGCCTGTCGTTAACGGCGCGTGAAGTCAAGTGAATTTTGACCTTGACCCTCAAGGTCAGGTTAGTAATGAAAGTTTAGTTTTTACTGAGTACGTTTTATGTATTCAAACTGGGATTTGAGCACCTCTATGGCTACTTTTCGTGAGTGATTAATAGGTATTTCAAAAAATATTTTGATATCACTTTGACTTTGACCTCTGAGGTTCAAGGTAAAAAAATTTTGCGGATTTGACGACAATTCATTACCCTCTATGCCTCTGGCAAATGCCGTCTTCCTACGGCAAACCCCGTAGGAGGAGTTTTCTGCAAACTACTTTGAGGTAAAAAATACTTTGGCCTCAACGACCTTGGCTTTTAAGGTCAAGGTAAAAAAAAATGCGGATTTGACGACATCTCATCACTCTCTATTACTGTGCCAAATTTCATCGTCCTACGTCAAATAACGTAGGAGGAGTTTTCTGGAAACCTCCGTGACGGATAAAAAAAACCGAAAAAGGCAAAAATTTCCAGAAAAACTACAAACTTATACCCATTTGCAAACGAAGTTTGCAAGTGGAAATTAATTGAATTAACTTTAAAGTGGTAACAACGCTGATTTCAGGCTGAAATGTGTAGTTAAGATTTTAAAAAATCACATTAATGCTCAAATCCGCTTTCGCTCCAGATTAATTCTCACGTGGATTGAAAATACCAAATGGGGATGGATTGCCTCAAATTCTTCACCCTTTTTTCCTCCTCTTTCTTTCTTTTTTTTCTTCTTCTGCCGAATCGGTTTCCAGACAAATGATTTATCTCGAAAACGGTAAGAGCAATTTTCACCTCATTTTCGACCTCCATACTTTGTACAACATTACATAAGTCATAACTTCCGGTATTCTTGACCTCCAGGTCACTTTCGAGCAACAAACCGGAGGTTTGCCTTTATCTCGAAAACGGTAAGAGACAAAGCAATCGGTTTCCAGACATCTCTTCCAAGACCGCTGAAACTAGACCAACCAAACTTTGCACATTTATGGAGGGTCATCTGAAGTGGAGCACCTGATAAAAATTTTTGACCTTGACCTTACCGGTATAGTTGGTAGTATTTAGGAGGATGTTCTACTTTCAGACATGTGAAAATTGTTAACAAATAGCAATATCATCTACCTTCCGTTTTAAGTTATCAATCCAGTTCTCAGCGAACTGTGGGGTCCAATTCGCTGTGCGAATTTCGGTCTAGTTTTTCACCGATGTCTTTTGGGCATAATTTCACCTTGGTGCTACTCGTGTGCAGTGCGATATTTTTCAGAAATGTAAGGCAAGATCAGGTCAGATGAAAGACTTATGGTTGCGATGTCACTTGCCCTTCCATATTTTTTTCTATTATATATTTATGTTAAACATCTGTTTATCCTTCTATCACAGCGACATTAAGTTGCTCTTGAAGGAAAATGAAAGTCATCAGAGCTTAGGCCCACGCACAAAGCGTGGGATGACTTATCTGTTAAATCTGTCAAATAAAAGTGAAAGCGGACATGGAAATATGCTGGTATGGTGGCAAGGCGAGAAAAAAAAACAGTCACGGCCAGTTCTTACAAATTTGACATGTGACTGTTTCAAGTGACATTCTCCTCCACATTTAATTGCTTTTTTCCTTCCATCTAGAGCGTAAACAGACTGCTTAAGTCGAAGTTATGGGAAGAAAGTCAAATTAAAAAAAAACACTCCTATGCCAGTTTGAGGTTGCGACGTATATCTGACCAGATCACAACAGTAGATCTGTTTGTGATTGGTCGCGATCATAGATCAACCTGCTGACAAAACGTTGTACATATCTTGGCCAAATAAATTTATTTACCTTTGTCCGCAAACAAAACCAAAGTTGTTAAAATATTCACTAAAATTGACTTCTTACATATCCTTTGTTACTGTGTGATCCAAGGCTGTTGCGCTTGGATTGTGGGCAACACTTTGTGGCTGCAACTGCAGATTTATATTTCCTGACGTCATTACAACGTCACCTTCCCGGCACCTATGCAATGTCGGCACGTATACATTTTTCTAACATCCAATCAAAACCCGCCGTTGATGCATCGCCCGGTGCAACTTATACCCAGTAAACATTGTGACATTGCATAACGTTCGATATACGTCCGACTCGACGTCAGATCAACTTTGGGTTTTGATTATAGAAGTCTAGACAGGTTTGCAAAGGAACCCGTTTATCTAAAGATGATGGATAGACGTCCAATGAACCATCTTCCAAGAATATTTTCTTTTCAAAAAAAAAAAAAAAAAAGGTGTAAAAATTTACGGGCTCCAGAAATGCCCATATTTTACGTCCTCCATTTTACTGGCTTCCGTTTCCGGTGATCATTAACATCATGAGGTTGCTGTCGTTAAAAACGTCGATTTTCGATGCCTATTCACCATTGCACAAAAAGGCGTTGCTTAGGCGTTGGAGAAAATTAGGTTGCGGTTGCGACTAAAAAGCAACGTCTAAACAAAGTCGCTCATAAAGCCCATTTCTTGTTATATTAAAGACACTGATTAGACGTTGATCTATTGTCTCGTCTTAGCATAACTAACGCACAACCAAATTAAATGTTTTAAAGGGAAAAAAAGAGTCATCCGTTCACATGAGAAAAAAAAACTGGACATTTCGCAAGTGATATATTTATAGTTTTGAATCATATTGAAATTTTGTCATGTCATGTTGTAGTTCTTGGTAAGGGATAAGTGATGCGTGTTTGGTGGCCTTCTTGGCATTGAAAACCGGATTTTCCTCATATTTCAAAGATTCGCATTGTTGATGAGAGGAATGTTGACATCCTGCTTGTTATCAGTTTGACCTTCAGCTGTACCAACAATGAATATAAATTTAGTAACAGGATTAGAGTTGGAATTTCGGTGCTTTTTTTTAGTTTTTGTGAAGAGCTTTCCTTCTTATGATGGCACATTCGGAAGCCACACTTGACATTGACGTTAACTAAATTTCGAAATTCGCAGAATCAGAGCAAATCTGATACATTCGAAACGTGTTAGAGGACCACTCCCTAAAAGGAACCTCTTGACGAGTAGGGCAACCCTGAAAATAGGACCTTCACACAAGTAGGACCACATTAAAAATGGGACCTCCTCAAGAGTAGGACCACCCTGACAATGGGACCTCCTAACGAGTAGGACTACCCTGACAATGGGACTTCCTCACGAGTAGGACCACCCTGACAATGGGACCTCCTCATCAGTACGATCACCCTAAAAATGGGACCTCCTCACGGATCGGACCACCCTGACAATGGGACCTCCTCACGAGTAGGACCACCCTGACAATGGGACTTCGTCACGAGTAGGACCACCCTGACAATGCGACCTCCTCATCAGTACGATCACCCTGAAAATGGGACCTCCTCACGGATCGGACCGCCCTGACAATGGGACCTCCTCACGAGTAGGACCACCCTGACAATGGGACTTCCTCACGAGTAGGATCACGCTGAAAATAGGACCTCCTCAGGAGTAGGACCACCCTGACAATAGGACCTCCTCATGAGTAGGCCCACCCTGAAAATAGGACTTACTCACGAGTAGCACCACCCTGAAAGTGGTTCCACCTCACGAGTTGGACCACCCTGACAATCGGCCCATCTCACGAGTAGGACCTACCCGAAAATGAGACCTCCTCACGAATATGACCACCCTGGTAATGGGACCTTCTCACGAGAAGGGCCATCCTTAAAATGGACCTCCTCACGAGTAGAACCACCCTGTAAATAGGACCATAGGATCGCTTTTCAATGCTGACGTTCTAGTGAGTCTTCCAGAAATTCAACTGTTTGAATTCGATAACAACTGTTCTGCTTGTGGGGTTTCACTGTATTACTCTACACTGACCATAAGCTATGTTGAAGATTACATACTTTATATGAATTATTAATCATTGCAGAGTTTATAGAGATGAGATTAAAAAAAGAATGTAAAAAGAAAGAAAAAAAAAAGCTTGTGAATCACTGTGCAAACCAGGAAGCCATTCATGCATAGATTAACTTTTTGCGGCTGAATCTATAATTATCATTATCGTTTTTATTTGGTAAATTGTCATACTTGCTCCAGTGCCGTTACAGGCGGGCAGAATAAGTTCGTCTACTGAAGTTTTTTTTTAATACACTAGATCATATCGAAAAGCAATTAAAATGGCACTTCAAAGAATTCAAACTCTAGCAAAACGCCGAAAACACAGACTGTGGATCAATCCGACTTTTTGTGTTCGTGGTAGGGAATAAAAAAATGTTTACTGTTAAATCTCAGTTTTTCGGAACAGTGAAAATTATGGTTGACGTGTGCTTTTGGAAAGTCCCGGGGGCTGAAGGACGATGTGGTGATCGGGTGTTGTGCGTTATTAAACGCATATGTGTCGACCATGCGTGTCAAAAAAAGATCAATAAATTAAACTAAATAATAATAATAATAATAATAATAATAATAATAATCCAGTCATAAGGGTTGTGATTTTACAAATATGTGTACACAGCGCAGGCGCACTTTATCTCACACACGGGTCTCTCTTCTCTCACTTAGCCTGTCTAGTCTGCTCTGTCATCGCAGCCCCCTCCCCCTGTCATCGCACCCCCTCCCCTCTGTCATTGCAGCCCCGTTCCCCTTGTCATCACACCCCCTCCCCTATGTCATCGCAGCCCCCCTCCCCTCTGTCTTCGCAGCCTCCCTCCCCTATGTCATCGCAGCCCCCTACCCCCTGTCATCGTACTCCCTGTCATCGCAGCACTCTCCCCTGTCATCGCACCCTCTCCCCCTGTCATTGCACCCCCTCCCTCTGTCATCGCACCCCCTCCCCTCTGTCATCGCAGCCCCCCTCCCCTCTGTCATCGCAGCCCCTACCCCCTGTCATCGTACCCCCCCCTGTCATCGCACCCCCTCCCTCTGTCATCGCACCCCATCCCCTCTGTCATCGCACCCCCTCCCTCTGTCATCACACCCCCTCCCCTCTGTCATCGCAGTCTCCCTCCCCTATGTCATCGCAGTCACCCCAGTCATCGCAGTCTCCCTCCCCCTGTCATCGCACCCCCTGCCCCCTGTCATCGCAGTCCCCCTCCCCTCTGTCATCGCAGCCCCCCTGTCATCGTACCCCCCCCCCTCTGTCATGGCAGTACTCCTCCTGTCATCGCACCCCCTCTCCTCTGTTATCGCTCCCCCTCCCCCTCCCCCTCCCCATCTCCTTTTTTTTTGTTTAATAAACGTCCTACTGTGTGGGATTATGTTCTTTAATTAGTAAAGGCCTAGCCTTACAGCATCAAGATAAAACTGTTTACCGGAAAATATCGAATATCTTCTTAAGAGATACTGCCCAGTGATCGGGTTCCAACTTATCTTAACTGATACCTCAGTTTAATTAAATAAACAAAGAAACGATTACTTTTCACAATATCAGATTACTGTGGCGTGCCGTTTGCGCAGTTAATAAGCTGTATTTTAAGTTTCATTAATTCCACAGATAATACCGGATACTAGATTTAAAACTGTGATTTTAATTTGATGAAATAAGTATTTCCTTAAATAAACTTCTACTGTAGAACAAAAGGTTTGATACAGCTAGAATAATTTCTATCACTGAAATATATTTTTTGATAACAAACATTGTGTATGATAAATGAAAACACAATGCAACAAAGCTATTTTTGTATAATTATCGGCAGTCTATGAAATACCATTTCTATATTTATTGAAGAATTTTATTTTGCTTCGCAAGTTTTAGATGTGGTTTTCCTTCAAATATTTAATAATTGTGGAGACAGAAACAGAGCAGAATTTCTGGATGTACCGGGGGTTTCCGAAAAAAGCCCAGGGCTTCCATTTGGAAACTGGAAAATTTCAGGTGCTCACTTAGAAACCAAATAGAAGCCCCGAATGGGGGGGGGGCGTTGTTGATAAGTTTTTATTGTTAAAAATAGAAAATTTACCATCAATCTCTTATTAAAGAGCTACATGCTGCGTATATCCGCACAAAACATACAAAAAAACAACCGTAGCTAAAAAAAAGTCTGGTAAAGTGTGTGTGTGTGTGGGGGGGGGGGTTGCCTTGTGCGAAGCACAGGATTAAGCAACAATGCAGAACGTGTCTAGGGGTTTGCCTCACATGAAAGGATTAAGTGCACCGTGTCTGCATGCCAGTAAACACGACTTCTAAAAAGACTAGCAGGGAAGGAGGGGGGGAGGGGGGGGCTTTTATTACGAAACGATTTTTTCAGGTCTTTATGTTATCCCCAAATAGAAGCCCCGGGGCTTCTATTGGGAAACAGTTTCCTAATAAGAGCCCCGGGGCTTTTATATGGGGGGGGGAGCTTCTTTTCGGAAACTCCCGGTAGTTTGAATAGTCCCTCCCCATTTTCACTGGCAGTCCAGCCAAAGCCAAAAGAATACAAGTGTGCCACGTCATCTTGCGCACATGAGCATTCCCTTTCAGCGTGGTTTTGCTAACACACCTCATTCTGTATGCTCCGTGAGCTGAAATTAGCTTCTTTGTTGTCTAATGTTTAGATCAACACGTAATTTGTCATATCTTGAGTTTGGGATAAATTTGATTCGACTGACTTGAGCACTTGCTGTTTTTTGCGACCAGTTTTACAAGGAACGTTAGTACAGAGAACTGTGCCACTTATTCTCCACTACTCTGCCTGAGCATCGAGTCGTTTGAGCCACTTCAGTCTTGATTTCTTCGAACTCCTAAACGACAGTGCAGTACTCTTAATTTGCTGGTGCTGGGGTATGTGTACTTCTACGGACGAACAGAGGTGCTTTGGAGCATTTCTCGGTCTTGCAATCTGCTTTTTGGGGGCTGTATTCCCGTTTTCGGACTGCACATGCCAACTCTGCGCTCGTTCCGTGATTGAAATGGTCTACAATCAGATGACTCATAGTTGCCAGCCGTTTCCCTTCTCGTTCCATTTCCCGTGTAGCGGACCCAAAAAAGGCAGTAACTGTAAACCAAGTTATGTTAATCTGTTTTTATTGTACTTGGTTTACAAAGATGTCGGAAGCGAGCCTGCGATCGCTATCGCAAGAGCTTCTGCAGTGAATTCATCCTTCCGCAGCCCCCCCCCCCCAAAAAAAAACACGCGGTCAGTCGCAGATGCAAACGGGATAACAGCATTCCCATGTGAGACGGATCCAACACTTCTAAGCCCTGGCTTCTCACAGAAGCAGGGGCTACAACAGTCGTTGAAAGTAGCTCCGTATGTGTGTATGTACGCTTTTAAGTTGAAAAATCATATATACTCCTAGGTTCTTAGCCTTAATGTCTTGAAATTTTGGTTGGCGGTAGCGGACATAAGTATCTACGCGGTTATTACCTTTTTTGGTAATTCACAAAAATTGGCGAAAATATTGGCAATAACTTTTTTTCGTAAAATCTTAACTTTCGTCAGGAAAATGCTCTTACTGTCTTAAAATTTTACATGAACTCAGCAGACATTACAACCTACCAGCTTTTGCTCTTTTTGGTGATTGACCCAGAATCAGTAGAATCTTAACCATTTGAATTTGGTCTTACTGTCTTGCAATTTCATTCAAAGCTAGAAGGCATAAATGCCTACCTGGCTGTAACTTGTTTCTTGATGATTGTCTATAATATTGGCGAAAATGTGGCGAACAAAAACCAAAACATTTTCGGTAAAATCTTGACGAACGCTATGAAAATAGTCTTACTGTCTTGAAAATTTATGAAAAGGTAGCAGGCCTCACTATCTACCTGGTTGTTGTAAGCGAAAAAAATCCGTAAAATCTTAAACTCAAGGAAAATAGTCTGATTGCCTTTTAATTTTAAATTACAGTAGACAACATTGCAACCTAACTGGTTATTACATTTTTTGGCAATTCGCCAAAAAGTGACGAAAATGTTGACGAAAAACCTTTTTTACGTAAAATCGTAACTCTATCCAGGAACATAGTTTTACTGTCTTAAAATTTTAAGTGAAGGTAGCAGGTGTTACTGCCCACCTGGCTGTTGCATTTAGGGTGATTGGCAAAAATTTCGCGAAATTTTACGCCAAAAACAACAAAAAGTTTCAGTAAAATCTTGGCTTACACTATCTCACTATCTTGAAATTTTAGGTAAATGTAGCAGACATGCTTACCTATCTGACCGTTAATTTTTTTAATCATTTTTCTGCCTTTTAATTATCAGTAATAGTATACATTATTACCTAATTGCTATTACTTTTTAAGAATTGGTTGAAATATTGTTCTAAAACCAATTTTCTTCGAACGCATCCCCTAGGAAGGTAGGGTGCAAAAGTATCCACCTGGCTATTACTTGTTTTGGCCCTTTGGAAATATTGACAAAACCATTTTTTTTTTACAAAATCTGAATTAACTCCAGGAAACTAGTCTTGCTGTCATGAAATTTTAAGTGGACATAGCAGGCATTACCACCTATCTGATTATTACTTTTTTGGTGGTTGGCCAAAAAGTTGGTGAAAATTTTGGCGAAAAACCAAAAATTGCAGTAAAATCTTAACCAACTGTTGGAAAATAGTCTTGACGTCCTGAAATTTTAATTTGCCTTCTAATTTTAAGTAACAGTGGAGTACATTGCTATCTCACTAGCTAGAATTTCCGCATGACCGGAGTTTTCTCCTCCTTCGGATGTATCTAAGATGCCCATGCCCTTACTTAATGGTTACTCTAACGGCATTTCTGTCGCTGCAGTCTCAAACTCAGCGGCAACGTCAGGACTTACAGAAAGGATTCCACCCTAAACCCTGATTGTCAGGACCAAAGAACGGTGAGAGTTAGCAATGAAAATTCTTCAGCTATCCCCATTTGGTCAGAGTTTCACGTTTGGTCAACCTTAAGAGCGGGCTGGCCCGGGCCCAGACATTTCCCATTCCTTGATTCCGTCAAAGAGGGAAGGCGATGTACTCGTTAATTGAGGAATCGCCTTCATCTCAGGAGCTAGACCGTCCACAGGAAGGATAGTCGTCGGACGACCCGGAATCAGGATGTTAGAAGTGTGCGGAGTTAGACACAGAACAGGCAGCCTCCTGCTGCAATTTTCTGTGCGAGAAGCGGACGTTTTAGGTCTCTATTGTCTTTGGAGAGACCCAGCGGCGGGATGAAGGCGCCTATCCCTACTCAGTCTCCCATAGACCTTGGCACGTCTCCGGAAGAGGCGATACCCACGGTGGTGTCCTCTTCCATCGCACCAGTTGGGAGCAGCATTTAAGAGATCGCTCTCCTGGCACGGGTTTCATGTTGCACTCCCTACCAAGTTAAGACAACACTGGCTTCAAGTATCCACCGAGAGGACTCTTCCATTGTGCCGTCTTTAAAGCGGACAGATTCCGATGATGTGCGAGCGTCACATCAACTAGTTAGAACCAAGGGTAGTTTGGATAGCCTAAATAGACTATTCTAACTCTTTCGGGTCAGGAGAACGCTATTATCTCCTTAACAAACAGGGAGGCACCAAGTCTGACCAACTGACCGCTTTTAGAGCCATGGTCGACAGAAGCTCCATGGGTTCCCCACTGGCCTTAAGCAAGTCTGTGAAGACCATCTAGATCCCATGATATGAGCTGATCCTGCAGCAGAGCAGCCGCATTGTTAATACTTCCACCTCTTTCCACACCTTCTCAACCTGCGGTGCCTAATCGCTCCATTACAGAAAGGAAGGAGTTCTCTAGAAGTAAAGCGGGGAAGATGCTAAGCAGTCCAATACAAAGGTGTACTATTCGCAATGGAACACTATCCAGGTTTCAGGCTTTCAGGCTTCTCTGGCAGTTGTAGGGGATTTTAGACCAACTGAAAGATTCATTTTCCTATTACTTTAAGAGGAGAAAAGAAGAAGAACGGTGAGTTGACTCATATGAGTTAGCTTCAAAGGCAAAACGTCATATCCTTCATACAAAACTTCAATAAGGATTTTCTTCAGCAGATTATTTATGTTCACGTGAAAGGTCATAGTTGCCTCTGAAGAAGCGCAAATAGACGACAGGCTGCTATCTTTCACAGAAATACTTAAAACGGGATACTGTCTAATTAATAATACAGTGAAACAGTGCGGACACCCTCTATGGACCGTACAACTTCGCCATTATATTTTCAATTGCACAATGTTTATCACTTTAGTTTTTGGCGTTTACACATATAATTTTGATTATATTCGTTTTTCACAACACAGTTTTAGGTACTGTTTGTGAATAACTGAAATGCAATGACGTAATTATGCTAAACATTTTCATTAAAAGTCAATCAATCAATTAATACAGAAATTAAAAACATATTAAGAACTATTTTCAGACCATTTATTATTTCATGTGAAAAATCTGTTGCTGAGATTTAGGTACCAGAATTGGTTTTCAATTATTGATTTCTAAATTTAAGTTTTGCCATACTAAATTGGGTTTAAGATACAATAAATTTAAGATATATGAATTGGAATTATTGAGACTTAAATTGAATTTAGTATCTCAAAAAATAAATCAATTTCAGGTATCTAAATTTAATTTCAGACACAGTAAAATAATTATTGATATTTATAATTATACGATAACGACGCACTGTAGATGCAACAAAGCAAAAAGAAGTGACGCAAATAATTGCTTGATTTTCATCAGCTTACTTGACACAGGCAAAGAAACTTGCTTGAGTTTAGGTTTGGTTTTTGTGAAGGTCTTTCGAATGGTTTTCATAAGATTTAGTGCTATGCCTTCACCAGCCTTAATATAGACTCATCGAACCTCAAATATAATGTTTAATAATATAAAGGGCGCATTATTATCTTTTTCTACTTATCATTAAATATAATTTCAGATGTCAACTTTTTCAAAAATTTTAGAATTTCAGATAGCTGTAATTAAATTCAAAATATCTTGCACAGATTTAAATTATCCGAAATATGTATCAAATGTTAAATCCCACTTTTTGGTATATAAAATTTAATTCTAGAAATGTAAGTTCAATTTTAATAGTTTAATTCCTGGTCACGAATAAAAAAAGAAAATTTTTAAGATTGGTGATACTTTATAATGATGAAGTGTGAAATGCACAAATTCCTTGCAGAAAGAAAATATTGTAAGATGTTGCCGGACACACCACTTGTCGGGATAAATTAGCTTATTGTCATGAGGTTTTTAGCACACTTAGCGTTTCAGAATCTGAAACTGAGCTGTAAACATCCAGCCTTCAGGTGCAGATAAAACTACAATTTATAATTTAATATTTTGAATATCTAGGATTCAGATCCAAATATATTTAGCAATTTTTAGGAAATAAGTTGAAAAGACTTTTTCAATTGAGTTGTAGTTATTATAATTTTATCAAATCTAAAAAATATTTTTATGTGTCCTGGGAGAATTTTGGATACCAAAATGTAATTGTAGAACTGGGAGAGCGTTGTCGACTAGCTCAGTTTCTCAGGGCATTGGTCTTGCAACATTGGGGCCATGGCTTGATTCTGGCCACTGTCGGTAAATGGAGGAGTGGTGTTTGCTTCCATTGTCATATAGAGAGAGTGTGGGGATTGTAATGGGTTCAGTGGGCTAGAGTGCTGGTCTGTCAAGCGTTGGACCCAGCTCTCGGATCCAGCAGATGGTTATGTCATCTCATAAAAACAACAAATTGCTGCTCCATATTAAATCAGTGTTATTGTTTAGTTTATGAACCACAAAAGCTTGCCGTTCCAAATTTTCAAGCTTATAACATTTTCTAGAGCTTTATTACGGCAATGCAAAGTATTGTATTCTTTAAATACAGTTTTCATGATGGTAAAAGTGGTCGTTTTTGTCAAATAGGTATATATTGAAAACTTGAAACGAGGCTGACATTACCAGGTGACGAATACTGACTGGATAGAAGCGGGAAGAGCAAGGCAATTTATCAAAATGCTAAAAACAGTTTATTGTGATACGTTACATTATTAGCAGTATTTAATAATATTTATTAATTTAATATATAAATATTTAATGCATATAAATATTTAAC
Source organism: Protula sp. h YS-2021 (assembly GCA_949752745.1). Taxonomy (NCBI): domain Eukaryota; kingdom Metazoa; phylum Annelida; class Polychaeta; order Sabellida; family Serpulidae; genus Protula; species Protula sp. h YS-2021. The sequence goes on along the minus strand of OX457025.1, from coordinate 13,918,616 downwards.
ATATAAATATATATAAATAAGAGTTTGCATAAAGTCCGAAATATGAAGTATAGTAATAGAAGTCACTGCAAGCTTCCCTGCCTTCATCTTTCATTCTTTCATTGACCTAAATATGTTTGATGGTTTGTATGTATTTTGTTAAGTCAGTTAAAGCACTGTGGAAAGCTGTGTAAAAGATGCGAAAATACCTGTGGACCGTTATGGCGGTCTTCTTATTCTACAATGACATCGCAGGTAAATCCAAAGCAATTACAAACATATGATAAAGGCTGTTTCTGTTAAATCGCCACTGTCTGTAAATTTTATAAAACCGTTCGTAATGTTCTCCATTTGATTTCCGATGTATGCATATACCATTCCAATTACTTACGTTGCCATTACCTGCAAATTTCCTTAAGCTGTTCTTAATATGCATCCGATGTATTACGATCTGCTAATCATATACCATTGCACTGACTCTAAAGTGGTGGGGATGATTCAGACTTGAATATACCTTTTTTGTGCACTACGACCCTATTTTACCATATTCCTTGTAAATCTAAAACTGTAACTAATGTATCGTCCATAAAGCAAGTACAGGAGTTAGGGAAGGTATTTATTTAAATGAAAAACCTTAACCTTTCATATCAAGTCTTGAAATGAAAGACCTTGAAATGACCTTGAAATGAAAGACCTAAACATTAAATATTTTTTTTCAACTGACATCAGATTTAGGTGCAAAATGTGTTAGAAATTAACGCATATGTAGTTGGTATTGCAAAACGTTAAAACCCTACTTTGAGAGATATGCACCCAAATACCAGGTATCACCTGAAGACCAAGATCCTTCACCCATACCTTCATATACAATGATAAGTCATTCATCAAATGTATTCTGACTTTAGTTTGATCATTTCATCAAATTAGTAATATCAGTGCTAATTTATGTTTAACTACTCTAATGCTTTTTTCATGCAACAAAATACACAAAAATGTAAATCTGAAAGATTAATTTTACATAAATTGCTGAATTATCTAATTAGAAGATAATACAAGGTTAAAAATTCAATTGAAAATCTCAAAGAGATATATATACTATAATGCAGCTGAAGTAAGAATAATTGGTAATATTCTTTTCTACTCAATTGTATTAGAAAACATTTTTCTTCATTTTTTCATTTGTAGGAAAGTCAAATTCCTTTAGTGGAACCTTTTTTATTGCAGTAATAGATTTTGCACATAGAACTTTATTTTTAAGTTAAAATGCAGTGCCTAATAATGATGAATAAACAACGCGGCTAAAATGAATAAACCGACATTCTTTATTATTTGCTATAATAACTTTACGTGTTTAGTTGCCATTATGAACGAGCGTGACAAAACAGGGTCGATGGTTTTACCTGAGAACGATCAAGGAACGGACAATACCAATGGCACAAGCCAAAGCGATGGCACAGACCTACTCACATTACACATTGAAGAAAAGTTATGTGACATGTTTGGTGCTAATCACAGTAAGTGAAGTGGTATTCATTGTCTCAAAGAAAAGCAAATTTGTCAAGTTATTTTATTTTTAGGTTCTTTTTAACACCGTTCTCTTCGAATCCTGTTTTAAAACTTAAAAACAGTGACCTCAAATATGTGGTGCAAAAGCGATGTACTGTAGTCAAGCAAAAGCGGGTTTACATTTTACAAGTGCTAAGCTAACCGCATAATTGAAACTATAATGTTTATATGTGATATAATTGTGAGAATAATAACAAAGTAATAATAATAATTATTATTGTTATAATCATTTTTCCATTAATATATTTGTTATTGTTATTATTGTAATTATCATTATTGTTATTATTATAATCCTTATTAACATTATCACTTTTGTAGTCTCCGAAAATTACTTGAAATATAAAGGAGTGGACATAACAGACTTTAAACAGCTGTGTGAAATCTACGAAGCAAGCAAAGGTAATGCAATGTTTGCTTGACCTATAAACTGTTTTCAAATAATTGTAAATTCAAGATGCAATATGTTATTACATTGTATATATTACGAGTATATAAATGCAGAAATTGATAGTATTTGCGATTGTTTTTTTTTTTTTTGGAACTGTACGCGTGTAGTTGACCTTATGGACAGTACAGTATCCCCTCTTGTAAGTGAAACAGAGCAAGGAACGTACAACACCACTGATGAAAGAAATGAAAGCGAGGACTTGGACATGATGACGTTAATTATTGAAGAAAAGTTATGTGACATGTTTGATGCTAATGAGAGTAAGTAGAAAGGCATTCTATTCATCTAAGAAGAATGCAAACTTTTTTCTTTAAAATCCGTTTAGTTTTTAGGTTTTCATTTTATGGTTTTCTGTGTTTCATGTGCTTAACCTTTGAGATATTGAACTGATTTTTCTCCGATGAAATCCATTTTTTGCGCACAATAAGTAAAAAAACTCAAGCCGATGAAAAATAAACTTTTAAATGTGAAAAGTTATACTTTTTAAACCAAACATATGCCAAACGTCATGTTGTCTATATTGTTATTATAACTATTATTATTATTATTATCATCATCATTTCCAATATTTTGCTTTGTAGTTTCCGAAGATTACTTGAAATATAAAGGGGTGGACATTACAGAGCTTAAACAACTGTGTGGAATCTACGAAGCAAGCAAAGGTAATGCAAGGTTTTCGCTTGACTATATAAATATTTTTGAACTCATGAGTGTATAACTGTAGAAAATGATAGTATATTCGATTTTTTTTAACTGTACACGTTTAGTTGACCTTATGGATGACAGCGACAGAACAATATCCCCGCTTATACGTGAAGGAACAGACCAAGCAACGGACAATACCACTGATGAAAGAAATGAGAGCGAGGACTTGGACTTGCTAACTTTACTGATTGAGGAAAAGTTATGTGACATGTTTGGTGGTAATCAGAGTAAGTAGAATCGTATTCTATTAAACTTTATTATTGTTATTATTGTTAATGCTATTTATATCGATATTGACATTATAATTTTTATAATTAGTGTATCATGTTTTAAAGTTTCAGAAGCTTATCTGAACGATAATGGGGTGAATATTGCAGAGTTTAAACAGCTATGTAGAATTTACGAAGAAAGTAAAGGTGAGGCAAAGTGCAACTTATTGTTTGTCTTGAAACGCTATACTTATTTTTTTATTATCACTTCCTTCCAGTATATACTTTAAACTCATACATAACAAATTACAGCTGCAACGCAAACATGGTAACAATTTTTTTACGCTGCTAAGGAGAACAAGTGTTTTTATACCCTGGTCAAATACTTTCTAATCAACTGAACTCAAGTTTCAATTTAGCAGTTGACAATAAGAATGAACGTTATACAAAAATCGTATATTAGCGGGACTTGAAGACAGAAAAAAGGCGCAGAAAAAAAGAAAATAAAGTCAATTATATAAACTGAAACGCTGTACTTACTGTCTTCTTAATAGCAATGGGTTCCGTACTCTCTTTTATCCACTTATTGTAGTCATACGCTTCATTACTTTCACACGTTTGTTAAATTATGTACCAGGATTCATATCTAGGCGTTCTCACATATTCAGATTAATATTTTCTTAACTAGATTTTTTCAATATTTTATTGTAGAAAGGAATCTAAGTAAACTTTACCCTTGTTTCCTACTACGTGGAATCATGGTGCTTTCTGTCTTACGCTATTCGTTTATTTATTTCATGACATGTTGCAAAGCTTAATTGTGGCCAATCACATCTGCTCAAACCTGACCTTGGTACTAGACATCTTGGCCAAAATATTGTTCTCTTGGTGCAGTTGATTTGATGAAGCCTACCATGCCGATTGACCGCAACTATTGAAATGTTATTTTCTCTCTGGTAATTTGTCCAATTATCTAATGGCCGTAGTTGTGGATTAAGGAGCTCTTTCACTTTAAAATGAGGAGGAATACGATTTTGCAATTTTTATATTTATCGCCATTTTGTTTATGCTCGTTATGGTTAAAACATTGCTTTCAGAAACAAGAACATTGCATCAATTTATCACCTCACAGTGACTTTCTTGTTTTCTCTTACTCAGACAAAGAAAAGCAAGCATAGTTCTGATCCTTCGCTGAGTCTATAATGTCACATGCAAAGAAGAAGTAATCCTGCGGTCGAATAATAGAAAGAAAATTGACCGTCGAGAAGGTCAAATTTAACTAAGTTGGATGCGAAAGGAGAATATTTTTTCTACTCTGCATTTCTGTTGTAACGATGTTCATATGTAGCGATTGATATGTAGGCGGTCGATAAACAACAAAGTTCTCTCAAGTGTGTGCCACTGACTAACATTTATTTTCCACTTGTTAACAAAGTTATTTGACAGTCATATAGTAATAACTTTATAAGTTAGTACTCCAGCTGACAGCAAGTTTATTGTCAAGGTATTTGTTACATCGATTCCCACATATGAGATTCAAGCCTTCTGCTACGTTTAGTGTCTTGTCTGTCTTGTCAACCACAATCTCACAAGTAAGGGACCGGGCGCTTCTTATACACAGACAGAGCTAGAGCTGTAATTAGTATCTGTTTGAGTTACACGGCAAATGTCGCAGATGGCAACAAATTTAGTTGTTTAATTGGTATATTTTAATGGGGACCCCCCGGCCCTAAATTCTGTCAAACTCCCCGCCCCGACTAAAACCCCCCGGTGGCTTAAACTCCCCGACCCAACCCCCCTCCCCGTTCTCAAAGAAAATGTGTAATGATAATTTCTTCATTTATCTTCTTGTGCCTCTTTTCGCACTCGTACAAAACATAGCCATGTGCTAGATTTTTTGCTTTGCGTACAAATGCCCTTGGTACAATATCGTTGGATTCCCTTTAGCAGATGTGATATATTCCATGATGGTAGCATGATTTTTCACAGCAATCTGGGTCACTAAATTACCCATTCAAGTGAATCACAATAGCTATCAGTAACATCTACCGTAAGAGAAAGTGTAATTTGTAAACTCGGCTGATCTCGCAAATGGCATATGAATTGCAGTTTTTAATGTGTACACACTCATCAATCATAACAGCAATTGTAATTTCAAAAACTGAGTGCTATCATCAATGGATGTATGAAGTTTCTTTTATGATGATGATCAATTCCTTCAGTGGTTCAGAAATTGCAATTTTAAACGCCGTGTGATCTCGTCAATGCTCATTTGAAGTGTAATTAACAACGCGGATGTATCGCAATTACAAAATATAAAATAGACCTGAGAACAGGGTTTTTTTTAGTCGGGGCCCTAACCCCCGTCAACCCCCCCCCCCCCGCCCCGAGTAAAAAAACCCCTGTTCTCAGGTTTGGGCCCAGACCCATTTTAATGAAATGTCGGCATAAATTTAGCTGAGTGAAGATACATAAAAACTTTCAAATAAGCAATTACACTTGATCAAATTAACGACTTCACCATTCAAAAAAATATTATTAGTTTGCTCTCTTGGCTAAGTGAGGTCAACCTTTCACGGAGTGTTAGTTAAATATTATCCGCAATCAGAGCACATGCCTCTGAATACAAAATAATCGATCGTTATAAGTCACATGATTTCATTTAAAACAATTTCTTTAACCAGATAGATTCAATTCCCCATACTAGACGTTCTCATAGCTTAAAACTAAAACTTCATGAGTTTTATACTACCTATTTAATATCGTGCCGGTATTTTGATCGTATTAATGTTATATTCTACTTTTATCTACGATTTCGCTGGTTAAATAATGATTGCGTTTCTGATAATCGTGCATCCATAGTGCAATCAATCATAGAAAGGTGTTTTAATCATGAGGCGTTATGCAGGTGCGTAGTCATTAGCGCATAGATAATAATCAGGTAGTCAAAAACGTTAAATATATTTTGTTTATATGCTAGGCGTTGTAAGAGAACGAGATCAGGATATCTCCTCTTTCACTGTCGATAAACCTGAAAGTATATCTAATGTGAAGAAAGAGTTGTCAACAACAAACGCGGAGTTATGTGACTTGTTTAGTGCTGGTCGGAGTAAGTACTAACACTTTGTTTGGGATCTTAATTTGTAAAACTGTTTGCAGCTTTGCTGTGGTTTGGAACCTAGTTTATTTCTGGAACATTTATCTTTTATTTTTATAGATAACTTATCATTAGAGCTAAGATTTGGAACATTTATCTTTTATTTTTATAGATAACTTATCATTAGAGCTAAGATTAAAGTAACATATGTACATAAAATTATTTTATAATTCATCTAGTTAATTTAAACTAGAGTTAACTGCAAGGTAGGACAATGCCGTAAATGTAATCCCAAAAAGCTTGTTTATAAACCACTATATAACAGCATCACAAAGGCGTATCTTCTTTGCTTTTTCGAGCAGTTTCTAAGGAGTTTCTAGCCTTCAAAAACATAGAAGTTGATGACTTCAAGCAGCGCTGTGCAACTATACGCAGAACTAGCGAAAGCATAAGTAGTTGTCATACCGTTAAATATATTTTGTTTATACACTAGACATTATGAAGTAACCAGATCAGGATATGTCTTCATTAAGTGTAGATAAATCTGAAAGTATTTCTGACGTGAAGGACTTGTCTAGTTATACAATATGTTGAACTCATAAGAAAGGTTCTAAAGGTTGAAAGAAATAAGAAAGGAAAAGAGAAGGAAAGCTTTCTTAATGTGTAATCGTTTGGGTATTCAATGGCCAATGTATAACAACTATACTTTTCAGACCTCATGGCCCACGACGTGAATGCCAATTTTGCTAGCTTTCACCATGCACCAGGTATGCTGGTGCAAACAGGTGAAAGAGGAAAATAATAATAATAATAATAATAATAATAATAATAATAATAATAATAATAATAATAATAATAATAATAATAATAATAATAATAATAATAATAATAATAATAATAATAATAATAATAATAATAATAGAAGAAGAAGAAGAAATAAGTGTCGAATAATGTCATCATGCACTATTCGTTTTAAGTCAATTTTTTTTGTGAATAGATAAGTATCAAGACTACCTATTATATCGCTCACAGGATGCAGTAAACTGGAATTTCTTAATGTAGTTTTATGCTTTTCTTCTGGTGCTGCAGATAAAAATATAAAGTTAATCTTTCATAAATCTATTAGAAACTTGAACATTTCATAAATATTTCAATACTGTTGGAAAGGGTAAATATTTGATACATATATGTATGTCCAATATTTTCAGCTGCATTAGGAAATCTTCCTAGACTACCTTTAGCGCTAAGATTATCCGCGTCTGTCTCAGGCAACCGTGCCTCTTCAGTATCCTCCCGATGTTTTGACTGGCAGCACTATAATGGCTCACACTGTGTTTGCGGAAACGAAAAAAGGTTGAAAAAATTCCTTTTTTTCAGTAATATGACAAAAAATAATGCTGTAGTTAAAATGTTTGTATTTTTCGCAGTTAATAGCAATTTGAAAAAAATCTATGAAGCCACGACTAATTTATGACCTATATAACAAAATCTACCCCATTAGAGAAAAAGTAAAATCAGTACAACTAGAAGAAGTTTCCCTTTTGGCTAGATTTTGCCAAAAGGTTCTAAGAGTTTTTTTGGATACCAAGAGGTATCGAGAACAAAGAAAAACAAGGTCATGGTGTATATCGAGAAAATATACTTTACATACATCTGAATATGTGAACATTGCCCTAACAGTTTCACAAGTTTCACTTCGTAATTAAATTGTGATTGCACATAACACAGCCCAGTGATCATGCGTCTGTGAACATAAGCTAATTGAGATTTTAAAGAAGCATCGCTGCTTAATTTAAAATAAACCTGGTAATTGATTCTATTATAAAAAGTAGATTGATTAAACATAGCGGGCGGACAGGCTGTGCACGCTTGCTCAATTCGTGAATTGTGGAAGAGTGGGAGCGCAGAATTAATATGTTTTCAGTATGTCCTGTTCAGGTGGTTGTAGATTAATTAAACATGGCGGTCAGACAGACAGAATGTTGCATGATTGGTGAATTTATGCATTTCTAAAAATGTGTCAATGTGCTCTGCTTATATGAAGTACTGCTTACATAATGTAATTGTGAGGATGATAATGACATCTTTACGTTGTTTTGCATAATAGATTAAACATGCGTTTCGTGAATTGTTTGTTGCACATTTTGCTCATGCGCACAGTTGTAGTGCGAACACCGGAGGTTATGTCTGCGATGACGAGGGCCACGACTACCCATCCCAGTGCGACTTTCAAAAACAGATCTGTAATCGCAAGGTTTCAACACTTAGGGAAATGAGTGTCTGTAGTAAGTACCACGGTCTTCGGATCATAGTACTATGGTACTATGTGCTGTCACCACTTTAAATATCAAGTTGAAATGCAAATTCAGAAATCGAAGAGGGTTCAATTGGATTTTTGTTAGGGTTTTATAAGCCCTCGTTTACACTTCCATTTTGCCAGAGAATCTTTTTATGTCAGACCATAATTAATCAGGGAACATTTTAGAGAAATAGTTGAAAATGTAAAACGAATATTGTGTTTGTATTTGAGACATCAAAACAGTATCTGTTTTCTGTTGTTCTATTTTATCTGTTTTGACGTTCGTTTTCTATTGTGACGTTTTTATTCGTATAGCTGAGTGCATGTACCTGAGACTGCAAGGGAGTTCACTGTTTGAGGAGGACCCTACTTACGGCATGGGTATTTTCAAGGGTGTCGCCGAGACTCGAGGAGAGGACGGGAAATATACCGAGTACAAGGCCATGGACGACTCAGGCTTCATGGTTATGATGGTGAGCGAGTGGGAGAACTGGGTAATAGGTAAAATCATTACTTTAATGAAAATTTTGTTAATAAAACAATCGCTAAAATATCGAAATTGAATTTTATGCGCTTCTGTTAACAATAGCTCAATAAATTCTAAAATATAATGAAATAACTAAAGCGAAGCACTTGATTTTAAAGATTTCATCAATCATCACGATTAAAAGATTCAGTGGAAACTCTTTGACCTCCTTGAAATTCCTTTCTTTGTACCTAAACATTAAAACTGACACTCAGAATGTGACGGGAGGGACGGGGAGTTACTATCTCGTATCTCTTAAATAAGATATCTAGAATTATGTTTTCCTCCATGTACAGGAAAGCGCAATGCAAGCGGAGAATTCGTGGCAATGAAGTCTTACATAGCCGGTGGTACCACTGCCTTAGAGGTGAGCCACGGGGGTTTTATGGTGATTAGACGTCAAGGAAATGAAGAAGTGTGGGACGTGGATCCATTGCTGCATTTTGAATGCATAACAGGTATCTTTTATCGTTAAAATAAATTAAATGAGATATTAAGTTAATCGAAAAATGAAAATTGATTTTTTATTGATAAGATCTATAATGTTAATGCTCTTCAGAAAGCATTGCATTAATTTTCTGATCGTTCCTTTTAACCATGCCTGAAGATTCGCTGAAGATTTCTTGAAAAGACTTGCTCTTAGCGCTTGATTGAGTTATAGTGTTTGTTGTAGTTAGAATCTGTTAAAGGTTCCTTTTCACTGCGTTGTTTCATACTTTGAACAAGTTAGTTCGACTGAAACAAAAACAAAAAACAATGGGGTCTTAAATGTCACAGATAAATTGAGAAAATGAGCTAATAAGCTGGGCTCATAAATCTAAAGTGATACTTCGCTTCTTTTAAGAAGAGAAACACTTGGAAAAACTAACATAGCAAAACTTACTGCAGTACTTGTTAACATTATATAAATCAAAATCTTTAAAAATAAATGCAAATGATAACAGGGTACAATACACTTAATTGGTTTAGCTCTTAGACTTCAAAGCAAAGGATGTTCGGCTGAACACTGAAAAGAATATAGACCCCAAAAACTGCTTAATTTAGAAACACCGCTCCTATAAAACGATTTATTTGAAAGAATATAACGGCTAAATGAAAGTGACTTGAAAAATCAGTTAAGTTTGGCAATGATTTCTCTTATCTTAAAGAAATCTACAGTTGAATATATTTAAACATTTGAAAGGGAGGCAAAAGGAGACGCAGATGGGGGAGTTAAGAATCAGTGAGGGGGAGTTAAGAATCAGTGGGTAAAATGTGCATGTTATCGACAATTCTAGTTTTAAACGGATATTAAAGCACCCAGTCCCTGGTACACATAACCTGTCCTTTTATGTATTCCTGCCTTGCTACTCTTAAGCAGCATGAATTTCCTTATCCCGTAAGCAAACACTGGCTGCTTCTGTAAGCGCGAACTGTTTACTATCCCCCTAACTAAGGCTGCTCATGTTTTGTTATCATTGATATGTGGTGTAAATTATTTCTGGGTCGTATTATCAGATCCCGTGCCGTTTTGTTTGTAAGTTCTTTTTCTTGCATTGATGAATAATGTTCCTCTGGTCTTTTGATCGTGTAAAACTTTGAAATGTCAGTGTGTCAATTATAATTTGAGCATCTTGTTCATAGGTTCAAAGTTTAAACTTCTTTTAGCCATTATAACGAAATATATGTCTATCCAGTTGTGAATTTTTACTTCCAGAAAAGGAGTTGGCCTTGCCACAAAAAAGATTCTTTATGTAAGTGTAGAAAACGTTTCAGCAATCATACAAAATGTTTTTTTACCACAACATGTAAAGATGCTCTGTAAAATAAGAGAATAAACGAGAATAAACTTCCAATCGTCTGTAATTGATAAGACACACAGGGTACACACTTAATTCGCTACTTGGTTATGTTTGTTTTTGACTTGGCAAAACCACCACAGTGCAAAATTCCTTTATGCCTGAAAAATATTTTGGAGGTAGCAATCAAATAAAAGACAGTACACACGTTATTTAAGGGTTGTACCAGCGCTTTCAAAGTGTTAATGATCATTGTACCATTATTCCAAAATCTTGAATTTATAGTGATGAATATTTTCATCTTCCCGTTGGAACGCCACACCCAACGATCCATTACCCGGATGAGCAAACCTTAAAAAATAACCTTCATAATCGTATCAAAATTGTATAAAATTAACCCAGGTGCTTAAGCTACAAATGAAGTAGCAAACCTTGAAAACTAACCTTCCTAATCGTATCAAAATTGTATAAAAATAACCCAGATACTTAAAAAACAAATGAAGTAACAAATGAAGCAGCAAACCTTGAAAACAACCTTCATAATCGTGTCAAAATTGCATAAAAATAATTCAGATGCTTAAACGACAAATGAAGCGTCTGTGGTTTGTTTTTACCAGTGCATTTATAGTCATTGCCGCATCCAGTGTAGTGGCAGTGGCAGTATCCACAACTCTCCGAGTTGTCCAGTCTGCGCGTGGCTGTCTTTATTTCCCAGAAGTGTGCATATTAAGGTAATCATTTCTCGTATTACGAATAACAATAGTGAAATCTTTGACAAATGCCTGGCTTCGGTGAGGCACGAACAAGGTTTTATTCCCCAACAAAGAAAACAACATTTTTTATATTTAAACAAATGAAATATCAGAAAGGGAGCAACGTTGTTGCAACTAATATTTTAATATGTTACCGGTGTTATGCGTACAATAACATGTTGTAAAAAATCTAACAAAGAGCAATTATCATTCTATAAAGTGATAAGATATTACTTTACAACCCAATCTAGATTTCATTGAAAAGTTATTTTAAGTTTATGATAGAGATACACATCAGAATTTTTTTAATGATAGGAAAGAAATTGAAGACACGCTAAAACCAAGAATCGAGAGGAAAAAGAATGCGTTCAACAGCAATTATGGTGATGCTGCAGTGTATAAAGATATTGTGCTGCAGTGCTACAAAAAAACTAAGACCATTCGTAAGGGCCTTGTTATGATTCAAGAGCTTTTTGATCAGCTTGGAGAATACAAAAAAAATGCTTCCCATATTCTGAAAGGTATACCGACTGAATTACTTTCCGGAGACTTTGCCTACTCGCTTAAGGCCTATGAGGACTACAAAAAAGGCTTGGGTAAAGCGGCAGTACTAAGTGTTATTGGTTTGCAAATTGAAGTTGGAATTGCTGCTTACACCTTAGCAACAACAACCGTAACCACTGCGGCCGTAGCTTTCGCGGCAATCGGAGCAGCTATCACTATTTTTGTAGCAGTTGCTGATATCATCAGCAGCATATTGCAGGAGAAAAAAATACGCAATACTTTGCGGACAAACAAAGCAGAGCTTCTACAAGGGGAAAGGGATATCGACAAAGCAACTAGGGGCATGATTGAATTTCAGAAAGAAATCTGTAAGGAGCTACTTGTGCCACTCAGTAAGTTAGCTCAGGCAGGTGCTCCATTGAGCAACGATTTTTGGAACTTTATGAACATGTTAGTCCGCCATAGCACCTATGTTGTTAAGCAGGAGATTTGCAACCAACATAACATGTACAGTAACATCAAATTCCAATTCGTTAAAACGCTGAATGACTCGTTGCAGATCATTCTTGATCATACACAAAACGATATCGAAGATCTTAAATGCAAAGTTGAGCTAGCTAAAGATTTGGCAAATTTCGCTAACACCCTCCGAGATGATGTCCTCGTCCGCAAGAAAAAACCGGCCGCCATTTTTAACTTTGTGGCAGAGAACACACCTCAAGCCATCCGACAGCAACTTTTTAGGAACGAGTTTGAACTCATTCGACATATAGCTAAGAACATCATGCCTGAGGGTAGTTGTTACTGGGGGATAAGCTTGGAACCATTCAGGCGTGGACAAGTAACCGCAGCCAGTTATCAGAAGTCTTCTGTTGTGCCGCCATGTCACAGCCCAGAAGTGTCTTCGCAAACCTCAGCCATAGCATCAGGAGTCATCAGGAATCATCCGCCCTGTCGAATCATCAGCAGCCTTGATTCTGCCATTGTCCATGACGTCAGTGGTCTCATGCGCTTTATTGCACGCGTCACACGTCCTTACGACCGTTGCTATTGGGGTTATGATCTAAACGCAATCCGTTCAAAATCGCAGTCTGATGATGACCTAAATAATGCCGAGATTAATCCTGTGCACGTCACTACGTTGCGCCTGTCATTCCCTTCCCCGAGCCATAAGGTGTATGCTGCTGCAAAGGGAATGGTGTGCTCCTTCTTTAAAATCTGCACCAATGACGCTTGGGTGAACTTCATTCTCTGCATGACTAATCCGGCGTGGAGATCTGTCACTGGATCTTCTGCAGGAATACCAAATGCTGATAGATGCAACATTACCACCAACACTTACACGTGTTAAATCAAGCCCCTGAACAGCAAGGCAGTAAAATGGCTTTGTCACTTTTATATTTACATGTGTATACAACTGGAATCAAAACTAGGACACATTGTTGTGAAAGACGGCTGCTAAATTAAAACATAATTTTATATTTTGATATTTTGTTTCGGTGCGCTCAGCTTGTAAATAAATTTTGCTGGCAAAATGGCAATGTCAATGATAATTATAATAACATTGTGATTTCTGTATAATAGTACCTAAGAACAGTTAAAGGTCCAAATTGTTTTATTTAAAATGAAAAATCGAATTAAGACCATTTATTATGTCTATGTTTTGAATGCTTACATGCTCACTCAGGTTATACAACAGCGTGGGTGATATACATATACAAAGCCAATATTCCTTGCTGATATGTTAAGCAATATTTTATGAATAAAAGAATATGCAAAAATATTATTGTTTCTAGATTCCGCATTCATTTTCTACACTTTGTGCTGTTTTTCATAGAACAGCTTCTAATATTACCTTCTAAAATGTTTGCTAGTTTTCTAATGTGGACGTTTTATAGTTGGGCTGAAACACATTATGCAAAACGTTTTAATGAAAAAAGTTAATGTAGACATTTCAAAGAGGCTTTGTAAAAATCTTTGAGACTTAGATAAATACAAATTAAATCCCTTACTGACATATAAAAAGAGTGCTTTCTTAAGTACAGTCTTCTCAGTTTTTAATTTTATAACAGATAGTAAAAAGAAAACAAATAAATGTAAAAATGATTTATTTTGTTTTTAAATTCATTACATTCTGTTATGGCAATTTGTTCATCGCGTATGGGAGGTGCGTTCCTAGTGAAGCATAGGGTCTGCGTCCCAACCAATTTCTCCATTTTTACTTCTAGGCATCATAAAGCCTCTGTTGTTATAAAAACATAAGGTCTCTGTGAACTTTCCTGTCATCACGATAAACCGCTCACCACTTGCATTTCGTTCCCCTAAAGATATATTCTACTTTATATTATAATCTAGTACACAAGACTTGTTTTAAAAATTTTGATTGTTATGGAAAAAGATAAAACCCATTGTCTGTCGAAAGAAGAAAAATCACACTTATAACTCGGTTTGGAAAAGCTCATTATAAAGCGTCAAGCTCTTCTTAGTGAAGTTCCAAACTGGTGGCTTTATTTTTAGTCACATTGTATAAATGCAAAATTAGGGAGATTGCTTGCTTGTAATAATGTATCGATCCAATAATGCCATCCACCCTTCTATGACAACCATGATGTATCATGGCTTTGTACGCCATGTAGTGTCCGTTCTTCCCAGCGGTGTTAGAAAATAAGTCACACTAGAAAACACAATAGTGCAGAAAATACATTACAATAGAAAGAGTATTAAACTAACAATACAAAAAATATTGAAATAAGTTTGAAAAGGATTGTGTAAGCCATCGGTCAGAATGGAGTACTTATTTTTTAATTAAAATTAGACAGTTCTGATAATCGACTGTGCAACCACTATAAAGTCCAAAAAATGTTGCCACTCAGTTTTTCATACGTTGTGCAAACATAAAGTTATATGGCATTTAGTGGAAATTTTTATAAATAATAGTTTCAATTTTAACAAATGTGCATTAGACACAAGGAGAAATGTGCTTGAATTGGTAAAGAGTGACCGTATTGAAAAAGACATCCATTGTTCTATTGATTATGATTTATTACAGGCACGTTTCGTCATACATTGATGTCATTAAAAAATCGGTAATTTTTTGTGTATGTGCCTGTGTTGCCATCCTAGCGTTTAAAACAAACAGCTTGTGATCGCAGGGACATTGATATAAATTTTATTTTTTAATTAGCATCGATGATGTTAAGATCAACACTGGACAAGTCATAATTTCTGATTCTGATTTTTTATTTACGTGCTTATTGTTAAACAATGTGTTCTTGTACAAATCATGAAACAATTGTTTTCAATTTTACTGCTACCAATACCTTTAGCCGCTTCTAGCTATCATATGCCACAATATACATGTCAGACCCTAATCTTACAAATTCAGAATACCCACAGCTTTGTCTTTCATGTTGCGTAATACTTTCTTGGTGGCTCTACCTTACACTTTATAATCTGTAGGATAATCTGAGATATCGAGTCCACTTATGCCCTGCTCCCAGTCGTTACAAATGTCGTTTATCTGTATTTTAAATACTCGTACACTGTCCGTAGATGAATAGCAAAGAAGCGTTTTCACCCTACTTGTTTTTAATACAGGCGTAACGAAATGTTACATGAGCGTCTTGCTGAGTTCTAATACCGAGAGCACAAATATCTGCACATGCAGAGCGATTTTAATTTGTAATAAATGACCTGCATATTCCAAAAACATGACAAACGTAATATTCTTTATTGCTTTGCTTTGTGCACTAATTCCACTGTCATTTGTTTATTTAAATAGTAACATTAACAAAATGGTTAACATTAATATTAAATTATAATCATCTAAATTTATAAACTGACATCAAATACAGTTTTACATACGTAGATTCAACTGGCGTTATCTAAAATTCTGCATAACTTGTTTCTTTACCTGAAACTCAAGATAATATCTCAATAATTGTATTTAAGATATCTTTAAGTTACATTTATCGTATCTGAAGTTCCATTCAAGTTAAAAAGAATTTCACTGCTAAATATACATAAATATTATCAAAATTAATGCATATGACTTTGTACTCTATTAAATTCGGTTTTTATACTGTTTTGATTTGTCATTAAATAATGTGTGATGTCAAATCATATTTAGGCATGATATAAATTTTTTAGTTGTATCAAACATTGCACAGTAGAAATTATTTTGTAGCAATATTTAATTGAAGTTGTACAATGCAACTTACCATGAAATATAAAATTGAATTCGCAGTTTTAAATATGGCTTAGCAAATAACTTCCCTCGTGCTATCTGGCAATAACAGACCTTGTAACATTTTTTCACCGTCAAGGTCGACAGAAAACACAACTAAACATGCTGTCATCGGTATCAGTTTTACAAAGTTCTAAAGGTATAGAAAGTCATACCTTCCATTTTGTGTCATCTAAAAATGTTACTTATCTTGGACCTATCTTGGACAATTTACTTCAAAGCCCACAGTGTTTTTTTACATTGTTTGGTATCACAAGCAACAACGTTATACTATCCATTAACGTGCAGTTTGCATTCACTCATTTTATTATTTATTTACACCACCTCAAAACGAAAATCGCATAATATGGGATTGGTCAAGCGAGTTTTTGGATTGGTGACACGTATAAGTCAAACAACCTAGTCAACAGAACGTCCAATCAGAGAATAATTTGCAAGGCAGGGGCAGGACGAGACGAATGAGCTCACCAAGAGAGGCATCTGCTGCGCTTTAGTATTTGTTTAATATAATAAAAATATCTTTGCCACAGTGAGTGTCCCCCACGTTTCTAAAAACCTACCGTGTAAACACTGGGACGATGGGAAAACGTTGGGTTGACTTTGGATCAATGTGTTTATCTATGTTTATAGAAGTGGAAACAACGTTCCACAGCGTTTTCCACACTGGACAGACGTCCGTTGTCCTGCGTCTAATAAACCTTGTGTAAAGGTTGCAAATGTAAGTCGAAGCTATCTGCCGATGTGCAGACGAAAACGTTTGATCAAGAATTGCCATTGAGACAGCGACAACCTTCCGTCACAGTACCCACACCCTGACGTCATTCGATAACACAGATTATACATGAAGATGATTTACATGAAGATTTTTTTAAAGCTTACGGAAAGCGTTGCTGCGCGATTCTCAGATTGAAAAGACATTGGATAAACAACGTTGTTAGATGTCGGTTATGGTCGCAACCAAAACGCAACTTTCTCCAAAGTCTAATCAACACCTTTAGTGTGACGTACCTACCGCTTAGTAATGATACGGGACACAGTCGACACTGCCTCGCCACGTGACAACCGATAAGCCTGGCATCACAATCTGCCTAAAAGTACCAAAACCTTTGGTCGCAATATATATCTTGCCCAGAAATGACAATGGCGATTTTAAGCTCACCGCTTCCCACGAATCTTTGAATTGATCACTTGAGTTCTACAGAACGTGTATTTCTCGGCGGCACTTCTCCTACGCTAGTGCACGTTGAAACCACATTTCAGCGCAAGTAGTTTGTTGGTAATAACTGATTAATGAAAGTATGGAGAAGTGAAATATGGCAACACTTAAGATAACTCCCATGGAGCCCTTTTTCTGTCGGATAAGCAACTATCCACCTCGAAAGACCTGAGCAAATCCGACGACACCTAACATGAAGACACATCATAACCAGAATAACTTTTTAGAATATATCATGAAAAGCCTTACTGTAACCTTCCCGAACTCAAAGACAAACAAAGAAGTCGACTACTGCATTCGTCGAGGCCGCCACAGGGTCGATAACTCTATTCATGCAACAGGCTTGAAAAAGATGCCAATGTCACAGACGGACAGTAACTTAGAGTAACCACAATCGATATCTCTCAGCGGTAACAGGGAGAGCCTGCCACGACGCTCCCAGTACAACGCGTTGAAACTCCTGAAAATGGCACCTGTCCACATTGACGACCAGAGGGCGAGAAACATATAACAAACTTCCCTTATTTTGAAGCACAGAGAGCGATGAGCTGGTTTGTGCACAGGAATATGAAGATAAACATTTGAAAGTTCCTCCGAGACGGCCCACATGTGTCGACGTGATAAGATGTGAAGCGGCCATTTTGAACGACCACTCGACTTTGTAGTACAAGAAAGACGCAAAACCCATGAAAAGGCGTAAAATCCGGAAAAATGTAAAACCCATGGATGCCTAGACGCACCTTTTCTGCTGTTTTGAAGTTTTTTAATCATCGTATTTAACGCAATTTGCTTTTCTGGTTGTTGTTCGTACGAGGTAACTAGAGAAGGAAGCTTGGCCACCGGCGTAAGAATTTGTTGCGGCCCGTCGCAAAAAGTAAAAGATACCCCCATTCCAACCGGCAAATCACCTTTTTGGGAGCCTCGAGCATCTGCCAAGCTTCCCGTTAAATCTTTACGCCGTCCTCATAGTGGCCTTTTGATTTGATCCTTGCCGCGTCAATAGCTTCTTTCAACAACGCAGAGGAAAGAGCTCCAACTGTCTACGGTGCAAACACACTTTTCGCACATCTCTCGGTGCTCTAATGTTTGGGTGCAGCAGAGCCTCATTAGTTTGTATGAGTCCGACGAAGTTGCCACTACTGAGTACACGGTCAAACAGCGAGTTAGTGTTGGGAACGAAGAATTTGCACAACTTGTGTATAACGGCATCTCGAACGCAGACAGTACGCAAACTGTGTTATCTCCTCCAACTATCTAAACTCCCTTTCGGATAATGGCATACTTCATTCTGTGTTGTTTGAAACCATGGACCTATAATTTATTCGGTACGCCAGAAGAATTTGAAGTTAGTCGCCATTTGAATTAAACGTTGAAGTCTTGGCGCTAAAAAGTTTGGAAGGCAACAGACGCGACCAAGGCCGAGGCTTCGTAGTTTGGCACGCTTGCAATTCTCAAAGCACCTTTATAATACAGAGAGCCGTGGATAAACCAATAAAGGTTTTCCTTAGTTGTGGTTTCGACTGCGCGACTAGACAGAAAGATAGTTTGAAAACTAAAGTAACTGTCTGCTTATAACTTGATAATATGTCTGAAAGAAAGCTCCGAGGTGTGAATTCGGAGGTCAGTCTATCTTCTCATTCAACCGGGGCAAAGTCCAACCGTGGTGGATTAGCTGTAGGGACGGTGCGAAGCGGCATGACATGCTCAGGATTCATAAAACACGGCAAAGCCGGATACGTGGCCATCACTGGAGTAGAAGTTGTTGACATAAACCGAGCAATCCGTGGTGGGGCGCGAGTCGTGAGATGCTGCGGTGACGGCACCGATAGCTGAATAATAGCACCGATAGCACCGGCGCGGCGTATCAACTTCGCCTTCTGTGACGTTGGTTTCCATAATGAAGTCGCTAACATCGGATAGGAAGACACTGGAGTAGCAGAAATAGATTGTAACGGCATATGGATAGAAGGCGTTGAACGCACAATACATGTTTTCATCGCCAAAAGAACATCGATCTGATGAGGGAAGAAGGACCACCTTAGTCACAAGTCTGCGCTTCTAAAGATATCAGTCTCCGATTTATCAATTGCAGTAGTGTCAACGGACGACGAAGGGTGTTGAGAAGTCGTTGGCCTTTCGTTCTTTGTACGCCACAGACTCCGAATTAATTCTCTTTGCTGTAACAAAAATGACAACAATGACTCATCAAGGTGTATGCGCTGGTTCAATTTATTGCCGAACATGCAAGTATCTAGAAAGTGAGAAGTGATCGAGTTGTCCATACGCTGCGTGGTAGACCAGCGACAGCCAAGACCCGTGGCCTGCAAGACCCGCCCCATGGTCAAGCCGTGACAAACACTACCCGTCATGTTGACGACCGGATGGGAGTCGTGACAGTCACGATCCGTGGTGTGCTTGATCGAGATCTGGTCGATCTGCCAGATCAGTAACCGAACATGACTACGGTAATGTGACAAAGACACACATGAGTTACGATACGTTAACGTAGCAGCTGACAATATGGCAACACTGACAACAGCGTACGTGAAGCAACCACGCCCGTAACTGTGACGGGTGGCTATTGAAACGAACCCGACACGTGCTTATCACGTGATCGTGACTATGTTAAGAAGAGACTCATAACTTTAGCAACTTCGTGTAAAAAATCCTTCGCCCACTGAAACGCGCCCGTGGCAAGGCAACCAGAAAACCTTCGTGCAATGATACAGGGGCAATGCATTTGAGACGTGGCCTTTGCAGCAGCCAGACACAGTGTAAGATGTCGGACCCGCTGCTTGTACGTCACATCTGTGGCAACCATGTGGAGGCTCTGATTGTCGCTCTAAAGGTGGTAACAGGTGGCTCCACCATTGCAGAAATCACCAAAGTCAGCAAAGCAAGATGAACTGAATGGTATACTTAAGCACACATCTAAATATTACTAATATAAAAAAGTACGCAATTCACCTTGAGTTTGATCTCAAGAAATCGAAGGTACAGTAAAAGCAATAATTACATACTGTTACTCATCTGTCACACTAGATCTGTAGTTAAAGAAGTATTGCAATAACAAGTTCCTTTTGTATGGAATCGTTGTCGTGTACCAGAACATACAGGCAAGGCCAAAAAGCATCCATTTATTGAGTAAACTACTTATAAAAAAGCTCCCAACCACAAACAGTTCAACAATAACGCAATGAAATACCACCAACAGTGCAACATTTGGAATGAAATAATTTGGATACTCTTTTAAGATGCTTCGATCAGTGTGTAGCAGTAGGATAACACAATAGATTACGTGTATTAGGTAAGAGCAAAAATTGACTGGCTTTAAGTGTTTTATTAATTATTTGTTAATACTCCTGTCAAATGGTCAAAACTTTATATCAAAGCCATAAGCGTTTTGCATCTAACCCGTAAACAGTCAGATGTCCGTCCAAAAGACGTTGATGTGAGTTTGAGATGACGACCCAACCAATTCGTAACAAAGAACCATGCTGTAATAGAGCTTCGATAGAATAAGATAAACAACGTTGCTTTTGCCACCAAAACTCGACTTTAACCGACACCTAACGAACGGCATTGAGGCAACGTTGAATAGACTGCGGATTAATAGATGTCGGATCAACGTCGGCTTTTGGCTGTTTGTGGAAGTCGAAATAACGTCTACCATCCAACGTTGGATAGACGTCGATTATCCTATGTCTAATCAATGAAAACGCAGAAATTGGAAATAGTCGGAACAACATCTGACAACAAGGTTGACAAGTCGACCCGATCAAACCACAACATTCAATCTGATTGTGCTCTGGTTATTTCTTGTCGAGACCATAGATGAACGTATAACCAACGTCTTTGACACAATGTTGGGAAGCTTTTGGTGGCAATTGCGAACTTTTGTCGACTTTGCATAGACTCGAAAAATTGGTCAGAGGTCAGACTTTTAACCATAAACAATCTTCTTGTGTAGTAGGTACCGGAAGTGGTAGCGGCGAGCTATTATGTTCAGTAGTTATTTTCGTTCTTATCTGAGACTGATTCTTTTCGGTAAATCAAGTTATTTTAGTTGTACCTTACTGAAGCTCTTTAGAAGGGATCCCGATAATCTTAGTTGGTATTAATATATTTTGTGACGTATTAGATCGTGACTCCGTTAGTTTGTCTGTTATGGAGACTTCCGTTTGGTATACCATCTGTGGAACGCTTGTAGGGGCGACAGTGTAAGCTAGAGAGACAGAAATAGAAAGAGAGGAACTGCCTCTGGATTATGCATTCCCTCTCTCCTAGGTTTTTATGTAATATTAACTAGTCGAGTCGGTTGACGTTATCGGCCATAGTCTGTTATTGGTGTTTACGTCCTTTTTTCCTTCAAGGGGTGTGGCTCAGAAATCCATGTTCTAGAAAAAGTAGAGGCAGCCACGTATCTCCGATGGCTGGAGCTTACCCTAGGCGCTGGCTCCTCATACTCGGAAGGATTAGAGTCTTCCCAGTTGATTGCTTCCCCCAAGTGTGCCCATTAATTGGGATGCGGCTTCTGGATCGGTTGGACCCATGAAGGCATACTCTTGTTCAAACCTATGTTCTGCGCAGAGCCATGTTGGTGATAGTTCCAACCGTGTTATTTTGTTTTAATCGGCATCGTTTTTCTTCTTATCGGTTATGTTATTTGGTTGTCAGTTAAGTTATTTGGTTGTCGCATTCTGACGTTTACATAAAAAGTATAGTTCGTTATTTTAAGAAAAAAGTGAAACATTTTCACACTGGGTGTGTGCTTCTTGTAAAATATGAGATAAGCAAACGCTTTTCAGAAAACTGTCGCTTTATTTCGTAAAATGCTTTTTTTACGAGAAGAGCGTAGCTCGCATTATACACCTTCAGACTTTTGATACTTTTGATACTTCAAACCCTCAAGACCCAGGTCATCGGGATAAAAGGGAAAGTGATACTTACATGTGTATTTCCAGCCTAATTGATCTCCAATAGTACCAAATAAGGTAATGTTGGTAGCCTTTTGTTTACATAACGCCCAAGTACATCTAGAAAAGTTTCATATTCATATTTGTGGGTTGTATTCATGCGAGATATTATCGTCAAATGCATCTATTTATACTGCCCTTACATGTGGTTTTTGACGTGTGAAAAGCGTCCGTATTGTAATTGGGACACTCATCGAGTTGTTGTGGTTCGTTGAAGGAGGTCGGTCAACGTTGGGCAAATTATAAATGCTCAATGGTTTATTTTTCGTAAATTGGTTATCAGTCAGCTGGTGAAGTTTGTAGACTAAATAGCGTTCGACGAGTGCCAGCAACCATTCAACCATGAAGTTTGTGGTAAATAGCACCCGAAGGACATGAAAATCAAGAGTTCTCAGCCACAGTCTCACTGTATTTGAAAGTCGATCCAGCAGCAACTGCAAGGTATTTTGACTAAAAAAATCCCCATTTAAAATGGATTTTTATTCAGTTGCAGCTGTATATCCGGATCGAACGCTCAGCGATAGATTCCCTAAAGAAAAAATATCCCTAATTCGGCAACTGCGGGAATAAGATTCCCTCCCAGATTTCTACCATACATACAAAACCTATAACACATGAGTATTTATCAAAATCATATCAGTAATTATCCAACTCATCACTGAGTATTAGTGCTTTCGGTACATCTTGGAGATTTTTGCTTCTTAAAAATGTACTCCGGTTTTAATCCAAGAGATTTTACATGATTTGTGATTAAGCTTAATTACGCATATTTTATCAGCCATTTAGGTAAAAAGTCTGTCTTAAATGTGCTCAGATTTTCGTGCTGCAGCAGCAGATAATAGTATCGAAAATGTTAATCTACAAATCCGATTGGTTCAAGTAGTTACTGGGTAAAAATATTCACTAAAATAAATTAAGCTCTACAGCGGCGGGAGAGGGCGGTAGGGTTTGTGCAAGATATTGCAAAGTGGGAGGGGTCTTTTTTGCAGCTGCACCAATACAGGAGATGTTTTGCTGGAGTGATTTTAGGGGAATTTTTTCCTTGATTCCGATAGACACCTTAATAGACACCTTAATAGATACCCCAATAGTCTTAAATCTCTGTTTTAAATCTCAGAAATCTAGCGAATTACTGAATTACAAAGTGGTTCGCCACTACAGTCTCCTTTCAGTAGACAACTGCCATAATAATTACTGAGTTAAAATGAGTCACTAATTCATGTTAGAAAAGAAAAATATTTTGAAAGTAAAACTGTAAAAGAAGACTGGATAAATCGAAATATATTTGAATTGTTCCATGGCACAATTTGGGAACGTGACTCAGGTGCTCCTGGAGGTGGTCATTGGGATCCTGAACAATGTTTCTCCCAGCATTCCAGACAGCAAGTGGCACGTTATTCACAAAACACATTTTCATGCTGTCACTAGATCTCATTTTGTCGCATGGTGTTGTTTCCTTCATATATAAGGTGCCTTGATTTTGGTTGCACATTGCTGTTGGACCAAGTTTTTAATTTACAAATATTTTTTCTCTCAATATTTTATGTTTTATTTAAGGCTTGTCTGTTACTTTCAAAGTGCATTTCGTTTGATTCATGCATCTGTAACAGAGAGAATGCGTGTGGGAGAATGAGTATGTGTCGGAGAAAGATACAGAGAGAGAGAGAGAGAGAGAGAGAGAGAGAGAGAGAGAGAGAGAGAGAGAGAGAGAGAGAGAGAGAGAGAGATTAGTACGAAGAAGCTAACAAACATTTTGAGGTCCTTAATATCTCAGTGGAAACTTCTGTTATATTTCCAACCCTTGAATTAAATTTACGATTCACTGAAGTGGTATAAATGAACAGCTTTACTAAGTAAATAAACAACAAAATGGGTCAGGCGAAATGTAATTTTGACAACAGTGTATTTTCCTCGGTGTTGTTTTGCATAGACGTAACCAAATTCGGCGCACTCACAAGTAAGCCGAGATTGAAGACAACCAAGAAACAAGATCATTTCTTGGTCATTATTCTGATTGTTTGAAATCCGGAAATTAACCTATTTTATGAGAAAGACTACCCTGGCATCAAAACCATCCCGGCAAATCCTCAATTATTTTTTTAGATATGCTTATTTTATTTACGTAATAAAGAATTCCCAAAATTAAAAATAATTTCTAAAAAAGACTTCTTATGTGAATCCGCACATAATTTAATTTAATTAATTTAATCTAATTTCCGGCGTGTTACCTTAAACCATGCGTTAGTTTCAGCGCCCTAGAGTAAACCACGTGTTATTTTTGGTGTCCTGGAGTAAATCACATGTTACTTCTGTCTACCTAATGTAAATCTCCTAACATTACTCGAGAAACTCACAGAACTCAATGAATAGCTCAGTCAACAACGATAAGAAATACCATATTAGGGAAGTGGAGGATCAGTGCTGATGGGTGGTTGACGAGGAAGGGGGTTTGTGGTTGCATGGATTGTTAGGATCGCAGCGGTGGTGGCAATGCCACTGGGGTTGTTTTTGTGGCTACGTGGGTGTGTTATTGGGGGCAGTGGTGCGGATAATGCCGAGATGTTGGGGTTGGCGTTGTGTGGGTGTGTTGAGAGCGCAGCATGGTTGTGGCGGTAATGGCGAGGGAGTGGGGTTGAGGGTGAAAGGAAAGACACAAAGATCGCTGTACAGGAGTGAGATTTACTCATTCTCCGCCTCTGCTTCAGGCAAATGTCTTAAGAAACATAGACCTCACTTCATAAATTTATATAATTGGGAGTCACTAATGCCGTGAGTAATGCCGTATGCGGCAGGAGTAAAAGTTAACACATGTAAGGGTGTTAAATTTAGTTATTTTAACAATCAGATATGGATAAATGTTGTATCTATTTACTGTATTTTGTATCAAAATTACTATTTTTCACTTGTAACTTTTTAGAGTTATAATTTTTAAAAAGTAACTTTTTAGCTTTTGTGGATAATTATATTATGAATCTGTGTTATGTACTTGTGTCATTGCAGAAGTCTATAGGATAGAAAGTACAGAAGTACTTTTTTTTCAAACAGTATGCTCACGTTGATCGCCTGTAACGTGTTTTGCCTTTTCTATTCTCTGACTTCATCAAAATATCACTTTTTACGGTTTTAAGAAAACCGTTAATTTTCAAAACCTTGCCACTGTATCATCAGTAGATACTACTGCAAATCGATCGTATAGAGGTTCTAATAAACAAAATGCCCAGACTCAAAACAAAGTCGTCTTTAGTAATTTTTTTTAATAAGCATACCAACAGTCCAAAATAGAACCAAGTTTCTTAATTGCGATGTACTTTACTGTCGTTTGGTAAGAATAAAAGCAGGCGCTTTAAATGAAATTCTGTTAGACTGCGAAGAGTCGGTCTTATTTCTACAAGAATTATAATGGCCGAATGCCCGTTGGTCGGATAGTCGTACAGAGAAAAAGCCCCACTGATGAGCACACGTTTATTCGTTAATTCTCTTAACGTCTCAAGTCAACTCAACTCAACTCAACTCATCTCAACTCAATTCAGCTCAACTCAACTCAGCTCAACGTGGAAAACTAGAACAGATTAAAAAAAACAATCCTTACGATTTGGAAACTACGAACACGTTTATATCACGCTTTATAAACCATTTATACCCTTTACGCGTTCGTTAAAAACAATTTAAAACCTTACAAAACCGTGATGTTAAAACATCGACATTTACCTTTATTTAGACGCAAAGGAAACCTTAAAATCTTAAGATGGGCTTGCGATTAAGGATCTAATATAAATAACGTACCTTTTGGCCCTTATTTATTCTTAAAACTTAAATATATATCCGACATTTTTAGATCACAATTCACACACATATGTCGACACTTCAACGTCTATCTGCATACTGAACTGTTTTGGTAAGCGGCGCGATGAACGTTCAAAAACACATAAAACAATGTTACCGCAAATAATCCCGCGTTTGCGACGTCCGTCACATGGCTCTCCAAAAATTTAAAGGATTGCCTTAAATTTTTTAACTTTAATTAATAGTTCAGTTTCAGAGACGTTTACCAACATATTATACTTACAGTAGAACAGGACCGCATTCAGCAACAAAGCTGTGCGTATAATGTATGGTTATATGACTTCACTAATAATATGTGTCACAGTTTAGTCGTAAATACACACATACAGGTATTTCACTTCGTAACATAAACCCTGTGTACACTGCACAATTAGTCGTATCGGTTCGGAATGACGGATCGGTTCGGGAATAAAAACGGCGTTTTGCGACTGGCGCTAGGCAACAAATACAGTTCGCTTAACCGAGTCAAAGGAAGAATTCATAACACACACTTTCATGGGCTCTTCGGTGGAGGAATCCCTCGGTTTCCCGTCGTGGATTCGTGCAACAAGATACATTTGTGCACGGGTCTTTCTAACACGGATTGCTGCTTTGTTCTTACTCCATGATGATTCATGTGTTGATCTGCCACTCGTACTTTAACCGTTCGCACCTTTCCATCCGCGGAGGGATATGTGTCCTCAATGATTGCAATTGGCCAAGTATTGCGTGGCAGTTCATCTTCCTTGAGTAAAACGATGTCGCCTTTTGTCATGTTGCGTTGTGGGTGCGTCCATTTTTGACGTTTCTGTAGCTCGGACAGGTATTCTGCTTTCCACTTTGCCCAGAAAATGTTTACTACATACTGCACCCTCCTCCACCTTTTTGTCGCGTATAGTTCTTCTTTGACGGTAAAAGTTCCAGGTGGAGGCAACACGACTTTGGTTTTCATTGTAAGAAGTTGGTTCGGTGACAAAATGTCGGAGAATGGATCATGTAAGTGATCTAATGTGAGTGGGCGACAGTTCACGATTGCCATAACTTCGTAGAAAACCGTTCTAAGGCAGTCGTCATCCAGTTGAGTGCCCACTTTGTCCAACATCGGTTGAAGAACACTTCTTACAGTACGAATTTGGCGCTCCCAAACCCCGCCCATGTGAGAAGCACTTGGGGGATTCATCTTGAAGTCAAAATAGTCACAATTTGCGTTCAGTAGAAAGTCTCGTACTTTGCTATGATCCATACTGGCTATCTCCTTCTCTAGGGCGTTTTTGGCACCTACGAAATTGGTTCCCCTGTCACTACGAAGATGCCGTATTGGTCCCCGAATCGCTATGAAACGACGAAGTGCGTTAATGAATGCGTCCGTGTTCAGCGACTCCGCTACTTCAAGGTGAATTGCCCTTGACGCCATGCAAGTAAATAGGGCACCGTACCGTGGAACCTCGCTTCGTTTCAATTTTATATGGAACGGTCCGAAGTAATCCACGCCGCAGTATGTAAATGGAGGCACATCTTCCATTCTGTCTTCGGGCAGTGGTGCCATCTTTTGATACTCTAAGCGGCCGCGATATTTTCGGCATATGAGACATCCATGTATTATCCTTGAGACGACAACCTTGCATCCAATGATCCAGTAACCACTTTCACGAATTGCATTCATTGTTGATCCTCTCCCTTGATGCCCTTGACTGTGGATGTATCTCGCTATCAGTGTTGTTATATGGCTGTTCTTGGGAAGAATAACTGGATGTTTCATTTCTTGAGGGAATTGCGATTTATTTAGTCTTCCACCGACTCTCAGTACACCGAAGTCGTCCATAAAAGGATCCAGTTTATCCAGAAAACTTCCTTTCTTGAACACTTTGCCCTTTTGAAGGCCAGCAGCCTTTGTTTCGAAAGCATTTTTCTGTACTGACTTGATTATTTCCCTCTCAGCGTCACGGAGCAGTTGCACATCAATATCAGGATTTGGCTTGTGCGCTATGCTAGGAGCAGTTCGATAGTGCAAGAGCTTCTTGTACAACAGGCAGTACGCCACGGCTTTCCGTAGAGTCTGCCACGATGAGAATCTTGCCCAGCGTTCTTCGATTGCCGTGTTCTGTATATCCGTCACAGCAGCTAAGTTGTGTATCCGTTTGAGGTTGGGATCTGTTGGTGAAACATGAGGAGTTACGGTAGAAGCGGTCACTTCATGTTTCCAAAGAAACTCCGGTCCGTTTAGCCATCTGCTGGTCTTAATCAGTGTGCTGGCTTTCATTCCTCGAGATACACAATCTGCTGGGTTTTCTTCCGAGCGAACGTAGTGCCATTGTTCTGGCTCGGTAGTGTCTCTGATCTGTTGAATGCGGTTAGCAACGAACACGTGAAACCTCTTGGCGTTGCTGCTGACATAACCCAGGACAACGGTGCTGTCTGTCCAGAAAAATTCTTTGTCGATTTTGATTCCCAGTTCTTTGTTTAGGAAGTTGCTTACTTTGACAGATAAAACCGCGGCACAGAGTTCAAGTCTTG
Source organism: Protula sp. h YS-2021 (assembly GCA_949752745.1). NCBI lineage: Eukaryota > Metazoa > Annelida > Polychaeta > Sabellida > Serpulidae > Protula > Protula sp. h YS-2021. The sequence goes on along the minus strand of OX457025.1, from coordinate 13,889,979 downwards.
GAATAGTCAGTTGTTTTACAGGCGCAACTCTTGCCTTGGCTAAGACGAGAGTACAGTGCACTGTGCTGTTGGAGTCGACCATTCGAAGATAGGTGCATTGCCCGTACCCAACTGTACTGGCATCACAAAAGTGATGCAGTTCTGCAACCTTGACTTCGCTGAAGTTATCTGGTTTGTAGCAGCGTCGTATCTTCAGTGTTTCAAGTTGAAGAAGTTCGCTTTTCCAAGCTTCCCATCGGTCTACAATTTCTTGCGAAAGTGTTGAGTCCCAGTTAAGACCTTGTTTACAGGTGGCTTGTAGAATAGCTCGTCCTTGAAGAATGACAGGAGCTAAGAAACCGATCGGATCGTAAACTGAACTCACAGACGACAGAATTCCCCTTCGTGTAGGTGGGCGATTCTGGAGTACGATTCTGAACTGAAACACATCATTGGCAATTGACCACTCGATCCCAAGCGTTCTCTCAGTAACATCGTAGCCTTTTAGGAGGTTCAGGTTTTGCAGTCCTGTTGCCCGATCAGCCTCTGAAATGGCTTCCATGACCACCGCGGAGTTGGAAGCGAACTTGTGCAAACGAATTCCACTTTTCGCACAAAGACCTTGACTGTTTGATGCCAACTCGATTGCTTTATGGTCCGTCTCTACCGACGCCAGCCCATCATCTACGTAGAAATTGTCTCTGATAAAATCTGCGGCTGCGCTTCCGAACTCTTCTTCACCGAAATCAGCTGCCGAAGTTGGAACATCCTGGAGATGATTTGGCACCGAACAAATGAACAGTCATTCGGAATTCTGTTGGTGGTTCACTTAGATTATTTTCCCACCACAAAAACCGCAAGAAATCTCGATGACTGGGACACACTTTGAACTGATAAAACATTTGTTCTATGTCACACGTAAGTGCGATCATCTCCATCCGAAAACGGCAAAGAATTCCAAGTAGTCCATTTATTTGATCAGGGCCTTGTAAAAGCATGTCGTTGAGGCTCACCCCACCATACTGCGAACTCGCATCGAAAACTACCCGTATCTTTTTCTTTTTAGGGTGGTATACACCATGGTGGGGCAGATACCACATTTTCTCCGGTGGGGAAGTTTCATCGCATTTCTCGGCAAAGCCCTTGTTAATTACGTCGTTCATGAATTTGACATAGTCGGCGCGGTATGCGTTGTCCTTGAGTAATTTCCTTTTCAAGCTTTCAAGTCTCTTTTCTGCCAAAGCTCGGTTGTTTGGAAGTGCTGGGTCTTTGTCGCGGAATGGCAGAGGCATTTCAAAGTGTCCTTTTGGTGTCCTTGTTATGCGGTCGTTTAGGATGGTCAGAAACCTCTGGTCTTCCAACGAGCGTTTGCTGTCTCCAAGGTCACTATTGTCAATAAACTCAATGTCCATCAAATTGCTCACGTCGATCGGGTTGATAATTTCCTTTACTTTGGCTGCCTTTATTGAGAATGCCACAGAATGCCGGTCCGTACTGATCGGAGCATGCACTTCCTTAGTGACAATTCTGTGGGTGGTAGCTACGTCATTCTCGTTCTTAGAAGAATGATCGAGGATGCCAACGACTCCCCATCCTAGGTCAGTGCGTTGGCCATATGCTTCTTCGCCCGGAGCTGGTATAACCTCTCTGGGCGTCAGAGCACGGGGGCAGTCATATCCCAAAAGCAGCCCAATTTCACAGTTTGATACAGGCATTAAGTCACCAGCTATCCTGTGCAGGTGTGGAAATTTTATCGCCGTCTGCGGGGTTGGAATATGATTCCTGTTTGCTGGTATCACATCCTTTGTAAAGGCACTATGTATCGGAATCACCATCGAGCTGTTAAACCCTCTAACGCGTAAACCGGTGATTTTGTTGCATGGTAGCACTTGATTTTCCGAAGACAACGTTGATAGTAGAAGCTGTGTCTCAGGGCCGTCAACGCCCAATTTTTCGCATATGCCTTTGGTCACGAAGGTGGCGTCGGATTGTGTGTCAAGTAGCGCATAGACGAGAACTTCCTTTTCCTTCGCATTTTTGTGTGATAAAAAGACTGGTATGATCATCGTCGCCTTATTAATGCTCGACACGCTCGCGGAGTGACTCGTCACGGCTTCTACGTTTTCCCCTTTGGAATTACCTTTTAACTTTGTCCAATCGTTGTCATGGAGGGACGTTGGATGTGGTTTACCGCATTCTTTGCATCTCTTCTTGTATCTGCAGTCCTTTGCAAGATGATTCGGGTTTAGGCACGCGAAGCATAACTTGTTAGACCGCGCGTATTTGCGACGGTTCTCAATATTTAAAGCAAGGAATCCTGGACAGTCGTCAACATGATGATCTTTCTTGCACTTAAAGCAAGGACGCCGCTTGCGAGCTTGTTTTGGATCTTCCGTACTCTTGCCGGTCTTATCGGTCTCTGCTACAGCCTCCATTTTTGCATCTGGAGCTTTCTTTATTCCTGACAAGAACGATTGTTTCCTTTCCTTGAATGCTGGTCCTTTCCCGATACCTTGACTCTTGTCTTGAGTGTCCTTGAGAGCTTGAAAAGATGTAACTGGATCGCAAGCTATCTTGGCCTCTTTCTCGATGAAGTCAGAAAATTGCTCAAACGACGGATAGATGCCTCTGAGCTCCTTCTGGTCTTGCACTATTCTTGACCATCGAAAGACCAGAGCGTCCGGAAGTTTCCTGAGTATAATCTGGTTCTCTCGGGCATCATCTAGTATACGCAGATTCAGGTTGCTTCTCTTTGCCGACTGGCACTGCTTCAGAAAGTCAGAAAGTCTTTGCAACGCGGAGCCATCCTTGTTTGAAACCTTTGGCCATTCAAGGAGCTTCTTTCTAAAAGCTGTCGCGATGTTAAACGGATCGCCAAATCTCGCATCCAATCGATCCTTTGCTTCCGTATACGCCATGTCTGAGCCCTCCAGGAGAAAACCGTGGATACACTCCTTGGCTTCACCAGCCACATAACGTTGCAGATAATACAGTTTCTCTGCTGGAGCGATATTCTTCTGTTCGATAAGAAGTTCGAACGATCTCTTCCACATGTTGTACTCCAAGGGATTACCAGTAAATATGCCAGGTTCTGCTGAAGGCATTCTCGCTGTGGCAATCGCTCTGACAAGTTCACTTATATCGCTGTTCTGTCCATGTCCAGGCTCGTATGCTCGATTATCGCTTGTAACCCGGTATGGCGTTCTCCCTGTGGGTGTCGGAGCAGAGGCGAAAGGCATAGATGCACCTGGTCTTCTGTTATCTCGATCGGAACTCTCTGGCAGCCACGAAGTTTTAGCGTTGCGTGACATTGCCGGTTCCTTACCCCGTGACTGTGTGCCTGGAACGTTGGTCACAGGGTTACCATCAGGCCGCATGGAGGTCTCAGGAAGCGCTACGTCCTGCGTCACCAAATCTTGTTCAGATGCATGCTGTTCAATGAATCGCTCAACAACCGTAGTGTCTACAGGTAGCGAACGAAGAGTTTTTTCAATGTTACTATGTGCTGGATTGCTCCTTTTTTGGTAAGTTTGTAGCTTAGCGTTGGCAACGACCAGGTCCCTTTCAAGGGCTAATTGTTCTTGTCGTTGTTTCAGCTTCAATTGTCTCTCCTCCATTTCTTGATTGATTTTCATCCTTTGTTCTTCTAATTCGTGCTCCAATTTACGATACCTGAGTTGTGCAGAAATTTCAGCAGCACGAGCAGCAGCTTTCATTTCCATCACTGAAGACTTCCTTGAGAGTGCTGACGAACTTCTTGAACTAAGGGAACCCATTTCACACGCCAGGTCCTTTAACTTCGAGGCTACTTGATTTCCGATGTCACGGTGACGATCTAGCAACCCTTCTATATTCGTCCATGTACTGGGTTGAAGGCTATGCAGGTCATCAATTTTGTCTTTACAAACCTTGATGCAGGCTTGCAGAACATCCCAAGCTTGGCTGATTTCCGTTGTGCTTTCACAGCTAATTATCATGCACTCTAGTTCGTCGGCTTTGCGTCGCCATCGGTTGACTGCAGCTGATACGGCCTTTTCTTTCACTTCAACTTGATATTCAAAGCCCTTTTCCGTCATTGTACGCTGGCGAACTGATCGCATACTTGTAGACGTTTCATCCCTCTCCTCTGCGGGACTGGCTGATTTAATAACCGTTGAATCAGTCTTGCGAGCATCGCCTTGCTGTAAGCGCTGCTGTTGTGAAAGCTCCGATGAACTACATACAGGCGCAGTCGATTCAAGTTCATGGGATTCCTGTTCGATTTCCATTTTGTTCCTGTGTGTGTGTGTGTTTTTTTTTTTTTTTTTTTTTTTTTTTTTTGGAAAAGGAATCGGATTGGTTTATATCACATATTTAAATTAACACACATGAATCATAATTATTCACACGTAATAAAAATTCACCAGTACCCTGCATTACAAGAAAAATCGTAGACCTGTGTATAATCACTGAAAACACCACTTTTAGAAACATGAGGTCATGTACAAGACTAGTTATTTCAGTATACGCAAGCTCTTGTGAACCGTTGTAACTGTAACAGTTACCCAAAGATTTCCCTGGAACCCTTAAACACACAGAACTACAGCTTAATTTCAACTAAAAAACCACAGTTCAGTGTTGGTAAATGTGTCTTCGAATGGCGGTCCTTTGAGCTGCTCATTGCCGCCGAAAAGGGTGGTAGCAGGTTTGCGTTTGTTTCATCAACACGCGCGTGACCTAATTCGTGAAACGTCCTTGACCTGCGAACAGTCTGTCACGTATCCGAGAACTTTGGCCCACATCAATCAAACAGATATCGAAGGTAGTTTGAGTACACCGCCTCTCCTTTGATGTCACATCGGAGGCATTCAACACGCATCGTGTAAAGCGGGTGCCTGGATGCCGCCGTTCCTTTGAAGTCACATCGAAGGTACTCCAAAACGCATTGTTTAAAACAAGTGCCTGGATCACGTACCCTGGGAGACAGGGTACTCATACGTTCGTTTAACAGTTAGCGAAATAGGACACCGTTGACTTGGCACACTCGCCGTCCATTACACCAATGGCCTTGATTTAAAGAATCGATCGGGCATGATAAAATAATATCCATAATAGTCATAATGTTCACGCGGGTGTACTGCACTAGAGGTCCAGACCGTGGGTATGCTGATAGACGTGGAGGCTAAGTTTTCCACTATAATGGCCGAAGGCCCGTTGGTCGGATAGTCGTACAGAGAAAAAGCCCCACTGATGAGCACACGTTTATTCGTTAATTCTCTCAACGTCTCAAGTCAACTCAACTCAACTCAACTCATCTCAACTCAATTCAGCTCAACTCAACTCAGCTCAACGTGGAAAACTAGAACAGATTAAAAAAAACAATCCTTACGATTTGGAAACTACGAACACGTTTATATCACGCTTTATAAACCATTTATACCCTTTACGCGTTCGTTAAAAACAATTAAAAACCTTACAAAACCGTGATGTTAAAACATCGACATTTACCTTTATTTAGACGCAAAGGAAACCTTAAAATCTTAAGATGGGCTTGCGATTAAGGATCTAATATAAATAACGTACCTTTTGGCCCTTATTTATTCTTAAAACTTAAATATATATCCGACATTTTTAGATCACAATTCACACACATATGTCGACACTTCAACGTCTATCTGCATACTGAACTGTTTTGGTAAGCGGCGCGATGAACGTTCAAAAACACATAAAACAATGTTACCGCAAATAATCCCGCGTTTGCGACGTCCGTCACAAGAACTATGTCTTCAGTATCGGAGGTGAAGTTCGGATTCTATATGGAGATGCTCTCGATCGAACCATCTTCAAAAGCAGTGACACTCAATTCAAGTTTTTTGAACATATAGAAGTAGCTCTATCAATCTTCAATGTAGTTTTATGAGTAACAGCAACATGCCGGCCCGACCCGTTTGGCAAAAACGCACCCCAGGTTTAGACGAGGTCTCAGATTATGCACAAGGGCTAGCTGCCTCGAAGCATAACGTACTTGTCAAGGGTGACCTGAACCTACACCTTGTGAAACGAAATCACCATGACATAATTAGTGTTAAATCCATCCTCGAGTCATGTTACTTCATACAGATTATACCAGTGCCATGCACAATGGCGGTCATACCCTGGATGTTATTATTACCTCTAGGAGTGATTTAGTTTAAACCACGGAATTTCCTTTTGTATCAGGTGATTTTAATACAATTCTCTCTCACGTTGATAAACCCTCCCTTCGCGCAAAATAGTTTCGCTTAGATAATTTAACGACATTTGCTTAGATTTCTTTTGTAAGGATAGCGAGGAATCAGATTTCGGTGAATGTATGGATATTTCAGCAGTGGTTGAATCCTACGACAAAACAGTTAAAACACAGTAGACGCGCATGTGCAAGAAAATGGTATAGTGCTAATTACAGAAAAGGCAAAACAAAAATAATTTCAGTCTTGAATGTGACATGCGAAAATACAAGGAACAGTGTGGCATCGTATATAAACTCGGAGATGAATTCAAATCTACGTTTTTCACCAATAAGGTCCTGGAAACTGAACGTAATCAAATGCTGCTATTTAGTTTAACTAAATCATTCATAAACATGGGAAAACTTTCTGATCTGCCATCAGATGAGTTTCAGGATAGTTTACCCGACAGGTTTTGTGAATATTCCACTGATTAAATTGTCAAAATTTGCAATGACATATCCTACGAGCAATATAAGGAGGCTATATTTAGTCTTGGAACAGTCATCCTAAAAACTTACTCTGGCGAAATATTTTCCGCTTTTAAATCCGCCACTTCCAAAGAAATAAAAAATATAATTGCAACCTCATCTGATGTTACGTGTGCTTTGGACCATTTACCGTCATGGCTATTAAAAGCCTCCTCAATCTTTTCTCAATCATCTCACACAAATAGTTAATTTATCCTTGGACCAGGCGGAAATACCATCATCATTAAAACAGGCATTGGTAAAACCCCCATTGAAAAGTCCAACCTAGACACTGAAGTACTAAAAAACTACAGACCTGTATCCAACCTTTCATTTTATCCAAATTAATAGAGAAAGTCACAGCTTCTCTACGCTATGGTGTACCACAGGCCTCTGTTTGGTGCGCTGCTGTTTACAATGTACATCTCCCCATGAGTAAAATCACTTCAAAACACGGTGTCCGTTATATGGAAATGACAGTCAACTATACCTCAGCTTTGACCCCCGTTATTGCTATACCTCATTTCTAGAGAATCTCGAACACTGTATTATTAAAATTTAAGTGTTGGCTATCTATGAAACATTAAAATTGAACAATGATAAAACAGAACTAATTGTTTCAGGCTCTCGTTATTCGTTGAAGCTACTGTCTGATGGTCAGATAAGTCTCTCTAAAACTATCATAGCTTTCTTACGCCTTAAGCCACGAAGCAACGAGTTCATACATACGTGATTTCACGCCTGGACTTCGCATATTCGTTACAACACGGTTGTTCTGATTATCTAATTAACCGGCTACATGTAGTCCAAAACCATGCAGCCTGACTTATTCTTAAATCCGACAGATATCACAGTGCCAGAACCCTGCTGCAAGAACTCATTGGCTACCCATCGAAAAACAAACTATGTTCAAGTTGCTAATTTTAGCTCATAAAGCCTTACATTGCATGGCTCCACACTATATTTCGGAACTTTTTAGGTAAAACAACCCTCTAGAACCCTCCCATCTGGCAATATAAATCTGTTATATACACATAAAATTAGCAATAGCTGCGGAAACAGAGCCTTAGCAAAAAGTCGCTCACGGCTCTGGGAAGATTTTCGTAGCGAAGACTGCTTTTTCATATTTAAAAAGTAATTTATTACTCAATGGTTTTAATTTACTGTTTTAGCTTTATTCATTTTATGTTACACACCTCAGTATTAAATTCATATTGTTATGACTATTATTACAAGTCACAACAATGGTATACGGAAAAAGACCGTCTGGAGTATGCATTGTTGAATTTTGTTATTATTGTCCATTTACCTCATGCTATCATAACATATCTTACTATGAGTATAAATGCGCTAATTGAATATTTTACTATTACTATAAACGTGCTAACTGAATAACAGCAAAATATGATCGAGAATTGTTTTACGTGTTTTTAACAAATATATAAAGTTCTCTGCTTTTGCAATTGAGTTGACTGTTTCCGGGATTATTCTTGCTATTTTACATGGTACATGTTCCTTTTTAAATATTATTTTTGTATTAAAACATTTAGCAACTTTTCGATCTTGTTATGAAACAAAAATACTGTGAGAAGTAATTTGTAAATTACACTTTGTTTTCTGCTTCTTCATAGGGCACAATTTTATTTGTATTTTTCTTGGCATATGAAATGTCACTAAATATGTAACCACTGTAAGTCTTGAGAAATAAAAACTTCTTTTTGATATATATTAAAGTTACCAAGCGTCCAGTGTTTGCTCACTCGCTTGGTGGAGGTACAGGTGGAGGGAGGAAGTGTATATCTGAGGGGAAATCCAACTTTTCGCCCGCAGTTAACATCTTTTCTTATTGACATATATACAACCTACTGTCGCACTGCCGCCATTACATTACCGCCAAACCCGCACAACGTGCCACAATGTGCTCAGTACCACTTTTTTCTTATATAAGTCTTCTGTTATACCGTTATACTGTTATTTGCTTAACGCCATCGGCCACTTTTCTTTCGTTGAATCGGAAGGAAATTCACCGAAAAAATGCCTTGCCAACATTCCCAGTCCGACGTTTGACTGCACATTTCATTCGCGTGCTTTTTTAGATGACCTGCACACTTGACCGTTGCTTAAGCAGCAGGGGTTGGAAGGCAATAAACACAATTTAACAATGCTTTATACGCATTCGTTTGTTTAGGCTAAATGTGGAAGCATCCCGGTGCGCTGTTCAAACAGTCATTTGCATCAGAGACAGTTAAAATATCAGATAAGATTTCGAATTTATCATACAACAGGCCACATGCTTTCGAAGCCAAAACAACCGCTACGTGGAGTCATCACGAAAGCGTCTATTATGCACGCCTGTTTAAAATTAGAGCAAATCATTGAAAAATGTCCGCACAGGCTGCTAAAAAATCGATCGTTGATTTTTGACGAAAAAATAAAACTGCTGTTGTTGGTGAAAATGTGAGTACGTATTTTTTTGAGCGCAGTGTATCATAAGCAGTTGTAAAATTTTGTATTCAGAACTGTTTGCAGAACTGTTTGCAGTAAAATGTTAAATGCACACTCCTTTATAATACTAACCAGAACAAAGGTCATAAGATTCCCAAAATTGTGTTTTGTCATTGTAAACCTTTTCGTTATAACGTCGTTATTCTCCTGTAATGAACTATGGCGGTACCACGGAAGTGGAATGTGAAGATATATTTTTGAATTCAGCAACTCGAGTCTTCCGTTCGCCCTGTGTGCCATCCTACCACTTTGAGTCAGGCGGAGGGAGGACAGGAGGCAGAGGAGGGAGGGGGCTTGGCAGGTGAATGAGGTTCGACTCATCTTTGCAAACAGCAGTTAATAGAAATTAAATTTTAAACGCAATTCAATGCGTAATTTATTTACTCTTTACACGAATCCGACACAGCTTATAGTTATAAAGCTTATACTTTTATTTGTCATAGCAGCATATCTTCTGTTTTATGTGATGGGCTGGCAGCAGCAACAAATGCTTACATTTACAAATAGATATGTACGCTTGTGATGCAGTACTCGTAGTAGACGAAAGGATCATTTTTTATTTTTTCCGAGTTAAAGTTTTACTGAGAAAATAGAAAATTAAAAGTATAACATGACACTCATATATCAACGCAAATGTATACAGCTGCGAAGTAAAAACTGAATAGAAACCTTGCGAGAAGTGGCATGAACTTTTCGGTACCTTTTGAGCTTAGTTTTACGGGTTAGGATAATTTTACTTGATCTAGAGCGCATTGAATTCACAAGCATATAGCTGCATATGTTTTTGTGCCGTTGTGATGTGGCCATGTCGATTTTACTAAAATACTCTATGCAAGGTGGAGCATTACCGTACTCTAGTAGAAAGTTGTGCTCTATATTTTGGGGTGGAATTTTGCTCCTCGCCTTATAGACAACGCTACTGTTTCGATGCTGGCAGAGTGTTTCTTCTACGATGCTTGACGAAAGTCGCACTGTCTACAGCTACCCAACATCGAAAAATAAGCGTTGTTTTGCTGCATGAATTACAAAATCCTGCCTATGATATTTTCGTATGAAACAGTCGCAGGCGTATGTTTTATGGCACGTTCATTAAGTAAAAGAAGGCGAAATTTCCACTAACTTGAAATTGGTTGAAACAAAGCATTCAAACTAGGTAAACTTTCGATACCCAAGATTCTAGACAAGATTTTTACCCAAATATCTTGACTACTATATATAAAGTGTCATTTTAGTCAGCATTACAGTCATGCATCACCGGGAAAAGCAACTTGATTTGCCTCGCGGTCAGCGATTTGTAGTACACCAACGTTCAATATTCCCCAGAATGGAAGAGCAGCCGATCAAAGCAGGTGTTGGACAGTTTCGAGAATGGGCAAAGAAAACGCCCCTGACAGCCAAGACTGCAGGGAAGCTCATAAGGGAGAACTTTTTTCACTTGGATAGCCTCTCCTTTGTGGACAAGGCTGCCTTAAAGACTCTAAGACTAACATTGCCTCCAGTAGCATATCCTTGAAGCAGCAGAAAGCAAGATGAAAGATAACGACGGCGGCGAGTGAAGCTCATCCACCCCAAGCATATACTGTTTAAAAAGTCATGAAAATACTCAAGAACAGGCGCCGGGAATGCTAATTTTTCAACACCTGGACGGTTGTTTCTTGGTTTATCTGGAGAGAGCCCAGACCCATCTTCAAACCGTAATTCTTGTAAGACGTACGACTGGTGAACATTTCAGAATCAGAAGAACAATCGGATATAGAACTGGTCACAGTATTCTTCACAGAGAAAGGACAGGATTGATCTAACAAGCCGTCCAAGTCTCCCTAAGGGCACCTGGCCACCAAAGTTGGCATCAGCGCCTGCTCTGCCAACCACATTGGGAACAACTTGAGGGTGTGGAACCTATCCTCAGGTTTTTGAAAGATATCGTATCTCTGACGGGGTGATACGTAAAATGACCCAGATTCATAAGCCAAACACAATAAGGGTCTATCATCCCAATAGAACACGTTTTGAGCCTGGTGTGAGAGCACTTGACCTTTATAGGGCTTCCCCAGGGGAGGTTTTGCCTCGGATTAAGGTGGGAGGGGGGGGGGGGGGTAGGGAGGGAGGAAGGGAGCTCTATGACCTGGACAAGAGCTTTCAAAGTAATTGGCTCCTGGCATATGGTAGTTCTTACATCACGACCATCTTTCATTGGTAAAACGCACATGACGACTAGAGGCCTGGGGGCTTCGAAAAGATAACACTGCCATCTATTTCCATCGCTTCCGATCAAGGTCAATCCTTTGTCCTAGTTCGGAACCCGATTATATAGTTAGAGTTATCAAATGAATATGGGTCTCCTGGTTAGAAAGCATTGTTCATGTTTTAGGCCAGGGGTAGTTAAAACATCTCAAACAAACTGCTTGCAATCGTGTAAAAAGGGTAATTTAGAGGGAAAATGGAGTTAGACCCGAAGTTACTGGTAGAATTGAAAATTAAAGCTTATCAAGTAAGACAGGTGGCAGACAGGTTAAAAGCCTCCCCTTAGATAATATTTCCGAAGAGAATATTTTAGTACGGGTGCTGGGCCTCCCTACCCTAATACTTTGTTAAAATTCTGTTTACAAAATTTTATCCAGAATAAACTACCAGGACTGGTCCATTTATTGCAGCTAAGAGTTGATTTCTAACCCTTACTCTCTTACTCTCCCATGTTACAGCTAGAACTACAGCCAGGGGCAAAAGGAAACCTCACATAGCAAACAAGGATAACCTTTCGACCAAAGCAGACAAAGAAAAACCACACATGTCAGATATCTTGAAACCAGTGGCCGACCTGTTCTGATGATGATTTGCAGACCTAGGTTCTTCGAGCTGTCGGGAAGAACAAGACGCGTAGGACAGCGACTCCTTGTTCTTGAAACTCTTAAATTGATCACTGCCCCCCACCACCAGAACAGGTTTTATGTGATTGGCGAGCTATTGTGTTCAATATTCATTTACGTTATCAGAGACTAATTCGTTTTGGTAAGCCAAGCAGTTTTAGTCGCGTCTTACTCAGCCATCCTGTGTCATTTATCGGCCATCCTGTGTTATTGGTGTTTATTTACTTACTTCTTGCAATGGGTGTGGCTCGTGAATTCGTTTTTTTTTGTGGAAAAGTGGAGAGGAGCCAAGCATCTCTGACGAGTGGAACTTTCACTGGTCGCAGGCTCCTCACACACGGTGGGATTAGAGTCTTCCCAATTGATGACTATTGCCAAGTGTGCCTATCCATTGAGACTGGAGAGGCGGCTTCTGAACAGACTCTACCCATGAAGGGAATGCTTTTGTTCAAACCTATGCTCTTGGCAGTTTCCACCCATGATTTTGTTTTTATCATCATCGTTTCTTGTCTTTCCAGATTGTTGTCTTATAGCGAATTAAAAGCATGAAATGTTATCTGGTTGTCTTTGATTCGCATTCTGATTACTTTTACATCAATAAAAGTTTAGTTCGTTATTTTAAGAAAAAGTGAAACTTTTCCACACTTGGCGTGTCCTTCGTGTAAAAGCGAACGCAAGCTTTGCAAAAGTAAAACTCTCGCTTTATTTTGTAAAACGTTTTATGAGTAAAGCGTAGTTCTCACTCTCAACATGCAGACCTTCGCTACCCACCCTTGGTCCATCCTCACATCAAACCCTCAATACCTAGGCCTTCAAGATAAAACGAAAATGTGATACTTACAAGTTTTTTCCAGCCTGATTGACCTCCAACGGTATAAAATAGGCAATGTTAGTAGCCTTGTTTTTACATAAGGCCTACTTACGTGTAGAAAAGTCAAATTCATCTTTGTGAATTCTATTTATACGCGATTTGATGCATATAATGCATCTATTTATAGTATCCTTACATGTGGTCTTTGACGTGTGAAGAAGCGTACGCATTGTAATTGGGACGCTCGCCGAGTTGTTGTGGTTGGTTGACGATAGTCGGTAAAATTGAACAAATTGAGGCTTGTGTCATACATGCATATATTTTACTAATGTGTTTTCTTACTCTAGCGTTATTCTATTTCTTATTCTATCTTGATTCGTTGAAAAATTGTAATATCAGCCCAGCCCGAACTGTTGGAATATTCACACCATTTTCAGACGTCAGCTGACACTTGAAATAAAAATCGTTGGAAAATGTTTGCTGTCTATAAACGAAACATGCCAGTGAGGTTGGCGAAGTGCCTCCTGCACATTGTCATTGGATTCATACTGAATTGAATTCATAAAGCTAAAGCTGGAAAACAGACGAATCAAATCGATACTCGATACCTGTAATAAAGAATACTAAAAAATAAGAATATTCCCTTTTTCACAAAAAGGAAAATAATCACAAAGTGCGTTACTGCAGTATATTGTCTTCCTTTTTGGAAGACACTGCATTCCGTGGATATGGAGTGAAATATGGCACATACAAACATGTTATTATATACAGTGGACAGACGGGCCTTCGGACTGACAGACGATGTTGAAAATTTTAATCTTAGGTAACTATTTTTAGCTAATATTGTTATTTGTTTTTATTTCCTCCACTCAATGCAATAGAAATACAAATTAACCACACTTTTAGTAAGTGACTACCTCTTTTTTTGGGGTGGGGGATGTTGATTAGGAGTTCTTTGTTTTCATAGACAATAATAAATTCCATAATTAAACGAGAATAATCCAGAACGAGGAATCACATAAGAGGCGCGCTGCTCCAGACCACTAATCACACTTGAGCTATGATCAACCTGAAGGAAAATAAATGGAACGGAGGAATTACAAAGGGTGGGACGAATTGACAGGGTTGACATGTGATTCCTCTTTCCTGCCTGATGGTCGGCAGAATTCCAATCAAAGTCTTGTTTAATTTTGGAATTCTACCTCCCATAAGTCACTGTCACTCGGAAGCACATGGGATTTGAGGGCCTTGAGGGTGAGAATGACAGACACTGTTCAGAACTGAGCAATAAAGAAAACACGTGAAATGCGATATACAGTATTTATAATATCTAGTACTATAACCTATTAACATGTCAACTGAGTACTTTATTAGATAATGAGGGTTGAGCTATATCATTTGAACAGCCACATGCATTTAAAATAGCATTGACTGGTACACCTCTTGCTAAAACATTGGAACTACTAGCACTGCGGATGCTGTGTGCTTTAAACACCGTTGTGTCAATACCCGCATTTGCCAATGTTGGTTTTATCCATTTGCTAATTGTACTACATGAAATCGGCCCATGGGGTCTTTGATAACTAATGAGCAGATTATCTGTTTATCTCGAAGAGTATTTGTTTTATCTATGTACAACTGCACGTGTTTAACTATGCAAATATCGGGTTCATGATATGGTGTGAACTCCAAGGAGCTTTTATGTTTCCCAACCCGTGATTTTTTTAACAAGGAGTTAATTTAAAACACACACCGATCATCATGAATTTTTACACACGATAATTTTAAAGATGCCAACGTTTGAACTCTTTGCCCTGACAAAATAGCAAGCAATGTAAAAATTTCTTACTGAGAGCCGCTTTAATGAAATATCCAGTAATGGTACCGTTTTCATATAGCTGAGTAACTGCTTTACATCTCAAGTTGTAGCATATCTACGTAAGGACGGTCTAGTGTTAAATGCAGGATTAAAAACTTTGAGACTAGAAAATGGGTTCTAAATGACTTTGACGGGTCGTCAATAAAAGGTAATGCAGACAGTGCGCTCCATGCAGTGTTTGAAATGGAGTATCCAGCACCTGATTTATACATACTAGTTGGAAATCGAGTCCGTTTTTAAAGAAACCGTAGAGGGACCTGCATTCCGTTTACTGCAAAGTTGTATCTATTTTTGGAGGGAACGTTCATACTTTTCGCTTGTGCTGGGGCGCCATGCTGACATAGCAATTTCTTGAATCTTTCCCGATATGCCTGCGATAGGGAGTTGTTCTCTAATAACAGACATGCCAGTAGATTGAGTTTTTTGTGTAGTGGATGTGGTTGTGATGTCCCTGGTAACTGAAGCAGTTTCTCGTTTCTGCAAATGAAAATAGGGTCTTGAATCAGTAAATTGAGTACTTATGGAAAGAAAGATTGCGTCAGCCAGACTGGAACAATCACTGTTCCGGTGGCCTGATCTTCTGTTATTTTAGGTAAAACCCTCGGCAAGAACGGTGGAAAAGCATAGAATTTTTATTGGCACCAGTTCAAAGTGAATGATTTACCGATATAGCTTATGGGTCCGATTTGTACGAGACATATGGCATTAATTGATAGTTCAGTCTTGAAGTAAATAGGTCAATGTTCGGAGTAAAGTTAAATTTAGTGTTTATGTCGTGAAAAACATGGAGATCAAGTTTATAATCCATGTCAGTTCGGAATTTTCGTGATGAGTGTCTGCTGTTTTGTTTTCAGCGATTTAACGAAAACTGTTGACAACCATATATTTCGTTAATAGGACATAGCAAAATTTTCTGTGCCTCTTCGTCAGACCTGTAAGAATGTGTTCCGCCAAAGGAGGAGACATACAATAATCCCATGAAGCATGCTTTCATGTCGCGAACGTTCATGTGTAGCAATTTTTCACTATCACTCCAGAGACCATTAGTTTATCTAGATGAGTGAAATACGCTCCCCGACCTTTCATTCTACTATCCGTGTAAATCGTGACAGCGGGGATCCATGTGATATGAGACGGGAAGTTTGTGATACATTGCAGATCCACCACTGAATGTAGGCTTTTGCTTTCTCAGCGATCGTCATATTTGACTCATAGTTGCCTTTATTAATAGCAAGAGTGTGAATTTTATCCCTTTCTAACGCGGTAGTATAACGCACCAAATTCTACTGCAGGCAAAGCTGCTATAATATGTCCTATGACACAGACAACGCCTCGTAGCGTAGGATGATTGTTTGATACTATTGATGTTCAATACTCTAGCAGTTATTTAATTCGCTCAGGAGTGAGTTTCCCAGTCATAGTAACAGAGTTTAGCACAAAACCAAGGAAAACAAGTTCCTATGTTGGTATAAGTACCGATTCTTCTGGATGTACTATGAAGCCAAGGCTTGTTAAAAGTTGAGCAGTGGATATAATATTACCCAAGCACTGTTCGTAAGTTCTGGAATGGAGAAAGGAATCATCAATAAATGATGCCGACTCGTGTCGCTTTTTTTTCTAAAAGAGGCTTAGTAGTGTTCGGAGAGTGCTAACAACCACTGAAGATGAGGTTTGTGTCACAAATGCATATAATTTACTAGTGTGTTTTCTTACTCTAGCGTTATTCTATTTCTTATTCTATCTTGATTCGCTGAAAAAGTTGTAATATCAGCCCAGACCGGACTGTTGAAATATCCACACCATCTTCAGGCGTCAGCTAACGCTTGAAATTAAAATCGTTGAAAAATGTTTGGTATCTTTAAACTAAACATGCCAGTGAGGTTGGCGAAGTGACAGGGGGGTCCATGTGATATGAGACGCTAAGTTTGTGATACATTGTAGATCCACTACTGTATGTCGGCTTTTTCTTTTTCAGAGAGCGTCATCTTTGACTCATGGTTGCCTTTACTGATAGCAAGAGCGTGAATTTTATCCTTTTCTAAAGCGCGATAGCATAACGCACCGAACTTAACTGCAGGCAAAGCTGCTGTAATCTGTCCTATGACACAGGCAATGTCTCGTATAATGATTGTTTGACACTAATCGTGTACAATACTCTAGCAGTTTTTTAATTCGCTCAGGAATGAGTTTCCCAGTCATAGAAACAGAGTTTTGCGCAAAACCAAGGAAAACAATTCCTGTGTGTGTATAAGAACCAATTTTTCTGGGTGTACTTTGAAGCCAAGGCTTGCTAAAAGCTGAACAGTGGCAACAACATTATCCAAACAATGTTCAAGTAAGTTCTGGAATGGAGAAAGGAATCATCAATAAATAATACCGACTCCTGTCCCTTTTTACTAAAAGAGGAGAACGCAGGTTTCGAAACTTTAGTAAATATCCTAAGTGCTGACATAACCCATTTGGTAAGACACAAAAGGAATACAATACACCGTTGAACTGAAATTTCAAGTATTTTTATGCTGTTTTGCTACGGGTATAGAGTAGTAGGCTCTAGACAAATCAATAAATGCCAGATGATTCTTTTTGCATTATAAACGTAGCTGTTTTTAGAGTCCATTTTAAAATGGAGGTATTCTTTCTGCGTATTTGTTTAACTCTGTTAAATTAAGTATCAACCGGTATGTGCCGTCTTTTTGGGGACGCTCAAAATTAAGAGAGATGAAATCATCATTTTCTTTGTCACAAGGCACAATAACTCCTGATTTGAGTAAATTGTTTATTTCAGTTTGTATCGCTTGATTTTCTGGCGTCGAGAATTTAGGGTTCCTTAGAATGTTATATTGTCTGGGGATAGTGATTAAAGGTATTTTATTCCGCAAAATTCCCCCAGTAATTTTTCTATCAGACGAGATAGCTTTCCAGGTGTAATCGAAGAGTACCTGCTTGAAAGTTTGTCACTTTGTCAAAACAGTCACTTTGAAAGCGGTGCAGATATATTTTTTATCGTTTATAGCAAAACTGGTTGTCTTACTGGGAGTATAAGGGTTATCACTCACCTCTCAAACCTCTGTTGCGTCATCATTAGGTTGGGGACTTATTGTAGCTTTTTGTTTTCCCTGTTGGAGAACTGGTGTCGACTGTTTTCCTTGTAATTTCGGTTGTTGTATCGAGGTGTTTGTGTGAATCGGTTGCCGTTTTTGAGGCATTTTATCCACGTGGCGTGTATGACGATGTAGCGATGTGTGCTTCCCGGGTGTTGTTCCCGCTTCCCGGGTGTTCCCGGGTGCTAATCGTTTATTTTAAATCATCCCCGAACAGGTTTTTTGTTATCTCAGCTTCCGGGTTGCAAAGGTGACGGACAACATTTGAAGGAAGCCCTGCGTGAAGGAGGTCCCTTCTTCTATATGACAGCCCTCTCGCTTTGTGGTTTTGGCTCAATTTTCGGAATATTTTGGTATTCACAGAGGGAG
Source organism: Protula sp. h YS-2021 (assembly GCA_949752745.1). Lineage (NCBI taxonomy): Eukaryota > Metazoa > Annelida > Polychaeta > Sabellida > Serpulidae > Protula > Protula sp. h YS-2021. Next base: position 13,871,753 of record OX457025.1, on the reverse strand, counting down.
CCACCAGTTTCTCACGGCTCTAGGGTCTTTCATACTTTGCTTCCTTGTCAGTTGGTAACAGGATCTAAAAACACTTATTGATAATGTTCGTAAGTAGCGAATTTTTCGGTGAACCTGTGAACTGCCCCTCCGGAGATTCTTTCTCGATATCGAGCAGAATTGCATCGTGATCGGATCGATCTGAGTGCTCTGCGCCAGAGACTTTTATCTTCGATGAGTCCAATAGGTCCTCAGTATCACTGTCCTCGTCGCTAGCGTCACATCTAGAGCGACGTCTTTTCGGTGGAGCCTCTTCCTCACTGTCGCTGATAGCGTGGCTTCTTTTGCCATCGAATTTCCTATTTATAGAATCCTGCGTTGACTTGAAGGCCGTAAACATGGCTCCGAGATCTGTATCTTCATTTTCATTTATTCCTTGTGCAGTGTTGTTATCGCTAATGTTATCTTTAGAATCTTAGCTTTCCTATATACTAACGAACAATAACAAGTGCAAACTGAAAAACCAACAAACAAAATGTACATTTTTTGCTCAAGCGTGTTGCCAGTTACAGGACCAAACGCTAAGTGATTAGTCGTCTGGATCAACGTGCCTCTCATGTTCTTCCGAGTGACAGTGACTGATGGGATGTGGAACGACAATTTTATGCTAAGGCATCGCTTAAATGTCAATACAGTAAAAAATTTTAATCAATAAATAAGCTTTTTCCTAATCTGCATCAAATGAGCCTGCTTGAATACAACCAATGACATAGCGTCTTACAATGGTGTGAATCTTTTTCAATTTTTGCGTACGGGAACATGACATTTTCTCAGTTGATGGTGTTTCTATTGCAGTCCAGTTTGGTTACTCTTAGTTAATATCCCTTCTGGACGGTGTACAATGTTGTATTTATACAGAACTGAAAGATTACATGACATTGAGTGAAATCCAGTGCTTTTCTTTCGGAAAACGAGAAATGATTTCAAAATACAAGTTTTAGCTGAAGGATCTTCTCGTTGTTTTTGTTGTTATTGTGGGATTTAAGAAATAACCTAGTGTTAATGGAATTCTCTGCAATGATACTAACTGAGTAAAATGGAGAAAGCAGAAGAAAAGTAGAAGTTCTTTTAAAAGCTCAAACTGGAAGATGTTTAAATAAATTGAAGGTGGCATAAGCAAGAATAAAAGGAAACAGACGGCCTCAGGTGCCTTTTAATAATTATTATCAACAAAATTAAAAGTGGTTTATTTCTGTTTCAGATATAAAACCATGCTTTGCTATTATAGCAGCATTTTATCCCGTATACAAAACAATGCTCCTTTTGACTTTTGGATATAACGGATTTAAGTTCACAACCTGCTGTAGCTGCTTAGTTGCACAGTAGCGATGCTATCAAGTCCTAAAGAATTCAAGGAATTAAATTAGCTGAAAAGAAAATAATATATACCCCCACCATGCAACCTTATTTTTAATCCTTATGTTGGAATCAAAAGAACGTTTATTGTTCTCGTTGGTATTTTGCATCTTTAGACAATAAAGTGTTTATTTTGAAGGTCAAATGGAATGTGGAAGAGTACTAGGAATATTTGGTAGCTGTTGTCTGTTAGCTCCGACGTGTCCCTTTGACGCCTTAGCCAGGGTCATTGTTGCAATAGTCAAGCTTTTTGTGTCCGATAGCCTTGTTAGCATTCATAACTCGTAGATAATTCAAACTGTTCTGCTGTACACATAAGTTTATCTATGATCAGATTAAGAGTTGAGGCTAATCTTTTGTGAATAACGACGAATAGTGAATATTTAAAAAGGCAATGTCATGTTCCATAGAAGACAATTAGGCATTTGAAGATGAATGAGTGTGTGTTATACTGCAAAGTAATATATTTAAATAATATATAAGTAGAATTGCAAGTTGTTGACTAAGTTCTGTAACATCATGCTGTATATTTTCGATTTTAAAATATAAATATATCTAAATGAATCATTGATATTGTTGACCTGGTATCAGAATAAATAAGAACACATCTAGAAATAAATAACATAAGGTACTACCTGAATGAAAAATAACTTTTAATAGTAAAAAAAATGTTTCAAGCTGGTGAATTACCAACGAATAAAAAGAAAATGTTTAGATAAAGTTTCATTTTATTGTCTAAAATAACATAATAAGTTTCTTGAAGCACACTATCTATACACAAACTATGAGACAGCTGAATGAAGAAAGGAAATTACAATCATAAAGAACCATTCTCACAAATTACCGTTCCCTCATGTTTGCTTTTTATAACACAATTTAGATCAAGAACGTTCTATTTGGTAACTTCACCACTATGATTGAAAAGACAAATTTTAAAACATAAAATTGCCATAATGTTATTGCTATATCCTGTTGAACATGGCAGTGTATGCAAATGCATGCTATCCAATTAAAACTCACTTTTCATATGTTTAAACCTCGCTTTTAATGGAAATTTGTTTGTCTATAAAAATCATAGTCCATGAGCAAAGAAAACACTTACAATAAGTTTCTAAATTTAATAAATTAATCCTTTTTCTGGCAAAAACACGACTTTTCATTATGTTCCATACGAATATGAAGAAAATAACATAAGAAGAAATTGGTGAGGCTGTTTAAGAAGGACGTTAACAGGTCAGTAAGGCACACACATTGGGTTACAGCTCGCACTGTATATGTTGGAAGCACACCACTGGGAAGATTCTGGATTAAGCGTGTGAAGCAGCTGCTTCACCGTGCTTTCATTCATGGTCGGATCCGTCGCCTGGAGTGCTTGTACGATTATACCAAAACACAAACAATTTGGAAACTGCGGATTGGCGCAGAGGTCAGAGTAAGTCTTCACCGACTCGATTTTAGCGCGTATTCTATTGGCATCTTCTTCAGATTGTCTGGCCTGCTCTTCAGTGATGGCGGAACAGTCATTGTTGCGATACAAAGCCAAGTCGTAGAAATCGAAGTACTCATCAGGCTTTATGCCTGCGATAACGCATAGGATATCCTTGTTCCGTATAGTCGCTGCGAAATCCATTTTATCCGGATCATGTCCATGATTAAAGACCCAGACAACATTCCGTGTAATATCGTTGACAGTATCTATACCTTCGTTCAGACTGGAGACAACAACATCCTCGACGAGGCTTTTGTAACGGTTTATCATTGCCTGTTGCTGCAAAGTACGCCATTCCTGGTCTGTGATCTCACACATGGGGCGCATTGGCTCTAAGTCGTAGAAATCATACTGTGTGAGATCAGACAAGACAAGAGCGTAAAAACACACGACATCCTTCTTTGTGAGTGAACGGCTGTACTGTGCCTTTTCAAGTGAACCTGTACGAAATAAAAATATGCTAGGCCGTCTTGTCACGGTCTGGTTGAAGTTGTACCAGACATAACAAGAATGTCCTAGGCATTGTACCCAGCCGTAAAGCGAACCGAAGAATTTGGACAAAATTCAGATTTAGTAGAAGAACATGGTCAACACTACTATCAAACGTAAATCGGACAGAATCTGCTGGACGCACAGCATTTTTGTGTTTTCCTAAAGCTCTCTGTTTATTTGGTCGGTTTTCCGAACCAATAAAAAGTATTAATGCTTATCAAGTATCACCTTGAGCAACACTCAAGATATAGAAGTCAAGCAAAACACAAACAAAAAATAAATTGATGCCTGATTGGGGCTTGAACTCACAATTTCCTGCTTTGATAGGAGGCAGAACTAAAATATATTCTATTAAACTGATAAAGGAGGGCAATCAAAACATTCGCTGTCAGGGGTTTAAACCTACGAACTCTTGAGGTTTGAACTGACAACCCCGCGATTTCAAAAACTGGACCGATTGAGCAATCGAAGCAATTAGTCAGGCGACTGGTGAAGGCTCAGCAAGGAAAGGCACATCGTAGCTTTTGTATATTTACCGTTTCTGGTCAATATTTTGACCAATACTGGTGAAATCGGCAAACATATCTCAAGCCCGCTGACACAGCCTGTGTAAAACATTCTTTTCAAATTTAAGTCAATCGGGCCGGCATATTTTGTTTCCACAAACTTGACCATTATTTTAGCAATTTATCAAAGAGAAATGTAGTATTTTGAAAAATTATTTATATGCACACACAGCATCTTTACGATTTCGTAATTTGTCAAAGAAATTGGTTTTCGCGATTATTAACGTAGATTCAATATAACTAAAGTGATAAGCAATCTAGCGACTTCCATGACAGTTTAATACAGAAAACTAAAATAAAACTAGACTGGCCAGTGTTTTTGCTAAAACAAAACGGATATGTCTGACCCCCCCCTCCTTCCTCCCAGTCAGTCAAATGGAAAAATTTCCTTACTTCAAAGTACAACATTGGCGAGCCAAAAAATCTAAAAAATCGCCAAAAATAGAAACTTAGCAGTAAACATTTGCATTATATGTGAGTTCCTCTTGCCACGTTTCAGTCTAATCCAACAAATTGCTTCTGAGATATCGCAACAATATGGCCAAAAAAACTTTAAAAAAGAGAAATGTAAAAATCGCCAAAAATACATTTTCAATGGAAATGAAGAAAAACTTCGCGGTATCCATTTGTGCTATATGTGTGTTCTTCTTGCAACAACTGAGCCTTATCCAACGAACTGTTTTGGGAGCTTTAGCCTCCCAAATTGAAAAAAAGCACAAAATCTCCTCTATGTTCAAAATTTGCCAAAAATTAGAATTTTTGTATCAACGAAAAAAACAACACGGACATCATTTAGACAAGTATCCCAATATGTATGTATGTTTTGAGAAAAATAGACTCATTAATTTCATAAGAACGCACTGCGGACCGACGGACACACGAAATACTATATATGTCTCCCTTAGGGGGAGACATATAACTGTTACCTGAATGTTCCATAGCACTTTGGACTTTGTCGAACGTCTCTGCTACGTCATTAGTTTCGTTGTAGTTCTCTAGACATATCTCATAGAACTTGGATCGTCCTTCTAGAATTTCCTTGGCTGAAAAGAAATCTTCGTTCATATCTTCCTTGATAAGCTTCAAGACGTTGTTCTGTTTTATTTCCACATTGCCTTTATTGATGACATCTAGGTAGCCGTCCTCGAAGACTGGGTTGTCAATGTTGTAATGGAAGCCGATGTTAGTTGCGTCGGACACTTCTGAATGCTCCGTTGCCGTTGCAATTATCTCTGCAAAAATAAACACTCTGTAAATGCAGAATCTAACTTTAGTTATACATATCGCTCCCTTGCTGTCCTTCGTGCACACATTGACACACATTCTTTCACGTTAATTTACTACGTTCTACCGCAGAAATAATTAAGCAACCCATTATCGGATTACATCATAAACAAAATGCACTTTGGAGGCCACTATCCCACAATTTTATAGACATATGAATAGTAAAGCAGACTGGTGGTATGCGACGCCCTAAGCGAATGTTGGTTGACAAAAAAGCTGTTTTTAAAAACTACTTACCTTTGAAATTGCCAGTAAGGTTAGTAAAAGTATCAAATGCTTTTTCAAATTCGAGTTCTTGCTTGGTCATATCATCTGTAAGGCTCTGCCTTTGTTTGACCAACTCCTTCTGTTAATATAAGTAAGATGATACTAAATATTGAGGTGCTGAAAAAGTTGTCACTAGAAAATTTAAATTAGGAATAACCATTATGTTGTTTCTCATTCGAACCTTTCAAATTTAATCTCGCTGTTCAGTAATCTCTTTCATTTTTCCTCGCACAAAATTAGACCGACCCAGCCGGGGCCAAACTTGTCTATTTATCAAAATTTCAAAATTTTAATTAACCGTCAAAAGTTTCTGATTAACTTTGTATTGGAAATATAGTTTTATCATATGTATGAAGAGTTTTAAACGTTCAAAGTATCACTTGCATTAAAACGCGTGTGTTATAAGTGCGAGCTCACAAGTTAAGGTAAAATTCTTCTCTAAAATGTCATTGTCAGTGTTTTGCTTTCCAGGTCAATGTTTTGTATTTTAAAATTGTGTGCAGTCGACAGGTCAATTTTGTACTAGAACATTTTTAGACACGTTTGTGATCACTTATTTTTTAAATGAATTTTAATCTTAGTAAGCGAGATAGGGATGAAAAACAAGGTTTTTACTTTCTTCGCATTATTACATGCGGCTAAAAAGGAATGGCACAACCATCTGTCACCCTTTCATCAAATCTACAGAAATTCCTAGCAAATACGGTGGCTCTTCATGACTAGATTGTATTCAAGTTTTCAATCATGTTATAAAGAAAAAGTGGCAACTTAATGAGCGGTTTACCAATTATAATGTCTAAAATAGAGTTGGGAATTGGTCAGACAGCATCTTCGGGCCTAGTCCTCACATGTTTCTAAGACCTAATACATTAAAACCCTCAGCAAAACATGAAAGTTCAGGCTAGTTGCAATGTCTTCTCTAGTATGTTCATTTGCAAAGCGATACAAGCTTTTCCGGACTAGCTTTTCCGGATTTCTACCTTTAAATGGGACCATAGTATTATTGAGATATCAACACTGAATATGAATGCCTCAGGTACGAAAATCTTGAGTCCGGAACAAAATACTAAAGAAATGAAATGAAATAAAACATATAGTTGGTGTCAACATTTGATCTCTCACTTTCAAGGTCGATGGTTATCTGAAGTATTTAATACCGTTTTTTTTTAAATGAATTCACTCACATTGAAATCTGAAAAATTAGTCTTCACATGTGTGCAAAACATTCATAACATAATTGCAGCGATATACGAGATCGGCAATTGTTATAACACAAATTTTCAGAAGAAATTTTCACTTAAATTGCTCTCCAAATTAAAAATTCTGAGAAAACGTAAAATAATTTAAATGTTAAGCAAATTGAGAAGGTTAACTTCTAGCAAAACTTTTCACTGTTTCCACAAATGGCTAAAATTGTATCTCTGAATATATCTCAAAAGCCCTGATCGTAAAGAAATCATGAAAAACTGATACTGTGCAAAGCGTCATTTGACATTTTGTGGGAAGCCATGGCGCAGTAGAGCTAAGCTTTCTCAGTGTCTTGTTGCAAGGGACGACGTCAATCAGTTTCCACGAAAGTACCCATACCCCTGGTATACATGTGTTTTTTACCAATAAAAGAAGTCTATTTCCTAAAATTCCTTTTCCAATGCCCCTTTCTTCTTAACTATATCTTTTCTAAAACATGTCATTCCCCTTAATTGACCTGATGTGAATTTAGATAAAACAGCTTTTTTTTCTTTTTCAACCGAAAGGAACGAGTTGTAGCTTCAGTGTGCCATTTGCCTCAGCTAGAGAAGAAGCAGTACAAAATACTTCATGAAACAAGAAAAGGATCCGGTTTCCCCCGGCTTATAACAGAACTTCTGTCTTTAGGTGAAATAACTCAGGAGAAAAACTCAACTTATCGTTGTTCTAAAATGCTGATATGTATATATGCCATTTGACCTTATAGTTTTCGTAATTGATTCGCTGCCCTCTCATGTCGTCCCTCACTTGCGCCCATTGCTTCGTATCCGTGGCGATTTGGATTCCTGCTAATGCGGCGGATATGGCTGTGCTGAGCGTATTCGACCAAGATATCTGTGACATGACATACATTGAGGACAATTGACACAGTATGACAATATATCGGCATACATTGACTTCACTTTTGCGGAGGGGGTCAACGTAGCTAAACATGTCTGTTGAAATTGTGACCTCCAAGTCAACATTTTTCAAAAGCATTCAATACTTCCTAAGGTAAGCACATGAGATTTTCATGCAATTTAGCTACTCTGGGGCGGCAGAGCCACTTCTATATTCAATGACAGGTACTGCTTTACATGAAAGAGCTAAAATATGAAGAGGGACCTTGAATCCTGGCTTAGAAAACTATCGTAGTCCTCCGGTTTTAAGAGTTCGCCACGATGTCTTTATCTTGGTCATTACTGCTTTCGTTTTACCTGCAATTGCACAATCAGGACATTTGAGCAGAAGGCCGTAGAAGTTAGTTGCTACAATGTTTGTCTTCCAGGTAGTCACAAAATCACAGTCAACTAGACAGAATTCCCCTAGATAGCGGAATAAACCCACTTGCGGAAACCACCAAAAGATAGTATTTGCATTAAATTGTGACCAAGAGGCTCAAATTCACGCAGTACCAGTACCTACGGTCGATAATTTTTTCGTTTTGCGAGATTATAGTCAACTTCCTGTTTTCGACATTGACCGTGACCAAGAAGGTCACGGTCATCACGGTACCTTTATGTAACGTTGTTTAGGCTCAAAGAGTCGAAAATGAGCTTAAAATCGCTCTGTCTCTTACCGTTTTCGAGATAATAGTCTACTTTCGGTTCTTGACCTTAACCGTGACTAAAAAGGTCAAGGTCACTGATGAACCTATTTTGTTAGGCCTAAAAGGTCGAAAATAGGCTCTAAATTGCTTTTACAACATGATTCGGCCTATCGTTACATGACCTTTAACCTTGATCCTCAATCAGAATTGACTGGTTTCCCCTATGAGTACCTGTCCAACTGGGGTTTAGAACACTTTTACTACCTCTTTTCGTAATTAATAGGCGTTTTGAAAATATTTTGACCTCACTTTGACCTTGACCTCGAGAGGTCAAAAATAATTGTTTCACCGAAACCTTTACTATAAGTGCACCAAATATAAAGGTCAACTGACCAGGAGAAGTTTTCTAAAACCATTTCATGGAAAAATAACTTTGACCTCAATTTGACCTTGACCTTTGATGTCTAAAATATTTGCAGATTCACCGAGTCACCTCCTACACGTGCACCAAATGTCATCTCTCTCTCTGTCAAACTGTCAAAAAGTGTAGAAGGAGTTTTCAGGAAACCATCCAAACGAAAAAAGAGAAGAAAACGATAAAAAGGTAGAGACTTCCAGAAAAACTGCAAACTTTTACCACATTCGGGAATCAAAAACAATACCAATAAACTGAAGAAAACTGAGACATTTAAGCTGCGACACTATGGAGAAAATAATCAATAGCCAGTTCCATCTGCAAAATGTTGACGTTAGCCTCTTACGTCTGCTTCCAAATCCAGAAACACAAATATATGATTGCAGACATGCTTATAAGATTTAAAACTATTTTATGATGCTTATTTATTGCTCTGAATCCAAGATTCTATAATCCAGGCACAAAATCAAGTGAATTAAATAAAATAATAATCCAGAGTAGTCCAGGAATAAAATTTAGGTAGAAATTAAAAGATCATATACTGGATAATTGGCGGTAAAATAACACTCCTTGAGTATGTTATTTCAATTAGAACTATGACAGTACTGGAATTTCAATTACCCTCTCTACTGGTGTCGCTTTAAAACGGGTGTGCGGCACTTTTACGACCAAAGATTGGAAATTCTTTGTTCTCAGCATCGTTATTAATACCTGACCGATGGCTTTAGCCTTGAAACTGTTGAAGATACGCTTGGGTTTGAAAAACTGCTTGAGGCCTCCTGCTTGTTGCACTTTGAGTGAGAAATATGCGGAATTTCAATTACCCTCTCTACTGGTGTTGCTTTAAAACGGGTGTGTGGCACTTTTTACGACCAAAGATTGGGAATTTCGTTTAAATAAAACACATACGCCACTCCATGACCACATCGATCCTTATTGTTCATGTCTTAATCATTAATTAAGATGTAATAAACACTCCTAAACATGTCATAAACAATAATATAACATGGCAGTAATATAGCATGGCAATTCTTTGTTCTCAGCATCGTTACTAATACCTTACCGATGGCTTTAGCCTTGAAACTGTTGAAGATACGCTTGGGTTTGAAAAACTGCTTGAGGCCTCCTGCTTGTTGCACTTTGAGTGAGAAATAGGCGAATGGTCGCCTGGCCATATTGTACAATGTCTTCCCAACCAACACGAATCTTCGCTTTATGTAGCTTCCGAAACTTAGCATGCCGCCTGTATGCAAAGATATATGAGAACTAGGGCCTTTTCCATGCTAATTGATAAACTTGGTACATAGAAAGCAATTTTACTATGTGTTTAATACAAAGCTGACTGATGCATTTTGTGTTTCGACTGCTCCGTTAAAAGTGAGGCGCCCAATTGATTTGAACACATTTCCGGTAAAATATATTATAATGAAGTTTGCTATCTCAGAAAGGTGACCCAAGGCGACCAAAAACTCATTTAAAACTTTGAAAATCTTCGAACGAGTTGTAGTAAAACGAGTTGCAGCGAAAATTAAAGAGAAACATAAAGCACCTCCTGGACACTTCGTGACACAGGTGTTAATATGCATATCCCCAAAACAAATGCATATTTATATGAATTATTTAAGAATTTGGGTATAATTTGCTGTGGTCTGCAATTTTTCAGTGAGTGACTTACTCATAAATTTTGGTTGTAACGAACCAAATAAGAAAAGAGCTAACCTCTTTTTAAACAGTGCTGTATGAACATCAGTTAATGAAGAGCTAAATCGGAAGAATGAAGAAGATTTATCAAATATATTTAACAGGCTTATGCAAAAACAAGAAGAAAACACGACCGAATGGACCGTCGAAAGATTTACGAAATAAACTTTTCAGAACAAAGACGTCTATTTATAAGCTGTTTTGACGTTGCACTTGACTGAAAATACAGCAGTCATTACAAGGCCATGATGAACAGTTACCTCCTTCCCTACACACAACACAGAAACGACAAACCTTTCAATTTTGCGCCGATGCGTCGCATAGTACTCCGGTGTGCTGGATGTTTTGGATTGCCCAATGCATTTCTATCTGCTTCATTTATATCCAGATCCGCAATTTTATCCAGGCGATTCTGTTTAACTTAATGATAAAATTAACAATAATAGCTCTTTTATATAGAACATAGCGTTTTAAAAAATACAAAATATAAGCTGGGCTTTGTTATAGATATATGTATTTGTTTTGTATATTCAGATTCAATCACAGCTTCAACAACACTATTTTCAGTATTGCACTTTTTGTATTTTTGTGTTGCATATAAAAAATCCGCTTCACATGGAATTTGTTGTAGTTCATATTAAAAACCATGTTTTTAAGAATTCAAGACGGTATTTTTTATTTTATAGCCTACTTTATGAAACTTTATTTTATTTTACATTATGAAAAACTAAGTGCAGCTTTTGCAGCCAAAATATGAAACAACTTCTGGGTAACGCGGATCATTCGTCTTACCATTTTCAATTTACATGTAACTGGTTATAAGCCTCTTTTTATTGTATACAGTTATACAATTATGTAGATAAAACATTGTTTAGTTTCCCCTACTGGTGATACATACCTCTCGGGTTGGCTTTCTTCACTTGATTGTACGTATCAAAGAAATAGGTAACAAGTAACTGGGCGCCGAGGTTAAGAGCAACAGCTTTATATCCTGCAGTTTGTGCATTACCAAGCATTTTTTCTACGTCTTCTAGAGTCACAGCAAGTGTGCCAATCACCTAGAGTTATCGAAACCAAAGTATTAACATGCGATTAAGGCCATACACAAATGCATAATAGAATAGACTGGGGTATATATATACAGCATGCATACCACACAAACAAATATAATTTCTATACGACAAGATGCTGTTAAAACATGTATGCCATCAACTTTTGAGGTAGTGCACACATATCTAAGTAAGAGCTATCAAGATATATACGACAAAAGCGATCAGCACAAGTGACTACAAAACATGAATAGAACATATTTCTGGATAAACCGTAACAAAAAGCGCCGGCTGACTCTTTATGTAATATGTAATAATAAATTCCCACTGTATAATGTATAATAGCAAATATATATTAAACTGGTTTTTTGACAATCTTAGTGACTGATGGCATTTTACATTATAGATGATTACAGCAATCAGTCCAATTGCATTAAACACAATTTTATTGAATATTTCATAAAACAGGAACTCTCTTTGTTCACTTAAATCAATTTTAGAAATGAGATATTTATGAATGAGGCTATTATGTACCATATTAATGTTTTATTTTTGCCTATTTGCTTCAAAAGTGAACACATACTGTGGTGGATTAAAAAGATCGCTACGTTCTCTAAGATTAATATAAATGCACGAATGTGCCGAGAAATAAATCAGAAAAATAACAGGACAGTGTCGATTTTGAACCATATGAGGAATAACTAGGGTGGATGTACAAGGCGAATGAGGGAGGAGAGGGAAGGCAGATGGAGGCATGGATTACCCTCTACCGCCTGGCCAATAATTTTAAAATGTTGTAACACTTTTAAACAGATAAGATATATGCAACATATCCAACCCCGGTTTATAACTAAAATTTGGAGTAATATTTCTGTAAAGGCATTTTAATCAACCAGTAAACTGGGATCATTTCCGACATTTCAGACTTTGCCTGAGGGAGACATTGACTTTGAAGGCATAAACAATTTTAAAGCGTGCTGTAAAATCATGCCATCACCTGGCAATACATGAAGTGTGCTTACAATATGTTGAAAATAACAATATTTACAGCTTCAAGATATTCTTCTGACGTCATATTGCCACTGTTGTAGATCTTTGTCAAGGTCGGTAGGTGGGCAGCGAGGTACAGCTGGGTGCGCCTTGTAATGTTGTTGATGCTTTCAAAGGTCTGCAGTGCTTCATCCGTGTAGTATGTTATATACCAATTACTGTACAAACATGAAGCCAAACTAACTAGCTAACAGTCTTAACCAAAACCACAGAAATGCAATAGTTCAATTGACTAAACTCATTTGAAGAGTTCTTTGAGATCAACAACAAGGTCAAATTAAAAAGTTGCATTTGAGATCTTAAGTGCTGATACATGTGTTTTGCCAACAAAAATTCATTATATTAAAACATAATTATTTTACGTTTACTTTTAATTATTTATACTTATACAAAGTAAATGTGTGCAAAGCCCTACAGAAAAGGTTTCTTTCTTGCATTATTTCTTGATAATAACAAATAATTAATCATATAATAATTATTTTCGGACTCACTTGTCCATGATTTGCTGGAGATTTAGGTATTCATGGAGCCCTTCTATGTACTTATCATCATATTCTTCCTTAAGCGTATCAATTTCTCCCGTCAGGCGAGCAATAGCGTCCTTATCAGTACAAATGCTGGGGTAGATTCCGCAGCCTTCTGAACTCGACATAACACCACACTTGTCATATATATGTCGGTTAAAGTGACGCCATTTGTTTATTCTTTAAATTATAACATTTGTTTTGAATACGTAATATTTACAAACACCATTTGACTCGATTTGTCAGAAAAATTCGATCAAATTTCACATTGCACAACACTCGGTATTTAGTTGAACTATTGTAGAAACAATGTTTATTGATACTGAATACAAGAGCCATCATTGATGGCAATACCCCTCGGCTCACGTACAGGTCTGCTCAAGGGTACATTTTGACCGGTAAATGTGTATATAAAATTTTGGTGATGATCGACCAAGTATTTTTTCACTTATCGCGTTTACAAGAAATGCTCACGAAATATTCAAGATGGCTGCCGGCAGCCATTTTGTATTTTGCGATCGGTGCCAAAATCAATACCAGTCTAGTTCTTTACCTGATTACTCCCTGCACAAAATTTCGTGATGATCGGTCAAGTACTTTTCAGTCTATGGTCTTTACAAAAGGCTCGGTGTCAACAAAGAAGATGGTCGCCCGACGGCATTTTAAATTGCCTGATAGGGCCCAAAATCAATACCAGCCTAGATCTTTACCTGCTTAGTTCCTGCACAAAATGTCGTGATGATCGACCAAGTACTTTTCAAGCTATCGCGTTTACAAGATTAGCGTGACGGACGTACGGACAAACAGACAGACAGACACCACGACGATGACAATACCCCTTCGGCCAATTTTGGTGTAATATAACACATCCAAACCCGGTTTATAAGTAAAGCTTGGAGAAACATTTTTGTAAGGGTATTTTAATCAACCAGTAAAGTGTGACTACCACTACTCCTACTATTACTCTTATTATTTTTATTGCTGCTATGACCACTACTTTTTCTAGTTCAAAAATAATAATAATAATAGTAGTAACATGAGCAGCTTACAACAACAACAACAACAACAACAATTATAATAATAATAATAATAATAATAATAATAATAATAATAATAATAATAATAATAATAATAATAATAATAATAATAATAATAATAAGCTGCTGAATTGAAAATAATGAAAGCTATCATAAAAATATACTTTTTTACGGGACATGTGCAGTTTTTTTCCGGATTTGGTGATGTATTCTTGTTGTCGACAGTGTCTCTTTGTTTACTGGTAAGAACTTAGACATGCTAAGATGTGACAAAGATTAAAATAAATGCGAGTAACGACTACACTATACACAGATGGTTTTGTTTTATTCCACAGATCCTAAACAGTACTCCAATAGTATTTCAACAGTATTTCAGATGTATTTAAACTGTACTTACTCGTTACTGCGTTGTACAAAGTATACCAACTGGATACCAAAGTGATGATCGTGATGATCGACCAAGTACTTTTCAAGCTATCGCGTTTACAAGATTAGCGTGACGGACGTACGGACAAACAGACAGACAGACACCACGACGATGACAATACCCCTTCGGCCAATTTTGGTGTAATATAACACATCCAAACCCGGTTTATAAGTAAAGCTTGGAGAAACATTTTTGTAAGGGTATTTTAATCAACCAGTAAAGTGTGACTACCACTACTCCTACTATTACTCTTATTATTTTTATTGCTGCTATGACCACTACTTTTTCTAGTTCAAAAATAATAATAATAATAGTAGTAACATGAGCAGCTTACAACAACAACAACAACAACAACAATTATAATAATAATAATAATAATAATAATAATAATAATAATAATAATAATAATAATAATAATAATAATAATAATAATAATAATAATAATAAGCTGCTGAATTGAAAATAATGAAAGCTATCATAAAAATATACTTTTTTACGGGACATGTGCAGTTTTTTTCCGGATTTGGTGATGTATTCTTGTTGTCGACAGTGTCTCTTTGTTTACTGGTAAGAACTTAGACATGCTAAGATGTGACAAAGATTAAAATAAATGCGAGTAACGACTACACTATACACAGATGGTTTTGTTTTATTCCACAGATCCTAAACAGTACTCCAATAGTATTTCAACAGTATTTCAGATGTATTTAAACTGTACTTACTCGTTACTGCGTTGTACAAAGTATACCAACTGGATACCAAAGTCAATGTCCAAACTAAAAAATCAATGAAAGAGTGAATGTCTCAGTTCAGTCATGGACTATTACTTAGAATATTATCGACGACCTCTGAAATAATTTGAAGCTCGTTATTTAATTTTCTACCACTTGGAAACTTCATTTCAAATTGAGAACAAGTTTGTAGATATTCTGGAAATTTCCTTTTTGCTTCTGTCTGATCCGTTTGGATGGCTTCCAGAAAACTCTTCCTACATTATTTGACGCAAGAGAACGCATAGAGATTGACAAGATCTTGCTGAATCCACAATTGCCCACCTTGATCGTCAAGGTCAAGGTCAGAACTTAGGCCAAAGTTATTTTCTTTTAAAAATGGGTTCAAGAAAATTCATCCTAGACTATTAGTTGGATTAGTTTAATACACCTATGTATTTGACACAACTACCGACGGTAGAAGGGTATCGGTAAAACCATATTTTTGTCACCTTGACCTCAAAGGTCAAGTCAAACTCACATTAAAATATTTTTCAAAAATGTCTTTTTATCGTGACAAATGGCTAGAAAATCTCAGTTTATATACAGGGTAAGTGTATTCTCGCAAAGTGAATGGTGAAGGACAATTTCAAAGGTCACGTGACGTCGTATAACAACATGAAGAATTATTTCGAAAAGGGTTTGAAATTTTCTCCCATAAGGATTGCCTCGATCAATGTTCATCTTAAAAATAGGAAGTTGACCATTATCTTGAAAACTGAGATTTAGCGATTTTAATCTAATTTCCGACCTTTTGGGACAAAACAATATATACAAGACGTCTCAGTCATCTTAAAGTTCTAGGTTAGGATCAAGGTCATTATGAACTCATTTCCGACCTTTTTGGATACAAAACAGGCACCTCAGTCAAAGTCAAGGTCGAAATATGGAAGTTCAATGTTATCTCGAAAACGGTTAGCGACAGAGTTTTTGAACTCATTATGGACCAGAAGTTACATAAGAGATACCTCATTGACCCTGACATTATTTTTATTAAAGGTCGAACTCGAACGTTGGCTATTGTTTCGTAATCCGTTAGAGATACAACGGTTTCGCACCCATTTCCGATCATTCAATCGTAAACGAGGCTGCGCAAACGAGGCTGGGTCAAAGTGAAAGACGAAAATCGGAAGTTCCCTTTCGACCTCAGTTGCGTTTAATAAGAGATACCACGGTAAATTAGACCTGCTTGCTCAAGTTTTTGTCCTGTATAATATTTTACTAAAATGCACATTTCCAACGAAGAAATTGGAGTTTCAAAACAGGACACTTCGTTTTTTATCATTCGCTAACGTGTTTAGAAGAAACATTCGAACCTAGAGAAGAAGGGACGAATAAGAAAAAAAACGCACCGATAGCGGAACCCAAAAATCTCTTCTCTATCGTTTGTGCTCCTGATAAAAGCAAATGGTAAAAGAACACAAAATCAATGCTACCGTGTAACACGCAAACTTCATAATTTTTGGTCTTCTATTTAATCAATAGTTTTAGTCCTTTATAATTAAAAGAGAAAATGTGTATGCTATGGAATATAAAACATGTAAAATGGAATGTAAAATAATGAAATGGAATGCAAAATATGTGAAATGGAATCAAATGTGGAGTTTGAAATGAACTTTAAAAATACCTGGACTACATAACACAATATATATTAAAATGTGCTTGACCATAGAAAAAACCTATATATGTGTATCAAATGAACTTGACAGATATAACAGAATATGATTGAGAATAAGTGACAGAATGAGATCTTTCTTTGTCTGGGAATTTGGTTAAACTTGCTACACATTCCTTGTACCTACTCTGCTTTTTCAGGAGAAATCGTCCTCTTTATATATCGAGACTACGCGCCATCTCATTATACCATAAAATACATCAAAGACAACATAGCATTTATTAAATTCAGCTGATGTTATTGTTATTCAAGTGTTCTCAATAAGAACAGACGTCAACAATACCACAAAGAATCATAAAACACAAAAGAATAAAATAAAAGGAATTTACCCTATTGGTATTGAAATTACCCTAATTGGATAACGACCCTAATTGCAACTTAAGTATTAAATTATCCTCAATAACAGGCTTAATTATAGCAACCCCAAAAAGCGATATGACCAGATGTCCATGGTCTTGGGGATAAATTTGTTCGAAGGATCAAATAAGATTAGCGGCACAGATGGTCAGTTTATGACGTCTGTCTAATTTCGTAATAACACATTAAAGGAATATTTTATTAGACGTTCACTTCCGGCATATGGTTAAATTAACATAAAAATAGTAAAAAGAGCTTTGTTGCAATAATCGCTTTTAAAATTGAAAGGGTTTAATAAGCAAACACCTTGCCAGTATCAAAGAACAATAGCCCAAAACCCCCACTTCATGTTTCAGCCCCATTTTCCAGTTTCCCATCCGGGGATAACACTGTGCAAAGCAAACTCTCCATTCCACAGATAACTTGAACATGGAAACCAATGTAGGGAGCATTGTGTTTGCATGGGCATCTGTTTGTACGCAACACCGGCGGGTTACTAAGAAAGGGTAATGGGCAGGAATGCTAAATGTAGTACATGTAACACACCGCCAGTGGGAAAGAAACAACGAGCTGTAGCCCGAAGAGATCGGGTTCAAAACAAACCATTGAGAGACAAATGAAATAAAAAATGTCAAAATCGACGGATCGATTCAAAACAGAATTCCCGTTTAAAATGGGGTTTTTATTGAGTACACATGGTGCAGAAAAAAATCCCCCGGACAGATACTCTCCAGAAAAAATACCCCTGTTTAATTTAAATGAATATCCATGAAAATTATGTCAGTAATTATCCAACTCGTCACCCATCATGAGTACTATCAATACATCTTGGAGATTTTTTTCATTTAAATATACTCCATTTTTGATCTAAAAAAATTTACGCGATATATGAAGAGGCTGAATTACGCATATTTTATCAGGCATTCAGTTTGTCTTAAAAGTACCCAGGTTAATGTTCTGTAAATATCGTGCAGCAGCAGACAATAGCATCTAAAGCGTTAATTCACGAATCCGATTGGTCTAAGTGGTTACTTGGTGACAATATTGGCTAAAATGAATTCAGCTCTATGGGATGGGGAGGGGGCAAAAATGGGAGGGGGTAGGGCGTCCTGCACCAACAGAGAGGGCTGTTTTTCCTTGGGGTGTTTTTTTTTTTTGGGGGGGTGGGGATTTTTTCCAGAATTTCGATCGAACCGATGCTTGCAACTCGAAGTTCAACTTCCGCAGGCAATTGCTGGATCCTCGGCACAGGAGTGAAAAGTGGGCATCACGTGATATAGGTAACCAAGGGGTGGGGTTATCCATGACGAAATGCAAACTAACCAGTGAAATTAATTATAATTATTATTAAAAATCACATTTCAACTATGTACCGGGAATAGAAAAGATAGAATGATATTTATCAGTTCGAGCCACAGCATCTATACCGAACAAAAACTCATTTTAATAAAACTGGGCATTAAGACTTGTGTTAAATGCTAAAAAGACGGATTTTAGAATTTAACTACTTAAACAATTTGACAACTCTTTTCTTATCACTATTCAAAATACTCTCCACACTTTTGGCCAATACCAGAGATTTATATTGTTTCAATAAGATAAAAGATAAGCAAATGCAAACTAATTCAGTAACAATTTGCAATTTTAAAAGCCACAGACACAATATGAAGAGTTTCTTCCTCAGTTTCCCAGTTTTTAGAACATGAAGCTACTAATAAAAACTTCAACATCTTTGTTAGTTTAAATTGTGATTATGTGTCTTCACTCCAGTACGTCCATTGTTAAATGAGAGACATGGAAATAGACAGAGAAAAAGAAAGAAAGAAAGAGAGAGAGCGAGAGAGAGAGAGAGAGAGAGAGAGAGAGAGAGACAGGAAGAGAGATAGGGAGAGGGAGAGAGGGGAGAAGTAGAAAGGAGGCTGAGGAATGGACAGACAGAGGGTGGGGTGTGTGAGAGACAGAGAGAATGTGTTTGTGTGTGTATATGTGTTTGCGAATGTGAGAGAGAGAGAGAGAAGGAGAGAGAGAGAGAGAGAGAGAGAGAGAGAGAGAGAGAGAGAGAGAGAGAGAGGGAGAAGGGCGAGGGAGGGGGAGAAGAGAACGAAAAGCAAGTATTTTTGAGTTTCGAAATGTATGAATAACAGTGTAAATAATATTTACAGCATCCTGGGGCTGTGGATAAGTGAAGTTTAGGCCAGGGAGAACAATATTCATGTTTCCCTTTCCAATTTAAGAAAATATTGCCCCAAACTGTCTCGTCTTTTTTTTTTGTCGCAAAATATAGTTTAATACGGTTTTGTGGCATGACAATTACAGAGTCAATTCATAATCTTAGCGTAAGCTTCTTCTCTAACAGCCCATTTTTCAAAATCTTTTAAAATTAAACTTTATACATCCATTTTAGCATATACCAGCAGGAGTGTGAGAAACAAGGTTATTTTGTGTCCGCCTTGGTCATCCGGCTGAGTCGGTAATAAATCACGTCATGAACTTGCTTGGGGCGAATGTGATGATGTTGACAAACAAGGTAAGAACAAAATGTATTCAAATGACTATTTCTTAATCGTGAAAGTTAGTGGGATAATTACAGTGGGAAATTTTGAGGTTTCTCGTTCGGACCAGTATAAAGGACCGTGCCTGAAATCAAATTCTCAACGAAATTCCCTGGAGAAACAAGAAGACAAGTCATCGTAATTGCTACCTCAAGAGTATATACATCTGAATAAGATCAAACTCAGAGATGATGTGGTGGTGCACTGGTATATCACTTTATGACTTTACAAAATGAAATACTGCGTGTTCAGAGAAGGACTTTAGTGGCCGATGTTTGAACTATATTTTAAGATCTAATGAACCTCAGTAAATAACATATCTAGACGTAACAAAATGAAATTAAAAAGAGATACTGACATGGTTGTAAAATGTCAGTGGCTTAATTATTATTATTTCTTGATGTTCTAGTTTTGAAGTTTTAATCCACAGGTGTTTTCGTTGTATGCGTTGTTGGGGCGTATCCTTTGCGAGGGGGTTCCTCTTCTTCATCCGGTGGGCGTGTACAGCCAGTACAATGCCGTGCTTTGGAATTAAGCTGCGGTCATCTCCAAGTTCATAATCTAAATGTAAGTGTGTCATTTTAATCAAACAGTTGATATTCAATATGAACTCTGAGCAACAGAACGCCTACCAACCAGTTCTTGGCATCGTTAAAAAAGTGGTTTTATTTGTAAAGATCAAGCTACCCAAATTGAAAAGGACCTTAGTAGATCAGTGTAGTTTCTTAGGAAAGAGATTGAAATTTTCTCGAGATTGTGGACTTCTTGCAAAGTGATATCTTTGACTGAAATCACCATTTAAAGGAAAAAAAACAATGGGTAATTTAGGGTCACAACGAACTGACAGTTTTATTAAAAATGTCGCGGAATTGAAATAAGTGTGCTATGCCAAATGTTATTGGGGAGGGAGTTTACATACTCCTCAAGCGTTTGTCGAGTCTTAAATCTCTGTTTTAAATCTAAGAGATCTATCCGATTACTGAATTACAAAGTGGTTCGCACTACAAGCTGTTGTCAATAGACAACTGACAATAACAATCACTGAGGTATTAAACAGATGCTGTAAAAGTCACTTATTTTTGTTGAAAAAATGAAAAAGTTTGATTGTAAAACTGTAAAGAAAGCTTAGTTTTTTTTTTTGGGGGGGGGGGGAGGGGGAACTCACACAACATATTCCTATTGCCAACTCTCCTGGGTCAGCAAAACAAAAGATATGGTTGCTTCCATACTAAAGACTACCGCTTGTTATCCGTGTCCTAAAATTGCAGTTTTCAACATTTTGCACTTAAACTATCCACTTGTAATCAACACATAAAACTTAAATTTTGTTTCCTTGTTTCACAGTGTTAGTTTCAGAACGTCTTTTGTTGTCAACTGCACGAATACAATTTTCACTTTCACTGTCAACAGCGGAGTTCATATGTGTGTGTTTGTTTGTTGATCAATTGATCTACACAAATAACAGTCTGAAGTCAATCAATCCTGGAACAATTAATTGTATTAATTGCTAAAACATCAGTCGGCAGGCTCATACAGACTGCACAGTCTTGCAAACATTTTTCGTTATGGCATATCTTTTATGGCATTTTTTCTGTCTATTTTCTCTTATTTGCAGTCCTTTCTTTAAAACAGGATTTATGATACCAGTAAATGGGGCTGGAATTTTGGGTGTGGTGGTAGGTTTGTATCGAGGGACTAGGGGTTCATAACTGGTACATCAGATGTTATGGTTGATATTATAATTAAATTTTAAAAATAAAATGCAGTTTTATATAAAGTAAGGCAATTTTCATTTTAAATGTCAATTTTAGACAGGATAAAATTCCTCCAATGTTTTATAGTACTGCCTTTGAGTATCCATAACTCTCGGGAATTAGACAAAATTGATTAAAAAACTAAACTGCATAATTATGGCAATTTTTTTCGAAGTTGTTTCAAAACGGGTCACCAACACATTGACTGTGCTCTCGGCGCTGGACAAAAAATCACCACAAACTGTTCCTTCTTCGTAAATATTATGCGTCTAACATAAAACTACATAAATCAAAGTCTCTTTGTTGTTGTTGTTGTTCCAGAGAACAATATGGGAACGTGACTCAGGTGCGCCATTACGTGGTAATTATAGTCCTGAACAGTGTGGCCTCCCAGTAATCCAGAAGGCAAGTGGCACGGTATTCACTGTTTATTCTGTTATCTTTCATTCATTTATAAGCCGTCTTGAATTTTGTTGCATTTTTCTTATGCAACAAGTTTTCAGTTTTCAAATGTTTTTTATCGCTTTATATTTTGTGTTTTATTTAAGACTTTTCTGTTATTTTCAAAGTACTTTTCGTTTGTCTAAAAAATCCGAGAGAGAGAGAGAGAGAGAGAGAGAGAGAGAGAGAGAGAGAGAGAGAGAGAGAGAGAGAGAATGTGTGTGTGAGAATATGTTTTTGTGTGTATATGTGTGTGTGAATGGGAGAGGGATAGAGAGAGAGAATGTATATGTGAGAATGTGTGTGTGGGTGTGGATGAGAGAGAGAGAGAGAGAGAGAGAGAGAGAGAGAGAGAGAGAGAGAGAGAGAGAGAGAGAGAGAGGGAGAGAGAGAGATTAGTACGAAGTTAACAAAATGTCCTTAACGTCTCAATCAAACCTTCTTCTATGTTTTCGGCCCCTGCAATTCACGAGAGTTGATTGTTTGATAAACAAAAACGGTCGTGCGTAATGTAATTTTGAAGCACCGATTATGGTGTAACATTCTGTTTATTTAACGTGATTGTGTTTACTTTTATTTTTGTAATCACAGCTAACAATCCTGTTACAAGCTGCTTTTCAGATGCCTTCACTTTCGCTTTTTTTCACAACAGTGCATTTTCTTCTATGTTATTTCACATTGACGTGAACACAATCGGCGCATTCAGAGGTAAGCCGCTTTCTTTGAGTTTCTTTTAATGTGAACCAGATTGAAGACAACCCAGAAACAAGATCATTTCTTGCTCATTATTCTGATAACTTGAAATCCGGAAATCAACCCATTTTATGAAAAAGACCACCGCGGCATTAAGACCATCCCTGAAAATACGCAAGTACTGTTTCAGATATGTCTAATTTATTTGCATTATAAAGAATTCCCGAAATAAGAACAATTTCCGAAAAAAGACTTCTCATGTGAATCCCCATAGCGATCTTATTTCTGGACTCTGGCGTAAATCAATTGTTATTTCCAGCGCCCTCGAGTAAACCACGTGTTACTTTTTGCGCCCTGGCGTAAACCACGTGTTATTTTTGGCGCCCTGGCATAAACCACGTGTTATTTTTGGCGCCCTGGCGTAAACCACGTGTTATTTTTGGCGCCCTGGCGTAAACCACGTGTTATTTTTCAGCGTCCTCGAGTAAACCACGTATTATTTTTGGCGTGAATCACTTTAATGATACATTACTGGATGAACTCACAGAACTCAGTGAATATCTCGGTCAACACAAATGAAAAATGCCATATTAGGGAATTGGAGGATCAGTGCCGATGAGTGGTTGGTGGGAAAGGGGTGGGGGAGGGGGTATTTGGGCTGTGGTAATACATCACTTCATAAATTCATATCACTGTGAGTTACTAAGCTTAATTAAATAACAACGCGTCATTGCATTCATTTCTGAGTTGACTGGCGTTCCCTTTTTAAGCAACTGACGACTTATGTTAAGATATGTGTAAATATTTTTCAAAACACCTAGGATTTAGCATATTTCTTGTAGATTTTGGTTCTTAATTTAGATCACTGAGGACTTGGAACAGAATCTACATTATTTGGAAAAATTTTACATTTCTCTGCACAGTCTATGGATTAAGGAAACGATCTGGAGTGGCGCGAAGGATGGGATCCGTATCAGACCCCGGACATTCGAGAACGAGCTGGAGGAGCTAATACAGCGTTTGGGGAACTTCCGCCGCCTGCTGAATACTTTGGCACACAAGCTTGGTCTGCCCGGAAGTAGCAGTGCAGCGACGACCACGCGTGCTCCATTGAGCCGGACTTACCATGACCGGTGCTTGAGGCAAACCGGCGTTTTGAAGACACATGACGCGCTTCATTTCACGTTGTGCTCGACAAGGGGCCTGCATTTGAGTTGCCCCTTCCTTTTGTCCATAAAAACTACCTATGTATTTTATTTGTTTTCAGTATAAAAATAAAAGGGCACAAATTTAATAGCATATGATTTCGCCAACAAATCAGGTATTTCAGAGGGAGTATCAAAAAAAAATTTTAGAGGGCGGGGGGGGGGGGGAGACAGTGAGTCAAACAACTGTTCTTTTGTCATTGAATGAAATGAACTTCTTAGAGGGGGTTATTAAGTTATAGGTAAAAAATGAGCATCGTTCAACTTGACTCAACGTATGACCAACTTTGAGACGAATTATTTAAATGAATGCATTTCTCATGTATGTGTCTTCCCTTGTACGTATAAAGCTTCCGTACTGCAATGCGACAGGAAAATACTTGGCATTGTGTATTTATAGACCAGTTATATATATATATTGTGTGCATATATAAAAGGTGTTTTGTGGCTAGTTGAGAAGGTCTAGCTGTAGTTGTTTGTCGAAATTTATCATGTATCAGCGTGTTAATATTTACAACCAAGGAAGCGCACATTTCTTTCTATATAGATGAGATTGGTAAAATCAAGAAAAAGTAAAAGTCAGAGAGAATGGAGATCCTTATTTCCCGCGGAGGGAGGGGGCACTCAAGTACCACCTGATTACCATGCGATTGCCTGACTTTTTAAAATGGCCCCTAAATGTGGAGTGTTTAGTTTGTACCAATACTGTCTTTTGAACCAAACGTGGGGTACTGAATTAAAATTATACTGCCATTTTTAACTAAATTGACAATCGGCGCTCAGCTCGCCTGGCCTCAGAATTTCCCCTTCTTTCTCCACGTTATTTTACACACGTGATATCTGCCAAGTGCCCCCGCCCCTTCTTTATTTATAGGACATTATGTAGAACCGGGGATGGCGAAATAATGCAGTAAATATTTATACATTTATTTATCCCCGAAAGACTTTTGCGTGTAAAAATAAAACTATTTTTATATAAAATTGCATAAAAGAGTCGGAATCCCTGAATTTATAATACTCTGGAATTTAAACCATTATATGGCGTTGTCTTAAAATCGGGCACAATTTCTATGGTGATTGCTGTTTCTGTTGAATAGCTAGTGATAGTTATTGTTAGAGTATGACATTTCACATAATACTATCATAGAAAATAGGATATATACTTTAAAATGTGTTTTACTGATGTTCTATAGATTTTAATGGTCTTTTGTAGCACCCAAGGGGCCGTATTAACAAAAGTTAACTGCCAAGCTAATTCCTCCGCAAGCAAAGAGAACACCCGGAAGTAAATGAAGAAATTTACCTTATTAAATAAACAAAAATCCACCTAAAATACAGCCAAATCAACCGATGTTTTGCTTCTTGGAGTACAGTTAACTGCACAGTTAACTTTTGTGACTACGGGGTAGGCCGTCAGGATTACGCGTAGCTAACTTCATGTTTTGATGTTATTGTCCATGCTACCTCATGCTATTATCACATATTTTACTATATTATAAAAGTGCTACTTGAATTACAGTTAAAAATCAGCGATAATTGTATTACATTTTTTAGCAAATATAAAAGTGTAATTCTCTTGAACTTTAGTTGACTTTTCCAGGATCATTCTTACCCTGGATCGTGCTATTTTAAAGGCTGGGTACATGTTAAATATTACCGCCTTATTTTTGTATTTAAACATGTAACACTTTCTCTATTTTTCATGAAACAAATAACTGAAGTAAGTTGTTAATTACACTTTGTCTTGTGTTTCTTGACAGGTACAATTTTACTGGTATTTTTCTTGGCATATGAAATACCACTAATCATGTCACATACTGAAGGTCTTACGAAATAAAAACTCGAAAACAATCTTTTTCATTTTTTTAGAATTACCGAGTGTCCAGCGTTTACTCATTAACTATGCATATTTTACCAACTATTTATTCTTTATCAAGCAAAACTCACCTACCGAACTCGCTTGGTGGAGGTAACAGTGGTGGGGGTGTGTGTGGGGGGTGAGGGTATGTGTGAGGGGAAACCCAACTTTTCACTCGCAGGTAATCCATTTTTCTTATTGACACACAGTCCACTCCCGTAGTGGCGACCAACTCTCACGCTATAATGTGTCTAGTCTCGTCTTTCTCCTTATATAAATCTCCCGTTTTGCCACCAAATTCGCTTATTAACGCCATCGGCTACGCATTTTGAGGAACCAAAGTGCAATTTATCAGGTCTTTTTTCATTTGCTGTACCACCATGAAATTTCACCATTTTTTGCAAACTTGAATGAAGTTTGACTGCACACTACATTCACTTTTTTATATTGGATTACTTGCACACTTGACCATGGTTTAAGCAGCAGGGGTTGCAATGCAATAAACATACTTTAGTACAAAGACTATGTACGCATCCGTTCGTCTAGCTGTGGAATCCTACCACTTTTAGGCAGACACTGGCAGGACAGGGGAGAGGAGCAGAGGAGTGAGGGGGCTTGGCAGGCCTATGTGGTTTCAATCATTTTTGCAAAGAGCACTTAATAGAAATTCAATTTTCAACGAAGTTCAGTGCGTAATGTATTCACTCTTCCCGACACGAATCCGGCACAGCTTATATATATATATATATATAACTTATATTTTTATCATAGCTGCTTATGTTCTGTGTTATCTGATAGAACGGCAACAATAGATGGTTATATTTACAAGTGGATATGTACGCTGATGCAATAAGCGACCAAAATTCTGAGACTTGATTTGATTAGCAGCAAAGTAAGCAGCGATTTGCAGTATGCCAACATTCAATATTTTCCAAGATGGAAAGCTGTAAGTCGAAGCAGATATTGGAGAATTTCGAGAAGGGGCAAAGAAAAAGCTCCTGGCAGCTAAGACTGTAGAAGAGCTGATAAGGGAGGACTTTTTGCATGTGGATAGCCTTTCCTTTATTGCTAATTCTGCCTTAAACACCCTAAAACTCACATTGCCCCAGCATCATGTCCTTGCAGCAGCAGTAAGCAAAGTGAAAGATAACTACGGCAGCGAGCGAAGCTAAACCATCCCATGCAGTTTTTTTTATATCATGCGAGACCTCACAAATTGACTAAGCTCCAGGGTATGCTAATTTTTCAATGCCTGGACGATTGGTTCATGGCTTATCTGAACAGAGCTCAGACCCGTCTCCAAACTGAAATCCTGGTAAGACAGGCTCTGAAGACGGAGCGGCTAGTGAACATTTCAAAATCAAAGCTCACACCCAAGCAGCGAATAGTCTTTCAAGAAGAACAATGGGATTTAGATCTGTTCAGAACATTACCCACAGAGGAAAGAACAGGATTGATCTCCCAAGCCATCTAAGTCTCCTTTTTCCGACCCATGAAACTATACTGCACGGAGCTGCCAGGCCTTTTAGTAGCGACAGAGAAAACGGTTTCTTTGCGCAATTTCCATTACAGGAAATTTTAGGTCACAGTAAGATCTGCACAAGCTCGGGGAGGACTGAGACGAGTGAGTGGCAATCCCCTGAAAGCAATCAATAACCTTCCGTGGTTGGTTATCACAGGTCACATGACTGAGGGTTGTCCTTTCCAGCCACCTATACCCTTCTTATCGATACAAACGGAGGTCTCATTAAAGAGGAGGAGCTTCTACACCCATAGCAATCCGTTGAAGGCACCTGGGCACAAAGTTGGCACCGTTGCCTACTCTACCAGCCACATTGGAAACAATCCCTACCCCGCCCACATTTCATAGACCTGAGTTTGTGAAAACTATCCTCAGCTTTTTTTAAAGAAATCGTATTTCCGGGTGATACACAACATGGCTCAGGATCATACGCCATACACAACCAGGTTCTGTCCCAATAGAACATATTTCAACAATAAAATAATAAAAACCTCACCCTTATAGGGCCTCCCATGGGCGATAACCAATTTTCTGGACTATTTTTATGAAGTGCTCCATCTAAGGTCTTAATCACTGCAAGGATATAGCTCAGCTATCCTGCGTTTTATAACTGATCACAGACTATGACTAGTGGGAATCTCAGGTTCACTTTCCTCGAAGGTTTAGTCTCGAGAAAAGGTTGGGTGGCTGAGGGGGAGACAGGAAGGGAGCTCTATGACCTGAAAAAGAGGCTTTCAAAGTAAATTGCTCCTGGAATAGGTAATCCTTAAATCAAAACACTCTTTCATATCGACTAGAGACCTGGGCGACTGTGAAAAGATTAGACTGGTATCCATTCCCATCCCTTCCGATCAAGAGCAATCCCAGGCTCCTGTGTGCCCAGTTCGGAACCTTCGGAATACTTAGAATTATCAAATGAGCATGGGTCTCTAGGTTAGAAAGCACTGTTCATTTCTTTTAGGCCAGGAGTAGCGAAAGAGATCTAAAACAAACTGTCTGCAATTATATTATAAAGGTTATTTTAGGGGGAAGACCCGAAGTTAAATGCAGAGTTCATAACATTGAAGCTCACCAAATAAGGCGGGTGGCAAACGGGTTCAAAGCCTCGTCTTAGAGCACGTTGCGGGGTAAGAAATCCCACAGTAAGCCTTGAAACCAGTGACTGGCGTGTCCTTTTGGTGATAATTTGGAGATCTCGGCTCTTTGCACTGTCGGACTGCCCAAGGTGCGTAGGACAGACCTCCTTATTCTTGAAACGCTTAAATTTATAACTACCTCTCCAGGACATGGTTCCTTTGAGTGGTGAGTTATTGTATTCAATATTTATGTGCTTTTTTATCTGAGACTGATTTTTTTATAAATCAACGTATTTTAATTGTACCTTACTTAGGTTGTTGAGATAGAAGAGATTCCGATATTTTCAGTCAGTATTTTGTGACTTATTAGACCGTAACTCATTTACGCTGTCTGTTATGAGACGTCGGTTGGGTATACAACCTTTGGAAGGCTTGTAGGGGGATGGTGTAGGCTTAAACAAAACAGAGAAAAAGACAGAGAATAGATAAAGCAACAGAGAGAGAGAGAGAGAGAGAGAGAGAGAGAGAGAGAGAGAGAGAGAGAGAGAGAGAGAGAGAGAGAGAGAGAGAGAGAGAGAAAGGGGAGCTGCCTTTGGATTATCTATTCCCTCTCTACTGGGTTTTCCTGTAAAATTAACTAGTCGAAGGTCATCTTCTTTCAAATGATGACCTTCGATACTCACCCTCTATCCATCCCCACTTCAAACCCTCAAGACTTAAGCCATCAGGAAAGTGATACGTGATAAAAAGGGAAAGTGATACGTACATGTTTCTTTGCAGCCTAATTGGCCTGCAACAGTACCAAATAAGGCAATGTTTGTAGTCTTGTGTTTGGTTGACGGAGATTGGTCAATGTTGGGCAAATTATCAATGATCAATGGTTTATTTTTCGTCAATTACTTACCATTCAGTTGCTGAAGTTTGTTGACTAAATTGTGTTCGACGAGTGCCAGTAACCATTCAGCTATGAAGTTTGTGGGTAAATAGTACCCGAAGGACATGAAACTCCAGACTTTCAATCAGAGTCTCACTGTATTTCAAATTCGATCCCGCAGCAGCAGTATTTTTAATCAAAACAAAATCTCCGTTAAAAATGGGTTTTATTTAGTACACATGTCGCAGCTATATAGCCGGATCAAACGGTTAGCGGAAAAATCTCCCTAATAGATCCCTCGCCTCGGAAGAATACCCTTTTATGGCAGCTGAACGAACAAGATGACCCCTGCAGATTTGGTCATCCATACAAACCCTATAACACACGAATATTTGCCAAAATCATGCCAATAATTATCCATTTCGTCAGTCGTCATGACTGCTTTCGGTACATCTTGGAAATTTTTATTTCTTAAATTTATTGCGGTTTTAATCTAAGAAATTTTATTAGATATAAGATCAAGCTTAATTATGAATATTTTATCAGGCATTTTTATAAACAGTCTGTATTAAATGTGCTCAGGTTTTCGTTCCGTAAATATCGTGTAGCAGCAGATAATAGCATCGAAAATGTTAATCTGCAAATCCGGTAGGTCTAAATTGTTACTTGGTAACAATATTCGATACAATAAATTAAGCTATACAGAAGGCTTGGGGGAGCGGGGATGGAGGCCAGGGAATTGTGCAAGGTATGATAAAAACTGGAAGGTTTTTTTTGCAGCTGCACGGGAGAGATATGTTGCTTTGCTGGAGTGATTTTTGGGGATTTCTTCCGGGATTCCGATCGAACCGATGCTTACAATAGCCGGTTCAGCCTCCGCCAGCCAGCTGATATATCAATCTTTTTGTGGCGCAGGGATGAAAAGTGGGGATCACGTGATATAGGTAGGCAGGGTTATATATTTGACAAATATGGAACTGGCCAGAGAATGTTTCTCCAGTGAAATTAATTATAATTTCAAATGTGTGCTGAAAAGATAGAATGATACTTATCAAAAGCATTGGTTCGAGCCATAGCGTCTATACCGAACAGAGACTCAATTTAATAAAAATGGGCATTAAGTATTGTGGCAAGTGCTAAAATTCTTATGACTATTTAAAAAAGAGCCTCCATGCCTTTGACCAATAACAGCGCCAAAGAACAGTGTTTTCATTTTCTAAATGAATTGCTGTGTATTAACAAGATAAAAGGTAAGGAAATATAAAACAATTTGCAGACTTTACACAGGATTTCCTACCCATTTTTTAGAACAAACGGCTTCTATAAAAGCTTAAAATCTTTGTTGTTTAAATTGCAATTATGTAACTTCACAACAGTATGTCAATTTGTAGAGTGAGAGAAACAGTGTGTTAGAGAGAGAGAGAGAGAGAGAGAGAGAGAGAGAGAGAGAGAGAGAGAGAGAGAGAGAGAAAGTTGTTATAGAGAGAGTGGGAGAAGGAGAGAGAGAGAGAAGAGAGAAGCAAGAAAGTTGGAGAGGTACGGCGAGGGCGAGAGAGAAAGAGGGGGGAGGGGAAGAAAGAAGCTGAGGAAAGGACAGAAAGAAGGCACTGTGTTTGTGCGTGTGAGAGAGAAAGAGGAATAGAGGGGTCAGGGAAGAGAAAGTAAGGCAAGTGTGTTTGAATTTCCAAACGTATGCATAACAGAATAGCATCCTGGGGCTGTGGATAAATGACGTTCCAATTAAAGAAATTAGTGTCCCAGCCGGGCGATGTTGTGTGCTAACAAAATTTTGGTTTCGTCTTTTTTGTCGTAAAATGTAGTTAAATACAACTTTTGAGTGACATGGCAATTATATAATCAATTCATAATCTTAGTATCAATTACTCCTCTAAAATGCCATTTTCAAAAAATTTTTAAATTAAATTTTATGCATCCATTTTAGTGATCAAGCAGGTGTATGAGAAAATCAAAGTTTTTTTGTTTCCGCCTTGCTCGGCCGGTGAGTTGGTTATAAATCACGTCATGAGCGAATGTGATGATGCTGATAAACAAGGTAAGCACAAAATTTCCTCCAATAACTATTTCATAACCATGAAAACTAAATGGGACATTTTCGGCTGGGGAAATTTTGAGGTTTCGTATAAAAGGACCATGCCTGCAATGCAGTTCTCAGCAAACAAGAAGACAAGTTACCGCAATTTCTACTCCAAGAGTATATACGTCTAAATGAGATCAAAATCAGAAATGATGTGGTGGTGCACTGGTATATCACTTCATGACTTTACGAAATGAAATATTGCGTGTTCAGAGAAGGACTCCCGTGGCCAATGTTTAAACTATATTTTAAGATCTAATGAACTTCAGAAAATAGGAAATCTAGACATATCAAAATGAAATTGGAAATAGATACTTACATGGTTGTAAAATGTCAGTGGCTTAATTATTATTATTTCTTGATGTTCTAGTTTTATAGTTTTAATCCATAGGTGTTTTCTATGTATACGTTGTTGGAGCGTATGCTTTGCGAGAGGGTTCCTCTTCTTCATCCAGTGGGCCTGTACAGCCAGTCCTATGCCGTGCTTTGGAATTAAGCTGCAGGCGTCTCCGAGTTCATACTCTAAATGTAAGTGTATAATTTTAATCAAACAGTTGATATTCAATATGAACCCGGTGCAATAGAATACCTACCAGCCAGTTCTTGGCATCGCTGAACTCTTGGTATATTTGTGAAGCTCAGTGTAGTGTCTCAGGAAACAAAGAGGAAGGGCTGAAATTTTCTCGACTTTTTGCAAAGTGATAACTTTGACTAAAATCTATGAGCAGACTTGCCATTTAGGAAGCAGTATTATCAAGGAAGGCAAGACACCTTAACAGACACGTAATAAACACCTTGAACTGAAATCCATGTGCGATAACAAATGTTGTTGGGAAGAGGTTTTACATACTCATCGAGTGTTTGCCGAGTTTTAAATGTCTGTTTAAATCTAAGAATCTCTCTGAGTGCTGAACCACAGTGGTTCGCAATACAAGCTGTTTTCAATAGATAACTGACTAAAACAATTACTAAGTTGTTGAAGTCATTAATTTTTGTTGAAAAAAGAAAAATTTTGATTGTAAAACTGTAGCGAAAGCTGGTTATTTTTGGGGAGCACACACAGCATATTCCTATTGCCAACTCTTTTGTGTCAGCAAAAATAGATAAGTTTGCTTCCATATTTAAGACTACCACTTGTTATCCGTGTCCCCAAATTGCAGTTTTTAACATTGTGCACTTAAACTTTCTACTTCCAATTAACATATAAACCAAAATTTTGTCTATTGTCAACAGCACGAATACAATTTTCACTTTCACTCTCCAAACGGAGAACGCCACAATTCATATTTGTGTGTTTGCTTTTGATCAATTGATCTAAACAAATAACATTCTAAAGTGAATCAATTCCAGAACAATTAATTGTATTAATTGCTCCAACATAAGGCGAAAGGCTCATAGACACTGCACAGTCTTGCAAACATTTTCGTTATGGCATATTTTTTATGCTATTTTTCCTCTCTATTTTGTCTTATTTGCAGCCCTCTCTTTAAAAGGTGATCTATGATAACAATAAATCAAGCTGGAATTATTGGTTTGGTGGTACCAGAGTTTGTGAAGTAACGGGCAATTCGGATATATGTCTGTGAATATATATATATATATATATATATATATATATATATATATATATATATATATATATATATATATATATATATATATATATATATATATATATATATATATATATGGGTATATATAGGAGGGGTGGGAGCTTTGTAGCATGGAAGGGCAAAGGAATCATAACTGGTACAACAGATTTTATGGCTGATATTGTGATTAAACTTTAAAAATAAAATGCAGATTTATATAAAGTAAAGGTAATTTTAATTTTAAGTGTCACGTTTAGACTGGAACAATATTCCTCCAATGTGTTATAGTAGTGCCTTTGATTATCCAACACATAAAACTGCTTAAATCTAAGTGTTTTTATTTTGTTATTCCAGCATAGAATTTGGGCACGTGACTCAGGTGCGCCTGTAGGTAGTAATTACAGTCCTGAACAGTGTGGCCTTCCAGTAATCCAGACAGCAAGTGGAACGGTATTCACGATACACATTTTCATACTAAATCTTATTTTGTTTCATGGTGTTCTTTCATTTTTTTATAAGCTGTCTTGAATATTGTTGCATTTTGCTTGTGCAACAAGTTTTCAGTTTTCAAATGCTTTTTATCTTTGGATATTTTATGTTATTTAAGACTTGTCTGTTACTTTCAAAGTGCTTTTCGTTTGTCTGAAGAATCCGAGAGAGAGAGAGAGAGAGAGAGAGAGAGAGAGAGAGAGAGAGAGAGAGAGAGACTGTGTGTGTGTGTGTGTGAATGTGTTTGTGTATGTGTGTGAATGTGTGTGTGTGTGAGAGAGAGAGAAAGAGAGAGTGAGAGAGAGAGTGTGTGTGTGTGTCTGTATGAGAATGTATTTGTGTATGTGTCTTAATGAGAGAGAGAGAGGGAGAGAGAGAGAGAGAGAGAGAAAGAGAGAGAGAGAGAGAGAGAGAGAGAGCGAGAGACAAAGATTAGTACGAAGAAGTTAACAAACATTGTAATGTTCTTAACGTCTCGATCGAAGCTTCTTTTATATTTTTGGCCCCTGCAATTCACTGGATTGGATTGTTTGAAGAAAACGTAACAAAAAAACCTGTCGTGCGTAATGTAATTTTGAAGCAACGACTATGGTGTAATCATTCTGTTTATTTAACGTGATTTTGTTTACTTTTATTTTTGTAATCACATCTGAGAGTCCTATTATATGCTGCTTTTCAGACGCTTTAATCTTCGCTCTTTTCTCAGCAGCGTATTTTTCTCTATGTTGTTTCTCATCGACGTGAACACAGTCGGCGCACTCATAGGTAAGCCGCTTTCTTTGACTTTCTATTAATGTGAACCAGATTGAAGACAACAAGATCATTTCTTGCTCATTACTCTGATTACTACATTTTATGAAAAAGACCACCGTAGCGTTAAGACCATCCCGGAAAATACGCAAGTATTTTTTCAGATATGTTTAATTTTATTTGCATTATAAAGAATTCCCGAGATTATAATAATTTCCGAAAAAAGACTTCTCATGTGAATCCTCACGGCGATCTTATATCTAGACTCCTGGCGTGAATCAGTTGTTATTTTCAGCGCCGAGTCGAGTAAACCATATGTTATTTCTGGCGTTCTGGAGGAAAACCACGTGTTATTTATTTGACGTCCTGGCGTAAACCACATGTTATTTCTGACACTCTGGAGTGAACCACATGTTATTTTTGGCGCACTGGAGTAAATCACTTTAATGGTGCATTACTGGATAAACTGACAAAACTCAGTGAATAACTCGGGCAACACAAATGAACAAAGTAATATTAGGGAAGTGCAGGATCAGTCCCGATGGATGGCTGGCAGGAAAGGGGTGGGATGGGGGTATTAGGGCTGCGTGGATATGTTGGAATCGCATTGGTAGTGGTAAAAAATCACTTCATAAATTTATATCACTGTGGGTAACTAAGCTTGAATAACAATACGTCATTGCATTCATTTTTTTGAGTTGACTGACGTTTCCGTTTAAGCAACTGACAAGACCTATGTTCTGTAATAGAACGTCACAAAATATATATGCAAATATTTTTCAAAAACCTAGGATTTAGTACATTTCTTGTACGTTTTGGTTCTTAATTTAGATCACTGATGACTTGGAACAGAATCTGCATTATTTGGAAAAATTCGAAATTTCTCTGCACAGTCTATGGAATAAGGCAATGATCTGGAGTGGCGCAAAGACTGGAATTCGAACAAGATCTCGGACATTCGAGGACGAGCTGGAGGATCTAAGTCAACGTTTGGGGAACTTCCGCCGCCTGCTGAATACTTTGGCACAGAAATTTGGTCTGCCCGGATATAGGAGTACAAGGACGACCACGCGTACTCCATTGAGCCGTGCTCACCATGACTGGTGCTTGAGGCAAACCATCGAGAGCTTGCCGGCGTTTTGGAGACACATGACGCGCTTCATTTCACGTTGTGCTCGACAAGGTGCCTGCATTTGAGTGGTTCTTTCCTTTTGTAAAGAAAAAAATACCTATGTATTTTATTTGATATTTTTGTCAGGATAAAAATAAGAGGACAGAAATTTAATAGCATATAATTTCGCCAACAAAACAGGTATTTCGGAGGGGGGCATTGAGTCAAGCAACTTCTCTTTTGGCACTGAAATAAATGAACTTCATAGAATTTATTATTGAGTTATAGGTAAAAAATGAGCATCGTTCAACTTGACTCAAGGTATGACTAACTTTGAGGTGAACTTTTTAAATGAATGCATTTCTCATGTATGTGTCTTCCCTTGTATATATGTAACGCTTCCGTTGTACTGCAATATTTGGCATTATGTATTTATAGATTAGTTATATATATATATATATATATATATATATATATATATATATATATATATATATATATATATATATATATATTGTGTGTATATATAACAAGTGTTTTGTGCTAGTTCAGAAGGTCTAGCTGTAGTTGTTTGTGGAAATTTATCATGCATCTGCGTGTTAATATTTACAACCAAGTAAGGGAACATTTCCTTATATATAGATGAGATTGGTAAAATCAAGAAAAAGTAAAAGTCAGAGAGAATTAATATCTTTATTACCCGCGGAGGGAGGTGGCACTCAAGTACCACCTGGTTACCATGCAATGTCCTTACCTTTTAAAATGACCCCTAAATTTGGAGTGTTCAGTTTGTACCAATACTGTCTTTTGAACCAAATGTGGCGTACTGAATTAAAATGACACTGCCCTTTTAAACTAAACTGACACTCGGCGCTCAGCTCGCCTGGCCTCAGAATTTTCCCTCCTTTATCCACTTTATTTTACATACGTGACAACCCACCTGATATTTACCAAGTGCCCTCGCCCCGGCTTTATTTGAAATATATAACACATTATGTAGATCCTCGGATTGTGAAATGATGCAGTAAATATATATACATTTATTTATCCCCGAAAGACTTTTGCGTGTAAAATAAAACTATTTTTATATAAATTTGTATAAAAGATAATCACTGAATTTATAATACTCTAGAATTTAAACTTGCCGGAATTTAACCATTATATGGCGTTATCTTAATATCGGTTGCCCTTTCTATGGTGATTGCTGTTTCTGTTGAATAGCTAGTGATAGTTATTGTTAGAATATGACATTTCACATAATATTATCATAGAAAATAGGATATATACTTATACATATGTGTTTTACCGATGTCCTATAGATTTTAACGGTCTTTTGTAGGACTTCACGGGGCCGTATTAACAAAGTTAACTGCACAGCTAATTCCTTCATTAGCAAAGCGAACACCCGAAAGTAAATGAAAAAACTTAACCTTAATAAACAAACAAAAATCCACCTAAAATACAGCTAGACCAATGAACTTTTGTAAATACCGGGTAGACCGTCTGGATTACGCATAGCTAACATCTTGTTTTGATGTTATTGTCCATGTTACCGCATGTTATTATCACATATTTTACTATTTTTATAAAAGTGCTACTTGAATTACAGTTAAAAATCAATGATAATTGTATTACATATTTGAGCAAATATGGAAGTGTAATTCTCTGCTTTTGAGCTTTAGTTGACTTTTCCAGGATCATTCTTGTCCTGAATCGTGCTATTTTACAGACTGGCTACATGTTCGTTTTTAAATATTATCCCCTTGTTTTTGTATTTAAACATTTAACACCTATTTCTATTTGTTATGAAACAAAAAGCTGAAGTAAGTTGTTAATTACACTTTGTTTTGTGTTTCTTGACAGGTACAGTTTTATTGGTGTTTTTCTTTGCATATGAAATATCATTAAACATGTCATATACTGTAGGTCTTGCGAAATAAAAACTCGAAAACAATCTTTTTGATATATTTTAGAATTACCGAGTGTCCAGCGTTTACTCACTAACTATACACATTTTACCAACTATTTCTTCTTTGTTAAGCAAAAGTCGCCTGCCGAAAACTCGCTTGGTGGAGGTAACGCTGGTACAGGGTTTGGGGTGAGGGTATGTCTGAGGGGAAATCCAACTTTTTACTCGCAGTAATCCTTTTTTGTTATTGGCACATATACAGTCCACCCCGAATTGTACAGCCAGCTCGTACGCCAGAAGTGTGAAGCCCGTTTTTCTCCCTACGTAAACCTCCTGCTATGCCGCCAAAAACGCCATCGGCTTCACATTTTGAGGAACGAAAGTACAAATAAAAAGGGCTTTTTGCATTTGTGGTGCCACCATGAAATTTCACCGAAATGTTTTTTGCTAACGTTCCCAGTCCGAAGTTTGACTGCACACTACATTTACTTGTTTTTATTAGATGTCCTGCACACTTGATCATGGTTTAAGGAGCAGAGCTTGCAATGCAATAAACAAACTTTAGTACAAAGGCTTTGTACGCATCCGTTCGTCTAGCTGTGGAAGCATCTCAAGCAGTCATTTGCATTAGAGATAGTTAAAATATTAGATAAGATTCCGAATTAACCATACAGTAAGCCACCGAATATTTTCGAAGAGAAAGAAAACATACATTCATAGCACCTTACGCTATTTAGATCCATCACTAAAAAGTGTCTGTTGACGAAATAAACGGGTGTTTAAAACCCGATTATTGAAAAATGTCTGTACAGACTGCTAAACAAAAATCGATTATTAATTTTTGTGAGAAAGTAAAACCGTACTTCAATGACTGTTTCGTTGGTGAAAATGTGAAAACGTATTGTTTTGGATGAATTTTAGCATAAGCAGTTGCAAAATTTTGTGTTCAGAACGACCTTTTATTTGCAGCAGAACAAGAGTAAAATGTTACTGCTTTATAATACTGTTGGCAACAAAGCTCAAAATACTCACCAAATTGTGTTTTTTTAAGTATAAAGCCTTTTCGATGCCACGCCGTAGTTCCTCTGGAATGTACTATGGCGGTACAACGGGAGTAGATTGTGAAGATATAGTTTTGAATTCAGTAAAGATTTTCACTTCCGTTCGCCCTATGAATGAGCAATCCTACCACATTTAGGCAGGCAGTCGCAAGATAGTTGAGGGGAGCGGAGGAATGAGGGGCAGGCTTATGAGGTTTCAATCATTTTTTACAGCATTTAACAGAAAATCAATTTTCAACGAAGTTCATTTATTCACCCTTCTCGACACGAATATGGTACAGCTCTTATATATAAAACATATTTTATCATAGCTGCAGCTAAGACTGTAGAAGAGCTGATAAGGGAGGACGTTTTGCATGTGGATAACCTCTCTTTCATTGATAAACACCCTAAAACTCACATTGCCCCAGAATCATGTCCTTGCAACAGCAGTAAGGAAAATGAAAAAGAACGACGACAGCGAGCGAAGATCAACCATGACAAGCATGCAGTTTTTTAAATTATGCGAGTCCTCATAAATTGACCAAGCTCCAGGGCATGCTAAT
Organism: Protula sp. h YS-2021; assembly: GCA_949752745.1. Classification (NCBI taxonomy): domain Eukaryota; kingdom Metazoa; phylum Annelida; class Polychaeta; order Sabellida; family Serpulidae; genus Protula; species Protula sp. h YS-2021. Next base: position 13,832,952 of record OX457025.1, on the reverse strand, counting down.
TTTTCAATGCCTGGACGATTGGTTCATGGCTTATCTGAACAGATCTCAGACCCATCTCCAAACTGTAATCCTGGTAAGACAGGGCGGCTAGTGAACATTTCAAAATCAAAGCTCACACTCAAACAGCGAATGGTCTTTCTAGGAGAACAATGGAACATAGAGTTGCCCAGAACATTCCCCATAGAGGAAAGGACAGGGTTGATCTCCCAAGCCATCTAAGTCTCCCTTTTCCGACCCAGGAAACTATACTACACGGAGCTGCCAGGCCTTTTAGTAGCTACAGACAAAACGGTTTCTTGACGCAAGTTCTATTACAGAAAATTTTAGGCCACAGTAAGCTCTGGGATTACTGAGGCGAGTGAGTGGCAATCCCATGAAAGCAATTAGTAACCTTCCGTGGTGGGTTATCCCAGGTCACATGTCCGAGGGTTGTCCTTTCGAGACACACACACCCTCCTTATCGATAAAGGCATAGGTCTCATTGAAGAAGTGGCGTTTCTACATCCAGGACAAGCTGTTGAAGGCACCTGGGCACCAAAGTTGGCACCATTACCTACTCATCCAGCCGTATTGGAAATAGCCCCTACCCCGCCATTATTTCCTAGAGCTGAGGGTGTGGAACCTATCCTCAGCTTTTTTAAAGAAATCGTATTTCCGGGTGATACACAACATGGCCCAGATTCAAGAGCCATACACAATTCGGTTCTGTCCCAAAAGAACATGTTTTCAGCCTGACGTGAGAATAAAAACTTGACCATTTTAGGGCCTCCGCATGGGTGATAACCAATTTTCTGGACTATGTTCATGAAGAGCTCCATCTAAGGTCTTGTTCAAGGCAAGGATATAGCTCAGCTGTCCTGCATTTTATGACTGATCACAAGCTATGACCCATGGGAAGAAAACTATATTTCTCAGCTTATCAGTCATTTCAAATAAGGCCCAGCCAGGTCAAACGTGACTCAATAGGATCTAGGGTTAGTTTTAGGCTATATTTCTGAAACAAATGTCTTCCCTGGAATGGCGAATCTCAAGTTCACTTTCCTCGAAGGCTTAGCCTCGTGTAAAATTAGAGTGGCGGAGAGGGAGGGAAAGGGGAACTCTATAACCTGGAAAAGAGGTTTTCAAGATAAATTGCCCCGGAATAGGTAATACTTAAATCAAGACCCTATTTCATAATTAAAACGCACTTAGCGACTAGAGACCTGGGCGACTGTGAAAAGATTAGACTGGTATCCATTCCCATCTCTTCCGATCAAGGGTAATCCCAGGACACTTTGTGCCCAGTTCGGAACTTTCGGAATACTTAGAATTATCAAATGAACATGGGTCTCCAGGTTAGAAAGCACTGTTCATTTCTTTTAGGCCAGGAGTAGTGAAAGACATCTACAAACAAACTGTCTGCAATTATATTGAAAAGGTTATTTTAGAGGGAAGACCCGAAGTTAAATGCAGAGTTCAAAATAAAATTAAAGCTCATCAAATAAGTAGGGTGGCGAACGGGTTCAAAGCCTCGTCTTAGAGAACGTTGCTGGGAAAGAAACCACACAGTAGCCAGATGTCTTGAAACCAGTGACTGACGTGTCCTTTTGGTGATAATTCGATAATTTGGAGATCTGGGTTTTTCGCACTATCGGGCAGCCCAAGATGAGTAGGACAAACCTCCTTGTTCTTGAAACTCTTAAATTGATAACTCCCTCTCCAGGACAGGTTTCTTTTGAGTTGTGAGCTATTGTGTTCAATATCTATGTAAGTTATTATCTGAGACTGATTGTTTTTTATAAATCAAGTTATTTTAGTTGTACCTTACTTAGACTGTTCAGATAGAAGAGATTCCTATATTGTCAGTAGGTATTAATGTATTTTATGACTTATTAGACCGTAACTCATTTAGTTTCTCTCTTATGAGACGTCGGTTGGGCATACCATCTTTGGAAGGCTTGTAGGAGGCTGGAGGCGGGATACGGGATGGTGTAGGCTTAAGAGAGACAGAGAGAAAAGGAGAGAATAGACAAAGCAACAGAGAGTGAGTGAGTGAGTGAGAGAGAGAGAGAGAGAGAGAGAGAGAGAGAGAGAGAGAGAGAGAGAGAGAGAGAGAGAGAGAGAGAAACTGCAGCTGCCTTTGAATTATCCAATCACTCTCTCCTAGGTTTTCATCGGCCATCGTCTGCTTTCAAATGATGTGTCTCGGGAATCCGTTTTCCAGAAAAATTGGAGGGGAACCAAGTATCTCTGATGAGTGGAGCTCACACGAAGGGATTAGAGTTTTCCCAGCTGACTTTCCCTAAGTGTGCCTATCAGTTGGGATGAGCTGCCATATTGGGGAGGCGGCTTCTGGATCGGCTGTACCCATGAAGGTATACTCTTGTTCAGACCTATGTTCTGGGCAGAGCCATGTTCCCACCCATGTTATTAATGGAGCCGTCTTAATGGAGCCTGAAATGTTATTTGGTTGTCTTTTATTCGCTTTCTGAATACTTTTACATTCAGAAAGCATAGTTCGTTATTTTAAGAAAAACGAGAAACTTTTTTACACTGGGCGTGTCCTTCCTGTAAAATCGGAGATACGCAGAACGCAAACTTTTAATAAATAAAACTCTCGCTTTATTTCGCAAAATGCTTTTTACGAGAAGAGTGTAGTTTGCATTCTCCACATTCAGAGCTTCGATACTCACCCTTGATCTATCCCTACTTCAAACCCTCAAGACTTAAGCCAGCAGGATAAAAAGGAAAAGTGATACGTTCATGTTTCTTTACAGCCTAATTTCCTGAAACAGTACCAAATAAGGCAATGTTTGCAGCCTTGTGTTTATATGACGTCCACGTACGTTGTTGTGTTTGGTTGATCGAGGTTGGTCCATGTTGGGCAAATTATCAATGATCAATGGTTTATTTTTTTTTCGTCAAATAGTTACCAATCAGTTGCTGAAGTTTGTAGCCTAAATTGTGTTCGACGAGTGCCAGTAAGCATTCAACTATGAAGTTTGTGGGTAAATAGCACCCGAAGGACATGAAACTCAAGACTTGTCAATCAGATTCTAATTCTATTTCAAATTCGATCCAGCAGCACGTGGAAAGTATTTTTAATCAAAACAAAAGTATCCGTTCAAAATAGGGTTTTATTCAGTACACGTGTCGCAGCTGTATGGCCGGATGAAGCGGTTAGCGGAAAAATCTCCCTAATAGATCCCCTCGCAAAAATACCCTTTTTTGGTCATACGTACAAACCCTATAACACACGAATATTTACCAAAATCACGGAAGTAATTATCCATTTCGTCAGTCGTCATGAGTGCTTTGGAACATCTTGGAGATTTTTATTTATTAAATTTACTGCGGTTTTATTCTAAGAAATTTTATTGAATATAAGATCAAGCTTAATTACGAATATTTTACTCGGCATTTAGGTGAACAGTCTGTCTCAAATGTGCTCAGGTTTTCGTTCTGTAAATATTGTGCAGCAGCAGATAATAACATCGAAAATGTTAATCCGCAACTCCGATTGATCCAAGTTGTTAATTGGTAACAATATTCGCTAAAATAAATTAAGCTATCCAGAAGGCTTTGGGGAAGGCGAAGGAGGCCAGGAGCTTGTGCAAGGTTTGATAAAAATTGGAAGGGTCTTTTTTGCAGATGCACCAATAGAGAGGTTGTTTTGCTGGAGTGATTTTTGGGGAGTTCTTCCGGGATTCCGATGAAACGGATGCTTACAATAGCAAGTTCAACCTCCGCCAACCAGCTGCTGTATCAATCGCATGATATGAGGAAACCAGGGTTATACATTTGACGAATTTGGAACTAGCCAAAGAATTTTTCTCCAGTGAAATTAATTATAATTATTATTAAAAATCCCATTTCAACTGTGTGCCGGGAATAGAAAAGATAGACTGATACTTGCCCAAATCATTGGTTCGAGCCATAGCATTTATACCGAACAAAACTCATTTGAATAACAATGGATATTACGTATTGTGGTAAGTGCTAAAATTCTTGAATTTAATTACTTAGACAATTTGACAACTCCTTTCTTATTACTGTTTAGAAAATAGTCTCCACGACTTTGACCAATAGCAGTGCCAAAGAACAGTGTTTTCATTTTCTGAATGAATTGCTATGTATTAACAAGATAAAAGATAAGCAAATGTAAAACAGAATTTCCTACCCAGTTTTTAGAACAAGCGGCATCTATAAAAGCTTAAACATCCCTGTTGCTCAAATTGCAATTATGTGGCTTCACAGCAGTATGTCCATTTGTCGAGTGAGAGAAAGTGTCTGTTAAAGAGAGTGCGTTATAGAGAGAGTGGGAGAAGGAGAGAGAGAGGAGAGAAGCAAGAAAGGTGGAGAGGTACGGCGAGGGAGAGAGAGAAAGAGAGGGGAAGAGAGAGAGAGAGAGAGAGAGAGAGAGAGAGAGAGAGGAAGAAAGAAGCTGAGGAAGGGACAGAGAGCAGGGACTGTGTTCGTGCGTGTGAGAGAGAAAGAGAAATAGAGGGGGAGAAGAGAAAGTAAGGCAAGTGTGTTTGCATTTCCAAACGTATGAATACCAGACTAGCATCCTGGGGCTGTGGATAAACGACGCTTAGGCAAGGAAGAACAGCATTCATGTTTCCCTTTCCAATTAAAGAAAATATTACAACTTTTGAGTGACATGGCAATTATATAATCAATTCATAATCTTAGTATCAATTACTCCTCTAAAATGCCATTTTCAAAATCTTTTAAATTAAGCTTTATACATCCATTTTAGTGATCCAGCAGGCGTATGAGAAAATCAAAGTTTTTTTTTGTTTCCGCCTTGCTCGTCCGAGTGAGTTGGTTATAAATCACGTCATGAGCGAATGTGGTGATGCTGATAAACAAGGTAAGGACAAGATTTCCTCCAATAACTATTTCATAACCATGAAAACTAATTGGGACAATTTCGGCTGGGAAAATTTTGAGGTTTCGTATAAAAGGACTGTGCCTGCAATCCAGTTCTCAACAAATTCTCTATAGAAACAAGAAAACAAGTTACCGCAATTTCTACTCCAAGAATATATACATCTAAATGAGATTAAAATCAGAAATAGTGTGGTGGTGCACTGGTATATCACTTCATGACTTTACAAAATGAAATACCGCGTGTTCAGAGGACCAATGTTTGAACTATATTTTAAGATCTAATGAACTTTGGTAAATAACATATCTAGAGTGAGAAATAAATATTTAGAAATAAATACTTTCATGGTTATAAAATGTCAGTGGTTTAATTATTATTATTTCTTGATGCTCTAGTTTTTCACAAAGTTGTTTTCTTTGTATGCGTTGCTGGAGCGTATGCCTTGCGAGAGGGTTCCTCTTCTTCATCCAATGGGCCTGTACAGCCAGTCCTATGCCGTGCTTTGGAATTAAGCTGCAGTTGGAAATTAACTGTCCAAGTTCGTGATCTAAATGTAAGTGTATAATTTTAATCAAACGGTTGATATTCAATATGAACCCTGTGCAACAGAACGCCTACCAGCCTACCAGCAAGTGATTTTATTTGTGAAGCTCACGCTACACAATCAAATCCAAAAGGACCTTAGCAGATCAGTGTAGTGTCTCAGGAAAGAAAGAGGAAGAGTTGACATTTTCTCGAATTTTTGCAAAGTGATATCTTTGACTGAAATCTATGAGCAGACTGGCCATTTAGGAAGCAGTATTAACAAGGAAGCAAGACACCTTTACAGGTACCCTAATAAACACCTTGAACTGAAATCCGTGTGCTATAACAAATGTTGTTGGGGAAGGGTTTGACATACTCTTCAAGTGTTTGCCGAGTTCTAAATTTCAGTTTTAAATCTAAGACATCTATGTGATTGCTGAATTACAGTGGTTCGCCACTACAAGCTCTGCCAACTGCTCTGCCAACTGCCAATAACAATTACTGAGTTATTGAGAAGATGCTGTAAAAGCACTATTTTTTGTTAAAAAAGACAAAAATTGATTGCAAAACTGTAAAGAAAGCTGTTTTTTAGGGGGGTGTGGGGGGGGCTCACACGACATATTCTCATTGGTAACTCTCCTCTGTCAGGAAAACAAAAGATAAGTTTGCTTCCATATCAACTACTGCTTGTTATTTGTGTATAAAAATTGCAGAAATTGCAAAATTTTCACACTTAAACTTTCTACTTGTAATTAACATATAAAAAAAAATTTTGTTTCCTTATTTCACACTATTATTCAGAACGTCTTTTGTTTCACTCTCACAGCGAAGAACGCCACAATTCACATTTGTGCGTTTGCTTGTTGATTAATTGATCGAAACAAATACCAGTCTGAAGTGAATCAGTCCGAGAACAATTAATTAACATTTTTCGTATATATGGTATTTTTTCTTGTCTGTTTTTACTTATTTGCTGCCCTCTCTTTAAAACGGGATCTTTATCAATAAATGGGGCTGAAATTATTGGTGGTACCAGAGTTTGTGAAGTAATGGACAATTTGGATAAATGTCTGTGAATATATATATATGTTACAGTCAATCTGTGTATTCAGTCAATACGTGTATTGCCGGAACCACATCTTCATCTTCAGGCGATCTGTGTACTGGGTGGGCTTTAATTTCAGTCAATGCGTGAATTGCCTGAGAATTTCAGTCAATACACGTATTGACTGAATACACACATTGACTGAATACACAGATTGACTGTAACACACACACACACACACACACACACACACACACACACACACACACACACATATATATATATATATATATATATATATATATATATATATATATATATATATATATATATATATATATATATATATGTATATACCAAGATTTGGGTATATATAGGAGTGATGGGAGGTTTGTAACGGGGGAAAGAAAGGGGGTTATAACTGGTACAACAGATTTTATGGTTGATATTGTGATTAAATTTTTAAAAATAAAAGGCAGTTTTATACAAAGAAGTTAAATGTTAAATTTAGACTGGAACAATATTCATCCAATGTTTTATAGTACTGCCTTTGAGTATCCAAAACATAAAACTGCATAAATCGAAGTATTTTTATGTTGTTGTTCCAGCATACAATTTGGGAACGTGACTCATGTGGGTAGTAATTACAATCCTGAACAGTGTGGCCTTCCAGTAATCCAGACAGCAAGTGGAACGGTATTCACGATACATATGTTCATGCTGTTACTAAATATAATTTTGTTTCATTGTGTTATTTCATTCATTTGTAAGCCGGCTTGAATATTGTTGCATTTGGCTTGTACAACAAGAGTATGTGTGTGTGAATGAGAGGGAGAGAGAGAGAGAGATTAGTGAGAAGAAGTTAATATTGTAACCTTAAAGTCTCAATCGAAGCTTCTGTTATATTTTCGGCCTCTGCAATTCACTGGAGTGTATTGTTTTATGGTAATGAATGGCTTTAATAAATAGATAAACGAAACATCAAAACAAAATCAAAACGAAACAAAATACCGGTGGTGCGTAATGTAATTTTGGAGCACCGACTATGGTGTAATAATTCTGTTTATTTAACGTGATAATGTTTACTTTTATTTTTGTAATCACATCTAACAATCCTATTATAAACTGTTTCTTTGACTTCATTTTAATGTGAACCAGACTGACCACATTCCAGAAACAGGATCATTTCTTACTCATTATTCTAATCACTTGAAATCCGTTAATTAACCTATTTTATGAAAAAGATCACCACGGCATAAAAACCATCCCGGAAAATATGCAAGTATTCTTTAGCTATGTTTAATTTATTTACTTCATAAAGAATTTTCGAAATTAAAACAATTTCCAAAAAAGACTCTCATGTGAATCTCCACGGCGATTTTATTTCTGGAGTCCTGGCGTAAATCAAATGTTATTTCCATCCCCCTGGATGTTATTTCTGGCGCGCTGGAATAAACTACGTGTTATTTCTATCGCGCTTGAGTAAACCATGTATTATTTCTGGCGTCTGGGCGTAAACTATGTGTTCACTTTAATGATACATTATTGGGTAAACTCACAGAACTCTGTTAAAAGCTCAGTCAACAAAAATAAAAAATGCATATTAGGGAAGTGGAGGCTAATTACCGATGGGTGGTCGCCGGAGAAGGAGGGTATTGGGGCTGCATGTTATGTTGGAATCGCATTGGTGGTGGTAATGCATCACTTCATTAATTTATATAACTAAGTAACTAAGCTTGAATGAGGACACATCATTACATTCATTTCTGTGTTGACTAACGTTTCTGCTAAGCAACTGAAAAGATCAATGTTCTGTAACAGAACTTCGCAAAGATATATGTATATAAATATTTTTCAAAACCTAGGATTCAACACATTTCTTGTAAATTTTGATTCTTTATTTAGATCACTGAGGACTTGGAAGAGAATCTAAATTATTTGGAAAAAATCGAAATTTCTCTGCGCAGTCTTCGCAATAAAGAAAGGTTCTGGACTGGCGCAAAGGACGGGACAGGACGGGACATTTGGATATTTGACGACGACCTGGAGAATCTAAACCTGCAGTTGCGGAACTTCCGCCGCCTACTGGATACTTTGGCATAAAGCTTGGTCTGCCCGGAGGTAGGAGGGCAGCGACGACCACGCATGCTCCATTGAGCCGTGCTTACTATGACTGGTGCTTGAGACAAACCATCAAGAGGTTGTTGGAGTTCCGGAGAAACATAGGGCGCTTCATTTCACGTTGTGCTCAACAAGGTGCCTGTATTTGCCTTTTCCTCAATGATAAATTTATGTATTTCAATTGTATTTTTTTCAGTGTAAAAATAAAAGGACTCAAATTTAATGTGATTTCACCAGCAAATCAGTTGTATTCGAGGAAGTATCAAGATTTATTTTGGGGTGAAGTGAGTCAAACAACTGTTCTTTTGGCAGTGAATTAAATGAACTGCTTAGATGGGATTATTAAGCTATAGGTAAAAATGAGCGTCGTTCAGCTTTGGCTCAAGGTATGACCACCTTCGAGACGATTCATTTAAATGAATGCACTTCTCATGTATGTGTGTTCCCTTGTACATATAAAGCTTCTGTCGTTCTGAAATAACACAAGAAAATATTATTTGACATTTTGAAATTATGGGCCAGTTATCTCTCTTTTATCAATATTGAATTGTAATTTTCAGCTCTTGAACTTCAGTTGACTTTTCCAGGATCATTATTGCCCTGGATCGTGCTATTTTCAGACTGGGTAAATGTTCCTTTTTAAATATTAGCCCCTTATTTTTGAATTAAAACATTTAGCAACTTTTCGATCTTGCTATAAAGCAAAAGTACTGAAGTAATTTGTTAATCACACTTTGTTTTGTGTTTCTTCCTGGATACAATTTATTGGTATTTTTCTTGACACATGAAATATCACTAAATATGTGATTACTGTAGGTCTTGCGAAATAGGAACTCGAAAAGAATCTTTTTGATATATTTTAGAGTTTCCGAGTGTCCAGTGCTTACTCACTAATCATAAACATTTTACCAGCTGTTATAGTCTTCTTTATCAAGCAAAACTCGCCTATCAAACCCGCCTGGTGGAAGTAACGGAAGTTGGTGGGGGTGGGTGGGGCGTAGTGACTTTATGTCTGAGGGAAAATCCAACTTTTCATCGCAGCTAGAAATCTTTTCTTATTGACTCATATACAGTCCACTCCAGTGGTTCCGGCATTCGATATACCGCCAACTCGCACTTACGCCATAATGTGTTCAGTCCCGTTATACCGCCAAATTCGCTTGATGCCATAGACCGCGCATTTTAAGGTATCAAAGTACAATTTATAAGGCAAATTTTATTCGTTGTACCACTATGAAAGTTCACCGAAATTTTTTTGACAACGTTCCCAGTCCGAAGATCGACTGTTCATTTCAATCGCTTATTTATTATATGATTTGCACACTTGATCATGGTTTAAGCAGTGGGGATTGCAATGCAATAAACACACTTTAACACAAAGGCTTTGTTCGTATCCGTTCAGGTTCATCAAAGCGAACTATGGAAGCATCCCTGTGCGCTACTCAAACAGTCATTTGCATTAGTTAAATTTTAAATATGGGGTAAGATTTCAAATTTACCATAAAATAAGCCACCGAATGCTTTCAAAGCGAACAAACACACATTCACAGCATCATACGCTATTTAGAGCTATATCACAAAAAGCGTCTGTTGATTAAATAATTAAAAAGTCAGAGCAGAGTTTTGAAAAATGTCTGTAGAGGCTGCTAAGCTAAAATTGATAATTAATTTTTTACGACAAAGTAAAACTCTACATCAGTGACTGCTCCGTTGGTGAAAATGTGAATACGCATTCTTCTGGATGAATTTTAGTATAACCAGTTGGAAAATTTTATATTCAGAACCGTAATTCTTCTGTAACAAACATATCAATACAACAGGAATAGGCTGTAAAGATATATTTTTGAATTCAGCAAAACTTTTCACTTCTGTTCGTCCTGTGAATGCGCCATCCTACCACTTTTAAGGAGGAAGAGAGAGAAGGGGAGCGGAGGAGGGAGGGAGCTTGACAGGTTTAGGAATATTCAATCATCATTGCAAACAGCATTTAATAGAAATTCAATTTTCAACGAAGGTCAGTGCAAAATTTTTTTGCTCTTCTCTACACGATTCCGGGACAGCTTACATTTAAGCTTAAATCAAGTATCATAGCTGTTTATGTTCTGTGTTATCTGATAGAATGGCAGCAATGCATGGTTCTAGTTACAAGCTGAAGTAGCAGTCGCCGGAGTCGAAAGGATCATTTTTTACTTGTTTCGAGTTACAGTTTTAACTGAGAAAACGGAAACATAAAAGTATTATATATAACAAAGAAATATCGATGTGAGCGTATACAACTGTCAAGTAAAACTGATTCGAAACCATGCGCTGCATATGTTTCTTGTATCATGTGATCATTTCGGTTTTAGTAAAACACTCTGTGTGATAGGAAGAGGGTGGTAGTACCATGCTCTAGTCGACCCTTTTGCTCGATCTTTTGGCCTAGAATTTCGCTTTTTGGCCTCTATACCACGCTATTGTTTCGATGTTTGCAGAGTATCCTTTTCCGACGCTTGACGAAAGTCGCAATTCCAACAGCTACCCAGCAACGGAATTAAACGTTGTTTCGATTCATGAATCAAAATCTTGTCCATAATATTTTCGTTTAAAACGGGTCGCAGGTGCATGCTTTATGGTACGTTCACTGTCTAAGTAAAAGAATGCAAAATTATTCCTGGGTTGTAATTGGTTGAAATAATACCCTTAAACTCGGCTCGTGATTTTCAAACCTTCGCCACCAATTATCGACAAGACGTGCGCCCCAGACAGCGCCATTTCGCCATAAAGCTATGCGTCCGACCTTGTGCTTATTGGTGCATTCGTCGATGGAGTTGCTGATATATATAAATCGCTATGCATCATAGGGAACAGCAACATCAAGTTCTTTCAGCGACCAAAATTCTGAGACTTGGTGCTAATTGGCAGCAAAGTTAGCAGAGATTCATTCACTATTTTCTAAGATGGGAGAGAAGCAGGTACTGGAATGTTTCGAGAATGGACAAAGAAGAAGCTCCTGACAGCTAAGGCTGTAGAAGAGCTGAGAAGGGTAGGCTTTTTCCATATGGATAGCCTTTCTCTTATTGACAATGCTGCCTTAAAGACATTAAATTTATCCCAGCAACAGTTCCTTGAAGCAACAGTAAGCAGGATGAAAGATAACAACCAATGAAACTATGAAACATAGAGTCACTGCTGGACCTTTTAGTACCGACAGAGAAAACGGTTCCTTGTGGCAAGCTCCATGACAGAAAGTTTCAGGCCACAGTAAGATCAGCGCCGCGACGAGTAACAATCACCTGCAGGCCATAATTTACCTTCGGTGGTTGGTTATCCCAGGTCACATGACCGAGGCGTGTCTTTTCGAGCCACCCACGCCTTCCTTATCGATGGAGACAGACGTCTCACCGAAGAGGTGTTGCTTCTATATCCGGAGCAAGCTGATGAAGGCACCTGGCCACCAAAGTTGGCACCAGCGTCTGCTCTACCAGTACCATTGGGAAAAAACCCCTACCCTGCCCACATTTACTAGACCTGAGGGTGTGCAACCTATCCTGAGCTTTTTAAAGATGGCATTAGAACAAAAAAAATTGACCCTTATAGGGCCTCCCCACGGGTGATAAATGATTTTCTAGACTATTTTCATGACGAGCTCAATCTAAAGCCTTAACCAATACAAGGATATAGCTCAGCTACTCTTATATTTTTAATCGATCTCAGGCTTTGGCCCATGGAAAAGCACTTTTATCCCTCAAATTATCAGACATTTCAGATTACTAACCCCCAGTCAGGCCAAACGTGACTCAATAGGATCCAGGGCTAGTTTTGGGTTATATATCTGGAACAAATATCTTTCCTGGAATGGTTCAAATTCATTTTCCTCGAAGGTTTTTGCCTCGGGTAAGGGTAGAGTGGTGTAGGGGAGAAGGAGAGGAGCTCCATGACCTTTAAAGGAGGCTTTCAATGAAAATTGCTCCTGAGATACGGTAGCCCTTAAATCAAGACCCTCTTTCATAAGTAAAACTCGCATATCGACTGGAGGCCTGGGGAACTTCGAAAAGATAGTCTGGCACCCATTATCCATGGGTAAAGGCATCCATAAACAAACTGTGTGCAATTGCATTCAAAAGTTGATTTTTGAGGGAAGACCGAAGTTAGTGTCAGAATTCAAAATTAAAGCTGATCAAGTAAGCCAGGTGGCAAACGGGTTAAAAGTCTCGCCTAAGAGAGCGTTGCCTTAGAGAACATTTTATGTACAGGTCCCTCGGCATCCCCTGCCCTAATACTTTGATTACATTCTTTTAAAAATAAATTCACACGGAATGAACTACCAGACCTCTATTCAATTGGTCAATTTGTTTGGCTGAGAAATTGATTTCTAGTAATGACTTTCGCCATGATACAGTAAGAACTACAACTAGAGATATAGGGAAAGCTCTCAGAACAAGCGAGGACGACCTGTCGACCAATCTCTCAAAGGCGAGGAAAGAAACTTTACAGTTGTCAGACGTCATGAAACTAGTAACTGTTCTTGCGACGATGATCTGGAGACTTGGGCTCTTCGGGATGCCAGACAGCTCAAGGCGCGTTGGACAACACTTCCTTGTTCTTGAAACTCGTAAATTGATTACTTCCTCTCCAGCACAGATTCTATTTGAGTAGCGAGCTATTGTGTCTAATATTTATTTATGTTACTCTCATGGACTGATTCGTTTGGTAATCAAGTTGTTTTAGTTATACCTTACTTAGGCTGTTCAGTTTGAAGAGATCTGGATGATTTCAGTCGGTATTAATGTATTTTGTGACTCATTAGGCCATGACTCCGTTAGTTTGTCTCTTATGAGACGTCAGTTTGGTATACCATCTTTGGAACGCATGTAGAGGGACAGTGTAAGCTTAAGAGAGAAAGAGAGAGAAAGAGAGAGAAAGAAAGAGAAAGAGAGAGAGAGAGAGAGAGAGAGAGAGAGAGAGAGAGGAGGTCGGGGAGTTGCCTCTGGGTTATCCATTCCCTCACTCCTAGGTTTTCATGTAATATTAACTAGTCGGTCTGTCAGTGTTATCGTTATTTACTTACTTACTTACGATTTCTTCTTTCAATGGGTATGGCTCATGAATCCCATTTTCCGAAAGTGGAGAGGGCCAAGCTTCTCTAATGAGGAACTCTCCCTAGTTGCAGGCTCCTCACACACGGAAGGATTAGAGTCTTCCCAGTTGATGACTTTCCCCAAGTGTGCCTATCAATTGGGATGAGCTGACATATTGGGAAGGCGGCTTGTGGATCGGCTGTACCCATGATGGCATACCTTTGTTCATACCTATGCAGAGCCACATTGGTGATGGTTCCATCTATGTTATTTTGTTTTTACCATCCTCGTTTCTTGTCTTATCAGAGCCTTAAATGTTATTTCGTTGTCTTTGTTTCGCATTCTGATTACTTTTACATAAACAGAAGTGTAGTTCGTTTAAAAAAGTGAAACTTTTCACATTGGACGTATCATTCCTGAAAATTTGAGATGAAGGAACGCAAACTGTCGCTTTATTTCATAAAATGCTATTTTATAAGAAGAGCGTAGTTCGCATTCTCCACCTTCAGACCTTCGATACTCCCCCTTGATCCATCCCGCATTTTAAACCCTGCCGGCCTAGTCATCGGGAAAGTGATACTTGCATGGGTCTTTCCGGCTTAATTGGCCTTCAACAGTACGAAATAAGGCAATTTTGGCAGACCTGTGTTTACATAACATTCACTTACTTGTAGAAAAGTCTCAATCATATTTGTGCATTGTACTATGCGAGATATGATCGCCAAGTGCATGTATTTGTACTGTTTTTACGTGTGAAAAGCGTACGCATTGTAACTGGGCGGCTTGCCGAGTTGTGCTGTTTTGACGATGGTTTGTGAACGTCGGACAAATTGTCAATGATAATATTCTTAATTTTTGTCAATTGCTTACCAATCAGTTGCTGAAGTTCGTTTTGGCTAAATATAGTGTTCGAGGAGTGCAAGCAACAACTGAAGATGAAATTTGTGTTACACAAGCATATATTTTACTATTTTGTTTTCATACTCTAGCGTTATTCCATTTATTATTCTTTTCTGATTCGTTGAAAAAAGTTGTAATATGAGCCCAGCCCGAACTATTGAAATATTCACACTATTTTTAGGCATCAGCTGACACCTGAAATAAAAATCATTTGGAAAAAGTTTGCTATCTTTAAACCAAACATGCCAGTGAGGCGGGCAAAGTACCCCACTGCATATTGTCGCTGAATTCATATTGAATTGAATACATATTGCAAAGCGGGAAAACAGATGAATCAAATCGATACCTGTAATAGAAAATGCTAGAAAATTGGGAATATTCCCTTTTTCATAAAAGCTAAATAATCGCATAGTGCGTTACTGCAGTATATAGTCTTCCTTTTTGGAAGAAACTGCACTCCTTGGATATGGACTGAAATATGGCACATACAAACATGTTATTATATACAGTGGACAGATGGGCCTTCCGACGGACAGACGGAGGTTTTGACAGTTCATTTATCTTAGGTAACTATTTTAGCTAATATTGTCATTTGTTTTCATTTCCTCTACTCAATGCAGCAGAAATAAAAAAATACACTTTTAGTTAGTAGTTACCTCTTTTTCGGGGGTTTGGCTATTCTTTTTGCAGACTACAGACCAAATTCAATTAAAATAAGCTTTTCCTTGATCTGCATGAAATGAGCCTGTGTTAATACAACCAATGACATTTCGTCTTACAATGGTGGGAATCTATTTCAATTTTTGCGCTCGCAAATATAGTAGATTCGGCTTGGATGGTGTTTCTACTACAGTTCAGTTGGGTTACTCCAAGTCAATATCCGTTCTGGAGAGTGTACAATGTTATATTTATTCAGAACTGAAAGATTACACGACACTGAATGAAATCGAGTGCTTTTCTGTCTGAAAACAAGAAATGATTTTAAAATATATGTTGTAGCTCAAGGGTCTTCTGGTTGTTTTGTTGTTATTGTGGGAGTAAAGAAATAACCTAGAGTTAATGAAATTCTTTCAATGGCACTAACTAAAAAATATGGAGAAAACAGGAGAAAAGTAAGAGCTTTTTTGAAAACTCAAACTGTGTTTAAATAAATTGCAGGTGTCACAAAGCAAGATTAAAAAGAAACAGACGGCATCAGATGCCTTTAAATCCTTATTATCAACATAATTAAATTATATAATTTCTATGTAGCTGATGACATATAATATGAAAGTGGTTTATTTCTGTTTCAGATATAAAACAATACTTTGCTATATAGCAGCATTTTACCTTGTATGCAAAACAATGCTCCTTTTGACTTTTGGACAAAACGGATTTAAGTCGACAACCTGCTGTAGCTGCTTAGTTGCACAGTAACGATGCTATCAAGTCCTAAAAGAATTCAAGGAATAAAATTAACTGAAAATAAAATCATATTTACCCCAACCATGCAACCTTATTTTTAATCCAACAAAGTTTTTATTTTGAAGGTCAAGAGGACTGTGGAAGAGTACTAGAAATATTTGATAGCTGTTGTCTGTTAGCTCCGACGTGTCCCTTTGACGCATTAACGAGGGTCATTGTCGCAATAGTCAAGGTTTTTTTCCATATAGCCTTGATAACAGTAATAACTCGTAGAGAATTCAACCTTAAGTTTATCTATGATCAGATTAAGATTTAGGTTAATCTTTTATTGATAACGACGAATAATGAATATTTTAAAAAGCACTGTTATGCTCCATAGAAGATATTTAGGCATTTGAAGATAAATGAGTGAATATTATATTTCAAAGTAATATATTTAAATATCATATAAATAGAATTGTAAGTTGTTACACAAAAACAGGAAGGTCTGCAATATCATGTAATCTATGTTTGATTATGAAAATATAGATATATAAAATGAATCATTGACCTGATGCAGAATAAATAAGAACACATCTAGAAACAAATCAGATAAGGTACTTTCTGAATGAAAAATAACTTGAAATAGTAATAAAAATGTTTATAGCCTGGTGAATTATCGATGAATAAAAAGAAACTGCTTAGTTAAACTTTCATTTTATTGTCTAAGATAACACAAGTTTTCTAAAGCAGACTATCTATACACAAACAAACTGTGACACAGCTGAATGAAAAAAGGAAATTACAATCATAAAGAACCATTCTCATAAATTAGTTCTAACATGTTTGCTTTTTAAAACACGATTTAGATCAAGAACGTTCCATTTGGTAACTTCACCACTATAATTGAAAATACAAATTTTAAAGCATAAAAATGTCATAATTTTAATCTGTTATCACTATATATATATATACTTGCTGAACATGGCAGTGTATTTAAATGCATGCTGTCCAAGTAAAATGAAATAGGGTAATAGATGCCGTTTCTACAATCCTGTTCTTTCCCCAATCAAAAGTCACTTTTCAAATGTTCAAACCTCGCTTTTAAAAGAATTATATTTGTCTGTAAAAATTATAGTCCATGAGTAAAGAAAACACTTACAATAAGGTTCTAAGTTTAATGCAAGACATTTCATTAATAAAGTATTCATTTGCTTATAAAAACACGACTTTTCATTATGCTTCATACCAGTACGGATTATGAAAAGAGTGTGGCAGCTGTATGTCAAATAGCACAACATCTTCAGCATTGCTATATTAGTGTTGTTGAGAATGAATACATGAAATTACTAACGTCAAACGTTGTGGAAAGAGACGTCAAAATCACTCAGCCCTGCAAAATACTACTTTGTAAGCATAACGATGATACACTTGCAAACAATTTGCACATGCACTAACGCTGTGGAGGCTTATTTAGTCTATTTAAAGTTGCAATTTAAAGAAAATAACATAAGAAGAAATTGAGAAGCTGTTTAAGAAGGAAGTTGACAAGTTAGTAAGACACACACATTGGGGTACACATTGCACTGTACATGGCGGAAGCACACCACTGGGAAGATCCTGGATTGAGCGTGTGAAGCAGCTGCTTCACCGTGCTTTCATTCACGCTGGGATCCCTTGCTTGGAGTGACTGAACGATCGTACCAAAACACAGGCAATTTGGAAACAGCGGGTTGGCGCAGAGGTCAGAGTAAGTCTTCACCGCCTCGATTTTAGCGCGCATTCTAT
The DNA here is from genome assembly GCA_949752745.1 of Protula sp. h YS-2021. Taxonomy (NCBI): domain Eukaryota; kingdom Metazoa; phylum Annelida; class Polychaeta; order Sabellida; family Serpulidae; genus Protula; species Protula sp. h YS-2021. The sequence continues at coordinate 13,815,257 of OX457025.1, read as the reverse complement.
TGGCATCTTCTTCAGATTGTCTGGCCTGCTCTTCAGTGATTTCGGAACAGTCATTGTTGCGATACAAAGCCAAGGCGTAGAAATCGAAGTACTCATCAGGCTTTATGCTAGCAATAACGCATAGGATATCCTTGCTCTGTATAGTCGCTGCGAAATCCATCTTATCCGGGTCATGTCCATGATTAAAGGACCAGACAACATTCCGTGTAATGTCGTTGACATTATCTATACCTTCGTTCAGACTGGAGACAACAACATCCTTGATGAGGCTTTTGTAACGGTTTATCGTTGCCTGTTGCTTCAAAGTACGCCATTTCTGATCTGTGATGTCACACATGGGGCGCATTGGCTCTAGGTCGTAGAAATCATACTGCGTGCGCTCAGGCAAGACAAGAGCGTAAAAACAAACGACGTCCTTCTCTGTGAGTGAACGGCTGTACTGTGCCTTTTCAAGTGAACCTGTATGAAATAAAAATATGCCAACGTAATAATCTTTAGTTAAGATACAGGCCATCTTGTCACAATCTGGATGATATTTGTACCAAACATAACAAGAATGTCCTAGGCATTGTACCCAACCGTAAAAGTGAAGATATCACAAAGGTGAAAAGAGAATTAGACAATTTTGGACAAAATTTACATTTAATAGAAAGCAACAAGGGCAACACTACATTAAAAGTAATCGGATAGGATCTCAGGGACGCACAGCATTTTTATGTTTTCTTAAAGCTATTCGTTTATTTTGCCGGTTTTCCAAACGAATTAAAAGCATTACTGCTTATCAAGTATTGTGACGCACCTTGAGCAACACTATAGACATAGGAGGCAAGCAAAACACGCACACAAAATAAATTGATTCCTGTCTGGGGCTTGAATTCACAACCTCTTGCTTCGCAGATGATAACGAAAACCACTACTTCTATGGGGGGGGGGGGAGAACTATAAATAAATTTTATTAAACTGACAAAGGAAGACAATCAAAGCATCCGCTTTTAACGGGGTTTGAACCTACGAACTCTTGAGGCTTGAACTCACGACCTCGTGATTTCAGTCCAAAACTTGATCAATTGAGCGATCGAAGCAAGCAGTTAGGCGACTGGTGAAGGCTCAGCAAGAAAAAAACATATTGTAGCTTTTATGCAAATTTACCATTTTTGGACAATATTTTGACCAATATTGGTGAAATCAGCACAGATAACTCAAGCTTGCTGAAGCAGCTTGCGCAAAACAGTCCTTTCAAATTTCAAGTCAATCGAGCCGGATGTGTAGGTAGAGTAGCTTCTTTTATGTTTCCACAAATTCAACTTTTGTTTTGGCAATTTATGAAACAGAAAATTGTTTATGCACACACATGTTAACAATTTCGATTTTTGTCAAAGAAATTTGTTTTCGCGTTTATTAAAGTAGATTCAATAGAACTAAAGGTGATAAACAATCTAGCGACTTTCACCACGTTTTTACACAACTATAATAAAACCATTACCTGAATGTTCCATAGCACTTTGGACTTTGTCGAACGTCTCTGCTACGTCATTAGTTTCGTTGTAGTTCTCCAGGCATATCTCATAGAACTTAGACCGTCCTTCTAGAATTTCCTTGGCTGAAAAGAAATCTTCGTTCATATCTTCCTTGATAAGCTTCAAGACGTTGTTCTGTTTTGTTTCCACATTGCCTTTATTGATGACATCCAGGTAGCTGTCCTCGAAGACTGGGTTGTCCATATTGTAGTGGAAGCCGATATTAGTTGCGTCGGACACTTCTGAATGTTCCGTTGCCGTGGCAATTATCTCTGTAAAAATAAATGCTCTGTAAATGCAGAATCCCACTTTGATTACACATATCGCTCCCTTGCTGTTCTTCATGCAAGCATTGACACACATTCTTTCATGTTCCATTACTACGTTCTACTGCAGAAATAAACCTTTATCGGATTACATCACAAACCAAAGGTACTTTGAAGTACCATCAAACAATGTTATAGTCATATGCATAGTAAAGCATACTGGTGGCATTCGACGCACCATGCGAATGATGGCTGACCGAAAAGCTGTTTTTAAAAATGGCTTACCTTTGAAATTGTCAGTAAGGTTAGCAAAAGTAACAAATGTCTTTTCAAATTCGAGTTCTTGCTTGGCCATATCATCTCTAAGGCTCTGTCTTTCTTTGACCAACTCTTTCTGTTAACATAAATAAGATGATACTAAATTTTTAGCTGCTGAAAGAAATCGTCACCAGAAAATTTTAAATCAGGAATGAAAATTATCTTATTTCTCATTCCAACCTTTCAAATTTCATCTCAGTATCGGATAATCTTTTTAACTTTTTTCTCGCAAAAAATTAGACCCGATCCCGCAGCAAAACGTATCTATTATTTTTAAACGTTTAATGAAGGTTTTTGTCTTGAAAATATGGTTTCACGATATATATGAAGAGTTTTAAGCGCTTAGAGTATTACTTGCATTAAAACGTGTGTGTCAAAAGTGCAAGCGCACAAGTTAAAACGAAATTCTTCTTTAAACTGTCATTTTTAGTGTTTTTTTAGGTCAATGTTTTGTTTTTTGAAATTTTGTGCAGCTGACAGGTCGAACATTATTAGACACGACTGTGATCACTTTTAAAATTAATTTCAATCTTAGTAAGCGGCATGGGAATGAAAAATCAGGTTTTGATTTTTTCGCATCATTGCATTACGCAAAAAAGTATGTCACAACAATTTGTCACTCTCTCCTTAAATCTACAGAGATTCACAGCAAAAACTGTGGCTCTTTATGACTTTGCTTTTGTTCATGTTTTCAATCATGCTACAAAAAATAATGGCAACTAAATTAGCAATTTATCAATTATAATGTCTAAAATAGAGCTGAGAATTAGTCAGAGACCATCTTCAGGCTTAGTCCTCATATGTTTCTAACACCTAAAACATTAAAAGCCTTAGCAAAACATGAAAGTTCAGGCTGGTTGCAATGTCTTCTACAGTATGTTCATTTGCAAAACGTTACAAAGGGCGCAAGGGGAGCTAAATATGAATGCACAATGGATTACACGGTTAAAAGAGGTTAAAGCAGCAACAACCAGTTTTCCCGGATTGACACCTTTAAATGGGACCCGATATTATTACTGAAATATCACCACTCAGTATGAATGCCTCCGATACGAAATTCTTTGGTCCAGAACAAAATACTGAATTGTTTCAGGGCTGGTCGTAAAGAAATGAAACAAAACATATAGTTGACATTAACATTTGATGTGTCAGTGGAAAGGTCAAAGATTATCTGAAGTATTTAATATCGTTTGTGGAAATGAATTCACTCACATTGAAATCTAAAAAGTTTATTTTCACATGTGTACAAGAAACATAATTACAGCGATATACGAAATCTGTAATTGTTAAAACACAAATTCTAGAAATGTTCACAATTGAAAAGAGTGCTCTGCAAATTAAAAATTCTCAGAAAATGTAAAAGAATTTTAATGGTAAGCAAAATGAAAAAGCTAACTTCTGGCAGAAAGTTTCCACTCTTCCCCAGAATTCTTGCTTGTTTACCCCTACTTGAACCTTTATATGGCAAAAAGTTGTCTCTTTGTATATATCTCAAAACCCGGATCGAAAAGAAAGTAGGAAATCTTGACACTTGTGTAGTGTTTTAGTGTATTTCCATATTCTATATTTAGAGTATATTCAAGGGATTCAATCAGTCTCGCTCTGGGCGGGAATCCCGCATCATCTCATGTAATTTTTGGAGGAATAAACTTTGTGTAAATAGACAGCAATCATTTTTCTTTCAAGAATATTATATTGGCGACCAGATGATAAAGAAATAGAGAAGGGAATGACGAAATTTTGATTCGAGAAAACGGGGGATTTGTTGCATAAGTTTTCCCTGCGCGTAAAAAACAGCCTGTTTTTACCTGTCAACGCCTTAAAGGGCGTAAAAAGTCATTTCTTGCAGAAAACTAGACATGAATTTCTGAGGCACAGACATTTTACGCCATTAATCCGCAAAAACGTCCTTTTTCTTTTTGAGCTATTATTTTCAAGGTAATATACTTGTAAATCTATCTGTCAGTTGAAATGGCATATTTACGCCTTAAAGGCGTAGAAAACTAATGTCAAAAATAAAACTAGACACGAATTTCTGACTCACAGGATATTTTTACCCCACTAATCCGTAAAAAGTCCTTTTTTCTCTTTTAACTATCCAGGTTCAAGGTTATATATTTGTAAATCGATTTTTAAGTTGAAATGGAATTTTTACGCCTTAAAGGCGTAGAAAAGTCATTTCCGAAATAAAAAAATCCTTTTTTAAAACTATCCATCTTCAAAGTAATGAAACTGAAAGTGTAATTTTAAGTTGAAATTGCATATTTATGTCTCAGGATGTGTAAAATTAATTTCAACAATAAAACCAGACATTTTTCTTTACGCTGAGTGCTTGGCCCTTCCCTCTTTTATTCCAATAAATAAAATCCTGGTGGGGGGGCACTTAGTAACATATGTGTTTCCGTGCGTATCCAAAAACAAAACGCGGAGAAAGTGGACAATTCTGAGGCCAGACACGGTCCTCGTGGAGTACCAATTTTGTTTAAAAAATAAGCATCATTCTCCCGTCTTTTCCATAAAAAGGGTTATTTTGCAGCAACACTCCGCTTTTGGTTAAAAGGAATCTTATTTTAAAATTTGCAGTCCGTGTTTAGGGGTCGTGTTAATAAGTCATAGACACACATGGTAACCATTCGGTACGTGAGTGCTCCCCCCGCATAGAATTCTAGAACATTAATACTAGAACTTTGTGCGTGTGTGTTTGTGTGTGTGTGTTTTGGCTTTTTTCTAGAGGGGGGGTGGGGAGGGAGTAGAGTGCAAATGAATAATTGCAGAGGGTCTGTTACTCTGTTATCCCCCTTCCCAAAGACGTTTTGTCAAAGCATGGATTACGTTTTTAATGTATGGTATGTTGAAAAGCAATTTGCAGGTAATCCGATAACCAAATATTTATGACGAAACACACTCTCAAAGCTTTCGATATATCGTCATAGAATATTGAAATCATTTTTTCAGGAGAGGGGGGAGGGGTTGACCTAATCTGTAATACACGGTGGTACTGAGTCTGGCCGGTGGAAAACTGAGTGGTACATGCTTTTGAAGAGATGTACGCAGCTTTATGGGAAGAGACAACAAGCAAATGACACAAAGCTGCCAATCAATACACAGGGAAAATCTACGCACAGGGAAAAGTTATGCAACTGTGAGCGTAAGTTTTCCCTGCGCGTAGAAAAGGCCTTTTTACGAACTGCGAATCTTACGACAGGGAAAACTTATGGGACAGGATTAGCGAGAAACTAAGGAGTTTATTGTCACACGAGACATTTTCTTTGTTTGATGGGTGATCCGCATGTATTAATTCGAAAGGCGAATGCCCCTTAGTTTTGTGGATATCTTGCGGTAAAAGTAACCGAATGACTTTAAATAGGTATAAATTACGTTTGGGCGAACTGGATTGTGATTTTTAACGAAGATATTCGGTGATATGAAATGGACTGTTTCGACAATTTGGGATGGATATTAGTCACATGATTACAGGAAGCAGGATTCCCAGTAACGTCACGATTTAATAAGGAAACAAATACCTGGAGAAGGTGGAAACGTGCATTTAAGTTGTATTTAAGTGCCAAAATCATTACGGGTGATAAACGCAAAGTAGCCACAGTGCTGCATACAGCAGGTATGGAATTTCAAGAACTGTATTACACTTTAGCACGCGGTGATGAAACGAAGAATTTTACAGACAGTATTGCAATGTTAGACAGTGATTTTATTCCAAAAATCGAACATCATTTTTGAGCGATACCAGTTCCGCCAAATGGCTGAGAAATCGAACGAGACTGTGGATAAATTTGTGTGTCGTCTAAAAAAACAAGCAGAATTGTGTGAATATGACGATATTGACAATACGGTGCGCGATCAGTTGATTGACAAATGTTTTAATTCTGCGTTGAGAAGAAAGTTTCTTGAGAAAACATGTACAGCAACTTTAACTTGGATATTGCTCGAGCGTTCGAAGCGGTTAAATCACAGATAAAGGCTTTATCGTCGGAGCCGAGTGGTCAGGTTAACAAAGTAACCGCGCGTGGTAACCCACCCCAGCGCTCAAAACAAGGTACAAAACGGTGCTTCAGGTGCAATCGAGAGGGACAATTTGCAAAAGATAAAATATGTCCAGCCCGGGATGCTACATGTTCGCAATGTGGGCGAGTGGGACATTTTGCTGCATGCTGTAGGTCAACGTCAGATCAACATCAAGCAGCAAAAAACGTCAAATCAACGTCGTGGAGGTCAAACGTCAGATCAATGACAGTGACACAAGTGGAAACAAACATGACGATAATTATGCCTAAATTCGGGTACACTGATTTGGAGGTGGGAAATGTGTGCATGCGCAGGGTTTTAATCGACTCAGGGGCATCTTGTAATATTGTAGATCAAAACGTATGGGAGTCATTAAAAAGGCAAAACGTTTCAAAGGCAAAGCAGAGACCCGAACGTTATTTGCATAGGGTCAAGAAAAACCGATGGAAGCATGTGCTACATTTAGAAGTGTTATATATTGTAAAGAAACCGATCGAAGGTGCGTAGATGAGTTTGTGGTAGTGAAGGGAACCGGATGTTCGTTAATTGGTAAAAGTCCGCGGATAGATTTAACGTACTCAGAGCTGGTCCCCCAGGGAGGGAAAATGTGTGTTCTATTGTAGGTGAGGGTAGCGGTACTGACATTCTGAAATCGTACCCGGAAGTGTTTACAGGTGTGGGGAAACTTAAAGATTACGAGCTAAAGCTTCATATAGACAAGGAGGTAAAACCAGTTGCGCAAAATATGCGTCGTATCTTGTATAGTTTGAGGGAAAAGGTTGACAAAAAACTGGATGAGCTTTTGGAATTGGATATTATTGAGGAGGTTCCCCCAAATACGCCAACAACCTGGCTCTCACCATTAGTATGTATTCCAAAAAAGGAAAATGACGTGGGGTGTGTGTCGACATGCGCCTCGCGAATCAGGCAATCGAACACGAACGCCGTCCAATTCCAGTGGATGATATTTTACAAGATTTGAACGGGGAAAATGTCTTTTCAAAGTTAGACATCAAAATGGCTTTCCATCAGGTTGTAATCAAGCAAGAATGCCGTGACGAAACAAAATTTGTATGTCATAGGGGTTTAATGAGGTACAAGAGATTGAATGTTGGGATCACTAGTGCATCTGAGCATTATCAACGCATTATTCGAGACGTGTTACGTGCGTGCAAAGGGGTCGCAAATATCGCTGACGACATTATAGTGTACGGCAGTGACCTTGAAAGTCGTGATACGAACTTGTATGCAGTGTTAGAGTGTCTGAAACAAAGCGGATTGACGTTAAATCCCGAAAAATGTGAATTTCGAGTGCCAAAATTGACGTTTTGTTTGGCCACAATTTAAGCGGTAATGGCATAGCACCAATTGAAGAAAAATTGCGGCAATACAAAATACACAAGGTCCCAAAACCGTATCCGAAGTACGATCGGTTCTTGGTTTAGTACAATATTCAGCGCGAGTTATCCGAACCATTACGTGGATTAACGAAACAAAACGTGGTGTTCAAATGGAGAATTGAACAACAAAAGGCATTCGATAGCTTGAAAAAGGCTATATCTGAGGCTGAAACTTTGGCTTACTTTAAATATGGATGCAAAACTCATATCGTTGCGGACGCTGGACCGACAGCTACTGGCGCGGTATAAGTCCAGTTACAGGATAATATTTGGAGAGTTGTCAGTTACGCTTCGCTTGCGCTGACAGATGTGGAGCATAGATACTGTCAAACTAAGAAAGAGGCTCTTGGGTTAGTGTGGGTATGTGAACGATTTTCATTGTACGTATTTGGTACTAAGTTTAAATTAGAAACTGACCACAAACCCCTGGAACGTATATACAGTACCAAATCCAAACCTTCTGCCCGAATTGAAAGATGGGCTCTTAGGCTACAAGGGTATGATTATAAAGTTGTCTATCGGCCGGACAAAACGAACATAACCGACGCATGGTACGATGGAACATTTCGGGGAATAAAGATAACTCAGGTGACTAATACGATTTTGTAAGTGTATTAGCAGAAGAGAATGTCCCAGTAACACTTTCCCCTAGAGAGGTACATAGGGTATCAGAAGTTGATGATGAGTTGTCTATAGTGTGGGAATGTGTTAGCAGGGGAAAATGGGATAATTGCAATTTACCACCCAAAGTAAAATTTGTTTACTTAGCAGTAAAAGAAGAACTGTGCGTGTTGGGAAAATTACTGCTACGCAATAGTCGAATTATAGTACCTCAAGAGATGAGAAAAAGAGTTTTAGATTTGGCCCATGAAGGCCATCCAGTTAAGATGAAGAATTTATTGTGCACGAAGGTATGGTGGCCCAAAATGGATTCGGATGTTGTGTGCAAAACCTGTCAGTGTCTATGAGAAGAGCTGAACCACCATCTCTGGACCATGGCAAGACTTAGCGTGTGATCTGTTAGGTCCCATGCCAAGTGGAGAACAATTACTTGTCATTGTTGATTATAATAGTCGTTACTTTGAGGTTGTTGCGATGGGAAGTGTTACAACTGAAAATATCATCAAGGTTTTGGAACCTGTTTTTGCACGATTTGGCTTACCGTTCAGTTTGAAAACGGATAATGCTGGGTATTTTGTATCCGAGGGATTTAGAAATTATTTGCGGAATCATGGAATTATGCATTTGACATCCAAACCAATGTGCCCTCAAACCAACGGGGAAGTAGAAAGACGAAACAGAACGCTTCTCAAAGCAATGAAAAGTGCTGAGGTGGAGGGAAAGAAATGGTAAAACGAATTAAATAAAATCTTTTTGCCAGAAATGAGAGCAGACAAATCCATTCTAGACGAAGGTATCCGTGAAAGAGACTGGGGAAACAAGCTTTCGGCAAAGTTTTATGCCGACAACAAACGTGGAGTAAAATTCAATGATCTGGATATTGGTGATCATGTTCTGATTCGAAATCAGAAAAAAATAAATCAGGCTCAGAAATCACGGTACAAACCAAGGAAGGGAAAGAATACAAACGGAATTCGTCATTTGTAAAACCATATCTGGTAACAGCCGAAAATGAAAATAATAAACCTTGGCAACATCTGGCACGAATAAAACAGAGCATCGACCAGTCCGCGATCGGAAAGAGCCAGACAGATACGACGTTCCGATAACAGATGTAAAAACATGGCGTTAAGTAAATTTTGTAGAAATGTGTATTTGGACTTTGTAGTGAATTGGTACTGATAGAAGTTGATTAGAACGCAGAATGCATAAAGTGATTAATGACTTTTGAGATTTATATATTTTTGCGGTTCTCTAAATTTTGATTAATATTCGTGGCGTAGAGAAATTTTGTTTTAAAAGGGAGAGGGATATAGTGTTATGGTGTATTTCCATATTCTATATTTAGAGTATATTCGAGGGATACCCTCAGTCTCGCTCTGGGCGAGAAGCCCGCATCATTTCATGTAGTTTTGGACGAATAAACTTTGTGTAAATACACAGCAATCAGTTTTCTTTCAAGTATATTATGAAAGCGTCACGAAATATTTGTGCAAAGACATGGCGCACAAGAGCTAATCTTGCTTAATGTCTTGTTGGAAGCGAGGACGTCAATCAGTTTCCACAAAAGTACCCATACCCCTGGTAGACATGTAGGTTCTACCAACAAAAGAGATCTATTCCCTAAAAGTCCTTTTCCAATGACCTTTTCGTCTTAATTATATCTTTTCTAATACAAGTAATTCCCCTGCATTAACCTGGTGTCAAACAGGTGTATCTGATATTTGTTAGACGTTAGACATGGGAATGTCTTTTTCTTAGAACGAGTTGTACCTCAGTGTGCCATTTTGCCTCAGCTAGAGAAGAAACAATACAAAATATCAGACAAGAAATAGATCCGGCTTTCCCGTGGTATAACAGCAGCCTTCCATCCTTGGTTGAAATAACCCAGAGTAAAAACGCAACTTATCATTGTTGTAAAATACTAATATGTATATATGCTACTTGACCTTATAGTTTTCGTAATTGATTCGCTGCTCTCTCATGTCATCCCTCACTCGCGCCCATTGCTTCGTATCCAGGGCGATTTGGAGGCCTGCTAATGCGGCGGATATGGCTGTGCTGAGCGTATTCGACCAAGATATCTGTGACATGACATACGTTGAAGACATTGACTCAATATGGCAATATATCGGCATATATTGACTTCATTTTTGCGGAGGGGGGTCAACATAGCTAAACATGTTGATGTCTGTTGAAATTATGAATTAAGTCAACATTTCTTCAAAGCATTCGATGCTTCCAAAATAAGCACATAAATGATATTTTCATGCAATAATAGCTGTTGTGGGCGGCAGTGGCAAATCTATATTTGATGACGGGTATTGCTTTATTTAGAAGAACTAAAATATGAAGAGGGACCTTGAATCCTGGCTTAGAAAACTGTCGTAGTCCTCCGGTTTTAAGAGTTCGCCACGATGTCTTTATCTTGGTCATTACTGCTTTCGCTTTACCTGCAATTGTACAAACAGAGCACTTAAGCACCAGACCGTGTAGTTGCTACAATGTTTGTTTTACATGTCATCACAAAATTACAGTCAACTAAGGTAAACCGCTAGATAGCGGAATAGACCCACTTGTAGAAACCACAAAAGGAAAATATTAGTATTAGATTATGACTGAGAAGCTCAGATTCACGCAGTGCCAATTCCTTGTCGTCGTTTTGGCCAAAAGGGTCAAAAATGATCTCAAAATTATCTCAAAATCACACAAAATGTTTTATCGTCTTACCGTTTTTGAGATAAGTCGGCCTATCGTTAACGGCACATGAAGTCACGTGATCTTTGACCTTGATCCTCAAGGTCTGGTCAATATTTAGAATTAAAGGTTTCTCCCTACTGAGACGGTTTATATGTTCAATCTGGATTCTGAGTACTTTTTTGCCACCTTTCATGATTAAAAGGCGTTTTGAAAATATTTCGACCTCACCTTGACCTTCACTTTGAGAGCAAGGGAAAAAATGTACCTAATATAAAGGTCCGCAGACTAGGAGGAGTTTTCTGGAAAGCATTTGTTTAGATCTTTGAGGTCTAACAAATATGTAGATTCACCTAGACCTCGTCATCTCCTTCAGGTGTTCCAAATTTACCTCCCTTTGTCAAAAACTGCAGGAGTTTTCAGAAAATCATCCACAGGGAAGAAAGAGAAGAAAAAACGAAAAAATTGCAGAAACTTCCAGAAAAACTACAAACTTATACCACTTGCAAACCATGCTTGCAAGTGGAAATTAAAAAAACAATGCCATTAAATTGCTCAACACTGAAACATTTAACTGAGACACTGTGAAGATTGAAAATAATCAATAGCCAATACCATCTGCAAAATGTTGACGCTTATATCTCGCCCACAGTTGCCTCTTACCTCTGCTCCCCAATTCAGAAAAACAAATATATGATTGCAGACATGCCTACTTATTGCTCTAGATTTAGGATTCTATAATCCAGGTACAAAATCAGGTAAATCAATTGAAGATTTTCAAAAAATAATATAGGATTACTGTAGGAACAAAATTTAGGTAGAAATCAAAAGATCACATGTTGGATAAAGTGGAAGTAACAAAACTCTCCTTGAGTATGTTATTTCAATTAAGATTATGGCAGTACCGAAATTTCAATTATCCTCTCTACTGTTGTCCCTTTAAAACCGAGGTATGTCACTTTTTACGACAATGATTGTGAATGTCGTTTCAAAATAGCACACGCACCACTCCACGACCACATCGTTCCTTATTGTTCATGTCATAAACATTAATTAACATGTCATAAACCCACATAAACAATAATATAACACGGCAATTGTTTGTTCTCAGCATCATTACTCTGTTAAGACCTTACCGATGGCTCTAGCCTTGAAACTGTTGAAGATACGCTTGGGTTTGAAAAACTGCCTGAAGCCTCCTGCTCGTTGCACTTTGAGTGAGAAATAGGCAAATGGTCGCCTGGCCATGCTGTAGAATGTCTTCCCAACCAACACAAATTTACGCTTTATGGAGCTTCCCAAACTCAGCAGGCCGCCTGTATGTAAAGATATATGAGAACTGTTGCATAAGTTTTCCCTGCGCGTAAAAACAACCTGTTTTTACGTAGAAAAGGCCTTTTCTACGGCCCTACCCGTAAAATCTACCTGTCAACGCATTGTCTGTAATATCGTCCTGTGCATAGAAAAGGCTTTTTCTACGGGTGCTATAAAGGGAAAACTTACGCTTCAGGAGCGTAAATTTTCCCTGCGTCAATAAAATTCAGCTTTAGACATTGTGTCTCCCTAAAGGAAAAGGAACAAAGAAACAGTATATAGAGAGAAAATCATTGAAATAATGCGCTCACAGGTGAAATGTACAGTCTTGCCCGTAGAAAGGCCTTTTCTACGTAAAAACAGCCTGTCATTTCAGTAATGAAACTAGACATGAATTTCTGAGGCAAAGGATATTTTTACGCCACTAATCCGTAAAAAAGTTCTTTTTTCTCTTTTAGCTATCATTTTCAAGGAATATACTTGAAAATGGATTTCTCAATCGAAGTGTCATTTTTACGCCTTAAAGGCGTAGAAAAGCCATTTCAAAAATAAAATTAGACATGAATTTCTTACGCACAGGACTTTTCTACGCCACTATCCGTAAAAAAGTCCTTTTTTCTTTTTACTCTCAAACCTTAAAGCAAGGTGTATTTAAATCTATCTGTAAGTTAAAAGGTCATTTTTTACGCCTTAAAGGGCGTAAAAAAATCATTTTAAGCACAAAACTAGACATGAATTTCTGACGCACAGGGTATTTTTACGCCATCAATCCGTAAAAAAGTCCTTTTTTCTTCTTGAGCTGTCATTTTCAAGGTAATATACTTGTAAATCTATCTGTAAGTTGAAATGGCATTTTTACGCCTTGAAGGCGTAGAAAACTCATTTCAAAAGTAAAACTAGATATGAATTTCTGACTCACAGGACATTTTTACTCCACTAATCCGTAAAAAGTCCTTTTTTTCTTTTAACTATCCCTATGGCAAAAAGTTGTCTCTTTGAATATATCTCAAAACCCGGATCGAAAAGAAAGTAGGAAATCTTGACACTTGTGTAGTGTTTTAGTGTATTTCCATATTCTATATTTAGAGTATATTCAAGGGATTCAATCAGTCTCGCTCTGGGCGGGAATCCCGCATCATCTCATGTAATTTTTTGAGGAATAAACTTTGTGTAAATAGACAGCAATCAGTTTTCTTCCAAGAATATTATATTGGCGACCAGATGATAAAGAAATAGAGAAGGGAATGACGAAATTTTGATTCGAGAAAACGGGGAATTTGTTGCATAAGTTTTCCCTGCGCGTAAAAAACAGCCTGTTTTTACCTGTCAACGCCTTAAAGGGCGTAAAAAGTCATTTCTTGCAGAAAACTAGACATGAATTTCTGAGGCACAGACATTTTACGCCATTAATCCGCAAAAACGTCCTTTTTCTTTTTGAGCTATTATTTTCAAGGTAATATACTTGTAAATCTATCTGTCAGTTGAAATGGCATATTTACGCCTTAAAGGCGTAGAAAACTAATGTCAAAAATAAAACTAGACACGAATTTCTGACTCACAGGATATTTTTACCCCACTAATCCGTAAAAAGTCCTTTTTTCTCTTTTAACTATCCAGGTTCAAGGTTATATATTTGTAAATCGATTTTTAAGTTGAAATGGAATTTTTACGCCTTAAAAGCGTAGAAAATTCATTTTCGAAATAAAACTAGACGTGAATTTCCTACGCACAGGCCATTTGTACGCCACTTTCCGTAAAAAAATCCTTTTTTTTTTCTTTTAACTAGCAACTTCAAAACTAATATACCTGTAAATTGATTTTTAAGTTGAAATAATGTATTTACGCCTCATGACGTAGAAAAATCATTTCAATAATAAAATTAGACATGGATTTTTACGCACAGGATTTTTCTACGCGACTATCCGTAGAAAAGACCTTTTTTACTTTTAGCAATCAATGTTCAAAGTAGTGAACCTGATAATGTAATTTTAAGTTTAAATGACATATTTATGTCTCGGGACGTAGAAAATTCATTTCAACAATAAAACCAGACATTTCTTTTTACCCTGAGTGCCCATTTTTATTCCCCATTTTTACCCTAATTGCCCATTTTTATTCCCCATTAAAATAGGTTTTTGTTTTGTACAAATGTTGTAGCTGTTTAGTTGGATCGAATCAATTATACAAAAAATTGTCTTTTATTTCAATAAACAAAATCCTGGTTGGGGGGGGGGGACGCTTAGTAACATATATGTTTCCATGCGTCCTCGCGGATTACCAATTTCGTTTAAAAAATAAGTGTCATTCATCCGCCTCTTCTACAAAAAGGGGGTTATTTCGCAGCAACACTCCGCTTTTGGCTAAAAAGGGGTCATATTTTATTTAGCAATAAGCGTTTAGGGGTCGTTTTAATAAGTCATAGACACGCATGGTAACCATTCGGTACGTGAGAGGAGGGGGGGGGGGTGGGGGCGAGGTATGAGGGGTGACGCTTAGGCAATAAGCACGATAAACGAGTTTGCTAAAATAAAGAAAGTTTCTTCCTCAGTACCACAAAAGTGCACCAGGACCACCAAAGCGCATCTGTAATACGCCGTGGTACTGAGTCTGTCCGGTGGAAAACTCAGTGGTACGTGCTTTTGAAGAAGTGTACGCAGCTTTATGGGGAGAAACAACAAGCAAATTACAAAGAGCTGCCAATCAATACACAGGGAAAATTTATGCACAGGGAAAAATTATGCAACTGTGAGCGTAAGTTTTCCCTGCGCGTAGAAAAGGCCTTTTTTACGAAGTGCAAATCTTACGAAAGGGAAAACTTACGGGACAAGAACTAGGGTCACACGAATTCCGAATTGATAAACGTAGAAAGCAATTGTATCATATGTATAATACAAAGTTGACTGGTGCATTTTCTGTTTCATTGATTCGAAAAAAAAATTCAGGTAAAATAAATTATAATGACGTTTGTTAGTCATAGAAATGTTGCCCAAGGCGACCAAAAACTCATTTAAAACTTCGATCATCTTCGGACGAGTTAAAGTAAAACGAGTTGCAGCAAAAATTAAAGAAAAAGCATAAAGCAACTCCTAGGCACTTGGTACATATCCACAAAGCAAACGCAGATTTACTCACTGAATTATTTAAGAATTGTGGACATAATTCACTGTGACCTGTAGAAACATAAAGCACCTGCTGGGCACTTGGTGACACACGTGTTAATATAGATAACTCCAAACCAAACGCAGATTTACTCAATGAATTATTTAAGAATTGGGGGCATAATATGCTGTGGCCCGCAGTTTTTCAGTGAGTCACTTACTGATGTTGTTCGGTTATAACAAACCAAATAAGAAAATGGTCAACCTCTTTTTAAACAGTGCTGTATAAACACAAGTTGATGGATGAAGAGCTAAATCGGCGTATGAAGAAGATTTATCACACATATTTAACAGTCTTATATGGACGTAAGCAAGAAAACGCGCCCGAATGGACCGCCGAAAGATTTACGAAATAAACTTTTCAGAACTGTGGCAAAGACGTCTAGTTATAAGCTTATAAGGTTTTACGTTGCACCTGACTATGAATACAGAACTCATTACAAAACCATCATAGCAGTTGCCTTCTTCCCCACCCACAACACGAACACGACAAACCTTTCAACTTCGCGCCGATGCGTCGCACAGTGCTCCGATGGGCTGGATGTTTTGAGTTGCTCAATACATTTCTATCTGCTTCATTTATCTCCAGATCCGCAATTTTATCCAGGCGATTCTGTTGAACTTAAGATAAAATTAACAATAATAGGTTTTTTATATAAAACACAACGTTTTAACAAAATACAAAATATAAGCTGAGCTTTGTTACAGATTCAATCATATTCAGATTCAATCACAGCTTCATCAACACCATTGCCATGTGTATTTTCATGTTGCTGATAAAAAATCCGCGTCACATGGGAATTCGTTGTAGTTCACATTAAAACTGTACTTTTAAGCATTTAAGAACAATATTTTTGAATTTACAGCCGAGTTCTGATTTATGAAGCTTTACTTTACTTTATAAAATACTAAGTGCAACTTTTGGAGCCAAGATATGACCCATCTTCTGGGTAACGCGGAGCAAGGGTCTTACATGATATAAGCCTCTTTATATAGTATACAGGTCAATTATGTAGGTAGGTATGTGGTTATTTCCCCGTTCTTGTTATACATACCTCTCGGGTTGGCTTTCTTCACTTGATTGTACGTATCGAAGAAATAAGTGACAAGTAACTGGGCGCCGATGTTAAGAGCAACACTTTTGTATCCTGCAGTTTGTGCATCACCAAGCATTTTTTCTATGTCTTCTAGAGTCAAAGCCAGTGTGACAATGACCTGCAGTTGCAGAAACCAAAGTATTAACTTGGGATTAAGGCCATGCACAAATGTATAATGGAATAGACTGGGGGGTGGGGTGCATATAGCATGCATACAACACAAACAAATGTATTTTCTATATGACAAGATGCTGTTGAAATGTGTATGCCATCAACTTTCGATGTAGTACACACATATCTAAGTAAGAACTCTCAACATATATACGGAAAAAGCGATCAGCACAAGTGACTGCAAAACATGACTAGAACATATGTTTTTTTCTGGATAAACCGTAACAACAAGCTGCAGCTGACTCTTTATGTAATATTAAATTCCCACTCTATAATGTACCATAGTAAATAATAGCAAATATAAATTAAACTGAATTTTAACACTCTTAGTGACTGGTGGCATTTTACATTATAGATAATTACGACAATCAAGACAATTGCATAAAATACAATTTTAGTAAATATGTTTTGAGACAGAAACACTCTTTGTTCCCTTAAATCGATTTTAGAAATGAGATATTTATAAAATTTACCATATTTAGGATTTATTTCTGTCTATTTGCTGCATGCGTGGTGGATTAACACTTAATCCACATTCTCTAACATTAAATAAATACCCTCTACCGCCTGGCGGATAATTCTAAAATGTTTTAACACTTTTAAACAGATGAGACGTATGCAACACATCCAACTCCAGTTTATATCTAAAATTTGGAGAAATACTTCTGTAACGGCATTAAACATTAAGCAACCAGTAAATTGGGACCATTTTCCACATTTCAGGTTAACCAGACTTTGCTTGAGGGAGACATCGATTTTGAAGGCATCAACAATTTATACCGTGCTGTAAATGCAATCGCCTGGCGATACATAAAGTTTGTTTACAACAATAACAATGTTGAAAATAACAATATTTACAGCTTCAAGATATTCTTCTGACGTCATATTGCCACTGTTGTAGATCTTTGTCAAGGTCGGTAGGTGGGCAGCGAGGTACAGCTGGGTGCGCCTTGTGATGTTGTTGATGCTTTCAAATGTCTGCAGTGCTTCATCCGTGTAGTATGTTATGTACCAATTACTGCACAAAAATGAAGCCAAACTAACTAGCTTGTGGTCTTACTAAAACCATATAAATGCAAATAGTTCTATTTACTAAATCATTGCAGAGTTCCTTGAGTTCAACAACAAGGTCGATTTAAATAGCTGCATTTTGGGATCTAAAGTGTAGAAACATAAGTTTTTGTCAACAAACTTTTCTTTTATTAAAACATGATTGTTTTATTTCTTCACACTTACGCCAAACAAATGTGAGAAAAAGCATATAAAACAGTTTCTTGTTTGCTATATTATCTAATAATAATATTATATAATTAATTATATAATGATTATTTTTTTTTACTGACTTGTCCATGACTTGTTGTAGATTTAGGTATTCATTGAGACCATCTATGTATTTTGCATCATATTCTTCTTTAAGGCTGTCGATTTGTCCCGTCAGACGAGCAATGGCGTCTTTATCGTCACAAATGCTGGGGTAGATTCCGCAGCCTTCTGAACTCGACATGATGGCGCATTTGTCATATATGTGTCAGTTAAAGTGACGCCAGTTGTTCATTCGTTAAATTATAGTATGGCTAGTGCTCAGTCTGTTTTGAATGTGTGATATTTACAAATACCATTTCAGAAAAATACAACATTGCGCAACACTCGGTGTTTAGCTCAACTTCTGTTGTTGAACAATGCTTATTGATATTGGATACATGATTTCTTATAATATTACTGTAATACAGAATTATATATATAACACATGCAAACCCGTTTTATAAGTAAAGTTTGGAGAAATATTTCTGTAAGGGCATTTTAATCAACCAATAAAGTATGGCTATCACTACTCTTACTATCACTGCTATTTTTTGCTGCTATTACTATTACTACTTCTAGTTCAAATGATGAAAATAATGAAAACCATCATAAAAAAATATACTTATGCCTTGTTTTCGGGAGATGGCGATGTAATCGTGTTGCCGACAGTTTTTTGTTTACTGGTACGAGCTTAGATATGCTAAGTTGTGACCAAAAGTTAATGTAAATGTAAATTATGACTACACGGATGGTTTTGTTTGTGTTCCACAGGTCCTAAACAGTACTCCAACAGTATTTCAACAGTTTTTCAGCTGTATTTAAACTGTACTTACTTGTTACAGCGTTGTATAAAGTATACCCATTGGATGCCAAAGTCAATGTCCAAACTAAAACAGCAATGAAAGAGTGTACGTCTCTATGCAGTGATGATCTATTACTTTGAATATTATCAATGACCTCTTCCATATTTTTTAGTAGTTAATTTTATTTTCTCTCACTTGGAAATATCGTTTTAAAAAGTCTGTAGATATTCTGGAAATTTTCTTTTTTCTGTCTGTTCTCTCTGGATGGCTTCCTGGATGGTTTCCAGAAAACTCTTCGAACACTATTTGATGCAAGAAGACCAAATTGGCACACGCATAGAGGATGACAAGCTCTTACTGAATAAGCAATTGTGTACCTTCACCGTTAATATCAAGATCAAAACTGAGGTCAAAGTTATTTTCTCTTAAAAATGGGTTCAAGAAAACTCATCCTAGACTATGAGTTCGAGGCGTTTGATATATCTATATATTTGATACAGCTACTGATGGTAGTAAGGTATGGCAAAAACCACATGTTTGTCACCTTGAAATCTAAGGTCAAAGTCAAACTGACATTAAAATATTTTCAAAACTGTCATAAAAAGGTCAAGGTCATTTTTAACTCATTTACAACCTTAAAGGATTAAATAACGATACAAAGGAGACACATCGATCAAAGTCAAAGCCGACAATTTGAAGTTCAATGTTATATATCGAAAACGGTTAGAGATAGAGTTTTTGAGTTCATTTTCGTCCCGAAGCTACATAAGGAATACCTCATTGACCTTGACATTTGACCTTGACCTTGACAAGGTCGAACTCTGAAGATGGCCATTATTTCGTAAGCAATTGGAGATGCAACGGTTTTGCACTCATTTCCGATCATTCGGTCGTAATCGGAGTTACATAAGGGATACCAAGGTCAAATTCAGGTCACACTCGGAAGTTCATTTGCATTCCTTTCGACCTCAATGGCGTTACATAAAAGATACCTCTGTAAATTAGACCTGCTTGCTCAAGTTTTAGTCCTCTGTAATATTTATCTAACGAAGAAATTTGAGTTTCAAAAGAGGACACTTTGTTTTTTACATTTGTTTTCGATAACGTTTTTAGAAGAAACATTCGAACTTGCGAAGTAGGTATACGGGAAGAATAAAAAAATAAAACTTACCGATAACGGAACCCCAAAATCTCTTCTCTATCCGTTGTGCTCCTAATAAAAGCAAATAGTAAAAGAACACAAAATCAATGCTACCGTGTAACACGCAAACTTCATAATTATAGGTCTTCTTTATAATCAATAGTTTTAGTCCTTTATAATTAAAAGAGAAAATGTGTATGTGATCTGAACTGAATTTGACAGATATTATGGAATATGTTTGAGAATAAGTGACAGAGTGAGGTCTTTTTTGTTTGGGAATTTGGTTAAACTTGCTACATATTCCTATCTTTAATGACAGGGCAAACATGCAATCACTCAAAAACAAATAACTTACTGGCATCCTTTGCAAGGCACGAATTTGAATTTACAAATTCCTGACGGTCAGTTACTGATATGTTTTAATGTATAAATCTTATGTACAATAAAATCAAGATGAATCCCCAACATGAACACCACAGTTGTGAATAACACAAAGTGATAACCGTTTACGTCATATAATCCGTTTTAATGCTGATTGTATGCTCCGGGGGTTTTTCAAGAGCAGAAAACAGTATTTATGCAGATAAAGGTGCATCGGTGAACCCTGTACTGTTATCCACTTATTTTTGTCATATTTGGAAGTGTAGGCTGTGGAACGTTTGTTAAATCATGAAAGAAAAAATCCTTCAAAAAGAAGAAAAAAGACATTGGTGTTGCCGTTATGAAATATTTGTCACGGTTTAATACCCCTGAAACACTGATACCTTAACGCTCACAATAGGCTTGCACTCTTAAGATCTGACGTTTGGTTTCACATTATTGGACATGGTAAATCACCAGGGTATATGGTAATTCACCAGGGTTATATGGTAATTCATCAGGGTTATCCAATATCCTTATCAAATATCGTTCCTCGACAATACTGGACAGTGAAATAAGAAGAGTGATTCAAAGCGATTCAAAATTCTGGTTTTCTTGTTTATTACACGATCAATGACAACCTGGATAATTTAATTATATGCGCAAGTTTTTTTGTTCTTGCATTCTCCCTATATGCCTTCAAGATGTTAGTCACATATCGTTCCTTGAAATAAGAAGACTGATTCAGAGTGATTCACGTATTGGTTTGGCTCTAGAGCTGGCCGTGCTTTTTGTATCAAAACGATGTGGAATTTCATATTGCACTAGTTCAGTTAAAGTCATATATTCAAGGTAACACGTATTTTTGTAAGAAAAGTAATAATAATAAAATTTGCAAGCAAAACTGAAGCAAAAAGAACCCCATTGTGTCACTTTGAGATCACTGTAACCACGAAATATTTCGATGCTTCGTCAACACACACAAGTTTTGCCAGTCTTGAATAAGAACGTTACTCTGCCACTGCAATACAGCAACAACGTACCCGTATATTCTTGTAGCTGTCGTCTTGTTGATCCTGAAGGTCTCTGACCTGTCAATTTTCAGTAATATTCTACACGTAGAATGAAGCGTAGAAAATTCTAGTTCGTTTGCTTTTGATACTATTTATACCTTTGTGCATATAACCAGATTTGTTTTGCCCATAATCTTTTGATTTAGAAAGTCTTGCAAACTTAATTTAAGTTGAGAAAATAATAAAACAGCTCACCTAACTCGCTAATCTCTTGTACTTCCTGCCGAAGATGCTCCAGCTCTTCTTCCTCTTGTCTTAATTCTGTGCATTATTTTAAAACAAAACAACTTTTGATTGTTTTACAAGACTATATTATAAACACATGTTTTAACGTGCTGTGCAGCATTTTGGATTTGCTTAGGTAATACAACCCTGCTCAACTGCCGCTTCCTTCACGCAATAAGATCCAAGTCAGCTGGCTGCCAGATAACTGGTCTTCTCTGAGCTGACACGATAATACGCCCCGGGTAAGCTTTCAGCCGATAACACGTTCCTGGTCAAGTTTTACCCTAAAATCTTTAGCTTATTTGCTCCCCTGTAGGCTGGCGCAGAGGAAATCCGTCAGCAGGTCTCAATATAATACTCAGCCGGTCCCAAATTATACGCCTGCTCAAGCTTTTCTCTGATAATCCACCATCGGTCACATTTTCCCAGACTGTACATCTAGTGAGCTGGTTTCCAGATAATACGCTGTCGGAAGCTGGTTTCCATATTATACGCTCCAAGTGAGCTGCTACCCATATAGGACGCCCAAGAGAGCTAGTTCCCAGATAACATCCTCCAGCGAGCTGGTTCCTACATTCTACACCCCACTGGGCTGATTCAGAGGTTATGCGTTGCAGGTGAGCTGGTTCTCACACAATACGACCCCAGTGAGCTGGTTGCCAGGTAATACGTCTTCCTGTTAGCTGGTTCCAAGATAATACCCCCCCCCCCAATGAGCTGGTTCCCAGAGAGTACGTCCCAGTGAGTTGGTGCCCAAAATGCAAGCCTGGGTCAGCAGGCATCACCTTGTGAACACAGCATTAACACATACACAAGCACCGACGTTCTCCGCAGTCTTTTTAATGTAGCACTAGTCCCTAATCAGTACCTAGCTTAAATCTGATATTCATCTGAGTTCAATGGAGCTCGAACTGGTGACATATTATAATCTAGTCTAAGGAGCTCCGTGGAGCTCAACACAGCAACATACCGTCATCGTCCACGTCTTCCTCAGCCAAGTCCTGCAGATCCTGCTCAGTGAGTTCCAGAGTGAAGTCTTCCGGCAGTTCTGGTCCATTGAAGTCAAAGGGATCAAACTGGCGTTCATGTAACTCTAAAAGTGTTTAAAATGTGCGCATTCTTTAAATGTTGCTATCACTGAGCATTTCCATATCTACTTAAAATTATACTTTAATTTTTGGCATTCAGTATTTTTTCCTTCACCAGTTCATGTTGGATATTCAATAGCGAGTGGAATGAGAACAGGAAAAATAACAATGGATGAAAAAAGGCTCATGAAACCAGGGTAGGGGATTGGGGTGGCCTAGGCCCATAGCACGTAAATACCGTTAATCGAATTGCTTTTTTCTTCTAGTTTTGACTCCAAGTACAACTTGAGCTCGTCCAATGCTTTCTCTGAAAAAAGTTCATTGAGAAATTTTTAGCGGCGCAAGTAATGGTGTGTCCATATCTCTGCTGTGCTAGAAAGGCATCAGAATGTTATGTAAAATGAAATAACACATGCTGAAGATGAAGAACACATACATTGTAGAGATAACACAAGAGGTCCAATTATTACTTGTGAAGACTTTCTGGAAGTTCTAGAATAGAAACATGACAAAAGTATTACATTATCACCGATTGAAATAAAACTATTGCCGGTAATGGCAGAAATCAGAAAAAGGACTACGCGAGGATATTTTATTGATTTCTAAGTCTTAAGCGATATGTCACTTACCTAGCTCATCTGTGTTTGGTCCTGAAAAGAAAAAAAAGTTTTGCATGAAAACTGGTTCTACTTTCGTGCAGAATATGCACTTTGGAAGTAATCCTCTATTAACATCAATGTACTATTTGTTAAAACTAAATCGGTTGAACCGTTATGAGGTATCGGGTGGAACAGCATGGCTGTTGTAGTAAATTTGAGTGTCATTTTATTCGCCTTTGAACTGTGTTTTTCCTGTGATTCCTAGGGAAACCTACAAAAGCATCATTTGTTTCAAATGAAAGTTTTTTTTATAATTTTAACTGCACCCCACCCCAATCCGCCTTTAAAGATATCAAGAGTGAAATAAATAATTGTGAACTTTAGGGATGACCTATAGAAGTTCCATGTACTTACGAGCATGCGCACTGCAAACCAGCACCGCAGACAGCACTAGACCCAAAAAGCTCGTCATCCCAGACTGAAAACAAGCAAAGATGGTCAACAAGCAACATCTACGAAAAGTTATTCATCCAGTCATTTTCGCAATTTTTGAGAGAAACATTACTTGCAAAAAATCGGAATTGGCTTATTTCCACTTTTCCTTCATATTTATTGTGTTCACCCACAGCACAAAAAGTTGTATTCACAGAATATTTTGGGCCCTACACGGTCCACACGGAGTTCAAATTCAGCTTAAAGCAGGTAATTTTCAAGTTTTCGGAACGCCAATAGAAAGGGTGCTGAAAAGTGTGTATCCAGTTTCCGTTTATGATTGCGTTTTAGCTACTCATATATTTGTAATTTTGTTCGTACAAATGCCTTGCAGCTGCCGTTAGATTAACCCGATGCTTTGAAAAGTACCATCCTATCTTTTCAGTGCCCATAACACAGTTGAAATATAATTTCTAATAAAATGTAGAATTAATTTCACTGGAATACAAAACTTTATGGTTAACTTGAAGTACTTCATGGGTAATCCCATATTTGCTAGTACTGGGATTCGATGTTTACTTTTTTCGATGCTGCTTTCCTTGATCATATGAAGAAACACAGGTTGTAGCACCAGTGAAAATTTAAAATTTTTGAGAACTCTTTCCAAGGTTTGCTGGAGAAATGAACATTGTAGAGTTGCTTGAAGTTTCGAAGATCAATGATGTGAAATGTGGGAGAATTCCTTCCAGAAGGAGCGGTGCAGCACCAATTTGATTGACTAACTGCAGTTTGAGTACTGCGTGGTAGCTGCCTAGTTGTTTGTGTCTCTAGCGTTTAGCTTTTTGGTACTGTTTTACACTGCTGAGGCCGTTTTTGGTTGTGAGTTACCCGGCGGAACCCTCAACACGTGGGCAAACCAGAAATTATCAATCTTACGGGTAACGAGGGCGTTTACAAGATCCCCAGTTTCAACAGTGTCATAGAGCTCTTAAATGTTCTTGTAGATAAGTGCTACTTAGGTTCTTGATCCTGTAAAACAGAGAAATAAGCAATTGTAAGGCGCAGTGGAACCTGTTGACAGAGACACCGTGGTAATGATGTAAGTGTCCTAACTCTCACTCAAGAGAGTATAAGAAGCTGCTCTTTACCTAACAGAAAAGTTTGGCAGCTTTCCCGCGCTTTGCGTTACCACACAGCAGAGTGTGCCACACTCCTGGTTACTCTCGAGGTATAAACGAGCTACGCAGGCGGAAGGAGTACACAGGCCACCAAAGGTAGCACGGACTGCACGTTGAAACCTCGCACGAGAGCAGCACTACACACCAAATCGACAATATGCATTGAAAAACTGGCACTAAAGCAAGATTTTCTTTTTCACTTGCAGTCATGAGCAACCATGATAAAGAAATCACTATATAGGCACGCAGGCCTTGAGGACGATACTCACAACTACGGCAGAGACTGCGCTACTTGTCAAGGGGGATAGGACTGCGACGGTGTGATAACGCGCACAGTTTGCCAGCACCTTCCAAGTGAAAAAAACTTGAACAGGCAGCACCAACGCCAACTTCGTAATAGACAAATAAAAGAACTATAACCACAGATAATGTCTTCGGTAGATACGCCAATTCCTGACCCGTCAGGAGAGGATCTCTACAACCTACTCCGTGTTATCCGGACAGGGGTCGGGCTCAGAATCAGGCGCCACAAACTAAAGATAAGGAAGAAAAAGAAGCATTCGGAGTCCGGCTGCGGAAGGAAGCGCGTGGGTGTCGTTGCAAGAACTAGAGCACGAGTCGGGAACTATAACACTACTAGCCTCAACTGACAACAAGGCCACTGAATCATTTGAGGCTCTCCCCATACAGACACACCTTGCAATGATCCTCCGCTACGCACCAAAGCAGACAACCATGATTGGTAAGCATCTCGTAGGCTACAGGAGCAAACACCGAGCGCAATAATCACGAGGCAGGAGCAAAAACACTACAGACAACAGTGCCTCCCGAATCACTTTGCTCAAGCCGATCAGCACGAAAGGAAAGCCATCACCTATGGACTTGATACATCCCAAAGAGATGCGAGGAAAAGGAACTTCTCGGATGAGAGGTGCCCCTGTAGGGGAAATGAGGAAGTTGGGTCAGTGGGAATCTGGATACAGCAGCGGGCATTTTAGAAGCCGCCGGGTTGAAGGAGGCGGAGTTTAATAAGAAGAAATCTAATTTTGTGAAAGCTTACGTAACCCAAGCACGTTCCAACCTGGTTACCCGTAGCCCGTCCCGACGACAAAGTAACGATAAAAGACAAGGTCCTCTGCTACATCTAGGGCATGACTAGAACAGCTCTGCGGTTATTCTCACTTGTTGAGTATGCCGGTGTAAACAAGTTTTCTAGTTACGGCATGCGAACTACATGGGGCAAGCGCACCTGTTTTAGATGCCCTGATGGCATAGCTCAATGGCGACATATGCAGGAACTCCAGGAGAGGAACACGCATGGCTACGCCAAGTCACTGGGCCTACAGCAACGGCCACCAAAGGGTAGCACAACGCGGGCTGAAGCGCTACCTAGGATTAAGCGGGCGCAAAGCAAGACCTTCAGTGTTTTAGCAAGACCAGCCAGACTCCAACAAACCTGTGACAACTCCAGCCAGCAGCGGGACAGTCCTTGTCACGAGAACTGGTTCGTTGCTGGAGAACGTCTAAATTCTGGCGTAACATTATTAGATATCAGAGACGACAAAGTACTGCGCACAAACTCCTTGCCCGTAGAATCTGGGGCACCTCGTGACTTATTACTATCAGGAAAGGGACAAGCAAATAGCACGGATACGCTGGACAAGTTTCTAGAAAAGGCAGCCATAGAAGAAATGCGTGTTGATTAACCATGGATGTTTCACAGGGTTTCCTAAGACAGAAAAGAACGGGGTTGGCGTCTCATAATAGATTTGAAATCATTAAACGACCATTTGACAACCAAGACATTCAAAATGGTCACTTGCCAGCACATACGCAACTCGCACCTATGCTTTTGGGTGCTGGAGCCCAGGTATTGGTATCGAGCTACCCTTTGGGCTGGCACCGGTGCCTTGGGTCGTCAGCAAGGCCATGCGCTCAGTGAAGTCATGGGGGCAACAACATTCAATATCTGGACGAATGGCTGAACGCAGGGATGGAAAGCTTGGCTGCTAAAACGTTAATGTTACTAGACAATTGCATCAAGTTAGCTTACTGGTAAAGTCAGAGAACCCAAACGACAAATTGTGTTTCAATTTGCCGTGTTCAACTTTATACTCAGACGCGTGATTCCGTCATCAGAATTCAGATGATTCAAGACATTATCAGGTTCACGATGGAAGACAGATGGGCACCCGTAACCTTAGCAGAGACGTCGCTGTGGCTGTTAATAGCAACAGAGACAACGGTGCCCATGAGGCGCATTCATTTCCGAAGCTACCAGCATGCAGCTCGAGCGCCACTCAAAAAGTGTCGTAGCCATAAGAACAAGTTCAGATTACCAAAAAATCGAGGGAAGACGACTGATGGTGGCTGAACGCATTTGACGCAAAGGACTCCATTTGCCATATCGCTGCCAGAATCCAAGATGCAGACCGACGAATCAAAGATAGGCTGGTGGGGGGGGGCACACGTTCACCACAGGTTGTTTCAGGGGCAATGGATGCAGAAACTGCGAGGCATGTCTACAGGTCCCAAGTTCCATGGTCGTAGGGCCCATAGTGTCAGAGAAGAAGACACAGAAAATCGGAAAAAGTGTCAAGAAGAAAAAAAAGGACGAATTTTGCTCGCACAAATTCATATAACCCTTGCAAGCCAAAGGCTTGTCAAGTGTTAATAACCCTTGCAAGTCAAAGGCTTGTCAAGTGTTAATAAGCTTTAGTTCAGCCTTACGATTTCAACAAGCCTTTAAAAGTTCGCTAAACAGTTTTGCCGCAAAAGAGTGAACATTCGTGTTAAAAACTGTCCAAAGTGTCTATTTTCCACTCTGGCTGTCGCAAGAATGCACAAGAAGCAGCGGTTGTCCTGTGGGCCTGTTTGATAAAGTACTCTGAGAGATGATAACAAGCCACTTACAGTTTGAATGCCACAAGCAGTATTACTTAATTAGTAATGACTCCTGAATACAGGCCCATGTCCTCGAGTGAATCACATGAATCTTTCAGCTGCTGGTAATGGCTGCATGGGAGGGTAGGTAGAAGAGTAGAGGGGGAGGGAACTATTGCTCCTTCCCTCTGTTTTAACAACGAGAATTTGACAAAAAGGCTCCCGAATGCCAGCAAGTCTTCACAGAAAAAATGAAATGAAGGTTAGGACATTAAGGTTAGGGCTTGGAGAAGAGGGGAAGGGGGGGGGAATGTGGACGAGGGAGGAATGAGGTAGTGGATAAAGGAAAGAAGGTAGCATGACTATGCTTATGCTTTATACTAAGTTCTTGCGTCAATGACTTCTTCCCGAGTGAATTGTGCGGAGAGAAAGAATAGAAGCAAAATATGATTAAAGATATCAATAAATCAATATTGATCTCATCAATGTATATTTTGCCATCACGACTTCTGTTTTACATCAGTTTAGCGGAATTCAGTCTAGTTTAGATTTAAAATGTATGGAATGCCATTTTCACATTTATTAGGCAATAAGTGATATCAAGAATTATTTTTTGATCTCCAAAATTAAATTTTTGATATCAAGAAAATCATTTGCAGTTCTCAAAATATAAATTAAAGAAGTTTCATCCTGAAATAATGTTATCTAAAATAACTTCTTGGTATCAATAAAGAGAAAATAAATTATTGGTCTCAAAATTTAGATCTTACTATTACATATTTCATTTTGCCATTAAGAATTGGGCTTGTGATCTCTAAAAATCAATTTTGCAGATCATTTAATCATTTTAATATACAAATTTTAATTTCCCTAGCTATTTATTGATATCAAAATTAATTCATGGGATCAAGAATACATTAAGAGAGATCAAAAATGTACTTATAGAGAGCAAAAATTAATTATTGATGTCAAGAAATCAATTTTTGAGATCAAACGTGAATTCTTGATATAACAAAATTAATTGTTTGAGAACAAGCACTAATTCTTGATGTAAAAATTAATTTTGAGACCAAAAATTTATTCCTGATATTGATAATTGTCTGAAAAATTTGAAAATGACGTTCCGGAAGCCTGAAGAACGAGTCTAGGACATTTCCCGTGAAGACATTTCCCGCGGGGACTTTTCCAGCGTGGACTTTTCCCGACCTAGGACATTTCCCGCAGATGAAAAAAAAACTAACAAAAAATATTCTCTATGAGCTTCTATTGACATATTCGCACTTCACACTTGCACAATATTTATTCGTACTACAGTCATAGAAACTGTCTGTCTTTTGCACACGATCTGTTCACAAAGATTCACAGTTCTACGGGTGCACATTGTGGGCAATTCCACGAAAGTCGGCAACAACAGAAGCGATGCGCTGTGCACAGTTGCGATAAGCTAGGCGTGGTGGCGGTGGTTCATGACCTGCAGTGACAGCTGACGGCATCTTCCTGTGCCACCCCTCAACAAAATTATTAGTCTTGGGCAGGGCAAGAAACTAATCAACGAACATTATCTAGGGTACTTTGGATTATTATCAATTGCATCTTTTGCTGTTTTTTTTAATCCATCACACATTTGTGAATTAAGTTTTAATTGCATTTAACTGAATCACAATATACCTTGCCGCTGCAACATAATCTACTAGAACTTGTTCACAATGGAAAAAAAAGAAACATCAGAGACCGGAGAGAACACAATTGAGAACGTGTACTGCAAGTTTAAATTACTAAATAAAAATTGCATTAAATTAATTTTATTTTTGTTATTTTTTTTCTCATTCTCGTGAAAGTCCTCCGCGGGAAAAGTCGATGCGGGAAAAGTCCCCGCGGGAATTGTCCTGTTTCCCTGAAGAACTGTGTGTTCTGATTCTTTACTATAAAATATCGACCCCCTACCCCCTTAATAGAACATTTTTAAAAAAGCTGAAATCTTGTAAAAGAAGCGTTTTCGTTCATTCTGTAGGTTTAGAGTTAAACTATTGGTTACAGTTTAAAAACTCACACATTTTCTTTTGCCAAATCATTTTCCAATTTACAACCCATGCCCAAAAAGAGATTTTTTTACCAACCTTAAAATTATTCCTGGACACTTCGAAGCGTTTACCAATCTCCGTGCGTATATTACAGCCTCCTTTTATTGAAATCTTCCTTTCTTTCTTCCTTCCTTCCTTCAAGTGCCGAGTATGACCACATTTTTATATGCGCCGCTGACATATCTACACGCATGCTCAGAGAGGCCGGAGCCACTTGCGTGTTTCAAGGTCCTATGGTCGTGAGGAATGCCTGCTGTCAATCATAATTTAATGGTGGGAGGTGGGGGGGGGGCACTTGGTAGCATATAGGTAATCAAGTGTGTAAAAAACGGAGAACAGGGGAGAAGTGCTTTAGTCAACATCACATTTCAAGTTCATTGTAAAGGAGAGTAATTTTCATTCAGCACTCTGTGTTTCTCTAAAACTAAAGGGTTCTTTCGGAACTGAAGTCCTCCTCAAAACAAGTGCACAGCTGCGCTTCTCATAAAAATCAAGTACACACGCGCTTCTCACAGAAAACAAGTACACACCCGCGCTTTTCACAGAAAACAAGTACACACCCGCGCTTTTCACAGAAAACAAGTACACAACCGCGCTTTTCACAGAAAACAAGTACACGCACTCGCGTCTCACTGTAAGTATGTTTTTAATCTTTTCCATGAAAATGGTAAGAATAAAACGGTCGGATTTTCAAGCTTGGCAACCCGCGCTTGAGGGATCGTTTTAAAATGTCATGAACACACATGTTAACCAATGTACATTTGAGTGCCCCCCCAACCACCCCCCACCCACCTCTCAGCGGGAGCTGGCGGAACAGGAGGCATCTGTAAGCTTTAGCGGGAGTTTTTTCATAAACAATTTTAGTGACTTGAGATCATACGGCATTCCGGATTTCAACTTTTAGAACTGTTTTTCATAGAGAAAGGTAAGTGGAATTGCTTTTGATTTTAAAGGCTTGCAAAATTGCACATTAGTTAAATTGGTGTATAGTAGCAATAAAATATAATGATAAGGAATAGAATGATATTACTCTGAACAGGAATTTTGCAGAGACAGAGAGAGAGAGAGAGAGAGAGAGAGAGAGAGAGAGAGAGAGAGAGAGAGAGAGAGAGAGAGAGAGAGAGAGAGAGAGAGAGAACCCGGAAAGATGTGAAATGTTCCTTCCAATAGCGTAGTCTTCTGTGATTGGTTGTGGCGTCAAGAAAAGTAAACAAGTGTCGGCTGGGTGATGTTAACCCGTGTTCTGCATGCAAATAAAACAGAAAAAAAACGCTACACCTCCACCTTTCCCCCCTCAAAAAAAAAAAAAAAAGAAAGAAGGAATCCAGTAAGCATTCCCTGGTCGATCCCAAGCCGATATGAAGTTGCAAAGTCGATCCGACTAATCTGCAGCATTGAATCTGATTGTAATTTTGTTGTGATTGGTTTTGACCACAGATCATCGAATAATGAACGTCTTTGACGAAACGTTGAACAGTCATTGGATTAGCCGTCTTGTTCAGACGTGTCTTTCTTTTTTCGGCCCAAATAAATCTCACACTCTCGTGTCTAATTAACGTTTATGTTGCAACTTTGAAAAAGCATAGGAAATCAACGTTTAGGCGTCGTTTAATTAACGTCACCTAAATGTTTGGTTCTCAATCAAACAACAACCTACTTTGAAAAATATTTACAAAACTTGATTTTATAAATGTCTTGCGTTACCGGATAAACCAAGGGTGGGGCACTTTGACTGAGGGTTTAACAGAAAACCTTACTTTTGTCACTATCTAGATGCAAATCCAGGTAAATATTTCCCGGACGTCTATACAACGTTGCTCTTCCGACGCCTATACAGTGTGGCGGGAGGGGGGGGGGGGTGGGGGGTTTGGGATCAACGTTGTCTCGGCTTCCATTCAGATCTGTTGACAACATCTATTGAATAATCAACGTTTGTACAACGTCGACAGATAAAAGCTGTTTCGACGTCATGTGCGGCGTGTGTACAACGTTAATCAACGTCGCAACATTTACTGGGAATCTGTATTTTTCAATCGTTGTTGTAGAATCTTTCGGATATAATGCCACTTTGCTTGCTTGTGTCTAAAGCGATTCTTCTTAATGTTAGATTTCTAAAATGCAACTCCAGATTTCAAAAGTTTATCTAGTGATACCTAAAATTGATGAAAAGATATCTTAATTCCAATCTAAGACAAATAAAATATTTAGAAAACTGAGTTAAAGCATTAAAAGGACATAAATTAGCCATAAAGTAATATCTTAAATTCAATAATAGATATCAACTAGCCCATATGAGCCCATAATCGTTGTCTGCAACCATTTTCGAGGTAATTGTTAATTTCTGGTCTTTCACGTTGATTATGACATGGAAAGTCAAAACTCTTCTGCAATGTCTTTTAAGCCTAGATAAGGGTCAAATCTCGTTCTTGTTAGCTTAATATTAAGACCACTAAGGTCATTTAATGTAGCGTATTTTAAAATTGTCGAAGACAAGCTCAAAATCACTATATCTCTACCATTCTAACTAAAAAAAGCTCACCTCTAACCGATTCGGAAAAATGGGTAGCTTCTGGTTTTCTTACCTGGCCTTGACCTTGACCCAGAAGAATTTCGACTTTGACCTTAAATGAGGAGTAAAGCTCACAAAGGTGCCTCTTTCGTAGCGTCTTTCAGTCCGACGGAGTTGCAATTGATTTATTACAAAACCGCTCTCTGTTTTCCGGAGACCCTTGAGCTGGGCCTTCAATGTTAAAACTCAGATCTCGAGGTTGTTTGTTACTTAAGCCGCATTTTTTGTTCCAGAAGTGATTTCAGCCCTATTTTTTTATCCATTTTTCGTGATAAATAGGGTGTTAAGAAATATTCTGACCTTACTTTTGAGGCCAAGGTCAAATTACCCTGCGCACCCGTCACAAATGTCATCTTCTTTCGTCAAATATACCAGAAGGAGTTTTCGGGTAACCGTTCAGGTGAAAAATAACGCATGACTTTAATTTGACCTTGATCTTACAGATCACGGTAAAACAAATCACGATTTTACAATGTCTCATCATCCTTCATATCTGTGCCGAATTTCATCTTCCTGCGTTAAATATCCAAGCAGGAGTAATCCGGACTATCAACCCGGACTAACAATCCAACTAACAATCTGGACTAACATTCCGGACTAACAATCTGGATTAGCAATCCGGACTAACAATCCGGACTAAAGGCTCACAAAGAGGAATAACCTTTCAGAAAGTCTAGTAAAATATTTTTCATTTAGAAACGGAGTTTCTAAATGAGAAAAAGGAAAGAATGATGGAAATTAAGAAATGGTTTACAGGTATATTTAAATAAATTTTATACATCTCGAATTAAATACTGAAGATCGTAAATTATTAAGGAAGATTTCTAGATTTTAGATATCTTTCATTATTGAAAGGTATTTGGGGCTCGAAAGTGACCTGGGGGTCAAGAACACCAGAAGTTAGACCTTACGTATCGTCGTATAGGGGGTGTAGGTAGAAAATGAGCTCAAAATCTCTTACCGTTTTCGAGATAAATCATTGTTTTTCTTAGATAGGGTTTTTCGCGATTTGACCTTGACCATCAAGGTCAAGGTCAATAATTTTTAACGGATGCCTCAGATCACATCGTCCTTTATATACGTGCCATGCTTGGCTATTCTAGCTTGAACGGCCGTGCAGTAGATATCTGGAAACCGATTGACCTTTTTCGCGATTTGACCTTGACCAGTAAGATCAAGGTCAAAAAATTTTATCAAGTGCACCACTTCAAATGACCCTCCATACATGTGCCAAGTTTGGTTGGTCTAGCTTCAGCGGCCTTGGAGGAGATGTCTGGAAACCGATTCGGCGGAAGAAGAAAAAAGGGAGGAAGAAAAAAATAGGTGAAGAATTCGAGGCAATCCATCCCCATTTGGTATTTTCAATACCAAGTTGGAACTAGACAGAATTCCGCTACACAGCGGAATTAGCCCACTTGAAGAAACCACTGCAGAAAATATTTGTATTAAATCATGACAAAAAACCTCCAAGTCACGCAATACCCCTTCTTTATCGGTGGTTTCATCCAAATTCCGTCGTTTGGCTTTGACCATGATCGAGGAGGTCAAGGTCACTGAGGTATCTCTTACATATCGTCTTTTAGACCCAAAGCGTCGAAAATAAGCTGAAAATCTCTAACCTTTTTCGAGATAATAGTCAACTTCCGGATTTTGACCTTGACCGTGACCCAGAACGTCATGTTCACCGAAATACCTCTTATGTAACGTTGTTTATTTCCAAAGGGTCGAAAATGAGCTCAAAATCGCTCTATCTCTAACTGTTTTCGAGATAATAGTCAACTTCCTGTTTTTTACTTTGACCGTGACCCAGAAGGTCAAGGCTACCTAGATACATCTTATGTAACGTTGTTTAGGCCCAAAGGGTCGAAAATGAGTTCAAAATCGCTCTATCTCGTTTTCGAGATAAGTCGGCCTGTCGTTAACGGCGCGTGAAGTCAAGTGAATTTTGACCTTGACCCTCAAGGTCAGGTTAGTAATGAAAGTTTAGTTTTTACTGAGTACGTTTTATGTATTCAAACTGGGATTTGAGCACCTCTATGGCTACTTTTCGTGAGTGATTAATAGGTATTTCAAAAAATATTTTGATATCACTTTGACTTTGACCTCTGAGGTTCAAGGTAAAAAAATTTTGCGGATTTGACGACAATTCATTACCCTCTATGCCTCTGGCAAATGCCGTCTTCCTACGGCAAACCCCGTAGGAGGAGTTTTCTGCAAACTACTTTGAGGTAAAAAATACTTTGGCCTCAACGACCTTGGCTTTTAAGGTCAAGGTAAAAAAAAAGCGGATTTGACGACATCTCATCACTCTCTATTACTGTGCCAAATTTCATCGTCCTATGTCAAATAACGTAGGAGGAGTTTTCTGGAAACCTCCGTGACGGATAAAAAAAACCGAAAAAGGCAAAAATTTCCAGAAAAACTACAAACTTATACCCATTTGCAAACGAAGTTTGCAAGTGGAAATTAATTGAATTAACTTTAAAGTGGTAACAACGCTGATTTCAGGCTGAAATGTGTAGTTAAGATTTTAAAAAATCACATTAATGCTCAAATCCGCTTTCGCTCCAGATTATTTCTCACGTGGATTGAAAATACCAAATGGGGATGGATTGCCTCAAATTCTTCACCCTTTTTTCCTCCTCTTTCTTTCTTTTTTTCTTCTTCTGCCGAATCGGTTTCCAGACAAATGATTTATCTCGAAAACGGTAAGAGCAATTTTCACCTCATTTTCGACCTCCATACTTTGTACAACATTACATAAGTCATAACTTCCGGTATTCTTGACCTCCAGGTCACTTTCGAGCAACAAACCGGAGGTTTGCCTTTATCTCGAAAACGGTAAGAGACAAAGCAATCGGTTTCCAGACATCTCTTCCAAGACCGCTGAAACTAGACCAACCAAACTTTGCACATTTATGGAGGGTCATCTGAAGTGGAGCACCTGATAAAAATTTTTGACCTTGACCTTACCGGTATAGTTGGTAGTATTTAGGAGGATGTTCTACTTTCAGACATGTGAAAATTGTTAACAAATAGCAATATCATCTACCTTCCGTTTTAAGTTATCAATCCAGTTCTCAGCGAACTGTGGGGTCCAATTCGCTGTGCGAATTTCGGTCTAGTTTTTCACCGATGTCTTTTGGGCATAATTTCACCTTGGTGCTACTCGTGTGCAGTGCGATATTTTTCAGAAATGTAAGGCAAGATCAGGTCAGATGAAAGACTTATGGTTGCGATGTCACTTGCCCTTCCATATTTTTTTCTATTATATATTTATGTTAAACATCTGTTTATCCTTCTATCACAGCGACATTAAGTTGCTCTTGAAGGAAAATGAAAGTCATCAGAGTGGCATTTTCAAATTTATTAGGAACTGTTGATGTCAAAAATTGTAATATGGCCTTTTTGGCTCAACTGTACGGTGGCCGATAGTGGCCTTAAATAAAAGTCAGTACTTCCCGTTTCTTCTTGTTGTTTTATTTGTTGCTGTTGTCGGAGTGATCTTTCGATCTCATCTCCTCTCATTTTTATTTGTAATAAATGACCTGCATATTCCAAAAACATGACAAACGTAATATTCTTTATTGCTTTGCTTTGTGCACTAATTCCACTGTCATTTGTTTATTTAAATAGTAACATTAACAAAATGGTTAACATTAATATTAAATTATAATCATCTAAATTTATAAACTGACATCAAATACAGTTTTACATACGTAGATTCAACTGGCGTTATCTAAAATTCTGCATAACTTGTTTCTTTACCTGAAACTCAAGATAATATCTCAATAATTGTATTTAAGATATCTTTAAGTTACATTTATCGTATCTGAAGTTCCATTCAAGTTAAAAAGAATTTCACTGCTAAATATACATAAATATTATCAAAATTAATGCATATGACTTTGTACTCTATTAAATTCGGTTTTTATACTGTTTTGATTTGTCATTAAATAATGTGTGATGTCAAATCATATTTAGGCATGATATAAATTTTTTAGTTGTATCAAACATTGCACAGTAGAAATTATTTTGTAGCAATATTTAATTGAAGTTGTACAATGCAACTTACCATGAAATATAAAATTGAATTCGCAGTTTTAAATATGGCTTAGCAAATAACTTCCCTCGTGCTATCTGGCAATAACAGACCTTGTAACATTTTTTCACCGTCAAGGTCGACAGAAAACACAACTAAACATGCTGTCATCGGTATCAGTTTTACAAAGTTCTAAAGGTATAGAAAGTCATACCTTCCATTTTGTGTCATCTAAAAATGTTACTTATCTTGGACCTATCTTGGACAATTTACTTCAAAGCCCACAGTGTTTTTTTTACATTGTTTGGTATCACAAGCAACAACGTTATACTATCCATTAACGTGCAGTTTGCATTCACTCATTTTATTATTTATTTACACCACCTCAAAACGAAAATCGCATAATATGGGATTGGTCAAGCGAGTTTTTGGATTGGTGACACGTATAAGTCAAACAACCTAGTCAACAGAACGTCCAATCAGAGAATAATTTGCAAGGCAGGGGCAGGACGAGACGAATGAGCTCACCAAGAGAGGCATCTGCTGCGCTTTAGTATTTGTTTAATATAATAAAAATATCTTTGCCACAGTGAGTGTCCCCCACGTTTCTAAAAACCTACCGTGTAAACACTGGGACGATGGGAAAACGTTGGGTTGACTTTGGATCAATGTGTTTATCTATGTTTATAGAAGTGGAAACAACGTTCCACAGCGTTTTCCACACTGGACAGACGTCCGTTGTCCTGCGTCTAATAAACCTTGTGTAAAGGTTGCAAATGTAAGTCGAAGCTATCTGCCGATGTGCAGACGAAAACGTTTGATCAAGAATTGCCATTGAGACAGCGACAACCTTCCGTCACAGTACCCACACCCTGATGTCATTCGATAACACAGATTATACATGAAGATGATTTACATGAAGATTTTTTTAAAGCTTACGGAAAGCGTTGCTGCGCGATTCTCAGATTGAAAAGACATTGGATAAACAACGTTGTTAGATGTCGGTTATGGTCGCAACCAAAACGCAACTTTCTCCAAAGTCTAATCAACACCTTTAGTGTGACGTACCTACCGCTTAGTAATGATACGGGACACAGTCGACACTGCCTCGCCACGTGACAACCGATAAGCCTGGCATCACAATCTGCCTAAAAGTACCAAAACCTTTGGTCGCAATATATATCTTGCCCAGAAATGACAATGGCGATTTTAAGCTCACCGCTTCCCACGAATCTTTGAATTGATCACTTGAGTTCTACAGAACGTGTATTTCTCGGCGGCACTTCTCCTACGCTAGTGCACGTTGAAACCACATTTCAGCGCAAGTAGTTTGTTGGTAATAACTGATTAATGAAAGTATGGAGAAGTGAAATATGGCAACACTTAAGATAACTCCCATGGAGCCCTTTTTCTGTCGGATAAGCAACTATCCACCTCGAAAGACCTGAGCAAATCCGACGACACCTAACATGAAGACACATCATAACCAGAATAACTTTTTAGAATATATCATGAAAAGCCTTACTGTAACCTTCCCGAACTCAAAGACAAACAAAGAAGTCGACTACTGCATTCGTCGAGGCCGCCACAGGGTCGATAACTCTATTCATGCAACAGGCTTGAAAAAGATGCCAATGTCACAGACGGACAGTAACTTAGAGTAACCACAATCGATATCTCTCAGCGGTAACAGGGAGAGCCTGCCACGACGCTCCCAGTACAACGCGTTGAAACTCCTGAAAATGGCACCTGTCCACATTGACGACCAGAGGGCGAGAAACATATAACAAACTTCCCTTATTTTGAAGCACAGAGAGCGATGAGCTGGTTTGTGCACAGGAATATGAAGATAAACATTTGAAAGTTCCTCCGAGACGGCCCACATGTGTCGACGTGATAAGATGTGAAGCGGCCATTTTGAACGACCACTCGACTTTGTAGTACAAGAAAGACGCAAAACCCATGAAAAGGCATAAAATCCGGAAAAATGTAAAACCCATGGATGCCTAGACGCACCTTTTCTGCTGTTTTGAAGTTTTTTAATCATCGTATTTAACGCAATTTGCTTTTCTGGTTGTTGTTCGTACGAGGTAACTAGAGAAGGAAGCTTGGCCACCGGCGTAAGAATTTGTTGCGGCCCGTCGCAAAAAGTAAAAGATACCCCCATTCCAACCGGCAAATCACCTTTTTGGGAGCCTCGAGCATCTGCCAAGCTTCCCGTTAAATCTTTACGCCGTCCTCATAGTGGCCTTTTGATTTGATCCTTGCCGCGTCAATAGCTTCTTTCAACAACGCAGAGGAAAGAGCTCCAACTGTCTACGGTGCAAACACACTTTTCGCACATCTCTCGGTGCTCTAATGTTTGGGTGCAGCAGAGCCTCATTAGTTTGTATGAGTCCGACGAAGTTGCCACTACTGAGTACACGGTCAAACAGCGAGTTAGTGTTGGGAACGAAGAATTTGCACAACTTGTGTATAACGGCATCTCGAACGCAGACAGTACGCAAACTGTGTTATCTCCTCCAACTATCTAAACTCCCTTTCGGATAATGGCATACTTCATTCTGTGTTGTTTGAAACCATGGACCTATAATTTATTCGGTACGCCAGAAGAATTTGAAGTTAGTCGCCATTTGAATTAAACGTTGAAGTCTTGGCGCTAAAAAGTTTGGAAGGCAACAGACGCGACCAAGGCCGAGGCTTCGTAGTTTGGCACGCTTGCAATTCTCAAAGCACCTTTATAATACAGAGAGCCGTGGATAAACCAATAAAGGTTTTCCTTAGTTGTGGTTTCGACTGCGCGACTAGACAGAAAGATAGTTTGAAAACTAAAGTAACTGTCTGTTTATAACTTGATAATATGTCTGAAAGAAAGCTCCGAGGTGTGAATTCGGAGGTCAGTCTATCTTCTCATTCAACCGGGGCAAAGTCCAACCGTGGTGGATTAGCTGTAGGGACGGTGCGAAGCGGCATGACATGCGCAGGATTCATAAAACACGGCAAAGCCGGATACGTGGCCATCACTGGAGTAGAAGTTGTTGACATAAACCGAGCAATCCGTGGTGGGGCGCGAGTCGTGAGATGCTGCGGTGACGACACCGATAGCTGAATAATAGCACCGATAGCACCGGCGCGGCGTATCAACTTCGCCTTCTGTGACGTTGGTTTCCATAATGAAGTCGCTAACATCGGATAGGAAGACACTGGAGTAGCAGAAATAGATTGTAACGGCATATGGATAGAAGGCGTTGAACGCACAATACATGTTTTCATCGCCAAAAGAACATCGATCTGATGAGGGAAGAAGGACCACCTTAGTCACAAGTCTGCGCTTCTAAAGATATCAGTCTCCGATTTATCAATTGCAGTAGTGTCAACGGACGACGAAGGGTGTTGAGAAGTCGTTGGCCTTTCGTTCTTTGTACGCCACAGACTCCGAATTAATTCTCTTTGCTGTAACAAAAATGACAACAATGACTCATCAAGGTGTATGCGCTGGTTCAATTTATTGCCGAACATGCAAGTATCTAGAAAGTGAGAAGTGATCGAGTTGTCCATACGCTGCGTGGTAGACCAGCGACAGCCAAGACCCGTGGCCTGCAAGACCCGCCCCATGGTCAAGCCGTGACAAACACTACCCGTCATGTTGACGACCGGATGGGAGTCGTGACAGTCACGATCCGTGGTGTGCTTGATCGAGATCTGGTCGATCTGCCAGATCAGTAACCGAACATGACTACGGTAATGTGACAAAGACACACATGAGTTACGATACGTTAACGTAGCAGCTGACAATATGGCAACACTGACAACAGCGTACGTGAAGCAACCACGCCCGTAACTGTGACGGGTGGCTATTGAAACGAACCCGACACGTGCTTATCACGTGATCGTGACTATGTTAAGAAGAGACTCATAACTTTAGCAACTTCGTGTAAAAAATCCTTCGCCCACTGAAACGCGCCCGTGGCAAGGCAACCAGAAAACCTTCGTGCAATGATACAGGGGCAATGCATTTGAGACGTGGCCTTTGCAGCAGCCAGACACAGTGTAAGATGTCGGACCCGCTGCTTGTACGTCACATCTGTGGCAACCATGTGGAGGCTCTGATTGTCGCTCTAAAGGTGGTAACAGGTGGCTCCACCATTGCAGAAATCACCAAAGTCAGCAAAGCAAGATGAACTGAATGGTATACTTAAGCACACATCTAAATATTACTAATATAAAAAAGTACGCAATTCACCTTGAGTTTGATCTCAAGAAATCGAAGGTACAGTAAAAGCAATAATTACATACTGTTACTCATCTGTCACACTAGATCTGTAGTTAAAGAAGTATTGCAATAACAAGTTCCTTTTGTATGGAATCGTTGTCGTGTACCAGAACATACAGGCAAGGCCAAAAAGCATCCATTTATTGAGTAAACTACTTATAAAAAAGCTCCCAACCACAAACAGTTCAACAATAACGCAATGAAATACCACCAACAGTGCAACATTTGGAATGAAATAATTTGGATACTCTTTTAAGATGCTTCGATCAGTGTGTAGCAGTAGGATAACACAATAGATTACGTGTATTAGGTAAGAGCAAAAATTGACTGGCTTTAAGTGTTTTATTAATTATTTGTTAATACTCCTGTCAAATGGTCAAAACTTTATATCAAAGCCATAAGCGTTTTGCATCTAAACAGTCAGATGTCCGTCCAAAAGACGTTGATGTGAGTTGAGATGACGACCCAACCAATTCGTAACAAAGAACCATGCTGTAATAGAGCTTCGATAGAATAAGATAAACAACGTTGCTTTTGCCACCAAAACTCGACTTTAACCGACACCTAACGAACGGCATTGAGGCAACGTTGAATAGACTGCGGATTAATAGATGTCGGATCAACGTCGGCTTTTGGCTGTTTGTGGAAGTCGAAATAACGTCTACCATCCAACGTTGGATAGACGTCGATTATCCTATGTCTAATCAATGAAAACGCAGAAATTGGAAATAGTCGGAACAACATCTGACAACAAGGTTGACAAGTCGACCCGATCAAACCACAACATTCAATCTGATTGTGCTCTGGTTATTTCTTGTCGAGACCATAGATGAACGTATAACCAACGTCTTTGACACAATGTTGGGAAGCTTTTGGTGGCAATTGCGAACTTTTGTCGACTTTGCATAGACTCGAAAAATTGGTCAGAGGTCAGACTTTCAACCATAAACAATCTTCTTGTGTAGTAGGTACCGGAAGTGGTAGCGGCGAGCTATTATGTTCAGTATTTATTTTCGTTCTTATCTGAGACTGATTCTTTTCGGTAAATCAAGTTATTTTAGTTGTACCTTGCTGAAGCTCTTTAGAAGGGATCCCGATAATCTTAGTTGGTATTAATATATTTTGTGACGTATTAGATCGTGACTCCGTTAGTTTGTCTGTTATGGAGACTTCCGTTTGGTATACCATCTGTGGAACGCTTGTAGGGGCGACAGTGTAAGCTAGAGAGACAGAAATAGAAAGAGAGGAACTGCCTCTGGATTATGCATTCCCTCTCTCCTAGGTTTTTATGTAATATTAACTAGTCGAGTCGGTTGACGTTATCGGCCATAGTCTGTTATTGGTGTTTACGTCCTTTTTTCCTTCAAGGGGTGTGGCTCAGAAATCCATGTTCTAGAAAAAGTAGAGGCAGCCACGTATCTCCGATGGCTGGAGCTTACCCTAGGCGCTGGCTCCTCATACTCGGAAGGATTAGAGTCTTCCCAGTTGATTGCTTCCCCCAAGTGTGCCCATTAATTGGGATGCGGCTTCTGGATCGGTTGGACCCATGAAGGCATACTCTTGTTCAAACCTATGTTCTGCGCAAAGCCATGTTGGTGATAGTTCCAACCGTGTTATTTTGTTTTAATCGGCATCGTTTTTCTTCTTATCGGTTATGTTATTTGGTTGTCAGTTAAGTTATTTGGTTGTCGCATTCTGACGTTTACATAAAAAGTATAGTTCGTTATTTTAAGAAAAAAGTGAAACATTTTCACACTGGGTGTGTGCTTCTTGTAAAATATGAGATAAGCAAACGCTTTTCAGAAAACTGTCGCTTTATTTCGTAAAATGCTTTTTTTACGAGAAGAGCGTAGCTCGCATTATACACCTTCAGACTTTTGATACTTTTGATACTTCAAACCCTCAAGACCCAGGTCATCGGGATAAAAGGGAAAGTGATACTTACATGTGTATTTCCAGCCTAATTGATCTCCAATAGTACCAAATAAGGTAATGTTGGTAGCCTTTTGTTTACATAACGCCCAAGTACATCTAGAAAAGTTTCATATTCATATTTGTGGGTTGTATTCATGCGAGATATTATCGTCAAATGCATCTATTTATACTGCCCTTACATGTGGTTTTTGACGTGTGAAAAGCGTCCGTATTGTAATTGGGACACTCATCGAGTTGTTGTGGTTCGTTGAAGGAGGTCGGTCAACGTTGGGCAAATTATAAATGCTCAATGGTTTATTTTTCGTAAATTGGTTATCAGTCAGCTGGTGAAGTTTGTAGACTAAATAGCGTTCGACGAGTGCCAGCAACCATTCAACCATGAAGTTTGTGGTAAATAGCACCCGAAGGACATGAAAATCAAGAGTTCTCAGTCACAGTCTCACTGTATTTGAAAGTCGATCCAGCAGCAACTGCAAGGTATTTTGACTAAAAAAATCCCCATTTAAAATGGATTTTTATTCAGTTGCAGCTGTATATCCGGATCGAACGCTCAGCGATAGATTCCCTAAAGAAAAAATATCCCTAATTCGGCAACTGCGGGAATAAGATTCCCTCCCAGATTTCTACCATACATACAAAACCTATAACACATGAGTATTTATCAAAATCATATCAGTAATTATCCAACT
Source organism: Protula sp. h YS-2021 (assembly GCA_949752745.1). Taxonomy (NCBI): domain Eukaryota; kingdom Metazoa; phylum Annelida; class Polychaeta; order Sabellida; family Serpulidae; genus Protula; species Protula sp. h YS-2021. The sequence goes on along the minus strand of OX457025.1, from coordinate 13,772,002 downwards.
CATCACTGAGTATTAGTGCTTTCGGTACATCTTGGAGATTTTTGCTTCTTAAAAATGTACTCCGGTTTTAATCCAAGAGATTTTACATGATTTGTGATTAAGCTTAATTACGCATATTTTATCAGCCATTTAGGTAAAAAGTCTGTCTTAAATGTGCTCAGATTTTCGTGCTGCAGCAGCAGATAATAGTATCGAAAATGTTAATCTACAAATCCGATTGGTTCAAGTAGTTACTGGGTAAAAATATTCACTAAAATAAATTAAGCTCTACAGCGGCGGGAGAGGGCGGTAGGGTTTGTGCAAGATATTGCAAAGTGGGAGGGGTCTTTTTTGCAGCTGCACCAATACAGGAGATGTTTTGCTGGAGTGATTTTAGGGGAATTTTTTCCTTGATTCCGATAGACACCTTAATAGACACCTTAATAGATACCCCAATAGTCTTAAATCTCTGTTTTAAATCTCAGAAATCTAGCGAATTACTGAATTACAAAGTGGTTCGCCACTACAGTCTCCTTTCAGTAGACAACTGCCATAATAATTACTGAGTTAAAATGAGTCACTAATTCATGTTAGAAAAGAAAAATATTTTGAAAGTAAAACTGTAAAAGAAGACTGGATAAATCGAAATATATTTGAATTGTTCCATGGCACAATTTGGGAACGTGACTCAGGTGCTCCTGGAGGTGGTCATTGGGATCCTGAACAATGTTTCTCCCAGCATTCCAGACAGCAAGTGGCACGTTATTCACAAAACACATTTTCATGCTGTCACTAGATCTCATTTTGTCGCATGGTGTTGTTTCCTTCATATATAAGGTGCCTTGATTTTGGTTGCACATTGCTGTTGGACCAAGTTTTTAATTTACAAATATTTTTTCTCTCAATATTTTATGTTTTATTTAAGGCTTGTCTGTTACTTTCAAAGTGCATTTCGTTTGATTCATGCATCTGTAACAGAGAGAATGCGTGTGGGAGAATGAGTATGTGTCGGAGAAAGATACAGAGAGAGAGAGAGAGAGAGAGAGAGAGAGAGAGAGAGAGAGAGAGAGAGAGAGAGAGAGATTAGTACGAAGAAGCTAACAAACATTTTGAGGTCCTTAATATCTCAGTGGAAACTTCTGTTATATTTCCAACCCTTGAATTAAATTTACGATTCACTGAAGTGGTATAAATGAACAGCTTTACTAAGTAAATAAACAACAAAATGGGTCAGGCGAAATGTAATTTTGACAACAGTGTATTTTCCTCGGTGTTGTTTTGCATAGACGTAACCAAATTCGGCGCACTCACAAGTAAGCCGAGATTGAAGACAACCAAGAAACAAGATCATTTCTTGGTCATTATTCTGATTGTTTGAAATCCGGAAATTAACCTATTTTATGAGAAAGACTACCCTGGCATCAAAACCATCCCGGCAAATCCTCAATTATTTTTTTAGATATGCTTATTTTATTTACGTAATAAAGAATTCCCAAAATTAAAAATAATTTCTAAAAAAGACTTCTTATGTGAATCCGCACATAATTTAATTTAATTAATTTAATCTAATTTCCGGCGTGTTACCTTAAACCATGCGTTAGTTTCAGCGCCCTAGAGTAAACCACGTGTTATTTTTGGTGTCCTGGAGTAAATCACATGTTACTTCTGTCTACCTAATGTAAATCTCCTAACATTACTCGAGAAACTCACAGAACTCAATGAATAGCTCAGTCAACAACGATAAGAAATACCATATTAGGGAAGTGGAGGATCAGTGCTGATGGGTGGTTGACGAGGAAGGGGGTTTGTGGTTGCATGGATTGTTAGGATCGCAGCGGTGGTGGCAATGCCACTGGGGTTGTTTTTGTGGCTACGTGGGTGTGTTATTGGGGGCAGTGGTGCGGATAATGCCGAGATGTTGGGGTTGGCGTTGTGTGGGTGTGTTGAGAGCGCAGCATGGTTGTGGCGGTAATGGCGAGGGAGTGGGGTTGAGGGTAAAAGGAAAGACACAAAGATCGCTGTACAGGAGTGAGATTTACTCATTCTCCGCCTCTGCTTCAGGCAAATGTCTTAAGAAACATAGACCTCACTTCATAAATTTATATAATTGGGAGTCACTAATGCCGTGAGTAATGCCGTATGCGGCAGGAGTAAAAGTTAACACATGTAAGGGTGTTAAATTTAGTTATTTTAACAATCAGATATGGATAAATGTTGTATCTATTTACTGTATTTTGTATCAAAATTACTATTTTTCACTTGTAACTTTTTAGAGTTATAATTTTTAAAAAGTAACTTTTTAGCTTTTGTGGATAATTATATTATGAATCTGTGTTATGTACTTGTGTCATTGCAGAAGTCTATAGGATAGAAAGTACAGAAGTACTTTTTTTTCAAACAGTATGCTCACGTTGATCGCCTGTAACGTGTTTTGCCTTTTCTATTCTCTGACTTCATCAAAATATCACTTTTTACGGTTTTAAGAAAACCGTTAATTTTCAAAACCTTGCCACTGTATCATCAGTAGATACTACTGCAAATCGATCGTATAGAGGTTCTAATAAACAAAATGCCCAGACTCAAAACAAAGTCGTCTTTAGTAATTTTTTTTAATAAGCATACCAACAGTCCAAAATAGAACCAAGTTTCTTAATTGCGATGTACTTTACTGTCGTTTGGTAAGAATAAAAGCAGGCGCTTTAAATGAAATTCTGTTAGACTGCGAAGAGTCGGTCTTATTTCTACAAGAATTATAATGGCCGAATGCCCGTTGGTCGGATAGTCGTACAGAGAAAAAGCCCCACTGATGAGCACACGTTTATTCGTTAATTCTCTCAACGTCTCAAGTCAACTCAACTCAACTCAACTCATCTCAACTCAATTCAGCTCAACTCAACTCAGCTCAACGTGGAAAACTAGAACAGATTAAAAAAAAAAACAATCCTTACGATTTGGAAACTACGAACACGTTTATATCACGCTTTATAAACCATTTATACCCTTTACGCGTTCGTTAAAAACAATTAAAAACCTTACAAAACCGTGATGTTAAAACATCGACATTTACCTTTATTTAGACGCAAAGGAAACCTTAAAATCTTAAGATGGGCTTGCGATTAAGGATCTAATATAAATAACGTACCTTTTGGCCCTTATTTATTCTTAAAACCTAAATATATATCCGACATTTTTAGATCACAATTCACACACATATGTCGACACTTCAACGTCTATCTGCATACTGAACTGTTTTGGTAAGCGGCGCGATGAACGTTCAAAAACACATAAAACAATGTTACCGCAAATAATCCCGCGTTTGCGACGTCCGTCACATGGCTCTCCAAAAATTTAAAGGATTGCCTTAAATTTTTTAACTTTAATTAATAGTTCAGTTTCAGAGACGTTTACCAACATATTATACTTACAGTAGAACAGGACCGCATTCAGCAACAAAGCTGTGCGTACAATGTATGGTTATATGACTTCACTAATAATATGTGTCACAGTTTAGTCGTAAATACACACATACAGGTATTTCACTTCGTAACATAAACCCTGTGTACACTGCACAATTAGTCGTATCGGTTCGGAATGACGGATCGGTTCGGGAATAAAAACGGCGTTTTGCGACTGGCGCTAGGCAACAAATACAGTTCGCTTAACCGAGTCAAAGGAAGAATTCATAACACACACTTTCATGGGCTCTTCGGTGGAGGAATCCCTCGGTTTCCCGTCGTGGATTCGTGCAACAAGATACATTTGTGCACGGGTCTTTCTAACACGGATTGCTGCTTTGTTCTTACTCCATGATGATTCATGTGTTGATCTGCCACTCGTACTTTAACCGTTCGCACCTTTCCATCCGCGGAGGGATATGTGTCCTCAATGATTGCAATTGGCCAAGTATTGCGTGGCAGTTCATCTTCCTTGAGTAAAACGATGTCGCCTTTTGTCATGTTGCGTTGTGGGTGCGTCCATTTTTGACGTTTCTGTAGCTCGGACAGGTATTCTGCTTTCCACTTTGCCCAGAAAATGTTTACTACATACTGCACCCTCCTCCACCTTTTTGTCGCGTATAGTTCTTCTTTGACGGTAAAAGTTCCAGGTGGAGGCAACACGACTTTGGTTTTCATTGTAAGAAGTTGGTTCGGTGACAAAATGTCGGAGAATGGATCATGTAAGTGATCTAATGTGAGTGGGCGACAGTTCACGATTGCCATAACTTCGTAGAAAACCGTTCTAAGGCAGTCGTCATCCAGTTGAGTGCCCACTTTGTCCAACATCGGTTGAAGAACACTTCTTACAGTACGAATTTGGCGCTCCCAAACCCCGCCCATGTGAGAAGCACTTGGGGGATTCATCTTGAAGTCAAAATAGTCACAATTTGCGTTCAGTAGAAAGTCTCGTACTTTGCTATGATCCATACTGGCTATCTCCTTCTCTAGGGCGTTTTTGGCACCTACGAAATTGGTTCCCCTGTCACTACGAAGATGCCGTATTGGTCCCCGAATCGCTATGAAACGACGAAGGGCGTTAATGAATGCGTCCGTGTTCAGCGACTCCGCTACTTCAAGGTGAATTGCCCTTGACGCCATGCAAGTAAATAGGGCACCGTACCGTGGAACCTCGCTTCGTTTCAATTTTATATGGAACGGTCCGAAGTAATCCACGCCGCAGTATGTAAATGGAGGCACATCTTCCATTCTGTCTTCGGGCAGTGGTGCCATCTTTTGATACTCTAAGCGGCCGCGATATTTTCGGCATATGAGACATCCATGTATTATCCTTGAGACGACAACCTTGCATCCAATGATCCAGTAACCACTTTCACGAATTGCATTCATTGTTGATCCTCTCCCTTGATGCCCTTGACTGTGGATGTATCTCGCTATCAGTGTTTTTATATGGCTGTTCTTGGGAAGAATAACTGGATGTTTCATTTCTTGAGGGAATTGCGATTTATTTAGTCTTCCACCGACTCTCAGTACACCGAAGTCGTCCATAAAAGGATCCAGTTTATCCAGAAAACTTCCTTTCTTGAACACTTTGCCCTTTTGAAGGCCAGCAGCCTTTGTTTCGAAAGCATTTTTCTGTACTGACTTGATTATTTCCCTCTCAGCGTCACGGAGCAGTTGCACATCAATATCAGGATTTGGCTTGTGCGCTATGCTAGGAGCAGTTCGATAGTGCAAGAGCTTCTTGTACAACAGGCAGTACGCCACGGCTTTCCGTAGAGTCTGCCACGATGAGAATCTTGCCCAGCGTTCTTCGATTGCCGTGTTCTGTATATCCGTCACAGCAGCTAAGTTGTGTATCCGTTTGAGGTTGGGATCTGTTGGTGAAACATGAGGAGTTACGGTAGAAGCGGTCACTTCATGTTTCCAAAGAAACTCCGGTCCGTTTAGCCATCTGCTGGTCTTAATCAGTGTGCTGGCTTTCATTCCTCGAGATACACAATCTGCTGGGTTTTCTTCCGAGCGAACGTAGTGCCATTGTTCTGGCTCGGTAGTGTCTCTGATCTGTTGAATGCGGTTAGCAACGAACACGTGAAACCTCTTGGCGTTGCTGCTGACATAACCCAGGACAACGGTGCTGTCTGTCCAGAAAAATTCTTTGTCGATTTTGATTCCCAGTTCTTTGTTTAGGAAGTTGCTTACTTTGACAGATAAAACCGCGGCACAGAGTTCAAGTCTTGGAATAGTCAGTTGTTTTACAGGCGCAACTCTTGCCTTGGCTAAGACGAGAGTACAGTGCACTGTGCTGTTGGAGTCGACCATTCGAAGATAGGTGCATTGCCCGTACCCAACTGTACTGGCATCACAAAAGTGATGCAGTTCTGCAACCTTGACTTCGCTGAAGTTATCTGGTTTGTAGCAGCGTCGTATCTTCAGTGTTTCAAGTTGAAGAAGTTCGCTTTTCCAAGCTTCCCATCGGTCTACAATTTCTTGCGAAAGTGTTGAGTCCCAGTTAAGACCTTGTTTACAGGTGGCTTGTAGAATAGCTCGTCCTTGAAGAATGACAGGAGCTAAGAAACCGATCGGATCGTAAACTGAACTCACAGACGACAGAATTCCCCTTCGTGTAGGTGGGCGATTCTGGAGTACGATTCTGAACTGAAACACATCATTGGCAATTGACCACTCGATCCCAAGCGTTCTCTCAGTAACATCGTAGCCTTTTAGGAGGTTCAGGTTTTGCAGTCCTGTTGCCCGATCAGCCTCTGAAATGGCTTCCATGACCACCGCGGAGTTGGAAGCGAACTTGTGCAAACGAATTCCACTTTTCGCACAAAGACCTTGACTGTTTGATGCCAACTCGATTGCTTTATGGTCCGTCTCTACCGACGCCAGCCCATCATCTACGTAGAAATTGTCTCTGATAAAATCTGCGGCTGCGCTTCCGAACTCTTCTTCACCGAAATCAGCTGCCGAAGTTGGAACATCCTGGAGATGATTTGGCACCGAACAAATGAACAGCCATTCGGAATTCTGTTGGTGGTTCACTTAGATTATTTTCCCACCACAAAAACCGCAAGAAATCTCGATGACTGGGACACACTTTGAACTGATAAAACATTTGTTCTATGTCACACGTAAGTGCGATCATCTCCCTCCGAAAACGGCAAAGAATTCCAAGTAGTCCATTTATTTGATCAGGGCCTTGTAAAAGCATGTCGTTGAGGCTCACCCCACCATACTGCGAACTCGCATCGAAAACTACCCGTATCTTTTTCTTTTTAGGGTGGTATACACCATGGTGGGGCAGATACCACATTTTCTCCGGTGGGGAAGTTTCATCGCATTTCTCGGCAAAGCCCTTGTTAATTACGTCGTTCATGAATTTGACATAGTCGGCGCGGTATGCGTTGTCCTTGAGTAATTTCCTTTTCAAGCTTTCAAGTCTCTTTTCTGCCAAAGCTCGGTTGTTTGGAAGTGCTGGGTCTTTGTCGCGGAATGGCAGAGGCATTTCAAAGTGTCCTTTTGGTGTCCTTGTTATGCGGTCGTTTAGGATGGTCAGAAACCTCTGGTCTTCCAACGAGCGTTTGCTGTCTCCAAGGTCACTATTGTCAATAAACTCAATGTCCATCAAATTGCTCACGTCGATCGGGTTGATAATTTCCTTTACTTTGGCTGCCTTTATTGAGAATGCCACAGAATGCCGGTCCGTACTGATCGGAGCATGCACTTCCTTAGTGACAATTCTGTGGGTGGTAGCTACGTCATTCTCGTTCTTAGAAGAATGATCGAGGATGCCAACGACTCCCCATCCTAGGTCAGTGCGTTGGCCATATGCTTCTTCGCCCGGAGCTGGTATAACCTCTCTGGGCGTCAGAGCACGGGGGCAGTCATATCCCAAAAGCAGCCCAATTTCACAGTTTGATACAGGCATTAAGTCACCAGCTATCCTGTGCAGGTGTGGAAATTTTATCGCCGTCTGCGGGGTTGGAATATGATTCCTGTTTGCTGGTATCACATCCTTTGTAAAGGCACTATGTATCGGAATCACCATCGAGCTGTTAAACCCTCTAACGCGTAAACCGGTGATTTTGTTGCATGGTAGCACTTGATTTTCCGAAGACAACGTTGATAGTAGAAGCTGTGTCTCAGGGCCGTCAACGCCCAATTTTTCGCATATGCCTTTGGTCACGAAGGTGGCGTCGGATTGTGTGTCAAGTAGCGCATAGACGAGAACTTCCTTTTCCTTCGCATTTTTGTGTGATAAAAAGACTGGTATGATCATCGTCGCCTTATTAATGCTCGACACGCTCGCGGAGTGACTCGTCACGGCTTCTACGTTTTCCCCTTTGGAATTACCTTTTAACTTTGTCCAATCGTTGTCATGGAGGGACGTTGGATGTGGTTTACCGCATTCTTTGCATCTCTTCTTGTATCTGCAGTCCTTTGCAAGATGATTCGGGTTTAGGCACGCGAAGCATAACTTGTTAGACCGCGCGTATTTGCGACGGTTCTCAATATTTAAAGCAAGGAATCCTGGACAGTCGTCAACATGATGATCTTTCTTGCACTTAAAGCAAGGACGCCGCTTGCGAGCTTGTTTTGGATCTTCCGTGCTCTTGCCGGTCTTATCGGTCTCTGCTACAGCCTCCATTTTTGCATCTGGAGCTTTCTTTATTCCTGACAAGAACGATTGTTTCCTTTCCTTGAATGCTGGTCCTTTCCCGATACCTTGACTCTTGTCTTGAGTGTCCTTGAGAGCTTGAAAAGATGTAACTGGATCGCAAGCTATCTTGGCCTCTTTCTCGATGAAGTCAGAAAATTGCTCAAACGACGGATAGATGCCTCTGAGCTCCTTCTGGTCTTGCACTATTCTTGACCATCGAAAGACCAGAGCGTCCGGAAGTTTCCTGAGTATAATCTGGTTCTCTCGGGCATCATCTAGTATACGCAGATTCAGGTTGCTTCTCTTTGCCGACTGGCACTGCTTCAGAAAGTCAGAAAGTCTTTGCAACGCGGAGCCATCCTTGTTTGAAACCTTTGGCCATTCAAGGAGCTTCTTTCTAAAAGCTGTCGCGATGTTAAACGGATCGCCAAATCTCGCATCCAATCGATCCTTTGCTTCCGTATACGCCATGTCTGAGCCCTCCAGGAGAAAACCGTGGATACACTCCTTGGCTTCACCAGCCACATAACGTTGCAGATAATACAGTTTCTCTGCTGGAGCGATATTCTTCTGTTCGATAAGAAGTTCGAACGATCTCTTCCACATGTTGTACTCCAAGGGATTACCAGTAAATATGCCAGGTTCTGCTGAAGGCATTCTCGCTGTGGCAATCGCTCTGACAAGTTCACTTATATCGCTGTTCTGTCCATGTCCAGGCTCGTATGCTCGATTATCGCTTGTAACCCGGTATGGCGTTCTCCCTGTGGGTGTCGGAGCAGAGGCGAAAGGCATAGATGCACCTGGTCTTCTGTTATCTCGATCGGAACTCTCTGGCAGCCACGAAGTTTTAGCGTTGCGTGACATTGCCGGTTCCTTACCCCGTGACTGTGTGCCTGGAACGTTGGTCACAGGGTTACCATCAGGCCGCATGGAGGTTTTTGTCTCAGGAAGCGCTACGTCCTGCGTCACCAAATCTTGTTCAGATGCATGCTGTTCAATGAATCGCTCAACAACCGTAGTGTCTACAGGTAGCGAACGAAGAGTTTTTTCAATGTTACTATGTGCTGGATTGCTCCTTTTTTGGTAAGTTTGTAGCTTAGCGTTGGCAACGACCAGGTCCCTTTCAAGGGCTAATTGTTCTTGTCGTTGTTTCAGCTTCAATTGTCTCTCCTCCATTTCTTGATTGATTTTCATCCTTTGTTCTTCTAATTCGTGCTCCAATTTACGATACCTGAGTTGTGCAGAAATTTCAGCAGCACGAGCAGCAGCTTTCATTTCCATCACTGAAGACTTCCTTGAGAGTGCTGACGAACTTCTTGAACTAAGGGAACCCATTTCACACGCCAGGTCCTTTAACTTCGAGGCTACTTGATTTCCGATGTCACGGTGACGATCTAGCAACCCTTCTATATTCGTCCATGTACTGGGTTGAAGGCTATGCAGGTCATCAATTTTGTCTTTACAAACCTTGATGCAGGCTTGCAGAACATCCCAAGCTTGGCTGATTTCCGTTGTGCTTTCACAGCTAATTATCATGCACTCTAGTTCGTCGGCTTTGCGTCGCCATCGGTTGAGTGCAGCTGATACGGCCTTTTCTTTCACTTCAACTTGATATTCAAAGCCCTTTTCCGTCATTGTACGCTGGCGAACTGATCGCATACTTGTAGACGTTTCATCCCTCTCCTCTGCAGGACTGGCTGATTTAATAACCGTTGAATCAGTCTTGCGAGCATCGCCTTGCTGTAAGCGCTGCTGTTGTGAAAGCTCCGATGAACTACATACAGGCGCAGTCGATTCAAGTTCATGGGATTCCTGTTCGATTTCCATTTTGTTCCTGTGTGTGTGTGTGTTTTTTTTTTTTTTTTTTTTTTTTTTTTTTTTTTGGAAAAGGAATCGGATTGGTTTATATCACATATTTAAATTAACACACTAGAATCATAATTATTCACACGTAATAAAAATTCACCAGTACCCTGCATTACAAGAAAAATCGTAGACCTGTGTATAATCACTGAAAACACCACTTTTAGAAACATGAGGTCATGTACAAGACTAGTTATTTCAGTATACGCAAGCTCTTGTGAACCGTTGTAACTGTAACAGTTACCCAAAGATTTCCCTGGAACCCTTAAACACACAGAACTACAGCTTAATTTCAACTAAAAAACCACAGTTCAGTGTTGGTAAATGTGTCTTCGAATGGCGGTCCTTTGAGCTGCTCATTGCCGCCGAAAAGGGTGGTAGCAGGTTTGCGTTTGTTTCATCAACACGCGCGTGACCTAATTCGTGAAACGTCCTTGACCTGCGAACAGTCTGTCACGTATCCGAGAACTTTTGCCCACATCAATCAAACAGATATCGAAGGTAGTTTGAGTACACCGCCTCTCCTTTGATGTCACATCGGAGGCATTCAACACGCATCGTGTAAAGCGGGTGCCTGGATGCCGCCGCTCCTTTGAAGTCACATCGAAGGTACTCCAAAACGCATTGTTTAAAACAAGTGCCTGGATCACGTACCCTGGGAGACAGGGTACTCATACGTTCGTTTAACAGTTAGCGAAATAGGACACCGTTGACTTGGCACACTCGCCGTCCATTACACCAATGGCCTTGATTTAAAGAATCGATCGGGCATGATAAAATAATATCCATAATAGTCATAATGTTCACGCGGGTGTACTGCACTAGAGGTCCAGACCGTGGGTATGCTGATAGACGTGGAGGCTAAGTTTTCCACTATAATGGCCGAAGGCCCGTTGGTCGGATAGTCGTACAGAGAAAAAGCCCCACTGATGAGCACACGTTTATTCGTTAATTCTCTCAACGTCTCAAGTCAACTCAACTCAACTCAACTCATCTCAACTCAATTCAGCTCAACTCAACTCAGCTCAACGTGGAAAACTAGAACAGATTAAAAAAAAAACAATCCTTACGATTTGGAAACTACGAACACGTTTATATCACGCTTTATAAACCATTTATACCCTTTACGCGTTCGTTAAAAACAATTAAAAACCTTACAAAACCGTGATGTTAAAACATCGACATTTACCTTTATTTAGACGCAAAGGAAACCTTAAAATCTTAAGATGGGCTTGCGATTAAGGATCTAATATAAATAACGTACCTTTTGGCCCTTATTTATTCTTAAAACTTAAATATATATCCGACATTTTTAGACCACAATTCACACACATATGTCGACACTTCAACGTCTATCTGCATACTGAACTGTTTTGGTAAGCGGCGCGATGAACGTTCAAAAACACATAAAACAATTGTTACCGCAAATAATCCCGCGTTTGCGACGTCCGTCACAAGAACTATGTCTTCAGTATCGGAGGTGAAGTTCGGATTCTATATGGAGATGCTCTCGATCGAACCATCTTCAAAAGCAGTGACACTCAATTCAAGTTTTTTGAACATATAGAAGTAGCTCTATCAATCTTCAATGTAGTTTTATGAGTAACAGCAACATGCCGGCCCGACCCGTTTGGCAAAAACGCACCCCAGTTTTAGACGAGGTCTCAGATTATGCACAAGGGCTAGCTGCCTCGAAGCATAACGTACTTGTCAAGGGTGACCTGAACCTACACCTTGTGAAACGAAATCACCATGACATAATTAGTGTTAAATCCATCCTCGAGTCATGTTACTTCATACAGATTATACCAGTGCCATGCACAATGGCGGTCATACCCTGGATGTTATTATTACCTCTAGGAGTGATTTAGTTTAAACCACGGAATTTCCTTTTGTATCAGGTGATTTTAATACAATTCTCTCTCACGTTGATAAACCCTCCCTTCGCGCAAAATAGTTTCGCTTAGATAATTTAACGACATTTGCTTAGATTTCTTTTGTAAGGATAGCGAGGAATCAGATTTCGGTGAATGTATGGATATTTCAGCAGTGGTTGAATCCTACGACAAAACAGTTAAAACACAGTAGACGCGCATGTGCAAGAAAATGGTATAGTGCTAATTACAGAAAAGGCAAAACAAAAATAATTTCAGTCTTGAATGTGACATGCGAAAATACAAGGAACAGTGTGGCATCGTATATAAACTCGGAGATGAATTCAAATCTACGTTTTTCACCAATAAGGTCCTGGAAACTGAACGTAATCAAATGCTGCTACTTAGTTTAACTAAATCATTCATAAACATGGGAAAACTTTCTGATCTGCCATCAGATGAGTTTCAGGATAGTTTACCCGACAGGTTTTGTGAATATTTCACTGATTAAATTGTCAAAATTTGCAATGACATATCCTACGAGCAATATAAGGAGGCTATATTTAGTCTTGGAACAGTCATCCTAAAAACTTACTCTGGCGAAATATTTTCCGCTTTTAAATCCGCCACTTCCAAAGAAATAAAAAATATAATTGCAACCTCATCTGATGTTACGTGTGCTTTGGACCATTTACCGTCATGGCTATTAAAAGCCTCCTCAATCTTTTCTCAATCATCTCACACAAATAGTTAATTTATCCTTGGACCAGGCGGAAATACCATCATCATTAAAACAGGCATTGGTAAAACCCCCATTGAAAAGTCCAACCTAGACACTGAAGTACTAAAAAACTACAGACCTGTATCCAACCTTTCATTTTATCCAAATTAATAGAGAAAGTCACAGCTTCTCTACGCTATGGTGTACCACAGGCCTCTGTTTGGTGCGCTGCTGTTTACAATGTACATCTCCCCATGAGTAAAATCACTTCAAAACACGGTGTCCGTTATATGGAAATGACAGTCAACTATACCTCAGCTTTGACCCCCGTTATTGCTATACCTCATTTCTAGAGAATCTCGAACACTGTATTATTAAAATTTAAGTGTTGGCTATCTATGAAACATTAAAATTGAACAATGATAAAACAGAACTAATTGTTTCAGGCTCTCGTTATTCGTTGAAGCTACTGTCTGATGGTCAGATAAGTCTCTCTAAAACTATCATAGCTTTCTTACGCCTTAAGCCACGAAGCAACGAGTTCATACATACGTGATTTCACGCCTGGACTTCGCATATTCGTTACAACACGGTTGTTCTGATTATCTAATTAACCGGCTACATGTAGTCCAAAACCATGCAGCCTGACTTATTCTTAAATCCGACAGATATCACAGTGCCAGAACCCTGCTGCAAGAACTCATTGGCTACCCATCGAAAAACAAACTATGTTCAAGTTGCTAATTTTAGCTCATAAAGCCTTACATTGCATGGCTCCACACTATATTTCGGAACTTTTTAGGTAAAACAACCCTCTAGAACCCTCCCATCTGGCAATATAAATCTGTTATATACACATAAAATTAGCAATAGCTGCGGAAACAGAGCCTTAGCAAAAAGTCGCTCACGGCTCTGGGACGATTTTCGTAGCGAAGACTGCTTTTTCATATTTAAAAAGTAATTTATTACTCAATGGTTTTAATTTACTGTTTTAGCTTTATTCATTTTATGTTACACACCTCAGTATTAAATTCATATTGTTATGACTATTATTACAAGTCACAACAATGGTATACGGAAAAAGACCGTCTGGAGTATGCATTGTTGAATTTTGTTATTATTGTCCATTTACCTCATGCTATCATAACATATCTTACTATGAGTATAAATGCGCTAATTGAATATTTTACTATTACTATAAACGTGCTAACTGAATAACAGCAAAATATGATCGAGAATTGTTTTACGTGTTTTTAACAAATATATAAAGTTCTCTGCTTTTGCAATTGAGTTGACTGTTTCCGGGATTATTCTTGCTATTTTACATGGTACATGTTCCTTTTTAAATATTATTTTTGTATTAAAACATTTAGCAACTTTTCGATCTTGTTATGAAACAAAAATACTGTGAGAAGTAATTTGTAAATTACACTTTGTTTTCTGCTTCTTCATAGGGCACAATTTTATTTGTATTTTTCTTGGCATATGAAATGTCACTAAATATGTAACCACTGTAAGTCTTGAGAAATAAAAACTTCTTTTTGATATATATTAAAGTTACCAAGTGTCCAGTGTTTGCTCACTCGCTTGGTGGAGGTACAGGTGGAGGGAGGAAGTGTATATCTGAGGGGAAATCCAACTTTTCGCCCGCAGTTAACATCTTTTCTTATTGACATATATACAACCTACTGTCGCACTGCCGCCATTACATTACCGCCAAACCCGCACAACGTGCCACAATGTGCTCAGTACCACTTTTTTCTTATATAAGTCTTCTGTTATACCGTTATACTGTTATTTGCTTAACGCCATCGGCCACTTTTCTTTCGTTGAATCGGAAGGAAATTCACCGAAAAAATGCCTTGCCAACATTCCCAGTCCGACGTTTGACTGCACATTTTCATTCGCGTGCTTTTTTAGATGACCTGCACACTTGACCGTTGCTTAAGCAGCAGGGGTTGCAAGGCAATAAACACAATTTAACACAAAGGCTTTATACGCATTCGTTTGTTTAGGCTAAGTGTGGAAGCATCCCGGTGCGCTGTTCAAACAGTCATTTGCATCAGAGACAGTTAAAATATCAGATAAGATTTCGAATTTATCATACAACAGGCCACATGCTTTCGAAGCCAAAACAACCGCTACGTGGAGTCATCACGAAAGCGTCTATTATGCACGCCTGTTTAAAATTAGAGCAAATCATTGAAAAATGTCCGCACAGGCTGCTAAAAAATCGATCGTTGATTTTTGACGAAAAAATAAAACTGCTGTTGTTGGTGAAAATGTGAATACGTATTTTTTGAGCGCAGTGTATCATAAGCAGTTGTAAAATTTTGTATTCAGAACTGTTTGCAGAACTGTTTGCAGTAAAATGTTAAATGCACACTCCTTTATAATACTAACCAGAACAAAGGTCATAAGATTCCCAAAATTGTGTTTTGTCATTGTAAACCTTTTCGTTATAACGTCGTTATTCTCCTGTAATGAACTATGGCGGTACCACGGAAGTGGAATGTGAAGATATATTTTTGAATTCAGCAACTCGAGTCTTCCGTTCGCCCTGTGTGCCATCCTACCACTTTTAGTCAGGCGGAGGGAGGACAGGAGGCAGAGGAGGGAGGGGGCTTGGCAGGTGAATGAGGTTCGACTCATCTTTGCAAACAGCAGTTAATAGAAATTAAATTTTAAACGCAATTCAATGCGTAATTTATTTACTCTTTACACGAATCCGACACAGCTTATAGTTATAAAGCTTATACTTTTATTTGTCATAGCAGCATATCTTCTGTTTTATGTGATGGGCTGGCAGCAGCAACAAATGCTTACATTTACAAATAGATATGTACGCTTGTGATGCAGTACTCGTAGTAGACGAAAGGATCATTTTTTATTTTTTCCGAGTTAAAGTTTTACTGAGAAAATAGAAAATTAAAAGTATAACATGACACTCATATATCAACGCAAATGTATACAGCTGCGAAGTAAAAACTGAATAGAAACCTTGCGAGAAGTGGCATGAACTTTTCGGTACCTTTTGAGCTTAGTTTTACGGGTTAGGATAATTTTACTTGATCTAGAGCGCATTGAATTCACAAGCATATAGCTGCATATGTTTTTGTGCCGTTGTGATGTGGCCATGTCGATTTTACTAAAATACTCTATGCAAGGTGGAGCATTACCGTACTCTAGTAGAAAGTTGTGCTCTATATTTTGGGGTGGAATTTTGCTCCTCGCCTTATAGACAACGCTACTGTTTCGATGCTGGCAGAGTGTTTCTTCTACGATGCTTGACGAAAGTCGCACTGTCTACAGCTACCCAACATCGAAAAATAAGCGTTGTTTTGCTGCATGAATTACAAAATCCTGCCTATGATATTTTCGTATGAAACAGTCGCAGGCGTATGTTTTATGGCACGTTCATTAAGTAAAAGAAGGCGAAATTTCCACTAACTTGAAATTGGTTGAAACAAAGCATTCAAACTAGGTAAACTTTCGATACCCAAGATTCTAGACAAGATTTTTACCCAAATATCTTGACTACTATATATAAAGTGTCATTTTAGTCAGCATTACAGTCATGCATCACCGGAAAAAGCAACTTGATTTGCCTCGCTGTCAGCGATTTGTAGTACACCAACGTTCAATATTCCCCAGAATGGAAGAGCAGCCGATCAAAGCAGGTGTTGGACAGTTTCGAGAATGGGCAAAGAAAACGCCCCTGACAGCCAAGACTGCAGGGAAGCTCATAAGGGAGAACTTTCTTCACTTGGATAGCCTCTCCTTTGTGGACAAAGCTGCCTTAAAGACTCTAAGACTAACATTGCCTCCAGTAGCATATCCTTGAAGCAGCAGAAAGCAAGATGAAAGATAACGACGGCGGCGAGTGAAGCTCATCCACCCCAAGCATATACTGTTTAAAAAGTCATGAAAATACTCAAGAACAGGCGCCGGGAATGCTAATTTTTCAACACCTGGACGGTTGTTTCTTGGTTTATCTGGAGAGGGCCCAGACCCATCTCCAAACCGTAATTCTTGTAAGACGTACGACTGGTGAACATTTCAGAATCAGAAGAACAATCGGATATAGAACTGGTCACAGTATTCTTCACAGAGAAAGGACAGGATTGATCTAACAAGCCGTCCAAGTCTCCCTAAGGGTACCTGGCCACCAAAGTTGGCATCAGCGCCTGCTCTGCCAACCACATTGGGAACAACTTGAGGGTGTGGAACCTATCCTCAGGTTTTTGAAAGATATCGTATCTCTGACGGGGTGATACGTAAAATGACCCAGATTCATAAGCCAAACACAATAAGGGTCTATCATCCCAATAGAACACGTTTTGAGCCTGGTGTGAGAGCACTTGACCTTTATAGGGCTTCCCCAGGGGAGGTTTTGCCTCGGATTAAGGTGGGAGGGGGGGGGTAGGGAGGGAGGAAGGGAGCTCTATGACCTGGACAAGAGCTTTCAAAGTAATTGGCTCCTGGCATATGGTAGTTCTTACATCACGACCATCTTTCATTGGTAAAACGCACATGACGACTAGAGGCCTGGGGGCTTCGAAAAGATAACACTGCCATCTATTTCCATCGCTTCCGATCAAGGTCAATCCTTTGTCCTAGTTCGGAACCCGATTATATAGTTAGAGTTATCAAATGAATATGGGTCTCCTGGTTAGAAAGCATTGTTCATGTTTTAGGCCAGGGGTAGTTAAAACATCTCAAACAAACTGCTTGCAATCGTGTAAAAAGGGTAATTTAGAGGGAAAATGGAGTTAGACCCGAAGTTACTGGTAGAATTGAAAATTAAAGCTTATCAAGTAAGACAGGTGGCAGACAGGTTAAAAGCCTCCCCTTAGATAATATTTCCGAAGAGAATATTTTAGTACGGGTGCTGGGCCTCCCTACCCTAATACTTTGTTAAAATTCTGTTTACAAAATTTTATCCAGAATAAACTACCAGGACTGGTCCATTTATTGCAGCTAAGAGTTGATTTCTAACCCTTACTCTCTTACTCTCCCATGTTACAGCTAGAACTACAGCCAGGGGCAAAAGGAAACCTCACATAGCAAACAAGGATAACCTTTCGACCAAAGCAGACAAAGAAAAACCACACATGTCAGATATCTTGAAACCAGTGGCCGACCTGTTCTGATGATGATTTGCAGACCTAGGTTCTTCGAGCTGTCGGGAAGAACAAGACGCGTAGGACAGCGACTCCTTGTTCTTGAAACTCTTAAATTGATCACTGCCCCCCACCACCAGAACAGGTTTTATGTGATTGGCGAGCTATTGTGTTCAATATTCATTTACGTTATCAGAGACTAATTCGTTTTGGTAAGCCAAGCAGTTTTAGTCGCGTCTTACTCAGCCATCCTGTGTCATTTATCGGCCATCCTGTGTTATTGGTGTTTATTTACTTACTTCTTGCAATGGGTGTGGCTCGTGAATTCGTTTTTTTTTTTGTGGAAAAGTGGAGAGGAGCCAAGCATCTCTGACGAGTGGAACTTTCACTGGTCGCAGGCTCCTCACACACGGTGGGATTAGAGTCTTCCCAATTGATGACTATTGCCAAGTGTGCCTATCCATTGAGACTGGAGAGGCGGCTTCTGAACAGACTCTACCCATGAAGGGAATGCTTTTGTTCAAACCTATGCTCTTGGCAGTTTCCACCCATGATTTTGTTTT
Source organism: Protula sp. h YS-2021 (assembly GCA_949752745.1). Classification (NCBI taxonomy): domain Eukaryota; kingdom Metazoa; phylum Annelida; class Polychaeta; order Sabellida; family Serpulidae; genus Protula; species Protula sp. h YS-2021. The sequence goes on along the minus strand of OX457025.1, from coordinate 13,753,758 downwards.
TATCATCATCGTTTCTTGTCTTTCCAGATTGTTGTCTTATAGCGAATTAAAAGCATGAAATGTTATCTGGTTGTCTTTGATTCGCATTCTGATTACTTTTACATCAATAAAAGTTTAGTTCGTTATTTTAAGAAAAAGTGAAACTTTTCCACACTTGGCGTGTCCTTCGTGTAAAAGCGAACGCAAGCTTTGCAAAAGTAAAACTCTCGCTTTATTTTGTAAAACGTTTTATGAGTAAAGCGTAGTTCTCACTCTCAACATGCAGACCTTCGCTACCCACCCTTGGTCCATCCTCACATCAAACCCTCAATACCTAGGCCTTCAAGATAAAACGAAAATGTGATACTTACAAGTTTTTTCCAGCCAGATTGACCTCCAACGGTATAAAATAGGCAATGCTAGTAGCCTTGTTTTTACATAAGGCCTACTTACGTGTAGAAAAGTCAAATTCATCTTTGTGAATTCTATTTATACGCGATTTGATGCATATAATGCATCTATTTATAGTATCCTTACATGTGGTCTTTGACGTGTGAAGAAGCGTACGCATTGTAATTGGGACGCTCGCCGAGTTGTTGTGGTTGGTTGACGATAGTCGGTAAAATTGAACAAATTGAGGCTTGTGTCATACATGCATATATTTTACTAGTGTGTTTTCTTACTCTAGCGTTATTCTATTTCTTATTCTATCTTGATTCGTTGAAAAATTGTAATATCAGCCCAGCCCGAACTGTTGGAATATTCGCACCATTTTCAGACGTCAGCTGACACTTGAAATAAAAATCGTTGGAAAATGTTTGCTGTCTATAAACGAAACATGCCAGTGAGGTTGGCGAAGTGCCTCCTGCACATTGTCATTGGATTCATACTGAATTGAATTCATAAAGCTAAAGCTGGAAAACAGACGAATCAAATCGATACTCGATACCTGTAATAAAGAATACTAAAAAATAAGAATATTCCCTTTTTCACAAAAAGGAAAATAATCACAAAGTGCGTTACTGCAGTATATTGTCTTCCTTTTTGGAAGACACTGCATTCCGTGGATATGGAGTGAAATATGGCACATACAAACATGTTATTATATACAGTGGACAGACGGGCCTTCGGACTGACAGACGGTGTTGAAAATTTTAATCTTAGGTAACTATTTTTAGCTAATATTGTTATTTGTTTTTATTTCCTCCACTCAATGCAATAGAAATACAAATTAACCACACTTTTAGTAAGTGACTACCTCTTTTTTTTGGGGTGGGGGATGTTGATTAGGAGTTCTTTGTTTTCATAGACAATAATAAATTCCATAATTAAACGAGAATAACCCAGAACGAGGAATCACATAAGAGGCGCGCTGCTCCAGACCACTAATCACACTTGAGCTATGATCAACCTGAAGGAAAATAAATGGAACGGAGGAATTACAAAGGGTGGGACGAATTGACAGGGTTGACATGTGATTCCTCTTTCCTGCCTGATGGTCGGCAGAATTCCAATCAAATTCTTGTTTAATTTTGGAATTCTACCTCCCATAAGTCACTGTCACTCGGAAGCACATGGGATTTGAGGGCCTTGAGGGTGAGAATGACAGACACTGTTCAGAACTGAGCAATAAAGAAAACACGTGAAATGCGATATACAGTATTTATAATATCTAGTACTATAACCTATTAACATGTCAACTGAGTACTTTATTAGATAATGAGGGTTGAGCTATATCATTTGAACAGCCACATGCATTTAAAATAGCATTGACTGGTACACCTCTTGCTAAAACATTGGAACTACTAGCACTGCGGATGCTGTGTGCTTTAAACACCGTTGTGTCAATACCCGCATTTGCCAATGTTGGTTTTATCCATTTGCTAATTGTACTACATGAAATCGGCCCATGGGGTCTTTGATAACTAATGAGCAGATTATCTGTTTATCTCGAAGAGTATTTGTTTTATCTATGTACAACTGCACGTGTTTAACTAGGCAAATATCGGGTTCATGATATGGTGTGAACTCCAAGGAGCTTTTATGTTTCCCAACCCGTGATTTTTTTAACAAGGAGTTAATTTAAAACACACACCGATCATCATGAATTTTTACACACGATAATTTTAAAGATGCCAACGTTTGAACTCTTTGCCCTGACAAAATAGCAAGCAATGTAAAAATTTCTTACTGAGAGCCGCTTTAATGAAATATCCAGTAATGGTACCGTTTTCATATAGCTGAGTAACTGCTTTACATCTCAAGTTGTAGCATATCTACGTAAGGACGGTCTAGTGTTAAATGCAGGATTAAAAACTTTGAGACTAGAAAATGGGTTCTAAATGACTTTGACGGGTCGTCAATAAAAGGTAATGCAGACAGTGCGCTCCATGCAGTGTTTGAAATGGAGTATCCAGCACCTGATTTATACATACTAGTTGGAAATCGAGTCCGTTTTTAAAGAAACCGTAGAGGGACCTGCATTCCGTTTACTGCAAAGTTGTATCTATTTTTGGAGGGAACGTTCATACTTTTCGCTTGTGCTGGGGCGCCATGCTGACATAGCAATTTCTTGAATCTTTCCCGATATGCCTGCGATAGGTAGTTGTTCTCTAATAACAGACATGCCAGTAGATTGAGTTTTTTGTGTAGTGGATGTGGTTGTGATGTCCCTGGTAACTGAAGCAGTTTCTCGTTTCTGCAAATGAAAATAGGGTCTTGAATCAGTAAATTGAGTACTTATGGAAAGAAAGATTGCGTCAGCCAGACTGGAACAATCACTGTTCCGGTGGCCTGATCTTCTGTTATTTTAGGTAAAACCCTCGGCAAGAACGGTGGAAAAGCATAGAATTTTTATTGGCACCAGTTCAAAGTGAATGATTTACCGATATAGCTTATGGGTCCGATTTGTACGAGACATATGGCATTAATTGATAGTTCAGTCTTGAAGTAAATAGGTCAATGTTCGGAGTAAAGTTAAATTTAGTGTTTATGTCGTGAAAAACATGGGGATCAAGTTTATAATCCATGTCAGTTCGGAATTTTCGTGATGAGTGTCTGCTGTTTTGTTTTCAGCGATTTAACGAAAACTGTTGACAACCATATATTTCGTTAATAGGACATAGCAAAATTTTCTGTGCCTCTTCGTCAGACCTGTAAGAATGTGTTCCGCCAAAGGAGGAGACATACAATAATCCCATGAAGCATGCTTTCATGTCGCGAACGTTCATGTGTAGCAATTTTTCACTATCACTCCAGAGACCATTAGTTTATCTAGATGAATGAAATACGCTCCCCGACCTTTCATTCTACTATCCGTGTAAATCGTGACAGCGGGGATCCATGTGATATGAGACGGGAAGTTTGTGATACATTGCAGATCCACCACTGAATGTAGGCTTTTGCTTTCTCAGCGATCGTCATATTTGACTCATAGTTGCCTTTATTAATAGCAAGAGTGTGAATTTTATCCCTTTCTAACGCGGTAGTATAACGCACCAAATTCTACTGCAGGCAAAGCTGCTATAATATGTCCTATGACACAGACAACGCCTCGTAGCGTAGGATGATTGTTTGATACTATTGATGTTCAATACTCTAGCAGTTATTTAATTCGCTCAGGAGTGAGTTTCCCAGTCATAGTAACAGAGTTTAGCACAAAACCAAGGAAAACAAGTTCCTATGTTGGTATAAGTACCGATTCTTCTGGATGTACTATGAAGCCAAGGCTTGTTAAAAGTTGAGCAGTGGATATAATATTACCCAAGCACTGTTCGTAAGTTCTGGAATGGAGAAAGGAATCATCAATAAATGATGCCGACTCGTGTCGCTTTTTTTTCTAAAAGAGGCTTAGTAGTGTTCGGAGAGTGCTAACAACCACTGAAGATGAGGTTTGTGTCACAAATGCATATAATTTACTAGTGTGTTTTCTTACTCTAGCGTTATTCTATTTCTTATTCTATCTTGATTCGCTGAAAAAGTTGTAATATCAGCCCAGACCGGACTGTTGAAATATCCACACCATCTTCAGGCGTCAGCTAACGCTTGAAATTAAAATCGTTGAAAAATGTTTGGTATCTTTAAACTAAACATGCCAGTGAGGTTGGCGAAGTGACAGGGGGGTCCATGTGATATGAGACGCTAAGTTTGTGATACATTGTAGATCCACTACTGTATGTCGGCTTTTTCTTTTTCAGAGAGCGTCATCTTTGACTCATGGTTGCCTTTACTGATAGCAAGAGCGTGAATTTTATCCTTTTCTAAAGCGCGATAGCATAACGCACCGAACTTAACTGCAGGCAAAGCTGCTGTAATCTGTCCTATGACACAGGCAATGTCTCGTATAATGATTGTTTGACACTAATCGTGTACAATACTCTAGCAGTTTTTTAATTCGCTCAGGAATGAGTTTCCCAGTCATAGAAACAGAGTTTTGCGCAAAACCAAGGAAAACAATTCCTGTGTGTGTATAAGAACCAATTTTTCTGGGTGTACTTTGAAGCCAAGGCTTGCTAAAAGCTGAACAGTGGCAACAACATTATCCAAGCAATGTTCACGTAAGTTCTGGAATGGAGAAAGGAATCATCAATAAATAATACCGACTCCTGTCCCTTTTTACTAAAAGAGGAGAACGCAGGTTTTGAAACTTTAGTAAATATCCTAAGTGCTGACATAACCCATTTGGTAAGACACAAAAGGAATACAATACACCGTTGAACTGAAATTTCAAGTATTTTTATGCTGTTTTGCTACGGGTATAGAGTAGTAGGCTCTAGACAAATCAATAAATGCCAGATGATTCTTTTTGCATTATAAACGTAGCTGTTTTTAGAGTCCATTTTAAAATGGAGGTATTCTTTCTGCGTATTTGTTTAGCTCTGTTAAATTAAGTATCAACCGGTATGTGCCGTCTTTTTGGGGACGCTCAAAATTAAGAGAGATGAAATCATCATTTTCTTTGTCACAAGGCACAATAACTCCTGATTTGAGTAAATTGTTTATTTCAGTTTGTATCGCTTGATTTTCTGGCGTCGAGAATTTAGGGTTCCTTAGAATGTTATATTGTCTGGGGATAGTGATTAAAGGTATTTTATTCCGCAAAATTCCCCCAGTAATTTTTCTATCAGACGAGATAGCTTTCCAGGTGTAATCGAAGAGTACCTGCTTGAAAGTTTGTCACTTTGTCAAAACAGTCACTTTGAAAGCGGTGCAGATATATTTTTTATCGTTTATAGCAAAACTGGTTGTCTTACTGGGAGTATAAGGGTTATCACTCACCTCTCAAACCTCTGTTGCGTCATCATTAGGTTGGGGACTTATTGTAGCTTTTTGTTTTCCCTGTTGGAGAACTGGTGTCGACTGTTTTCCTTGTAATTTCGGTTGTTGTATCGAGGTGTTTGTGTGAATCGGTTGCCGTTTTTGAGGCATTTTATCCACGTGGCGTGTATGACGATGTAGCGATGTGTGCTTCCCGGGTGTTGTTCCCGCTTCCCGGGTGTTCCCGGGTGCTAATCGTTTATTTTAAATCATCCCCGAACAGGTTTTTTGTTATCTCAGCTTCCGGGTTGCAAAGATGACGGACAACATTTGAAGGAAGCCCTGCGTGAAGGAGGTCCCTTCTTCTATATGACAGCCCTCTCGCTTTGTGGTTTTGGCTCAATTTTCGGAATATTTTGGTATTCACAGAGGGAGCCACCAGTTTCTCACGGCTCTAGGGTCTTTCATACTTTGCTTCCTTGACAGTTGGTAACAGGATCTAAAAACACTTATTGATAATGTTCGTAAGTAGCGAATTTTTCGGTGAACCTGTGAACTGCCCCTCCGGAGATTCTTTCTCGATATCGAGCAGAATTGCATCGTGATCGGATCGATCTGAGTGCTCTGCGCCAGAGACTTTTATCTTCGATGAGTCCAATAGGTCCTCAGTATCACTGTCCTCGTCGCTAGCGTCACATCTAGAGCGACGTCTTTTCGGTGGAGCCTCTTCCTCACTGTCGCTGATAGCGTGGCTTCTTTTGCCATCGAATTTCCTATTTATAGAATCCTGCGTTGACTTGAAGGCCGTAAACATGGCTCCGAGATCTGTATCTTCATTTTCATTTATTCCTTGTGCAGTGTTGTTATCGCTAATGTTATCTTTAGAATCTTAGCTTTCCTATATACTCACGAACAATAACAAGTGCAAACTGAAAAACCAACAAACAAAATGTACATTTTTTGCTCAAGCGTGTTGCCAGTTACAGGACCAAACGCTAAGTGATTAGTCGTCTGGATCAACGTGCCTCTCATGTTCTTCCGAGTGACAGTGACTGATGGGATGTGGAACGACAATTTTATGCTAAGGCATCGCTTAAATGTCAATACAGTAAAAAATTTTAATCAATAAATAAGCTTTTTCCTAATCTGCATCAAATGAGCCTGCTTGAATACAACCAATGACATAGCGTCTTACAATGGTGTGAATCTTTTTCAATTTTTGCGTACGGGAACATGACATTTTCTCAGTTGATGGTGTTTCTATTGCAGTCCAGTTTGGTTACTCTTAGTTAATATCCCTTCTGGACGGTGTACAATGTTGTATTTATACAGAACTGAAAGATTACATGACACTGAGTGAAATCCAGTGCTTTTCTTTCGGAAAACGAGAAATGATTTCAAAATACAAGTTTTAGCTGAAGGATCTTCTCGTTGTTTTTGTTGTTATTGTGGGATTTAAGAAATAACCTAGTGTTAATGGAATTCTCTGCAATGATACTAACTGAGTAAAATGGAGAAAGCAGAAGAAAAGTAGAAGTTCTTTTAAAAGCTCAAACTGGAAGATGTTTAAATAAATTGAAGGTGGCATAAGCAAGAATAAAAGGAAACAGACGGCCTCAGGTGCCTTTTAATAATTATTATCAACAAAATTAAAAGTGGTTTATTTCTGTTTCAGATATAAAACCATGCTTTGCTATTATAGCAGCATTTTATCCCGTATACAAAACAATGCTCCTTTTGACTTTTGGATATAACAGATTTAAGTTCACAACCTGCTGTAGCTGCTTAGTTGCACAGTAGCGATGCTATCAAGTCCTAAAGAATTCAAGGAATTAAATTAGCTGAAAAGAAAATAATATATACCCCCACCATGCAACCTTATTTTTAATCCTTATGTTGGAATCAAAAGAACGTTTATTGTTCTCGTTGGTATTTTGCATCTTTAGACAATAAAGTGTTTATTTTGAAGGTCAAATGGAATGTGGAAGAGTACTAGGAATATTTGGTAGCTGTTGTCTGTTAGCTCCGACGTGTCCCTTTGACGCCTTAGCCAGGGTCATTGTTGCAATAGTCAAGCTTTTTGTGTCCGATAGCCTTGTTAGCATTCATAACTCGTAGATAATTCAAACTGTTCTGCTGTACACATAAGTTTATCTATGATCAGATTAAGAGTTGAGGCTAATCTTTTGTGAATAACGACGAATAGTGAATATTTAAAAAGGCAATGTCATGTTCCATAGAAGACAATTAGGCATTTGAAGATGAATGAGTGTGTGTTATACTGCAAAGTAATATATTTAAATAATATATAAGTAGAATTGCAAGTTGTTGACTAAGTTCTGTAACATCATGCTGTATATTTTCGATTTTAAAATATAAATATATCTAAATGAATCATTGATATTGTTGACCTGGTATCAGAATAAATAAGAACACATCTAGAAATAAATAACATAAGGTACTACCTGAATGAAAAATAACTTTTAATAGTAAAAAAAATGTTTCAAGCTGGTGAATTACCAACGAATAAAAAGAAAATGTTTAGATAAAGTTTCATTTTATTGTCTAAAATAACATAATAAGTTTCTTGAAGCACACTATCTATACACAAACTATGAGACAGCTGAATGAAGAAAGGAAATTACAATCATAAAGAACCATTCTCACAAATTACCGTTCCCTCATGTTTGCTTTTTATAACACAATTTAGATCAAGAACGTTCTATTTGGTAACTTCACCACTATGATTGAAAAGACACATTTTAAAACATAAAATTGCCATAATGTTATTGCTATATCCTGTTGAACATGGCAGTATATGCAAATGCATGCTATCCAATTAAAACTCACTTTTCATATGTTTAAACCTCGCTTTTAATGGAAATTTGTTTGTCTATAAAAATCATAGTCCATGAGCAAAGAAAACACTTACAATAAGTTTCTAAATTTAATAAATTAATCCTTTTTCTGGCAAAAACACGACTTTTCATTATGTTCCATACGAATATGAAGAAAATAACATAAGAAGAAATTGGTGAGGCTGTTTAAGAAGGACGTTAACAGGTCAGTAAGGCACACACATTGGGTTACAGCTCGCACTGTATATGTTGGAAGCACACCACTGGGAAGATTCTGGATTAAGCGTGTGAAGCAGCTGCTTCACCGTGCTTTCATTCATGGTCGGATCCGTCGCCTGGAGTGCTTGTACGATTATACCAAAACACAAACAATTTGGAAACTGCGGATTGGCGCAGAGGTCAGAGTAAGTCTTCACCGACTCGATTTTAGCGCGTATTCTATTGGCATCTTCTTCAGATTGTCTGGCCTGCTCTTCAGTGATGGCGGAACAGTCATTGTTGCGATACAAAGCCAAGTCGTAGAAATCGAAGTACTCATCAGGCTTTATGCCTGCGATAACGCATAGGATATCCTTGTTCCGTATAGTCGCTGCGAAATCCATTTTATCCGGATCATGTCCATGATTAAAGACCCAGACAACATTCCGTGTAATATCGTTGACAGTATCTATACCTTCGTTCAGACTGGAGACAACAACATCCTCGACGAGGCTTTTGTAACGGTTTATCATTGCCTGTTGCTGCAAAGTACGCCATTCCTGGTCTGTGATCTCACACATGGGGCGCATTGGCTCTAAGTCGTAGAAATCATACTGTGTGAGATCAGACAAGACAAGAGCGTAAAAACACACGACATCCTTCTTTGTGAGTGAACGGCTGTACTGTGCCTTTTCAAGTGAACCTGTACGAAATAAAAATATGCTAGGCCGTCTTGTCACGGTCTGGTTGAAGTTGTACCAGACATAACAAGAATGTCCTAGGCATTGTACCCATCCGTAAAGCGAACCGAAGAATTTGGACAAAATTCAGATTTAGTAGAAGAACATGGTCAACACTACTATCAAACGTAAATCGGACAGAATCTGCTGGACGCACAGCATTTTTGTGTTTTCCTAAAGCTCTCTGTTTATTTGGTCGGTTTTCCGAACCAATAAAAAGTATTAATGCTTATCAAGTATCACCTTGAGCAACACTCAAGATATAGAAGTCAAGCAAAACACAAACAAAAAATAAATTGATGCCTGATTGGGGCTTGAACTCACAATTTCCTGCTTTGATAGGAGGCAGAACTAAAATATATTCTATTAAACTGATAAAGGAGGGCAATCAAAACATTCGCTGTCAGGGGTTTAAACCTACGAACTCTTGAGGTTTGAACTGACAACCCCGCGATTTCAAAAACTGGACCGATTGAGCAATCGAAGCAATTAGTCAGGCGACTGGTGAAGGCTCAGCAAGGAAAGGCACATCGTAGCTTTTGTATATTTACCGTTTCTGGTCAATATTTTGACCAATACTGGTGAAATCGGCAAACATATCTCAAGCCCGCTGACACAGCCTGTGTAAAACATTCTTTTCAAATTTAAGTCAATCGGGCCGGCATATTTTGTTTCCACAAACTTGACCATTATTTTAGCAATTTATCAAAGAGAAATGTAGTATTTTGAAAAATTATTTATATGCACACACAGCATCTTTACGATTTCGTAATTTGTCAAAGAAATTGGTTTTCGCGATTATTAACGTAGATTCAATATAACTAAAGTGATAAGCAATCTAGCGACTTCCATGACAGTTTAATACAGAAAACTAAAATAAAACTAGACTGGCCAGTGTTTTTGTTAAAACAAAACGGATATGTCTGACCCCCCCCCCCCTCCTTCCTCCCAGTCAGTCAAATGGAAAAATTTCCTTACTTCAAAGTACAACATTGGCGAGCCAAAAAATCTAAAAAATCGCCAAAAATAGAAACTTAGCAGTAAACATTTGCATTATATGTGAGTTCCTCTTGCCACGTTTCAGTCTAATCCAACAAATTGCTTCGGAGATATCGCAACAATATGGCCAAAAAAACTTTAAAAAAGAGAAATGTAAAAATCGCCAAAAATACATTTTCAATGGAAATGAAGAAAAACTTCGCGGTATCCATTTGTGCTATATGTGTGTTCTTCTTGCAACAACTGAGCCTTATCCAACGAACTGTTTTGGGAGCTTTAGCCTCCCAAATTGAAAAAAAGCACAAAATCTCCTCTATGTTCAAAATTTGCCAAAAATTAGAATTTTTGTATCAACGAAAAAAACAACACGGACATCATTTAGACAAGTATCCCAATATGTATGTATGTTTTGAGAAAAATAGACTCATTAATTTCATAAGAACGCACCGCGGACCGACGGACACACGAAATACTATATATGTCTCCCTTAGGGGGAGACATATAACTGTTACCTGAATGTTCCATAGCACTTTGGACTTTGTCGAACGTCTCTGCTACGTCATTAGTTTCGTTGTAGTTCTCTAGACATATCTCATAGAACTTGGATCGTCCTTCTAGAATTTCCTTGGCTGAAAAGAAATCTTCGTTCATATCTTCCTTGATAAGCTTCAAGACGTTGTTCTGTTTTATTTCCACATTGCCTTTATTGATGACATCTAGGTAGCCGTCCTCGAAGACTGGGTTGTCCATGTTGTAATGGAAGCCGATGTTAGTTGCGTCGGACACTTCTGAATGCTCCGTTGCCGTTGCAATTATCTCTGCAAAAATAAACACTCTGTAAATGCAGAATCTAACTTTAGTTATACATATCGCTCCCTTGCTGTCCTTCGTGCACACATTGACACACATTCTTTCACGTTAATTTACTACGTTCTACCGCAGAAATAATTAAGCAACCCATTATCGGATTACATCATAAACAAAATGCACTTTGGAGGCCACTATCCCACAATTTTATAGACATATGAATAGTAAAGCAGACTGGTGGTATGCGACGCCCTAAGCGAATGTTGGTTGACAAAAAAGCTGTTTTTAAAAACTACTTACCTTTGAAATTGCCAGTAAGGTTAGTAAAAGTATCAAATGCTTTTTCAAATTCGAGTTCTTGCTTGGTCATATCATCTGTAAGGCTCTGCCTTTGTTTGACCAACTCCTTCTGTTAATATAAGTAAGATGATACTAAATATTGAGGTGCTGAAAAAGTTGTCACTAGAAAATTTAAATTAGGAATAACCATTATGTTGTTTCTCATTCGAACCTTTCAAATTTAATCTCGCTGTTCAGTAATCTCTTTCATTTTTCCTCGCACAAAATTAGACCGACCCAGCCGGGGCCAAACTTGTCTATTTATCAAAATTTCAAAATTTTAATTAACCGTCAAAAGTTTCTGATTAACTTTGTATTGGAAATATAGTTTTATCATATGTATGAAGAGTTTTAAACGTTCAAAGTATCACTTGCATTAAAACGCGTGTGTTATAAGTGCGAGCTCACAAGTTAAGGTAAAATTCTTCTCTAAAATGTCATTGTCAGTGTTTTGCTTTCCAGGTCAATGTTTTGTATTTTAAAATTGTGTGCAGTCGACAGGTCAATTTTGTACTAGAACATTTTTAGACACGTTTGTGATCACTTATTTTTTAAATGAATTTTAATCTTAGTAAGCGAGATAGGGATGAAAAACAAGGTTTTTACTTTCTTCGCATTATTACATGCGGCTAAAAAGGAATGGCACAACCATCTGTCACCCTTTCATCAAATCTACAGAAATTCCTAGCAAATACGGTGGCTCTTCATGAATAGATTGTATTCAAGTTTTCAATCATGTTATAAAGAAAAAGTGGCAACTTAATGAGCGGTTTACCAATTATAATGTCTAAAATAGAGTTGGGAATTGGTCAGACAGCATCTTCGGGCCTAGTCCTCACATGTTTCTAAGACCTAATACATTAAAACCCTCAGCAAAACATGAAAGTTCAGGCTAGTTGCAATGTCTTCTCTAGTATGTTCATTTGCAAAGCGATACAAGCTTTTCCGGACTAGCTTTTCCGGATTTCTACCTTTAAATGGGACCATAGTATTATTGAGATATCAACACTGAATATGAATGCCTCAGGTACGAAAATCTTGAGTCCGGAACAAAATACTAAAGAAATGAAATGAAATAAAACATATAGTTGGTGTCAACATTTGATCTCTCACTTTCAAGGTCGATGGTTATCTGAAGTATTTAATACCGTTTTTTTTAAATGAATTCACTCACATTGAAATCTGAAAAATTAGTCTTCACATGTGTGCAAAACATTCATAACATAATTGCAGCGATATACGAGATCGGCAATTGTTATAACACAAATTTTCAGAAGAAATTTTCACTTAAATTGCTCTCCAAATTAAAAATTCTGAGAAAACGTAAAATAATTTAAATGTTAAGCAAATTGAGAAGGTTAACTTCTAGCAAAACTTTTCACTGTTTCCACAAATGGCTAAAATTGTATCTCTGAATATATCTCAAAAGCCCTGATCGTAAAGAAATCATGAAAAACTGATACTGTGCAAAGCGTCATTTGACATTTTGTGGGAAGCCATGGCGCAGTAGAGCTAAGCTTTCTCAGTGTCTTGTTGCAAGGGACGACGTCAATCAGTTTCCACGAAAGTACCCATACCCCTGGTATACATGTGTTTTTTACCAATAAAAGAAGTCTATTTCCTAAAATTCCTTTTCCAATGCCCCTTTCTTCTTAACTATATCTTTTCTAAAACATGTCATTCCCCTTAATTGACCTGATGTGAATTTAGATAAAACAGCTTTTTTTTCTTTTTCAACCGAAAGGAACGAGTTGTAGCTTCAGTGTGCCATTTGCCTCAGCTAGAGAAGAAGCAGTACAAAATACTTCATGAAACAAGAAAAGGATCCGGTTTCCCCCGGCTTATAACAGAACTTCTGTCTTTAGGTGAAATAACTCAGGAGAAAAACTCAACTTATCGTTGTTCTAAAATGCTGATATGTATATATGCCATTTGACCTTATAGTTTTCGTAATTGATTCGCTGCCCTCTCATGTCGTCCCTCACTTGCGCCCATTGCTTCGTATCCGTGGCGATTTGGATTCCTGCTAATGCGGCGGATATGGCTGTGCTGAGCGTATTCGACCAAGATATCTGTGACATGACATACGTTGAGGACAATTGACACAGTATGACAATATATCGGCATACATTGACTTCACTTTTGCGGAGGGGGTCAACGTAGCTAAACATGTCTGTTGAAATTGTGACCTCCAAGTCAACATTTTTCAAAAGCATTCAATACTTCCTAAGGTAAGCACATGAGATTTTCATGCAATTTAGCTACTCTGGGGCGGCAGAGCCACTTCTATATTCAATGACAGGTACTGCTTTACATGAAAGAGCTAAAATATGAAGAGGGACCTTGAATCCTGGCTTAGAAAACTATCGTAGTCCTCCGGTTTTAAGAGTTCGCCACGATGTCTTTATCTTGGTCATTACTGCTTTCGTTTTACCTGCAATTGCACAATCAGGACATTTGAGCAGAAGGCCGTAGAAGTTAGTTGCTACAATGTTTGTCTTCCAGGTAGTCACAAAATCACAGTCAACTAGACAGAATTCCCCTAGATAGCGGAATAAACCCACTTGCGGAAACCACCAAAAGATAGTATTTGCATTAAATTGTGACCAAGAGGCTCAAATTCACGCAGTACCAGTACCTACGGTCGATATTTTTTTCGTTTTGCGAGATTATAGTCAACTTCCTGTTTTCGACATTGACCGTGACCAAGAAGGTCACGGTCATCACGGTACCTTTATGTAACGTTGTTTAGGCTCAAAGAGTCGAAAATGAGCTTAAAATCGCTCTGTCTCTTACCGTTTTCGAGATAATAATCTACTTTCGGTTCTTGACCTTAACCGTGACTAAAAAGGTCAAGGTCACTGATGAACCTATTTTGTTAGGCCTAAAAGGTCGAAAATAGGCTCTAAATTGCTTTTACAACATGATTCGGCCTATCGTTACATGACCTTTAACCTTGATCCTCAATCAGAATTTACTGGTTTCCCCTATGAGTACCTGTCCAACTGGGGTTTAGAACACTTTTACTACCTCTTTTCGTAATTAATAGGCGTTTTGAAAATATTTTGACCTCACTTTGACCTTGACCTCGAGAGGTCAAAAATAATTGTTTCACCGAAACCTTTACTATAAGTGCACCAAATATAAAGGTCAACTGACCAGGAGAAGTTTTCTAAAACCATTTCATGGAAAAATAACTTTGACCTCAATTTGACCTTGACCTTTGATGTCTAAAATATTTGCAGTTTCACCGAGTCACCTCCTACACGTGCACCAAATGTCATCTCTCTCTCTGTCAAACTGTCAAAAAGTGTAGAAGGAGTTTTCAGGAAACCATCCAAACGAAAAAAGAGAAGAAAACGATAAAAAGGTAGAGACTTCCAGAAAAACTGCAAACTTTTACCACATGTGGGAATCAAAAACAATACCAATAAACTGAAGAAAACTGAGACATTTAAGCTGCGACACTATGGAGAAAATAATCAATAGCCAGTTCCATCTGCAAAATGTTGACGTTAGCCTCTCAGCTGCAGCTGCCTCTTACGTCTGCTTCCAAATCCAGAAACACAAATATATGATTGCAGACATGCTTATAAGATTTAAAACTATTTTATGATGCTTATTTATTGCTCTGAATCCAAGATTCTATAATCCAGGCACAAAATCAAGTGAATTAAATAAAATAATAATCAAGAGTAGTCCAGGAATAAAATTTAGGTAGAAATTAAAAGATCATATACTGGATAATTGGCGGTAAAATAACACTCCTTGAGTATGTTATTTCAATTAGAACTATGACAGTACTGGAATTTCAATTACCCTCTCTACTGGTGTGCGGCACTTTTACGACCAAAGATTGGAAATTCTTTGTTCTCAGCATCGTTATTAATACCTGACCGATGGCTTTAGCCTTGAAACTGTTGAAGATACGCTTGGGTTTGAAAAACTGCTTGAGGCCTCCTGCTTGTTGCACTTTGAGTGAGAAATATGCGGAATTTCAATTACCCTCTCTACTGGTGTTGCTTTAAAACGGGTGTGTGGCACTTTTTACGACCAAAGATTGGGAATTTCGTTTAAATAAAACACATACGCTACTCCATGACCACATCGATCCTTATTGTTCATGTCTTAATCATTAATTAAGATGTAATAAACACTCCTAAACATGTCATAAACAATAATATAACATGGCAGTAATATAGCATGGCAATTCTTTGTTCTCAGCATCGTTACTAATACCTTACCGATGGCTTTAGCCTTGAAACTGTTGAAGATACGCTTGGGTTTGAAAAACTGCTTGAGGCCTCCTGCTTGTTGCACTTTGAGTGAGAAATAGGCGAATGGTCGCCTGGCCATGTTGTACAATGTCTTCCCAACCAACACGAATCTACGCTTTATGTAGCTTCCGAAACTTAGCATGCCGCCTGTATGCAAAGATATATGAGAACTAGGGCCTTTTCCATGCTAATTGATGAACTTGGTACATAGAAAGCAATTTTACTATGTGTTTAATACAAAGCTGACTGATGCATTTTGTGTTTCGACTGCTCCGTTAAAAGTGAGGCGCCCAATTGATTTGAACACATTTCCGGTAAAATATATTATAATGAAGTTTGCTATCTCAGAAAGGTGACCCAAGGCGACCAAAAACTCATTTAAAACTTTGAAAATCTTCGAACGAGTTGTAGTAAAACGAGTTGCAGCGAAAATTAAAGAGAAACATAAAGCACCTCCTGGACACTTCGTGACACAGGTGTTAATATGCATATCCCCAAAACAAATGCATATTTATATGAATTATTTAAGAATTTGGGTATAATTTGCTGTGGTCTGCAATTTTTCAGTGAGTGACTTACTCATAAATTTTGGTTGTAACGAACCAAATAAGAAAAGAGCTAACCTCTTTTTAAACAGTGCTGTATGAACATCAGTTAATGAAGAGCTAAATCGGAAGAATGAAGAAGATTTATCAAATATATTTAACAGGCTTATGCAAAAACAAGAAGAAAACACGACCGAATGGACCGTCGAAAGATTTACGAAATAAACTTTTCAGAACAAAGACGTCTATTTATAAGCTGTTTTGACGTTGCACTTGACTGAAAATACAGCAGTCATTACAAGGCCATGATGAACAGTTACCTCCTTCCCTACACACAACACAGAAACGACAAACCTTTCAATTTTGCGCCGATGCGTCGCATAGTACTCCGGTGTGCTGGATGTTTTGGATTGCCCAATGCATTTCTATCTGCTTCATTTATATCCAGATCCGCAATTTTATCCAGGCGATTCTGTTTAACTTAATGATAAAATTAACAATAATAGCTCTTTTATATAGAACATAGCGTTTTAAAAAATACAAAATATAAGCTGGGCTTTGTTATAGATATATGTATTTGTTTTGTATATTCAGATTCAATCACAGCTTCAACAACACTATTTTCAGTATTGCACTTTTTGTATTTTTGTGTTGCATATAAAAAATCCGCTTCACATGGAATTTGTTGTAGTTCATATTAAAAACCATGTTTTTAAGAATTCAAGACGGTATTTTTTATTTTATAGCCTACTTTATGAAACTTTATTTTATTTTACATTATGAAAAACTAAGTGCAGCTTTTGCAGCCAAAATATGAAACAACTTCTGGGTAACGCGGATCATTCGTCTTACCATTTTCAATTTACATGTAACTGGTTATAAGCCTCTTTTTATTGTATACAGTTATACAATTATGTAGATAAAACATTGTTTAGTTTCCCCTACTGGTGATACATACCTCTCGGGTTGGCTTTCTTCACTTGATTGTACGTATCAAAGAAATAGGTAACAAGTAACTGGGCGCCGAGGTTAAGAGCAACAGCTTTATATCCTGCAGTTTGTGCATTACCAAGCATTTTTTCTACGTCTTCTAGAGTCACAGCAAGTGTGCCAATCACCTAGAGTTATCGAAACCAAAGTATTAACATGCGATTAAGGCCATACACAAATGCATAATAGAATAGACTGGGGTATATATATACAGCATGCATACCACACAAACAAATATAATTTCTATAAGACAAGATGCTGTTAAAACATGTATGCCATCAACTTTTGAGGTAGTGCACACATATCTAAGTAAGAGCTATCAAGATATATACGACAAAAGCGATCAGCACAAGTGACTACAAAACATGAATAGAACATATTTCTGGATAAACCGTAACAAAAAGCGCCGGCTGACTCTTTATGTAATATGTAATAATAAATTCCCACTGTATAATGTATAATAGCAAATATATATTAAACTGGTTTTTTGACAATCTTAGTGACTGATGGCATTTTACATTATAGATGATTACAGCAATCAGTCCAATTGCATTAAACACAATTTTATTGAATATTTCATAAAACAGGAACTCTCTTTGTTCACTTAAATCAATTTTAGAAATGAGATATTTATGAATGAGGCTATTATGTACCATATTAATGTTTTATTTTTGCCTATTTGCTTCAAAAGTGAACACATACTGTGGTGGATTAAAAAGATCGCTACGTTCTCTAAGATTAATATAAATGCACGAATGTGCCGAGAAATAAATCAGAAAAATAACAGGACAGTGTCGATTTTGAACCATATGAGGAATAACTAGGGTGGATGTACAAGGCGAATGAGGGAGGAGAGGGAAGGCAGATGGAGGCATGGATTACCCTCTACCGCCTGGCCAATAATTTTAAAATGTTGTAACACTTTTAAACAGATAAGATATATGCAACATATCCAACCCCGGTTTATAACTAAAATTTGGAGTAATATTTCTGTAAAGGCATTTTAATCAACCAGTAAACTGGGATCATTTCCGACATTTCAGACTTTGCCTGAGGGAGACATTGACTTTGAAGGCATAAACAATTTTAAAGCGTGCTGTAAAATCATGCCATCACCTGGCAATACATGAAGTGTGCTTACAATATGTTGAAAATAACAATATTTACAGCTTCAAGATATTCTTCTGACGTCATATTGCCACTGTTGTAGATCTTTGTCAAGGTCGGTAGGTGGGCAGCGAGGTACAGCTGGGTGCGCCTTGTAATGTTGTTGATGCTTTCAAAGGTCTGCAGTGCTTCATCCGTGTAGTATGTTATATACCAATTACTGTACAAACATGAAGCCAAACTAACTAGCTAACAGTCTTAACCAAAACCACAGAAATGCAATAGTTCAATTGACTAAACTCATTTGAAGAGTTCTTTGAGATCAACAACAAGGTCAAATTAAAAAGTTGCATTTGAGATCTTAAGTGCTGATACATGTGTTTTGCCAACAAAAATTCCTTATATTAAAACATAATTATTTTACGTTTACTTTTAATTATTTATACTTATACAAAGTAAATGTGTGCAAAGCCCTACAGAAAAGGTTTCTTTCTTGCATTATTTCTTGATAATAACAAATAATTAATCATATAATAATTATTTTCGGACTCACTTGTCCATGATTTGCTGGAGATTTAGGTATTCATGGAGCCCTTCTATGTACTTATCATCATATTCTTCCTTAAGCGTATCAATTTCTCCCGTCAGGCGAGCAATAGCGTCCTTATCAGTACAAATGCTGGGGTAGATTCCGCAGCCTTCTGAACTCGACATAACACCACACTTGTCATATATATGTCGGTTAAAGTGACGCCATTTGTTTATTCTTTAAATTATAACATTTGTTTTGAATACGTAATATTTACAAACACCATTTGACTCGATTTGTCAGAAAAATTCGATCAAATTTCACATTGCACAACACTCGGTATTTAGTTGAACTATTGCAGAAACAATGTTTATTGATACTGAATACAAGAGCCATCATTGATGGCAATACCCCTCGGCTCACGTACAGGTCTGCTCAAGGGTACATTTTGACCGGTAAATGTGTATATAAAATTTTGGTGATGATCGACCAAGTATTTTTTCACTTATCGCGTTTACAAGAAATGCTCACGAAATATTCAAGATGGCTGCCGGCAGCCATTTTGTATTTTGCGATCGGTGCCAAAAGCAATACCAGTCTAGTTCTTTACCTGATTACTCCCTGCACAAAATTTCGTGATGATCGGTCAAGTACTTTTCAGGCTATGGTCTTTACAAAAGGCTCGGTGTCAACAAAGAAGATGGTCGCCCGACGGGCATTTTAAATTGCCTGATAGGGCCCAAAATCAATACCAGCCTAGATCTTTACCTGCTTAGTTCCTGCACAAAATGTCGTGATGATCGACCAAGTACTTTTCAAGCTATCGCGTTTACAAGATTAGCGTGACGGACGTACGGACAAACAGACAGACAGACACCACGACGATGACAATACCCCTTCGGCCAATTTTGGTGTAATATAACACATCCAAACCCGGTTTATAAGTAAAGCTTGGAGAAACATTTTTGTAAGGGTATTTTAATCAACCAGTAAAGTGTGACTACCACTACTCCTACTATTACTCTTATTATTTTTATTGCTGCTATGACCACTACTTTTTCTAGTTCAAAAATAATAATAATAATAGTAGTAACATGAGCAGCTTACAACAACAACAACAACAACAACAATAATAATAATAATAATAATAATAATAATAATAATAATAATAATAATAATAATAATAATAATAATAATAATAATAATAATAATATGACAAGGTCAGTATGTAACAAATAACTGGTCCGTATGTAACATGGAATGGTCAGTATGTAACATAAGATGGTCTGTATGTAACATCATGGTCTGTATGCAACACAATAACTGGTCAGTATGTAACAAAACGGGTTAGTATGTAACAAAGATGTGAAAGTATGTAACATAAGTCATAATAATCTTCATAAGATTATTATGATTTATGTTATATAAATCAAAATAATCTTAATAAGGTATTTTATGTATAATTTATTAGAGATCAACATTTATGAAAAAACTTTGTATAACATATTAAGAACTTTTATGCATTCATTGAATATACTGAAAACGAAGAAAGATGCACCAAATGCAACTCTATCATAATAAAATTGGTCATGTTACAAATAATCAGACTGTCATGTTTTTTTTCAATTAAGATTTAACAGTGCATAATGTCCTGTGACGTTCGTAAATGTACCTAGCGTACTGGCTTTGTGTGATTGTATTTAATATTTCATCCACTACACACAGCCCATTAGTTTGTGACCATATTTAGGCCATGTTTAGGCTACTTGGTTGTATTTAATATTTAATGTTACGCCAGGCCCATAATTTTAGTTTGTCACCATGCAAAACATGCTTGGGGTTACAGCATGTAGTCATTGTTTCAGAATAGACAATTTATGACCATTTAAAGTCCTAGGTCTTGAAATATTGTGTCAATAATTGTTTCGGAAGTAGAATTTACTATGGATATCTGCTAAGTTTTACACGTGTGCAGAATCTGTGGGTGAATTTTTCATAATTGCGCCAGACTTTGAATGAAAAAGATGTATTGTTTTCATGAGACTTGTCTTGTTTGGTTTTCTGCTACTGGTCTGTTGTGTGGCAAGTCTCTGGACCGGAGTAAATTGTAAAGAATCTGTATATTCTATGTGTTATTGGTTGTGTGGCAAGTCTCTGGATCCGAGTAAATTGTAAAGTATCTGTAGATTCTATGTGTTATTGGATATTATCCTGGGTGAGTCTGGTTTTGGTATCTTACTTTAAAACCTATAATCTTGCGTAATCTAATATTGCGACTTTTAAAGTGATGTGTTTTCGGAATCTGAATTGATTTTAAAGGCTTATGATTTTAAATAATAAATAGTTAAAATTGGTGTGCAAAGAAAAGAAGCTGGTGTCGATGCTTAGAAATGAACCTTTCTTTCATGCATATACACTGCGATTCTATAGGATGTTTATGTGCTGTCGAGTCACTGCAGTGCACCGCTGTGCAATCCTTGTCAATAAGAAACGGTACCTTTTTCCATGACTGCTTGAGGCTGATGGTCACGCCTGTGTTCTACACTTTTCTTGCTGTTTACGCCAGTTTTGTACGCCTTGCTGTTGTTTACGGCGCACAAAATGTCCTTCATTCACTATCGCATGTGGGATAATGTCGCTAGCATCCCGTACAGTGTCTGTATTCTAAACTGATCTGTTACCTCGCGCCTGCAATTACGGAGCACGAACCGTTACTCAGCGATAAAGGAACTATGACAATCACAGAGTAGTGGATATTGCCTGCTCTGGAAACTCGAATGGACAATCATCGTTCGCACGCGTATGCACGTATCATCACTCATTTCGGCATACAAGGAACAGCAGAATATATATATATATATATATATATATATATATATAGTGTTTATACTCTGAGATTCTACACGAAGGGAGCAGCAGTGTTTAGTATTGTTAAACATATGGATATTATTTGTGTGGGATTTAAGCGTAATTGGAGGTAAATTTTTTTAACAACTTTCTTTTTACAGGTTTCGGTTGTCCAGTGGTAAAATTTGAATATTTTAAATTTGAAATTAGAAGTACAGTAAAAGCCTCTTAAACAGTCATACATTCTTTGGTCATTAAGTAGTGAAATTTTGGTTCTTTAAGTAGTCAAAAGACCTGTTTCGGTTATTAAGTGGGGAAATTTGAATACAGTAACTTGGGTCTAAAAGTAGATAAAGATTTATAGGTTTGGAATTTTCAGTAGTAAATCTTAAACAGTGTAATCAGATTTAGAAATCTTATTACAGTGCACACTATTTAAGAGCATTTTAATGTGGCTTGAGCAAATCCCTGTGTACAGTAAACTACTTCCTGTCATACAACTTCGGAATACATAAAAATTATTTATGGTGGTATAATTTCACTTACGTACTTAAACTATTTTTTGATCATTTCATTGCATTTACGGTAGTAAGAAATCTACTTCCGGTTGTATGTAATCTACTTAGAGTTAGGTGAAACTATTATCAGGCATACAAGAATTCACTTCCGGATTCTAGCTTCTATTTCCGGTTGTGTAAAATTATTTTCGGGTGTTCAAGAATTTATTTCCGGATTCTAGGTTCTATTTCCGGTTGTGTAAAGCTGTTATTGGGTGTATAAGAATTCACTTCCTGGTTCTCGATTTTCTTTTATTATTCTACACGGACTTTCAGTCAACTTAGTGCATAGTACTTGTGCGTTATGCCAACCATGTGTATGGTACTTGTGTGTTGTACCAACTTGGTGTATAGTGCTTATGTTTCACGCAACTTCGTATGCAGTACTAGTGTGTTATGCTAACTTGTACATAGTGCATGGTGTTGTACCAACTTAGTGTATAGCACTCAGGTGTCATGCAGACTTTGTACATGGTTTGGTATATGATTTATGCATCGTGTGTATGTGATCAGTTGGGAATCGTAACTGATATTGTTTGAGGCGTATTCAGTCGTGTGTATAGCACGCCTGTATTGAACTTGGATTTTTTTTGCAAATAAATTTAATTGAATTTTAATTAAACTTATTTGGTGTTGACTAATAGTACTGACCTGTCACTTCTTGTCGGTCTGTTGTCTGTCGGTCTCCAGTTACATATTCTATCATGCATTACAATACACAGACAATATTTAACATGGTCACTATGTAACAAATAACCGGACTGTATGCAACATATCTGGGCACTACGTATCAATGTAACTTTATAGTGAATAACCAGGAACCATGTCACCTGGTCTTAACATAACGAATACACAAATATTCAATAACATGTTGTACATATAAATTTAAACATATAAAGACTATAACTTCAGTCGTAGTCCAGGAATATCGAATATAAAATATACAGTTAATATTAATTTGTGTGATTTGATCTCATGTCGAACACTATTGCTTCTACTTGTTCTATTAAATTCAGGATGTAGATTACTGTGGTGTCATATGTGCTTCTGTTCAGTTGAAAACTGGGTAAAATTGAGAAATCTCTGGGACAAGTTCATTGCACAAAACTTCGAGTATGACATTGGAAATATCAGAAGTTCACTCACCACAAACATACTACAGACCGCTTTGGCCTAAAAGGGAGATGCATATCTTCAATCTACATGCATAAAATCATTTCAAATAGTGTTGGGGTTAATAAGCAGAAAATCTTAAGCGAAAGAAGAGTGCGTTACACAAACTTGAGATGCCAAAGCTTGGCGATTAAGGTAATATGACTCTAAATAAAGTCGGTGGACCATAAAAAATAATACACTCATTGACGTATTCTGTTAGTTGTGAAGATCAGATATTTTGTGAAAATATACTCGACAAAATGACCATTTATCAACTTATCGTGTAGACTATTTCAAAGGCAAACGGTAACTAGAGTTTGTGTTCATCACTGAGGTACATAAATACTTTGCAGTTTCAATGATTTCATCAAAGTATTCATTTTCATAGACGTGTGTGGACTTTTGAAGTTAATCCAATAAGATTGTCCCTATATAAATCAACGAACTGATGCGCAGCAATGCTCAGTTTTAGACTAACTATAAATAAAATAACGGGAAACCGTCTAGCCTGGTCAACATGCACCCATACTCATATATCTTAAAACCAATTATAATAAATGTGCTAATTGAAATTAACATTTATTTTGAGGGGCATTAATTAGCATGGTCACTATGTAATATGATCATTATGTAACATTGTTAGTCAATTTGTGAAACTGGCAATTTGGTGAACGAATACCTTCATAATCCCTAATCATGATGTCTGCTCCAAATTAGGCTCAAGTTGATTCGACAAATTTACATTTCTAAATATTGTAAATAAAGTTATTTAGTAAGTAATGACGACAATATATATCAATAAATTGGGTTACGAAATTTAAATTTGAGGAAACATCTACACAAAATATATTTGATTCAAATATATTCGCAAAAAGGCTATAAAAAGCATCGTAAAGACGTTTATGCATGAGTAATGTATTTTGTTTTAGTAGTATAAGGAAAGGTAACCTAAATAGATTGTTGTTGAAAAAACAATAACACAAAATGCATTTCAACATGTTTTGGTGAAGTCATTATTTAGATAACACGCTTATGGACAATTACGCTACGCAAATCATGATGTACTTTCTCCAACTCATCACTTACACTTTTTACAATTTATACAAGACATATTTCTTTTCGTCAGTGCACATTAGAAACCAATATAACTTATTCCGTCTGAAATTAAAAACAAAATTACCATTTTCTGCACAAAATTCTGACAGAAGATTTCATACAATAAATAATTGCTTTCTTTTCAAAGAAAAAAAACATGTTTCTATAATATGTATATCCAGAATTTAGGGTAACCAAAACAAGTACACTGGTACGCTTGAAATCACCCTATATTCCAGCACATATAACAGCCACATAGATCAAAATGTAGTAATTTTAATTCTGTACAGAATACTTACTTCGTACTTGATAGACAAAAATTATGTAATCTGCGTATCCTGCATAATTTAACATCACTATTATTAAAAAAGAAAACTCAGTTCATGTTATACATGTAACAAGTGGTCGCATTCAAGGGTTGAACATGTTTCTATAACATTTATATCCAGAATTAAGGGGTGACCAAAACAAGTACACAGGTACGCTTGAAATCACCAACATATTCCACACTTATCTCAGAACAACAACACGGATTCAAATTTAGTAATTTTTAATTCTGCACAGAATACTCACTCCGCATTTACAAAAACAAACATTATGTGATATATGTATCCTATATAATTAAACATCACGATCATTACAAAAGAAAAACCGGTTCGTTATCAGTTCAGGTATAAGAGGTTCCCACTCGAGGGTAGAAAATTTTGCGTTTTGTACGCAAAATTTTTAAATCTTGACGTGAAAGGCGATTTTCTTTATGTACAACGTAAAATTATTATAAAAATTCTCAAATTTTCTCCTTGACTGTCAAACTTTCAAATCGTTGCGTGTCAAAAACGTTCGCATAAAACTAGAGTAGTATGCAGAGCCCACATATTTCCCACAGGCCCCCATCAGTGAACACGGCCATCAGTAAAAAGGGACTTAGTGTCCATAGAAGCTCGACACCAAGTTTCACTAAAGTCACTAGTAGGATAAGGAAAGGTAACCTAAATAGATTGTTGTTGAAAAAACAATAACACAAAATGCATTTCAACATGTTTTGGTGAAGTCATTATTTAGATAACACGCTTATGGACAATTACGCTATGCAAATCATGATGTACTTTCTCCAACTCATCACTTACACTTTTTACAATTTATACAAGACATATTTCTTTTCGTCAGTGCACATTAGAAATCAGTATAACTGATTCCGTCTGAAATTAGAAACAAAATTACCATTTTCTGCAGAAAAATTCTGACAGAAGATTTCATACAATAAACAATTGCTTTCTTTTCAAAGAAAAAAAAACATGTTTCTATAATATGTATATCCAGAATTTAGGGTAACCAAAACAAGTACACTGGTACGCTTGAAATCACCCTATATTCCAGCACATATAACAGCCACACAGATCAAAATGTAGTAATTTTAATTCTGTACAGAATACTTACTTCGTACTTGAAGGACAAAAATTATGTAATCTGCGTATCCTGCATAATTTAACATCACTATTATTATAAAAGAAAACTCAGTTCATGTTATACATGTAACAAGTGGTCGCATTCAAGGGTTGAACATGTTTCTATAACATTTATATCCAGAATTAAGGGGTGACCAAAATAAGCACACAGGTACGCTTGAAATCACCAACATATTCCACACTTATCTCGGAACACCAACACGGATCCAAGTTTAGTAATTTTTAATTCTGCACAGAATACTCACTCCGCATTTACAAAAACAAACATTATGTGATATATGTATCCTATATAATTATACATCACGATCATTACAAAAGAAAAACCGGTTCGTTATCAGTTCAGGTATAAGAGGTTCCCACTCGAGGGTAGAAAATTTTGCGTTTTGTACGCAAAATTTTTAAATCTTGACGTGAAAGGCGATTTTCTTTACGTACAACGTAAAATTATTATAAAAATTCTCAAATTTTCTCCTTGACTGTCAAACTTTCAAATCGTTGCGTGTCAAAAACGTTCGCATAAAACTAGAGTAGTATGCAGAGCCCACATATTTCCCACAGGCCCCCATCAGTGAACACGGCCATCAGTAAAAAGGGACTTAGTGTCCATAGAAGCTCGACACCAAGTTTCACTAAAGTCACTAGTAGGATAAGGAAAGGTAACCTAAATAGATTGTTGTTGACAAAACAATAACACAAAATGCATTTCAACATGTTTTGGTGAAGTCATTATTTAGATAACACGCTTATGGACAATTACGCTATGCAAATCATGATGTACTTTCTCCAACTCATCACTTACACTTTTTACAATTTATACAAGACATATTTCTTTTCGTCAGTGCACATTAGAAATCAGTATAACTGATTCCGTCTGAAATTAAAAACAAAATTACCATTTTCTGCAGAAAAATTCTGACAGAAGATTTCATACAATAAACAATTGCTTTCTTTTCAAAGAAAAAAAACATGTTTCTATAATATGTATATCCAGAATTTAGGGTAACCAAAACAAGAACACTGGTACGCTTGAAATCACCCTATATTCCAGCACATATAACAGCCACACAGATCAAAATGTAGTAATTTTAATTCTGTACAGAATACTTACTTCGTACTTGATGGACAAAAATTATGTAATCTGCGTATCCTGCATAATTTAACATCACTATTATTATAAAAGAAAACTCAGTTCATGTTATACATGTAACAAGTGGTCGCATTCAAGGGTTGAACATGTTTCTATAACATTTATATCCAGAATTAAGGGGTGACCAAAATAAGCACACAGGTACGCTTGAAATCACCAACATATTCCACACTTATCTCGGAACACCAACACGGATCCAAGTTTAGTAATTTTTAATTCTGCACAGAATACTCACTCCGCATTTACAAAAACAAACATTATGTGATATATGTATCCTATATAATTATACATCACGATCATTACAAAAGAAAAACCGGTTCGTTATCAGTTCAGGTATAAGAGGTTCCCACTCGAGGGTAGAAAATTTTGCGTTTTGTACGCAAAATTTTTAAATCTTGACGTGAAAGGCGATTTTCTTTACGTACAACGTAAAATTATTATAAAAATTCGTAAATTTTCTCCTTGACTGTCAAACTTTCAAATCGTTGCGTGTCAAAAACGTTCGCATAAAACTAGAGTAGTATGCAGAGCCCACATATTTCCCACAGGCCCCCATCAGTGAACACGGCCATCAGTAAAAAGGGACTTAGTGTCCATAGAAGCTCGACACCAAGTTTCACTAAAGTCACTAGTAGGATAAGGAAAGGTAACCTAAATAGATTGTTGTTGAAAAAACAATAACACAAAATGCATTTCAACATGTTTTGGTGAAGTCATTATTTAGATAACAAATACGCTATGCAAATCATGATGTACTTTCTCCAACTCATCACTTACACTTTTTACAATTTATACAAGACATATTTCTTTTCGTCAGTGCACATTAGAAATCAATACAACTGATTCCGTCTGAAATTAAAAACAAAATTACCATTTTCTGCACAAAATTCTGACAGAAGATTTCATACAATAAACAATTGCTTTCTTTTCAAAGAAAAAAAAACATGTTTCTATAATATGTATATCCAGAATTTAGGGTAACCAAAACAAGTACACTGGTACGCTTGAAATCACCCTATATTCCAGCACATATAACAGCCACATAGATCAAAATGTAGTAATTTTAATTCTGTACAGAATACTTACTTCCTACTTGATATACAAAAATTATGTAATCTGCGTATCCTGCATAATTTAACATCACTATTATTACAAAATAAAACTCAGTTCATGTTATACATGCATCAAGGGGTCGCACTCAAGGGTTGAACATGTTTCTATAACATTTATATCCAGAATTAAGGGGTGACCAAAACAAGTACACAGGTACGCTTGAATACCGCCATCAGTAAAAATGGGCTTAGTGTCCATAGAAGCTCGACACCAAGTTTCACTAATGTCCTTAGCTCTCAGTAGTTCTTTAAATATCGTGTTGACAATGTTTGATAAATTTTCGAAGTCCACTTGGTCCTTTTTCCTTGGGCCAACCTGGTCCATTTACAATACCGAGCCTTTTTAGTGCCCATAGAAGCTATACACCAAGTTTGATTAAAATCTTTAGTCATTCTTGAGATATCGTGTTAAAAGGGTTTGATGATAGACCAACCAACAGACAAACCGACGAACACGGTCGAACGCATCTATTGCCCACAGCTTACTGTGGGGAATATAAAAACAGGGACTCTGAATGTATACTAGAAACACTCTCAAAAGCAAGAACATAGCAACAATGTACAAAATGTCAGATGAAGTATAAACATTTTTTCCATTCACCTACCATTAAGGATGACCGAAAAAGTATACAGGTACACTTGAATTACCCAATATTTTCGAACGTTTTTAAAAGCAGCACATTCTTTAGTATAGGGTCAAAAAGTAGTCCGCGTAGATGCTGCTAGGCAATAAAGAATTTTTCATCACTGTGATGGCGTAGAATGTGTGATGCAGAATTGTTCCAAACACTATACTCTCTAAAGATTTGGTATGTTTACAATGAACAACCATCTTGGCCTATCAATAAGTATGAATCACCCAACCTGTCGTTGTGATATTCATAAAAATTAAATGTACTGGGATGAGAAACAAGGTTATTTTATTTTTTATCAAGGCCCAATACACAAACACTGCTTTTCTTCAAAACGGGGCGCGCAGATGATGTAGATTTAATTAATTATCCCAGGACTTCCTAAAGTTTGGATCAGTAACTAAAGCATTTTAAACTTTGAACCACATTTTCTCTCATGTACTTGCATATTGCATTTCACGCTGAAAGTTTTGCTACAAAACCGACACGAAAATTCTTTGATATTCAGATGAATATTTTTGACATGATTTTGTGCGTTACATTTCACAGTGAACTTTTTTCCACAGTAGACACATTTGAACATGCCACAGTCTGGAACAACGTAATTGTTCTTTGGTTTTGTTTGCTGTGCAGTTTCGTTTAGTTTTGTAACCGTTTCCGTTGAACAAACTATTTTTGGCTTTGTAACCGTGTTCGTTGAAGAAACTTCTCTTGGTTTTATAATCGTATTTGGTGAGGAAACTTCCCTTGGTTTTGTAAGTGTTTTCGCTGAACAAACTTCTCGTAGTTTTGTAACCGTTTTGGTTGTAGAAACTTCCTCTAGATCACTTTCGGAAGAACTTTCTTCACTGCTTTCCACATTTTTTGCTTCTTCCTCCATTAAGTGCAGACCGTGTATCACATCTTCTTCATTTCCGTCTAGGACACCAAAAACACTGGTTTATTTACAGGAAACAGATGCATTTCTTTAAGCTCTTTTATTTGACAAGAAGAGTGTTATATACTTTTTAAAAAGTAATAATGTACAACTCACCAAAGACAGTCAAGTCTGAAGCAATAATTTTCTGCTGTAATAACAGTTTGCGGATGAGATTAGATGCCCCAGCGGCTCGTTTATCTGACGTAAAGTCGTTGTAATACTTTGCCTGGGTGGTCACCGAATGTTTCATATGCGATGCAATGTGGCGCCTAAGTCTCGGATTTCCGTCAAGAACTTTAAATACCTAGAACATAAAAAAACAAAAATTCTAGAATATATATTCAGTATTATATATTTTCGTCGATATACAGAAAAGTCAATAGTACATGTGAAATAAATACGGTTAATAAGAATAGAATTTCAAAATGTCTGAACCATTTCTTTTGAAAGTTAAGAAAGAATTTCAGTTAACTGCTATATGCTCGCCTGCTGAACGAACAGTTTTAATGGTAAAACTGGAACAATTCCGCTCCATCGCATACACTGATTAAGGATACTTGCAAGTTTTCATGACGAATAACGAAGAATGTAAGTTTATTACAATACATCTATTAAATTGATTCAACTCATCAGCAACTAGATGTTTTACTTTTATTGCTATGAAATGCCCTTACACCAAATCAAGTCATAATTTGAAATTTGTATATGCTTTCATAATTAGGAAATATTCTTACCAATGACGACGCAAAATGTCTTAACTCCGTCGTTGTGATGTTATGATCTGGGGCATCTGGAAGTTCAGCGAATCTTCTGCCAATGATCACTGACAGATAGGAAGCATCAATAGACCCCCCACCCCAGACACTAAAAAATGCTGTCGATTGTGACTCCCACTCTTGCCTGAGCTCAGAAGTTAATGAGTCGTAACTTAAAAGACGAGTGTACACATCCTCTGGAAGTGACAACTCTAAAGGTCCTTCTGAGACTGCTGTCTTATGTTCGAGTACCTGAAAGATTGAAATTGCAAACGGACCTTATAATCTTTCTTGTTTTTATTTTTATGATTTTCATTTCAGCAAAATTCTTTTTAAAATCTGGTTGAATTGTATGGGGACTCATTATGGTCAGGAATTAAGAAAACCTAAAATTACCCCCTTTTGTACCCCAAAATAAATCGTCTGTTGCACAAAAGTGCTATTTGTATTTTTTTAACTTGCTTCGTGTAAAAATTGAATGGTTTAAAGAAAAACCATGTATATCGTTTATTGTACATAATAGCTACTGACCGTTATAACGAAGCTACCATCCACATCGACTTGTCTTGCCTTCAGTACTGACGAGCGTTGCAAATTTGTTATTCCTCCGCTCCTATTTGCATTTGATAGCAGAATTTCAATCATCAAGTAATCTGAAATAAATAAGCACTTATTGTATTGCAATATTCGACACTATAATCTCAATTGCTGTTAAAGTTAGATTAGATTAATTAAAGATGTGTTTGGTTCATTGTTGATTTAATTGATTGGAAAGATGTAAATGTAATTTGAATGTTAAAAGATACCTCTTATAAGGGAGTGCGTGTTCCTGTCTAACCTCTTTTTGCTGTTTAGCACCTTTATTGCCTGTTCTACAAAAGGTGACTCATGGAACGCCGAAAGAAAATCTAGTTTGTTATCCTTGAACATGTCTGAAATAATTGAATGAGCATATTGTAAAAATAATTTGCAACTGCACTGATGACGTAAAAAGGAGAAAAATCTATATACTATATAATTTTTGGGAAACATTATTATGCATAAGAAAAATATGGTCCTATTTTTTTAAGCAATGACAATGCTATTTTTAATCTGTTATATTTTAAAGACTAGACAAATACAGTAAATTATGCAACGTCTTTCATAACGGGTTATATAAACACGCAAGAATATGTTACATACTTATAGTTAAAGGGAGGTACATGATCCATAAACAAAGAAAATGGAAAAATAAGCCTAAAGCGATTGAAACCCATTGTACATTCATTTATCAAAAAGATAATATAAAAAGATTTTTCCCCAGAAAACAACTAAATAATCCCAAACTTACGTTGTTTTTCCAGCTGTCGTTCTGCGCGAAGTTTTGTGTCATTGCGAAGCAGTTTTCGTGCCCATTTCTTCACGTTGCGTAAGAGCAGTGACATGTTCATATTGGAATTCACGGTGTCACAATAAAATTCTGTAACATCCCGCAGGTTCCACACCCAGAGTTTCACAGTTGATGGTGCATATTTCCCTTCAGCAACGGCATTAACAACCAAGCGACTTCTTATTTTATTCATAACATCAACTTCCGTCAGTTGTGTAAAACTTGTAATATCGCAAATTGTGAAAATATCTTTTACCTGCTGGAGGGCAGCCCTTGAATTTTGCTCTGTTTTACCATTGTCTTTCCTGTCCCTTACGTAATCATAACAGTTAATTTCTGACAACACCTTTGTAATATTGTGGTCAATTTGGGCATCGTCTTTTGCATTTTCTGTTGCAATGGCGCCATTTTCTCCACAATTCACTGGCAAACCCAAACGTTTACAACGCTCAAGTTCCATTAAGCGATCAAGATCATTTTTTGTACGTCTACCGTGAAAATTCCTTAAGTGAAAACGTAAACGCACAATTTTGTTTTCGCGTTCATCACATAACGGACATTGCCTTGCGGGACGACTGTGTTTAGCATCTTTGCCTTTGCATTTTGGTAAATGTCGCTTTACATTTGATCGGTACTGACCACAGTTCGGGCAAAGTCCCGATCGCTTAACTGTAAAAATTAATACATATACATAATTATTTAAAACACGTCTGGTGAGACTTTGACTGTTAAAACCAGATCGATTCTACACCTATATATCTATACCAGCGACAGAAATAATAAGAGTCGATTCAAATGAAGTCAACGATAAAACTTGCTTATATTACTCTATATTTCTCATCTTACGTACTTCTCTTTTGTGAAGGAATTTAATGTGTGACGTTTTACTACTTCTAAGCATATAAGTGCTTTTTACTGCTCACTATGTTTTAAACTACACGTTTAAAGCAACTTCAGTCATTAGGAAACAAAACATGGAGTTAAATATCTCGCATCCACATTTAACTGTGTTATCTCAAAGTATAGTGGGAGATTTTTAAAAAAGTCAGTGCTATTTATAGGTTACCTTTCGAAAGGTTAAATGAAGTTTTATTGTCTCAAATCGTAAAGCATTTTTGACGAAAGGGTACGATA
Source organism: Protula sp. h YS-2021 (assembly GCA_949752745.1). NCBI lineage: Eukaryota > Metazoa > Annelida > Polychaeta > Sabellida > Serpulidae > Protula > Protula sp. h YS-2021. The sequence continues at coordinate 13,720,946 of OX457025.1, read as the reverse complement.
AAATAAATTCCTCGCTCTGGAATAATCACTACATTGGTTCCTCATATAACAGTTTCATGTGGAAAATTTGGCACGACTTGTTCTTTCAAGTGTTTCAAATTCCCATCAGAGAATACACATTCGAATAATTATTCGCTTCGATCCCTTCATACATGTAAGTGGATGACTTCGTGACAGCCTTAGGCTAGCATGATTTAAGACTTACGTTTGGCAGATCCAATGCGACACTTCGCTACTCGCTGCCTTTCCATTGCTTGTTTGGATTTAGACGCCTGACATGTGTTTGAACCCCCAACTTTAGAATGCTTTTCATTACCGTCTGAAATCAAAACAAAATGAATTCACATTATTATGTGTTGAAGTTAATTTTTATTGCACAAGGCACCAATGCACAACATGTTACCTGGCATATTTTTATGCATGGAGTGTGTTTCAATACCCCTGAAGTTCGCGATCATTACGTAAATAATAACAAAAAATATTATTTGACACATAAAACACCAAAAGTAATTACTTAAAAGACAACATAGGACGTTCAGAGTTTTTATATTTGCCATTATAATCATGGATAAATCCAAATCTTATCTGGTATTGCAACTTTTAGCTCAGAAAATAAATAATGCAAATATTTTGCAATTCGCACTTTACAGTTTAATGTTTTTCTAGTTGCCTACATTGAAAGGTTTTGATATTATAATAAATGACGTTGGGTGGCTTTGTTTATCTTAACTTGTTACGAAACACATAACAAGCATGCCCAAGGACATGACCCCAGCCTAGTTACTGATGCATGCATTATTACAAGAAAAAAACCTGCTTATTTTTGCCTTCAGCAGCATTGAGTTTTCGTTGTGAAAAAGAAAAGAGAACAAGGAACGAAAGATGGTTGGACAGGTTGGATTCTGACATGAAATAAATGATTTGACAATTCAGTAATTTATAACCATTTACTCCAGTTTTTGCCAAACTTCAAAAATGTGCAATTTCGGCAGTTTTGGTGGACACATTCCTGCATAACATCTAAACGGTTGGAGTAAAACTGCAGGAGTAGCATTTTAGAAATGGGTCAAAACGGGCACAAAAGGTGTCGTAATTTTGTTATGTTTCCGCAATCGTCAAAAAAAGTAATAGCCATCCTGGGGAAACATCCAGGATACATTCCTGCGTAATATCGAAACAATTGGAGAAAAACTGTAGGAGGAGTAGCATTTTAAAACATACGCACATACATTCAAGCCCCCTATAGTGATACGACTAACCCAGTCCGCCAAGTCGGCTGAGTTAAAAAACTATTTGAACCTAATGGCTTGGTAACTTAGATTTGTTCTTGAAATACTTTTTTTTCTTTCTGACAAACCTTTTTTGGACGTCGTTCTATTCTTATCAAAACTTGCATCATCAGTTGATTTAGTCTTTGATTTCTTAACAGCTTCTGTCAGAAGTGGAGATAGTTTTCCTTTGGAAAAACACAAATATTGACAAATTGATAATAGCAACGGCTCTTAAAGACATTAGGTCTTGTCTATATTATTCCCCAGACAGTTATTACGTATTTAAATTTTAGCCGTATTCAAGTTTTAGCCGCATCTCTTTTTCGTTAAGTGATCTCTGTATAAATTAAAATTTACACTTAAATAATATCAACCTATTCACCACCATAAGGTCCGACTTTAGTGACATTCAGTAAATTCAGTATTAAACTTGGCATTTGATACCCGATTTTTAAAAAATATTGGTACACAAAGTACAAGTATAAACTGAAATAGTCTACATTTTCAAAATAAATTGTATTTCCTTACCCTTTTTTGTTTTCTTTTTGTACTCGTATTCCGATTCACTGTCTGATCCATCAGTACTACAGCCACTATAATCACTGTCACTATTAAAACAATGCACAATCTATTTAGTGTAACAGTTCTGTTCTATAACCTCAATGTTAAATTTTTACATTACATTCTCAGAATTTTTGTATCACGTTATTAGTTTAATTGGTTGAAATATAGCTTTTGCTAAATATATGAGATTGTACATAAAATGCTCAAGTTAATAAGTTTTACATTAAATAATGAATATTTATTATTCTATATTTTGTCATTAGTTATGTTAAAACTTGGCTACATATCTTGCCATAGATGGCTTTATTTACTGCACAGGAAACCTTGTTATGTATCATCAGAAGTCAAACCTCAACACAAATAAATACTGAATCGGCAATCTTAACTTACAAAATGCATAAAAAACAAAAATTGAAAAGGGCATCTGGAAAAAAATGAATAAAATTCTACTTGTTCATGCCCTCAAAAACACAAGTTGGACAGAATTAGACCAATATATAAAGTGTTTCAGGTGTTATAAAACAGGAAAACAATATACACGCGCCTGTAACTTACCGTGGAGGATAAACACATAGTGCCTCTTGCCGAAGTAGAAAAGTAATTAATTGAAAAGGTAAACCTGCAGGTTCAGATGGATTTTTACTAACTTAATAGCTAAAGTTTACTACCTGGAAATGTCGCTTTCCTGCGTATATAAAAAGTTACATAGTAGCATTGAGCCACGAAATCAGTCGATTATATATGGAACAAATCAAAGGCATTTTTGTTCGGACCGCATTAATCAACATTGCTAAATTACAGTGTCTTTCTGTAGCTTTTATATAGAAAGCAGAACAAACCTTTTGTTACAATTGCCGAAACCTTTATGCCAGATTATGCCAGAGCGGGTGATCTAACACTCCGCTTTTGTACAAAAAATATGACCCCCTTGTTTGCGGAATCGCGGCATAAAATATCGCACTGTTTTAAGTGTGATTTCATATATATCATTTGTTTAAGCAGCAATTTTGATAATTAACCAGCTGCGTTCTTATTATAGCCTCAGGCGAACCCATTTATAAGCATCGTGTACTTAAGACCCGAGCAGAAAATGCTATTTGAGCCATGGCATAGCGTCCGCCCATTTTCAAACGGATCAAGTCAATCAGTCATATCGCTGAGATAATGAGTTGTAGCATTCTAGATGTTTTGTCTTAGCATAGGGATTTCGATGACAGGAAGCAAATCATGCATTGGTAGGAGATCTCAGTTTGAGTTCAGAGCGTGCCTTCAAGCATCAACTGGTCGAAAAGGAAAAACCACCGAATCAAAATCATATCGAGCCCTGAATAGAAAGGTATTTTGTTTTCAACACGCTGATTGTTTCAGTTATATGTATTTTGTCACTCACACCGTCAAGAAACCACATATTTTTAAGGTATGATATGCAAATCCTGGGTCCGCATTTTATCCATTCTAGAATAATCCATGCCAGACATAATTGTTAATACCGTTTCAAACCGTCTTCGTTTCATTGTCCCGCTAATCTGTTTTCCTAAAACCCAAACAAAAACTCTCTACAGTGTTATAACTAAATATGATTCTATTCCATGTTTCAGACTCTTAAATTTGCAATCGCTTGTTGAAGATGTGTTACCGAAATATTACAACCAAGAAATATCAACTAACATCTTAAGTTCTTCATTAGCTCGGATAAATCGCAGCAAGAATAGCCTCATAAGTGCTTATATTTTTCCTTATAAGTTACACATTTTCTATAGTTACCGGCGTGATTCGCAGTCATGTGCCAACCCAGAAGCTGTTTAGATGTCACGTGGCTACATTTCGGACATTTCACTTTCCTGGATTCAACAGAATGAGTTGTATTAGGATAACACTTGAACGTGTTGAAATACATACCAGAAAAATGTAACCAAAAATGAATGGGTATTGCTCATAATGCATTACCATAATAAATTAAATTGCAATATGAGGAAAACGCCAACATAAATTATGCAGAATTCATTGTAACTGTAAATTTAAAAACATGTTATCAACAATCAAATTTGGTAAAGTTACAAGAGTTATCATCATATACATAACCACATGTGCTACCTTGAGGTATCTTCTCCTGGTATATTTTGTTCCTGTAACAGACATTAAAATATATACTGAAGCATTATACTTCGAATCCGAATACATTCAGAGGGACAGAGTTTTTACATTATTGTTTTTGATATGGAACTGGAGAGCACAAAATAGAAACTTCAGGACTGAGACTTATTGAGACTTGCCAAATATCAATATTTAAACATGAAAACCGAATGTTTTCGAATGACATACCTTCCTGGGAGGCTTTCTATTTAAGAGGGTAACCCTTGAAATGCTTTCACCAGTTTTCTCTATAAATATGAAAGGTATCTAATTTTTAAACGACCTTCCATGAATTTCTTTGGAATGTAATTCGCTTTCACTCATACAGTTTATCGCATTATTACTTACTAAAAGTGAAGATGTATCGCGCATTCATTATTATATTTTAGATAACTTTTGAAAACAGTATTACATCAAATAACAAATTAGCTAATTCTTTTAAATTATTTTTATTACTGCTGCTTAGCATCAAATAAAGCTGCTTGCTAATGCTAAAATACTCACTGTGCATACTCAAGTACGCAAGACTGTTGCGGTAGCTTAATCCGCTTATTTCCATTTGAAGCATTATCAATGTTTCCGGGAAAAGTACCCTCATAACGTAGTTGTAGTACTAAGTTACATGAAAGATAACATACAGCATTTAGTGAATATGTAGTGGACCGAGCTGCCACCCATCCAAGTTGTAACCCGTCCCAAAGCTGCTCCGTTAAAGGGACAAGTGTTCTAAACCGTAGTCAAAAGCTCGAGCCAGTGGCCAGGGTGAACACCGTGCCTTTTTGATAGTTTGGAAGCAGCAGAAGATGTGACGGGCTTGCCCGTGACAACTTTTCCCTCTCCACACCAACTGCACCGTCAGTTGACACCTGGCTGCTCCCCCACATTTGCAGACTTCTGGGACACCGTACCACATTGGCCTCGTATGCCCTTACAGCTGTGGGTTAACCGCCACACATCTACTACCTTACTATCTTTTTGCTATTCTTTAAGGGGACATCTTCCTACTGAACTTCAAGGGGGGCATATTTATCGATCGGCTTTTTTTCCATTTCCCTGCAGGCTCTACTCTTTATCAGTTATCGAAAGCTTCACTCTTCGGAGGCTCCAGGATGAATAACATCCCTTTCTGGCTGCCACCACTTTGTAGCGGACCGAGCGGTCACCCATTCAAGTACTAACCCATCCCACCGCTGCCACCAGGAATTGTCACCGCAGCGTGGCGGGTAAATGGATCCGAGCGGGATGGTAACGGCTACAAGCAAGGCAGCGTGCCTTAGGGAAAAAGTTCTCCCATAAGGCGGTATTAGTGTGAGATCAGTTGACAATCACACAACGCGAAGTGAAACATCCCATTCTTTTGATCTTTTTCCATTTGAAATGTAGTTTAACAAATGTCCCTGACATTTATTACAACAGGTCTTATGACATTTAAAGACAACCAGTAATTGCACCCTTTCCTCTTCTCTGTGTTTACAATTTTTCACACTCAACATGGTGGAACACCCCTCACAAGCACTGGTGCCGAGCGACCCAGTACAACCCTGGAACAGCCAGAATAACCAATAGGAGCTGCGAGCAGCTGCCGTGGAAATGCACTGCCACTGATGAAATATCCGTCGCATTTACAAGAACGGGTTACACATACCGGAATTATCGGGAGGGTGAGTGGCGGCCACAACTCCTAGTATTTACGTGTGACAAATATAACTATATAATGTCTAATGCTTCTCAATTCTACAGGAAATGCGTGGTTTATACCGCTTCATATAACCTTGATATTGCACTGCTATGGTGTTTCATATACCGTAATCATATTAATAATACAATTTGTAGTCGAGTTTACACCAGTTTCAACTTAAGGAATTAACCTTAGCAAACAGATTGACTTAATAATTAATATGCCACATGACATTCAGTTCCCACTGTCGTTGGATTTGTTGTTTTAAGTCAGATTGAGCCAGGCAAGATTACTGCTATATACCATGCACATTAGACCGTAATGTATCACAGCAGTTTGAATCCCCAGGTGATCACGGGCGGGATTTGAACCCACATGGACAGTTCCACATCTACTGATAACCAGTGGCTTTCACCACTCGGCCACACCACGCCCTTCCTACTGTCGTTAATATATACAGTATTATTCTTTACGTTCATAGTATTATTAAGTCATCAGAAGTACCGCAGTTGTTCACGACAATGAACTTTTAATGACACACCATATAAATACTAGCCAATAATTTAATAAGAGTACTATACCGTCATATCACTGCAGCAAAATATTTGAACTAAGGCGTCTGTGACGGCATCACATTGTTGCTCGTTTAAATTTACACCCACAGTTGTCCATGTAAGATTGCCTGTAGGCATAAAGCCACATCATCAAATTTTCTAGTTTTGTGAATGTTTTAAAAACAACGAAAAAGTCCAGCCTACAGTCTATATAACTTAGTTACTTGAATAATATCAAAGAGAATAAGCATAAAATTTAAATTCACGTACGATATGAGAGAACCAACTGATAAACGTTTTTAATGGCATTGCTATAAAGAATCTTACGTCTTGAAGGTCCTCCTTTCATGTAATCATCATGAAAGTCACTTTGCAACTGAAAGAAAAATACAACTAAACACGTTTGACCTATTTTAGCAAAGTAGCGTTTACAAATTTAAAATCTTTAGCATGGTGTATAAGAGAGGCATGCGTTTTATTTGCAAGGTATTCGACTCCTTGTACATAAACAGGAATATTTCACTGATATGCTCCAACAGCTCAAATGAACCTAACCCAGCCGAGTTTTTTAAGGGATCGCCGGAAGACTCATTTGTGCTAATTTCGAATTCCGTGATGGTGAATTTTGTTGTGCAGTCGTTTAGCTAAGGCAATTTGAGCGAACGCCGATCCTCCGATTTCTTCTCCGGGCTGGTTTCGTACCAGAGACCTTAGGATTACAAGGCCAATGGTCTACCGACTGAGCTAACCGCCACCCAACAAGGAAAGAGAGAAAAACTCTGAAACGAATACTGTTAGGCGAAAAATGAAGAACTTTGTTTCTGAACGTAACTTTTTCATAATTTTAACACACTAAAAGGAGCTTTCCCGGGTGGAAGCTACCCGAAAAGGCATGTTGTTGAGGTTGGGTTTTGACGATTCACGAATTTACCGACAATTAATTATTTTTTTAAGTTCCACCATTTCGGTATTTTTTTTATTATTTGCGAAAGGTCCAGGTGGAGAAGCATCTTAGAAACTTTTGATTAAAATTTTATAACTATTTGAAAAAGATTGAGAGAAATGAATGGGTTGACAATTCAGTTATTTCCTACCATTTATTCCAGTGTTTGCCAAACTTCAAAGTTCCGCCATTTCGGCCGTTTTTTTGGCGAACCGCAAAAAGAAATAATAGAATAATAGCCTGGTAGGCGAACCCCTGGAAAATATAACTGAGTAACATCTAAACGACTGGAGTAAAACTGTAGGAGGAGTAGCATTTAAAAAATGGGTCAAAACAGGCACAAAAAGTGCCGCTATTTTGTCAGTTTTTCATCAATCATCAAAAAAGTAATAGATAAGTGGGAAACCACCCAGGGAACATTTCTGTGTAATATCAAAACGACTGGAGCAAAATTGTAGGGGGACCAGTATTTTAAAGAAAATGTTTAACATACGCACATACATTCAAACCCCCTATAGTGATACGACTAACCCAGTCCGACAAAGTCGGCTGAGTTAATAACGTTTAAAACAGTACGCCTTGAAAATGGAAATTACCTTGCCATTAAAGATATCCCACAAATAATTTTGTTTCCTCTTAACTTGTTTCTTTATTTCATCAAGTGACATATCCTGTAAGCTCCTGAATTCTACAGAACATAAACACGGGTATTATCTGTTTCTCAAAATTGTTTACCATAATCTCTCAACTCATCGTTAATATTTCAGTGTTTATCACACAAATAACTTCGGTTACAGGTGCCAACTTTATTTGTTCTATATCCCTTTTCTCAACAAATTGCTGTAATCCTCATTTCTTAAATTTGTACCACGTATATATGAATTGAAAGTCAAAGTAGCCATTTAAATAAAATTGTAAACATACGACTCTCTTCGGGTTCGTCATAAACAGAAGCTGTTGGTTGTTGTAGGCTAGCGGCTTGCGAGTCATGTGATGAAATCTTAAAAATTAATATCATTGAGTCAGCTTAATGCAACCGCTGACACGGAAAAATTTCAATGATTAATTTAACCTTATAAGTAAGTCCATATGTCAAGGTACCAGTCTCTACAACTCATAAGAGAATAAGCATGTCCAGGGTCATGGACAACAGCCTTCGCATTCTATTGAAGATTCAATCAAAACTGTAGAAGCATTTTTTGTTAAAATTAAAAGTGGCGGAATTCCGGCACTTTTCAGGAATTTACGCCAAAAAAAGTAATTTTTGAAAACATTCACGCGTAATACTGAAAAGATGCGATCAAAACTGCAGGATATAAGCATTTTTAAAAAAAATAAGTGTCGTAATTTCGGCACTTTCGGGAATTTCCGCAAAAAAGTAATTTTTGGAAAGAGTACGATCTAAGCAACATTCATGCGTAATATCGAAAATATTCGATCAAAACTGTAGAAGGAAAAGTATTTTCAAAAAAATTTTCATACACAACATGAACACAAAATGTGACAAAAAAATCCGACCAAAACAAATCCGACCAAAACTGTGCGCCAAATTTTTGAAAGTTGCGCCACATTGGCGCTTTTTGGCGGATTGCCAAAAAGTAATATTTTGTTAGAGGACCACATAGGGAATATGTGTATCAAATTTGAAAGGAATCCGTTTCGAAATTTTGGCGCAAAAATTATGAAAGTCGTGCCAATTTAGCGCTTTTTTGGAAGATCGCTAAATAAAAACATTGTTGGGTAGAGGAAAGCCTAGGGAATATGTGTACCAAATTTGAAAACAATCCGACCAAAACTCAGGGACTAGAAGCATTTTGTAAAAAGTTTAACATACGTACAAACATACATATACACATCTTGAGCCACAAAGTGATTGCACGGAACCATCCCAACGATACGTCGGCTGGTCTAAAACTATTCAGCTAAAGGTTAGTAGTAATTATCTAGGTAATTGCAATTTATTTTGCAAGCAGCACAAAAAATTTCGCGTGTTAAAAGGTTTAACTGCTGTTACATTTTTCCAACGATGTAATTATATCACAGCACGATAACATATAAGATGTAGCAAGTTGGTGTGAAAGAAAGAGATACCTTCCTCAGACCACAAAACGAGAGTTCCGTGAGGCAATCTCCATTATCTTTTTTTGCTGTTTCTGACACTAAAAATAATTTGTTATCATGAGTACAATGTTATATATTACAGCCAAACTGTCTATCTGTCACTTTATAAAGTAACTTAAAAGTTCAGGCAAACTGTCAAATTTTTCTCATGCATCGTATATATTGCAATTTATCATTATAAAAGACTGATAGAATTATGATTTAAGCATATGTGCTTATATTCTTTGTAAACGCTTTACTTTTCTTTACCAATGAAAAGGTTTTTAATATTGTGCTAATATCTTCAATCAAGAAAATCCGCAATTTTCCGTCTATTTTAAACCTTTAAAGTCTTTTTAAAAGCTGTTTCGTGTGATAAATTGCATCTATTTCCACAAAATTGTATTTTTAGACATGTTTTAAACCTAATATTTAATACATACTGTAGCTAGCAATTGATTAACAAAATATGTACTTTTATAATCCCTTTCTCAAAAATATTTCAGTTTGCCTGATATTTTCAGACACTGTTTAAAGCGACTGATTTGATAGCTTGACTGTAACATAGACAATGCTCATACATTTTCTGTTCTAATATCGATTTTTATGTACTCAAGAACACAATATGTTTTCATTAAAATCATAATCATACACATAAGTATAATATAAATGCAGAAAAAACATTTGAGAAAAAACTATTTTGCTACTTAGTTTGATCTTCGGAATCATAAAAGCAAAACAGGGTACAAGATAAGCATGTAATATAACAAAATAAGCTTTTGATATTCTCTTTTAATTAATATTTCGTTAGCAGACGATTAAACGTGTTTTCAGTATTTAAAAGGTCTTCCATAAAATGACCTTCCATAAAAGAATTGTTGCAATCCGCCTTTACCTTGAATATCTCGAATTTGAGGATCTTCCTCATCAGCCAAAGTTGGACATGGATTATTACAACTCTACAGGTAAAAAAATGCAACGTTAATTTGTAAGTTAGACAATGTTAAAATGAGTATTTACGTTTGATTCCAACAGCACCACGTATCACAGAGGCTGTTGTTGCTCAACGAAGGTTAAATGGCGGAAGTAGAGTTAAAATTATGACAAATACTTCGCATCCAGTTTACTCGATCGTCCGCGAGAAATGATTTTTCGCAAAGATCGGAACAAACATGTATTAAATTAAAACAACCTGAAAGCGCAGTAGCTATATAATAGGGATTTTAGGCTATGGCCAGAATCCCATGGGCTATCACAGATTGAAAGTCAAAGTCTCGCTGTATCATTTGCCAAAAAGATGGTTGAAATAGGTTCAGTAGATTTGGAGTAATGACAGTTTGAAGTTGTATGTCTAGTCCGCAGAAATGCATCGCCTAATAGTGTCACTAGCTTGAAGGGGGGCTGGGGGTCAAAAATTAAAATGCTGAGAATTACGCAAAAATCTCGAAATAAAAATTTCTGCCGGTCCAGGGGTGTTAAAAATGAAAATGCTTAGAATTGCATGAGTCGAAAGTTATGCAAAAATCTCGAAAAAAAATTGCTAAGCTAGATACGTCAAAAAATGAAAATGCTCATAACTACGCAAAAATCGCGAAAAACAATTGCCGGCCTAAGGTGGAGTGCGAGTTGGGGGTAAAAAATTAAAATACTCAGAATTGCATGAATCGAAGTTTCGAAAATTTGTTTGCCGGCCGGAGGTGTGGTGGAGGATGGGGGTAGGCAGACCTAGAATCCCCATTACATAGCTACTATGCTCAGTTGTTCGTATAATTCGCATAGTTCCTATTTCGAAATACGATCCACGGTAAAATAGCACACAAAAATACATATTAATCATGAGTTTGGTTAAACGTACCATATCAAGAGGAGAAATGTCCACCTGAACCATTTTATTTCCAAGAACAGTGTTAATTGCTACTTGGTCAATGACCTTAACGGTTGTTTTTACTGGCTGTGACACCAAGCTCTATAAAATAAACAGTTATGTAAATAATATTAATTTTTCACTATGCGGTTATTTTCAAACCGCCAAAAACACTTGTACTTTCACTACAAAGAAGAATAAGAGAATTCTTGTATAACACAGATTCTTTGAGTCAATGTGTCAGTTATCGTAGTTTACCGTCTTTGTGTTGCACAAAAATTGGTCATATCCAACTAATTGAACCTCATGATAACATCTGGGTGAGATGGGACAGAGTGCAGTCCAGTACGTGTACTTAGGGCTAAAATCATGACAGGGAACGAGCTGTCACCCTGTCACAACGACCAATACAGGAAGCGAAACCGCAAGATACGCTTTGATAAATTCCCGCAAGCAGTGCCCCGTAGGCTTACAATAGATGCACCAACGCATCGAAAGCAACCACAACTTTTCATAAAAATGCACTTTGTTCTGAAGTTTCACACCGGATGGACAAAAAATAACAGAAACTCCCTACATTTCATAGCTGTTGCACTTACAGTTTAGCGGTATATTTGAACATGATAGCAGAGATCCATGTGTGGTCACATCAAGGTGCGGATTTTTGAAAGGTTTGGCGCACATACTACGGAAAGCATTGAAATTTTTGAGCATTTTCAGTTCCATGGTGGCAAACATCTGGCTACTTAAAATGTTGTTCTTTTAAATAAGTTTAGCAGTGTATGTTGAAGGATCTCTACAAGTAATTGTATCTTGAAGAATTTAAAACTAGCCCTTCATATCATATAATATCTGGAGATTTTTATACTCACTTTACTTCGCCACCACAAATTTGTTGCAATGTCTCCATAATCGTATGTAATTTCATCACCCCCTACTATATTTTGGACAGCAAACAGGCACAGATGTGGGGTTCGGTCAACATAAATCATTCGGATTTGACTGTTTGCTTCAGCGGATGGAGCGTCATTTACAAGACGCCCCAACCTACCAGTGTCTGCTGTTGCATCGATGCTACAGAACATATCGATATCTCGCATCAAGATCAGTTTTTAAATTTTTATGTAACAGTAATATATTTAGTACATGTCCTGTTTTAATTTTAAAATATTGCTTGCAATCAATGCAGGACTTCATAGGTTCGCTAGCTCTTAACTGCGCTAACGGATTACCCTCACTAACTACATGGAAAATGGCAACGGTTTTCTTTTGTACAAAACAGTCAATGTATCAGCACTGAGTGATTCGCATACATGATAACTTTTAACTTCTCATAATTTCGTTTACTTTTACTCACCACATGTTTTTGCCGTCTGATTTAAAATAAAAAACATAGTGACGTTTTTGGTCATTACTTCTTTCAATCTCTCTGGCATTTCCTTCTTCTTTTGTTAGCAAGTCGCCGGCGTATTCTAACAGGAAATCCCCCTTATTAAATGTTCTTGTTGCGATAACTCCGCGCCCTATACCAGTATATAAACATTCAATCAGTTTATCAAATAAACACTCTTTATCTTGTTTTTACATGTACCGTTTGATTTGGGTTGTAAAAACAGTGTTTAGTATGCGCAATATATTGGGTAAGTGATGTTTCATATAGCACCCTGATAACAAACCTTTTTCCTTGTCAAAATATTTGACACTAAATCCATCCGGATCTGTTTTCTGGCTAATATGTATGCGTGCCTTTTCGTGCTGTTCAGTTTTTCGTCTTTCGGGGTTGATAATGCGTTTCGACATCTGAAAAGTGATTGATATAAGTTTGATAGCTGTCTCTTTGTGTATAGTTATATCTTAATTGAAAAACATATAAAGATGAATAAAAGGTAAATAATTATGTCACAACACTCACTAATGTTCTGATAGTCGTAAATTTCTTAATCATAATAGCCTATTTCTGCATCCACTGACGCTTTTAAGCATTATAGTATTTGACATATCTACTCTACATTTGTGACATCTGATACGCTGTTTTAATTATGAATATATTTTCATACCTTTATGTTCAAGTACTTGTTGTCTCTTATGTGTGCAGTCTGCTTAGTGCTTAAATCTTAAACTGAAAAGTAATTTACATTTCTAACATGTAACTTATGGCTGTAGTCATGACCCTAGTTAAAACAACTGTGTTGGAAAAAAAAGAAGGTTCATTTTGTTTAAAAAATTATTTTATTTAGCAAAAGTTTCACAATAATACAACATAAAACACCACTAAAACATATAACATTTTAGTTCCAATCAAAAAATATTACATGTCTGAAATGGATTTCAATGACTTCCTGTCATCAAACAAATCCACAAATTTTGTGTCTTATTGAATCATAACAAGAATATTAGTTGACCAAACCAAGTACACAGGTACGCTTGAAATCAACTCAACATTCCAGTGTATGAGTTAATCCGACACTATTCAAACGAAAACATTCAGATGCACACAGAGGATTCAAGTTTCAAACATACAAAACATCACTGAAATGCGAGAAAAGTTAAAAACCACTTAAGCATAATTTTAATTTATAGTTAGCATTTGGCAATGTGATCCACTTATTTCTTTATATTTAAAATTAATATCGAAAGTAATCTTTTGTGGTTTAATGACATTTTCAATAACAGACATCACTTAATTTCGAAACTGCTTTAATCATAACCAGAACGCAAGTTGACCAAACCAAGTACACAGGTACGCTTGAAATCCACTCGACATTCCAGTGTATGAGTAAGTCTGCCACTATTTAAAGGAAAATGTTAAGATGAACACGGGTCAAAGTTACCATTCTAGCGTGTACCTTATAGCTGTAGTCACGATGCAAGTTAAAGCAACTTTGTTTGAAAATAAAAAATGACTCATCATGTTTAAAATAGAAAGTTTATTTTGTTTAGCAAACGCTTCACAAAAATACAATATCAAACATCACTAAAGCAAATAATGTTTTAGTTGCAATCCTAAAACATTAAGTGCCTGAAGTGGATTTCAATAACTTCCTGTCATCAAACAAATCCACAAATTTTGTGTCTTATTGAATCATAACAAGAATATTAGTTGACCAAACCAAGTACACAGGTACACTTGAAATCAACTCAACATTCCAGTGTATGAGTTAATCCGACACTATTCAAACGAAGACATTCAGATGCACACGGAGGATTCAAGTTTCAAACATACAAAACATCACTGAAATGCGAGAAAAGTAAAAACCACTTAAGCATAATTTCAGTTTATAGTTAGCATTTGGCAATGTGATCCACTTATTTCTTTATATTTAAAACAAATTTGGAAAGTAATCTTTTGTGGTTTAATGACATTTTCAATAACAGACGTCACTTAATTTCGAAACTGCTATAATCATAACCAGAACGCAAGTTGACCAAACCAAGTACACAGGTACGCTTGAAATCCACTCGACATTCCAGTGTATGAGTAAGTCTGCCACTATTTAAATGAAAATATTAAGATGAACACGGATCAAAGTTACCATTCTAGCGTGTACCTTATAGCTGTAGTCACGATGCAAGTTAAAGCAACTTTGTTTGAAAATAAAAGATGACTCATTAAGTTTAAAATAGAAAGTTTATTTTGTTTAGCATACGCTTCACAAAAATACAATATCAAACATCACTAAAACATATAATATTTGATCGACCAAAACGGGGAGCAGGACTTCAATATATACAGAAACAATCCCAACAGGTTTAAAAATTCCAGGCCTTTCAGGTTCAGAGAAGACGACAACAAAATGGTTATGCTGAGTGTATTAGAGGGGCAGTCGAAGGACGGACAGGCGGACGCCATGTCCGTCAGCGTCCCCAATTTCTTTCACTTTTAAAACTGGGCAAAACATGGGAGATGAGAAGTTACGCTATGGCAGAAAGCTGGATGGAAAATTAACGAATGGGTGATAATCGGGGGGTGGGGGCACCAAATGCAGCGTTGAGTGCCAAACAGTTGTACCAGTGACAGTGGTACTCATGTTAAGACAGCATTACTCTATTATATTAAACCTTTCGAAACTTAAAAGTTAGCTTCAAACGTTAAGTTATCAGCTAAGGATTTTCACATACCGTTAAGCAGTTTTAACAATTATAACAGTCATAAATAGCAAAAGAAAGGTAAAACGTTTAACGCGCAGTGTTAAAGTGAACAAAATGATCAGAACTTTATTACACGATTTGTTTTTGAACAAATACAACTTTTAAAAACGAGTTATACCCTGAGAAAGTTTCGTCAGTATGACGAAAGAGTTTTTGTTTGTTTTCGTCATACAACATTTTTTCGCATCTTACTTTTTTTCGTAAACACAATCTCTGAACTAGTAAAACTTCTACGAATTAGGCAATAGTACGTATTTACCGATGATATTGTTTTTTATTGTTCGATAATCTTCAAACATAAACCATTGACACCATACAATAATATGGTTTGGACGTGTTGGAAACAATTTCCTGATTACGAACCCAAAAGCATGCTTAAAGGAAAGCACTGTCTGTGTATGAGGTGCATATGGCCACAAAACAAAACAGTATTAGTTTTGCACTGAGATCGAGTCCGGACGCCCCTAGTTTTCATCATGCAACTGGTCACTATGTAACACCTGTAACTAGTAACTAGACACTGTTTATAATACTATATCCCCTCCTTGGGTGGATGAATACATTCCTTTAGTTTCATTTTTGACAGGTCGCTTGTAGCGTTTTGATACTGAGCAGTCTAAATATTTCTTGAACGCTTGAGTACCCTTCCTTGACAAGTGCAGCCCATCAATAGCGAAGAAGTATTTCTGAGGCTCTTTGCTTTGTTTGTCAATGCAAAAGCGATAAGAACGCTGAAACTGAAACAAATCACTATCGCAACGACGATGCCTTGCCCGTGATTCTGATGACAAACAACCGTTGATCTCTTCTATAAATTTATTAAGTTCAGGATGGTCAAGTCGGGGCAAAATGGCAGAAACAACTATACTGGCTTGGGGATTGCGAGATCTGATTTCATGAACTATTTCGTAGATTAGGTCTATGATGGATGTTGGGGCTAAATTTTCTACATCATTGGTTCCACAATGTACGATAATCACTTGGAAGCCAGTTACATTGACTCGTCCCATTTTTATCTTGTACAATAACTGATTCAAGCGCAATCCGGGGTATGCTTGAACACAAATTTCCCGACATTTGTTTACAAATTTTATAATAGAATCCCCTATTATTGTCGATGTAGCAGACATAATCGAAGGCCAAGTATAACTACGATGTTTATATGGACATTGATATCCATACCGCTTTATGTGATGAGCATCATAATCAGGTCCATATGGACAGAATCGCTTTGGCTTTCGCTCCATCTAAAATGTGAAATGAAGGCAATTTTCATTTTCATGTAACTTTCAAGAAATAACCTATACAGTTATACATAGGAATGAATACTCTGTTTGTTTATAGGGGTCAGCTGATGGACTCTCAAACTCGTGGCTAAGGCTAAAATGTGAACATTACTTTCTTGAAATTTTTCTATTTTAGGATTCTCTAGGATTAATTTGTCATGTGCAGTTTAATCACATAGGACATACTTTTGCCCTGTGACACCATACCTTTGACTCTGGGCTTGGGGTTTCCCAAGTTTAGTTTTCTAAGGTTTTCGAAAACGGTGTTTATCTTATTCGTTTGGCATGCTGGATATATTTGAGATATTTGTGTCTATCTGACAACGCAGTACGATGTATATATTTAAAAAATCTAGACAGAATTGATTATCGTTCTTCTCTCTAGTATGTAGATAGGGGTCAGCTGATCATACATCTAACCTGCTACCCAACTTTTGGAATTCGACTGACGGGTTGTCCATGAACTTATCATGAATTGCACTGAAAATTAGTTATTATATGGCGATTCAACATACTTCTTAACTCCAAAGACGTAGCTTAAGACCTGTAAGAGCGATTAAATACACACAATGCTATATAGCCCCAAAACTGCCTTACTAAACGATACTAAAGAAAATGCAAAAGACGATTGTAAAAACTAACAGTGAATTTCATTGTGGTATAGTGGCCTATTGGTCATTGTCGCTCAGTCTTAACGGCTACGACGCAAAAAGCTTGTATGTTTTGAGAACACCATAGGTGTACACTAGTGCTGTACTCTATTTCTAAAATATGTTATTACTCACGTCAGAAAAGATTTTTGGAAATTTCCTATTCGTAATATGAGTTCTATCGTACAAGACAGAGAAACGGAGAGCGGATGCGAAAAATAGAAGGAAGATAGGTAGAGAGCTGTAAACTTGATTTCTGGATGATATTGTTGCACGTTCTCTTTTTCCAAAGTTTCAAACAAATTGGCTGAAAAGCAAAGCTACAGAAAGAGGATCTGTGACATCCCTGTGTTATAACTCCTTAGGCCAGCATTGGAAAAGTAGTGATTTGAGGTCCGACGTAAAATTTGTTTGAAAACTACCTTCTGGTAAACACATCGATTCCATACGTGGCACATACCAAGACAATGCCTCATACATCTAACCTGCTACCCAACTTTTGGAATTCGACTTACGGGTTGTCCATGAACTTATCATGAATTGCACTGAAAATTAGTTATTATATGGCGATTCAACATACTTCTTAACTCCAAAGACGTAGCTTAAGACCTGTAAGAGCGATTAAATACACACAATGCTATATAGCCCCAAAACTGCCTTACTAAACGATACTAAAGAAAATGCAAAAGACGATTGTAAAAACTAACAGTGAATTTCATTGTGGTATAGTGGCCTATTGGTCATTGTCGCTCAGTCTTAACGGCTACGACGCAAAAAGCTTGTATGTTTTGAGAACACCATAGGTGTACACTAGTGCTGTACTCTATTTCTAAAATATGTTATTACTCACGTCAGAAAAGATTTTTGGAAATTTCCTATTCTTAATATGAGTTCTATCGTACAAGACAGAGAAACGGAGAGCGGATGCGAAAAATAGAAGAAAGATAGGTAGAGAGCTGTAAACTTGATTTCTGGATGATATTGTTGCACGTTCTCTTTTTCCAAAGTTTCAAACAAATTGGCTGAAAAGCAAAGCTACAGAAAGAGGATCTGTGACATCCCTGTGTTATAACTCCTTAGGCCAGCATTAGAAAAGTAGTGATTTGAGGTCCTACGTAAATTTTTTTTGAAAACTACCTTCTGGTAAACACATCGATTCCATACGTGGCACATACCAAGACAATGCCTCATACATCTAACCTGGTACCCAACTTTTGGAATTCGACTTACGGGTTGTCCATGAACTTATCATGAATTGCACTGAAAATTAGTTATTATATGGCGATTCAACATACTTCTTAACTCCAAAGACGTAGCTTAAGACCTGTAAGAGCGATTAAATACACACAATGCTATATAGCCCCAAAACTGCCTTACTAAACGATACTAAAGAAAATGCAAAAGACGATTGTAAAAACTAACAGTGAATTTCATTGTGGTATAGTGGCCTATTGGTCATTGTCGCTCAGTCTTAACGGCTACGACGCAAAAAGCTTGTATGTTTTGAGAACACCATAGGTGTACACTAGTGCTGTACTCTATTTCTAAAATATGTTATTACTCACGTCAGAAAAGATTTTTGGAAATTTCCTATTCTTAATATGAGTTCTATCGTACAAGACAGAGAAACGGAGAGCGGATGCGAAAAATAGAAGGAAGATCGGTAGAGAGCTGTAAACTTGATTTCTGGATGATATTGTTGCACGTTCTCTTTTTCCAAAGTTTCAAACAAATTGGCTGAAAAGCAAAGCTACAGAAAGAGGATCTGTGACATCCCTGTGTTATAACTCCTTAGGCCAGCATTGGAAAAGTAGTGATTTGAGGTCCGACGTAAAATTTTTTTGAAAACTACCTTCTGGTAAACACATCGATTCCATACGTGGCACATACCAAGACAATGCCTCATACATCTAACCTGCTACCCAACTTTTGGAATTCGACTGACGGGTTTTCCATGAACTTATCATGAATTGCACTGAAAATTAGTTATTATATGGCGATTCAACATACTTCTTAACTCCAAAGACGTAGCTTAAGACCTGTAAGAGCGATTAAATACACACAATGCTATATAGCCCCAAAACTGCCTTACTAAACGATACTAAAGAAAATGCAAAAGACGATTGTAAAAACTAACAGTGAATTTCATTGTGGTATAGTGGCCTATTGGTCATTGTCGCTCAGTCTTAACGGCTACGACGCAAAAAGCTTGTATGTTTTGAGAACACCATAGGTGTACACTAGTGCTGTACTCTATTTCTAAAATATATTATTACTCACGTCAGAAAAGATTTTTGGAAATTTCCTATTCTTAATATGAGTTCTATCGTACAAGACAGAGAAACGGAGAGCGGATGCGAAAAATAGAAGGAAGATCGGTAGAGAGCTGTAAACTTGATTTCTGGATGATATTGTTGCACGTTCTCTTTTTCCAAAGTTTCAAATAAATTGGCTGAAAAGCAAAGCTACAGAAAGAGGATCTGTGACATCCCTGTGTTATAACTCCTTAGGCCAGCATTGGAAAAGTAGTGATTTGAGGTCCGACGTAAAATTTTTTTGAAAACTACCTTCTGGTAAACACATCGATTCCATACGTGGCACATACCAAGACAATGCCTCATACATCTAACCTGCTACCCAACTTTTGGAATTCGACTGACGGGTTGTCCATGAACTTATCATGAATTGCACTGAAAATTAGTTATTATATGGCGATTCAACATACTTCTTAACTCCAAAGACGTAGCTTAAGACCTGTAAGAGCGATTAAATACACACAATGCTATATAGCCCCAAAACTGCCTTACTAAACGATACTAAAGAAAATGCAAAAGACGATTGTAAAAACTAACAGTGAATTTCATTGTGGTATAGTGGCCTATTGGTCATTGTCGCTCAGTCTTAACGGCTACGACGCAAAAAGCTTGTATGTTTTGAGAACACCATAGGTGTACACTAGTGCTGTACTCTATTTCTAAAATATGTTATTACTCACGTCAGAAAAGATTTTTGGAAATTTCCTATTCTTAATATGAGTTCTATCGTACAAGACAGAGAAACGGAGAGCGGATGCGAAAAATAGAAGGAAGATCGGTAGAGAGCTGTAAACTTGATTTCTGGATGATATTGTTGCACGTTCTCTTTTTCCAAAGTTTCAAACAAATTGGCTGAAAAGCAAAGCTACAGAAAGAGGATCTGTGACATCCCTGTGTTATAACTCCTTAGGCCAGCATTGGAAAAGTAGTGATTTGAGGTCCGACGTAAAATTTTTTTGAAAACTACCTTCTGGTAAACACATCGATTCCATACGTGGCACATACCAAGACAATGCCTCATACATCTAACCTGCTACCCAACTTTTGGAATTCGACTGACGGGTTGTCCATGAACTTATCATGAATTGCACTGAAAATTAGTTATTATATGGCGATTCAACATACTTCTTAACTCCAAAGACGTAGCTTAAGACCTGTAAGAGCGATTAAATACACACAATGCTATATAGCCCCAAAACTGCCTTACTAAACGATACTAAAGAAAATGCAAAAGACGATTGTAAAAACTAACAGTGAATTTCATTGTGGTATAGTGGCCTATTGGTCATTGTCGCTCAGTCTTAACGGCTACGACGCAAAAAGCTTGTATGTTTTGAGAACACCATAGGTGTACACTAGTGCTGTACTCTATTTCTAAAATATGTTATTACTCACGTCAGAAAAGATTTTTGGAAATTTCCTATTCTTAATATGAGTTCTATCGTACAAGACAGAGAAACGGAGAGCGGATGCGAAAAATAGAAGGAAGATCGATAGAGAGCTGTAAACTTGATTTCTGGATGATATTGTTGCACGTTCTCTTTTTCCAAAGTTTCAAACAAATTGGCTGAAAAGCAAAGCTACAGAAAGAGGATCTGTGACATCCCTGTGTTATAACTCCTTAGGCCAGCATTGGAAAAGTAGTGATTTGAGGTCCGACGTAAATTTTTTTTGAAAACTACCTTCTGGTAAACACATCGATTCCATACGTGGCACATACCAAGACAATGCCTCATACATCTAACCTGCTACCCAACTTTTGGAATTTGACTTACGGGTTGTCCTTGAACTTATCATGAATTGCACTGAAAATTAGTTATTATATGGCGATTCAACATACTTCTTAACTCCAAAGACGTAGCTTAAGACCTGTAAGAGCGATTAAATACACACAATGCTATATAGCCCCAAAACTTCCTTACTAAACGATACTTAAGAAAATGCAAAAGACGATTGTAAAAACTAACAGTGAATTTCATTGTGGTATAGTGGCCTATTGGTCATGTCGCTCAGTCTTAACGGCTACGACGCAAAAAGCTTGTATGTTTTGAGAACACCATAGGTGTACACTAGTGCTGTACTCTATTTCTAAAATATGTTATTACTCACGTCAGAAAAGATTTTTGGAAATTTCCTATTCTTAATATGAGTTCTATCGTACAAGACAGAGAAACGGAGAGCGGATGCGAAAAATAGAAGGAAGATAGGTAGAGAGCTGTAAACTTGATTTCTGGATGATATTGTTGCACGTTCTCTTTTTCCAAAGTTTCAAACAAATTGGCTGAAAAGCAAAGCTACAGAAAGAGGATCTGTGACATCCCTGTGTTATAACTCCTTAGGCCAGCATTGGAAAAGTAGTGATTTGAGGTCCGACGTAAAATTTTTTTGAAAACTACCTTCTGGTAAACACATCGATTCCATACGTGGCACATACCAAGACAATGCCTCATACATCTAACCTGCTACCCAACTTTTGGAATTCGACTGACGGGTTGTCCATGAACTTATCATGAATTGCACTGAAAATTAGTTATTATATGGCGATTCAACATACTTCTTAACTCCAAAGACGTAGCTTAAGACCTGTAAGAGCGATTAAATACACACAATGCTATATAGCCCCAAAACTGCCTTACTAAACGATACTAAAGAAAATGCAAAAGACGATTGTAAAAACTAACAGTGAATTTCATTGTGGTATAGTGGCCTATTGGTCATTGTCGCTCAGTCTTAACGGCTACGACGCAAAAAGCTTGTATGTTTTGAGAACACCATAGGTGTACACTAGTGCTGTACTCTATTTCTAAAATATGTTATTACTCACGTCAGAAAAGATTTTTGGAAATTTCCTATTCTTAATATGAGTTCTATCGTACAAGACAGAGAAACGGAGAGCGGATGCGAAAAATAGAAGGAAGATCGGTAGAGAGCTGTAAACTTGATTTCTGGATGATATTGTTGCACGTTCTCTTTTTCCAAAGTTTCAAACAAATTGGCTGAAAAGCAAAGCTACAGAAAGAGGATCTGTGACATCCCTGTGTTATAACTCCTTAGGCCAGCATTGGAAAAGTAGTGATTTGAGGTCCGACGTAAAATTTTTTTGAAAACTACCTTCTGGTAAACACATCGATTCCATACGTGGCACATACCAAGACAATGCCTCATACATCTAACCTGCTACCCAACTTTTGGAATTCGACTGACGGGTTTTCCATGAACTTATCATGAATTGCACTGAAAATTAGTTATTATATGGCGATTCAACATACTTCTTAACTCCAAAGACGTAGCTTAAGACCTGTAAGAGCGATTAAATACACACAATGCTATATAGCCCCAAAACTGCCTTACTAAACGATACTAAAGAAAATGCAAAAGACGATTGTAAAAACTAACAGTGAATTTCATTGTGGTATAGTGGCCTATTGGTCATTGTCGCTCAGTCTTAACGGCTACGACGCAAAAAGCTTGTATGTTTTGAGAACACCATAGGTGTACACTAGTGCTGTACTCTATTTCTAAAATATGTTATTACTCACGTCAGAAAAGATTTTTGGAAATTTCCTATTCTTAATATGAGTTCTATCGTACAAGACAGAGAAACGGAGAGCGGATGCGAAAAATAGAAGGAAGATCGGTAGAGAGCTGTAAACTTGATTTCTGGATGATATTGTTGCACGTTCTCTTTTTCCAAAGTTTCAAACAAATTGGCTGAAAAGCAAAGCTACAGAAAGAGGATCTGTGACATCCCTGTGTTATAACTCCTTAGGCCAGCATTGGAAAAGTAGTGATTTGAGGTCCGACGTAAAATTTTTTTGAAAACTACCTTCTGGTAAACACATCGATTCCATACGTGGCACATACCAAGACAATGCCTCATACATCTAACCTGCTACCCAACTTTTGGAATTCGACTGACGGGTTGTCCATGAACTTATCATGAATTGCACTGAAAATTAGTTATTATATGGCGATTCAACATACTTCTTAACTCCAAAGACGTAGCTTAAGACCTGTAAGAGCGATTAAATACACACAATGCTATATAGCCCCAAAACTGCCTTACTAAACGATACTAAAGAAAATGCAAAAGACGATTGTAAAAACTAACAGTGAATTTCATTGTGGTATAGTGGCCTATTGGTCATTGTCGCTCAGTCTTAACGGCTACGACGCAAAAAGCTTGTATGTTTTGAGAACACCATAGGTGTACACTAGTGCTGTACTCTATTTCTAAAATATGTTATTACTCACGTCAGAAAAGATTTTTGGAAATTTCCTATTCTTAATATGAGTTCTATCGTACAAGACAGAGAAACGGAGAGCGGATGCGAAAAATAGAAGGAAGATCGATAGAGAGCTGTAAACTTGATTTCTGGATGATATTGTTGCACGTTCTCTTTTTCCAAAGTTTCAAACAAATTGGCTGAAAAGCAAAGCTACAGAAAGAGGATCTGTGACATCCCTGTGTTATAACTCCTTAGGCCAGCATTGGAAAAGTAGTGATTTGAGGTCCGACGTAAATTTTTTTTGAAAACTACCTTCTGGTAAACACATCGATTCCATACGTGGCACATACCAAGACAATGCCTCATACATCTAACCTGCTACCCAACTTTTGGAATTTCACTTACGGGTTGTCCTTGAACTTATCATGAATTGCACTGAAAATTAGTTATTATATGGCGATTCAACATACTTCTTAACTCCAAAGACGTAGCTTAAGACCTGTAAGAGCGATTAAATACACACAATGCTATATAGCCCCAAAACTTCCTTACTAAACGATACTTAAGAAAATGCAAAAGACGATTGTAAAAACTAACAGTGAATTTCATTGTGGTATAGTGGCCTATTGGTCATGTCGCTCAGTCTTAACGGCTACGACGCAAAAAGCTTGTATGTTTTGAGAACACCATAGGTGTACACTAGTGCTGTACTCTATTTCTAAAATATGTTATTACTCACGTCAGAAAAGATTTTTGGAAATTTCCTATTCTTAATATGAGTTCTATCGTACAAGACACAGAAACGGAGAGCGGATGCGAAAAATAGAAGGAAGATCGGTAGAGAGCTGTAAACTTGATTTCTGGATGATATTGTTGCACGTTCTCTTTTTCCAAAGTTTCAAACAAATTGGCTGAAAAGCAAAGCTACAGAAAGAGGATCTGTGACATCCCTGTGTTATAACTCCTTAGGCCAGCATTGGAAAAGTAGTGATTTGAGGTCCGACGTAAAATTTTTTTGAAAACTACCTTCTGGTAAACACATCGATTCCATACGTGGTACATACCAAGACAATGCCTCATACATCTAACCTGCTACCCAACTTTTGGAATTCGACTGACGGGTTGTCCATGAACTTATCATGAATTGCACTGAAAATTAGTTATTATATGGCGATTCAACATACTTCTTAACTCCAAAGACGTAGCTTAAGACCTGTAAGAGCGATTAAATACACACAATGCTATATAGCCCCAAAACTGCCTTACTAAACGATACTAAAGAAAATGCAAAAGACGATTGTAAAAACTAACAGTGAATTTCATTGTGGTATAGTGGCCTATTGGTCATTGTCGCTCAGTCTTAACGGCTACGACGCAAAAAGCTTGTATGTTTTGAGAACACCATAGGTGTACACTAGTGCTGTACTCTATTTCTAAAATATGTTATTACTCACGTCAGAAAAGATTTTTGGAAATTTCCTATTCTTAATATGAGTTCTATCGTACAAGACAGAGAAACGGAGAGCGGATGCGAAAAATAGAAGGAAGATCGGTAGAGAGCTGTAAACTTGATTTCTGGATGATATTGTTGCACGTTCTCTTTTTCCAAAGTTTCAAACAAATTGGCTGAAAAGCAAAGCTACAGAAAGAGGATCTGTGACATCCCTGTGTTATAACTCCTTAGGCCAGCATTGGAAAAGTAGTGATTTGAGGTCCGACGTAAAATTTTTTTGAAAACTACCTTCTGGTAAACACATCGATTCCATACGTGGCACATACCAAGACAATGCCTCATACATCTAACCTGCTACCCAACTTTTGGAATTTGACTTACGGGTTGTCCTTGAACTTATCATGAATTGCACTGAAAATTAGTTATTATATGGCGATTCAACATACTTCTTAACTCCAAAGACGTAGCTTAAGACCTGTAAGAGCGATTAAATACACACAATGCTATATAGCCCCAAAACTTCCTTACTAAACGATACTTAAGAAAATGCAAAAGACGATTGTAAAAACTAACAGTGAATTTCATTGTGGTATAGTGGCCTATTGGTCATGTCGCTCAGTCTTAACGGCTACGACGCAAAAAGCTTGTATGTTTTGAGAACACCATAGGTGTACACTAGTGCTGTACTCTATTTCTAAAATATGTTATTACTCACGTCAGAAAAGATTTTTGGAAATTTCATATTCTTAATATGAGTTCTATCGTACAAGACAGAGAAACGGAGAGCGGATGCGAAAAATAGAAGGAAGATAGGTAGAGAGCTGTAAACTTGATTTCTGGATGATATTGTTGCACGTTCTCTTTTTCCAAAGTTTCAAACAAATTGGCTGAAAAGCAAAGCTACAGAAAGAGGATCTGTGACATCCCTGTGTTATAACTCCTTAGGCCAGCATTGGAAAAGTAGTGATTTGAGGTCCGACGTAAAATTTTTTTGAAAGCTACCTTCTGGTAAACACATCGATTCCATACGTGGCACATACCAAGACAATGCCTCATACATCTAACCTGCTACCCAACTTTTGGAATTCGACTTACGGGTTGTCCATGAACTTATCATGAATTGCACTGAAAATTAGTTATTATATGGCGATTCAACATACTTCTTAACTCCAAAGACGTAGCTTAAGACCTGTAAGAGCGATTAAATACACACAATGCTATATAGCCCCAAAACTGCCTTACTAAACGATACTAAAGAAAATGCAAAAGACGATTGTAAAAACTAACAGTGAATTTCATTGTGGTATAGTGGCCTATTGGTCATTGTCGCTCAGTCTTAACGGCTACGACGCAAAAAGCTTGTATGTTTTGAGAACACCATAGGTGTACACTAGTGCTGTACTCTATTTCTAAAATATGTTATTACTCACGTCAGAAAAGATTTTTGGAAATTTCCTATTCTTAATATGAGTTCTATCGTACAAGACAGAGAAACGGAGAGCGGATGCGAAAAATAGAAGGAAGATAGGTAGAGAGCTGTAAACTTGATTTCTGGATGATATTGTTGCACGTTCTCTTTTTCCAAAGTTTCAAACAAATTGGCTGAAAAGCAAAGCTACAGAAAGAGGATCTGTGACATCCCTGTGTTATAACTCCTTAGGCCAGCATTGGAAAAGTAGTGATTTGAGGTCCGACGTAAATTTTTTTTGAAAACTACCTTCTGGTAAACACATCGATTCCATACGTGGCACATACCAAGACAATGCCTCATACATCTAACCTGCTACCCAACTTTTGGAATTCGACTTACGGGTTGTCCATGAACTTATCATGAATTGCACTGAAAATTAGTTATTATATGGCGATTCAACATACTTCTTAACTCCAAAGACGTAGCTTAAGACCTGTAAGAGCGATTAAATATACACAATGCTATATAGCCCCAAAACTGCCTTACTAAACGATACTAAAGAAAATGTAAAAGACGATTGTAAAAACTAACAGTGAATTTCATTGTGGTATAGTGGCCTATTGGTCATTGTCGCTCAGTCTTAACGGCTACGACGCAAAAAGCTTGTATGTTTTGAGAACACCATAGGTGTACACTAGTGCTGTACTCTATTTCTAAAATATGTTATTACTCACGTCAGAAAAGATTTTTGGAAATTTCCTATTCTTAATATGAGTTCTATCGTACAAGACAGAGAAACGGAGAGCGGATGCGAAAAATAGAAGGAAGATAGGTAGAGAGCTGTAAACTTGATTTCTGGATGATATTGTTGCACGTTCTCTTTTTCCAAAGTTTCAAACAAATTGGCTGAAAAGCAAAGCTACAGAAAGAGGATCTGTGACATCCCTGTGTTATAACTCCTTAGGCCAGCATTGGAAAAGTAGTGATTTGAGGTCCGACGTAAATTTTTTTTGAAAACTACCTTCTGGTAAACACATCGATTCCATACGTGGCACATACCAAGACAATGCCTCATACATCTAACCTGCTACCCAACTTTTGGAATTCGACTTACGGGTTGTCCATGAACTTATCATGAATTGCACTGAAAATTAGTTATTATATGGCGATTCAACATACTTCTTAACTCCAAAGACGTAGCTTAAGACCTGTAAGAGCGATTAAATATACACAATGCTATATAGCCCCAAAACTGCCTTACTAAACGATACTAAAGAAAATGTAAAAGACGATTGTAAAAACTAACAGTGAATTTCATTGTGGTATAGTGGCCTATTGGTCATTGTCGCTCAGTCTTAACGGCTACGACGCAAAAAGCTTGTATGTTTTGAGAACACCATAGGTGTACACTAGTGCTGTACTCTATTTCTAAAATATGTTATTACTCACGTCAGAAAAGATTTTTGGAAATTTCCTATTCTTAATATGAGTTCTATCGTACAAGACAGAGAAACGGAGAGCGGATGCGAAAAATAGAAGGAAGATAGGTAGAGAGCTGTAAACTTGATTTCTGGATGATATTGTTGCACGTTCTCTTTTTCCAAAGTTTCAAACAAATTGGCTGAAAAGCAAAGCTACAGAAAGAGGATCTGTGACATCCCTGTGTTATAACTCCTTAGGCCAGCATTGGAAAAGTAGTGATTTGAGGTCCGACGTAAATTTTTTTTGAAAACTACCTTCTGGTAAACACATCGATTCCATACGTGGCACATACCAAGACAATGCCTCATACATCTAACCTGCTACCCAACTTTTGGAATTCGACTTACGGGTTGTCCATGAACTTATCATGAATTGCACTGAAAATTAGTTATTATATGGCGATTCAACATACTTCTTAACTCCAAAGACGTAGCTTAAGACCTGTAAGAGCGATTAAATACACACAATGCTATATAGCCCCAAAACTGCCTTACTAAACGATACTAAAGAAAATGCAAAAGACGATTGTAAAAACTAACAGTGAATTTCATTGTGGTATAGTGGCCTATTGGTCATTGTCGCTCAGTCTTAACGGCTACGACGCAAAAAGCTTGTATGTTTTGAGAACACCATAGGTGTACACTAGTGCTGTACTCTATTTCTAAAATATGTTATTACTCACGTCAGAAAAGATTTTTGGAAATTTCCTATTCTTAATATGAGTTCTATCACACAAGACAGAGAAACGGAGAGCGGATGCGAAAAATAGAAGGAAGATCGGTAGAGAGCTGTAAACTTGATTTCTGGATGATATTGTTGCACGTTCTCTTTTTCCAAAGTTTCAAACAAATTGGCTGAAAAGCAAAGCTACAGAAAGAGGATCTGTGACATCCCTGTGTTATAACTCCTTAGGCCAGCATTGGAAAAGTAGTGATTTGAGGTCCGACGTAAATTTTTTTTGAAAACTACCTTCTGGTAAACACATCGATTCCATACGTGGCACATACCAAGACAATGCCTCATACATCTAACCTGCTACCCAACTTTTGGAATTCGACTTACGGGTTGTCCATGAACTTATCATGAATTGCACTGAAAATTAGTTATTATATGGCGATTCAACATACTTCTTAACTCCAAAGACGTAGCTTAAGACCTGTAAGAGCGATTAAATACACACAATGCTATATAGCCCCAAAACTGCCTTACTAAACGATACTAAAGAAAATGCAAAAGACGATTGTAAAAACTAACAGTGAATTTCATTGTGGTATAGTGGCCTATTGGTCATTGTCGCTCAGTCTTAACGGCTACGACGCAAAAAGCTTGTATGTTTTGAGAACACCATAGGTGTACACTAGTGTTGTACTCTATTTCTAAAATATGTTATTACTCACGTCAGAAAAGGTTTTTGGAAATTTCCTATTCTTAATATGAGTTCTATCGTACAAGACAGAGAAACGGAGAGCGGATGCGAAAAATAGAAGGAAGATCGGTAGAGAGCTGTAAACTTGATTTCTGGATGATATTGTTGCACGTTCTCTTTTTCCAAAGTTTCAAACAAATTGGCTGAAAAGCAAAGCTACAGAAAGAGGATCTGTGACATCCCTGTGTTATAACTCCTTAGGCCAGCATTGGAAAAGTAGTGATTTGAGGTCCGACGTAAATTTTTTTTGAAAACTACCTTCTGGTAAACACATCGATTCCATACGTGGCACATACCAAGACAATGCCTCATACATCTAACCTGCTACCCAACTTTTGGAATTCGACTTACGGGTTGTCCATGAACTTATCATGAATTGCACTGAAAATTAGTTATTATATGGCGATTCAACATACTTCTTAACTCCAAAGACGTAGCTTAAGACCTGTAAGAGCGATTAAATACACACAATGCTATATAGCCCCAAAACTGCCTTACTAAACGATACTAAAGAAAATGCAAAAGACGATTGTAAAAACTAACAGTGAATTTCATTGTGGTATAGTGGCCTATTGGTCATTGTCGCTCAGTCTTAACGGCTACGATGCAGAAAGCTTGTATGTTTTGAGAACACCATAGGTGTACACTAGTGCTGTACTCTATTTCTAAAATATGTTATTACTCACGTCAGAAAAGATTTTTGGAAATTTCATATTCTTAATATGAGTTCTATCGGACAAGACAGAGAAACGGAGAGCGGATGCGAAAAATAGAAGGAAGATAGGTAGAGAGCTGTAAACTTGATTTCTGGATGATATTGTTGCACGTTCTCTTTTTCCAAAGTTTCAAACAAATTGGCTGAAAAGCAAAGCTACAGAAAGAGGATCTGTGACATCCCTGTGTTATAACTCCTTAGGCCAGCATTGGAAAAGTAGTGATTTGAGGTCCGACGTAAAATTTTTTTGAAAACTACCTTCTGGTACACACATCGATTCCATACGTGGCACATACTAAGACAATGCCTCATACATTTAACCTGCTACCCAACTTTTGGAATTCGACTTACGGGTTGTCCATGAACTTATCATGAATTGCACTGAAAATTAGTTATTATATGGCGATTCAACATACTTCTTAACTCCAAAGACGTAGCTTAAGACCTGTAAGAGCGATTAAATACACACAATGCTATATAGCCCCAAAACTGCCTTACTAAACGATACTAAAAAAATGCAAAAGACGATTGTAAAAACTAACAGTGAATTTCATTGTGGTATAGTGGCCTATTGGTCATTGTCGCTCACTTTTCACGGCTACGATGCAAAACGCTTGAATATTTTGAGAACACTATAGGTGTACAGCAGAAATATTTACTGTTTTCAAAATAAGTTGTTTCTGACTTCAGAAAAGATTTTTACAAATCTCATATTGTTGTACAACGCAGAGAAACGGAGACTGGATACGAAAAATAGAAGTAAGATAGGTAGAGAGCTGTAAACTTGGTTTCTGGATGATACTGTTGCACGGTCTCTTTTTCCAAAGTTTAAAACAAACTGGCTTCCTTGCATACCAACACAAAATATCGCTCCAGTGGAATCTTAAGCTCTACTAGCTTGTTGTCTGCCAACGTGAGGGTAGGAACCAACTTTGCCGGAAACGACGATTCTAGTGCGTGCCCAAAGGACTAGAGCAACCATATCAAAATAATCCGGAGTTATTTATCAATCAACAAGAGGCCTGAATACGGACCAAAAATGTTAGAGATTTAAACATACGGGCAAATAAACTGGAGGTGGGAGAGATGGGGGAGGGGTGACTCGAGGTGGACCAGAAAAGGGGTACCTGGGCACAAGATTATACACTTTAGTAACTGAGCTTATATCACAGTGCAAAGTAGACGATGTACCATGTGCAATAATCGGTGCGCATGGGCAAGGTGCAATTTGGAGTCTAAATGTCAAAGTGTTATTTCAAACTTCACTAGTTGCAGTTTGCCAACATGAGGGTACGTCCCAACTTTGCCAGAAAAAGAGATAATTCAAAAAAACTTATGAGTACACAAAGAAATAGGGCAACCATATTAAAATAATCGGGAGTTATCCTTTTATCAACAACCTGCTATGAATACGGACTAAAATGTTAGAGCTTTAATATACTGGCACATAAACAAGGAACAGAGAAGGGGTGGACCAGAGCTTATATCACAGTGCAAAGCAGACATGCCGATGTACAATGTGCACAATGTGGTAGTATTGTCCCAACACAAAAATGTTGACAGAAGTGCGGCTCAACGTTCGCAGCGGATGGGCTGGGACATTTAGTGTTTCTCTCGACCAAACCCGAAAATACGAAAAAATAACATTTAAATGTCTCAAAAATCACAGGGTTCGACTTGAGAACTGAAATTACGCAGGGATATAGGGTTCGTAGAGTAGCCGCTTTTGGCACAACACTTGACCCTGTCCACGTGACCCGTCCCGGGGGGGAGGGGGGTTGAAACCTACCCGGGGTTGGTATTTTCTGTGTATTATGACGGATTTATTTCAAAAAAAGATTATTTTGCGGATTTGGCGAGAGAAACTTTACACAAACACGTTGTAGTATTGAACCAACAGAAACATGTTGACAGAAGTGCGGCTCAACGTTCCCCGGGGTGATGGTGGGACATTTAGTGTTTAACTCGACCAAACCCGGAAGTACGAAAAAAGGACACATTTAAATCTCTCATAGATCACAGGGTTCGATTTGAGAACTGAAATTATGCAGTAATGTAGGGCCCATGGAGGAGCCGCTTGTGGTACAAAAACTAACCCGGCCGACGTGACCCGTTCCGGGGGTAGGGTTGAAACCTACACAGGGATTGGTATTTTCTATATATTATGATCGTTCTTTAAAGAAAAGAAACATTATTTTGCAGATTTGGTGAGGGAAACTTTACACAAACAAGTGGTAGTATTGTCCCAACAGAAACATATTGACAGAAGTGCGGCTCAACGTTCCCCGAGGTGGGGGTGGGACATTTAGTGTTTAACTCGACCAAACCCGGAAGTACGAAAAAATGACACATTTACATCTCTCAAAGATCACAGGTTTCGATTTGAGAACTGAAATTATGCAGTAATGTAGGGCCCATGGAGGAGCCACTTGTGGTACAAAAACTAACCCGGCCGACGTGACCCGTTCCTTGGGTAGTGTTGAAACCTACTCAGTGATTGGTATTTTCTACATATTATGATCGTTTTTTGAACGAAAAAAAGATTATTTGGCCAATTTGGTGAGAGAAACTTTACACAAACACGTGGTAGTATTGTCGCAACACAAACATGTTGACAAAAGTGCTGCTCAACGTTCCCCGGGGTGGGGGTGGGACATTTAGTGTTTAACTCGACCAAACCCGGAAGTACGAAAAAAGGACACATTTAAATCTCTCAAAGATCATAGGGTTCGATTTGAGAACTGAAATTACGCAGGAATGTAGGGCCCATGGAGGAGCCACTTGTGGTACAAAAACTGACCCTGCCGACGTGACCCGTTCCTTGGGTAGGGTTGAAACCTACCCAGGGATTGGTATTTTCTATATATTATGATCGTTTTTTAAAGAAAAAAAAAGATTATTTTGCCGATTTGGTGAGGGGAACTTTACATAAACACGTGGCAGTATTGTGCCAACACAAACATGTTGACAGAAGTGCGGCTCAACGTTCCCCGAGGTGGGGGTGGGACATTTAGTGTTTAACTCGACCAAACCCGGAAGTACGAAAAAATGACACATTTAAATCTCTCAAAGATCACTGGGTTCGATTTGAGAGCTGAAATTACGCAGGAATGTGGGGCCCATGGAGGAGCCACTTGTGGTACAAAAACTGACCCTGCCGACGTGACCCGTTCCTTGGGTAGGGTTGAAACCTACCCAGGGATTGGTATTTTCTATATATTATGATCGTTTTTTAAAGAAAAAAAAAGATTATTTTGCCGATTTGGTGAGGGGAACTTTACATAAACACGTGGTAGTATTGTGCCAACACAAACATGTTGACAGAAGTGCGGCTCAACGTTCCCCGAGGTGGGGGTGGGACATTTAGTGTTTAACTCGACCAAACCCGGAAGTACGAAAAAATGACACATTTAAATCTCTCAAAGATCACTGGGTTCGATTTGAGAGCTGAAATTACGCAGGAATGTAGGGCCCATGGAGGAGCCACTTGTGGTACAAAAACTGACCCTGCCGACGTGGCCCGTTCCTTGGGTAGGGTTGAAACCTACCCAGGGATTGGTATTTTCTATATATTATGATCGTTTTTTAAAGAAAAAAAAATATTTTGCCGATTTGGTGAGGGGAACTTTACATAAACACGTGGTAGTATTGTCCCAACACAAACATGTTGACAGAAGTGCGGCTCAACGTTCCCCGAGGTGGGGGTGGGACATTTAGTGTTTAACTCGACCAAACCCGGAAGTACGAAAAAATGACACATTTAAATCTCTCAAAGATCACTGGGTACGATTTGAGAACTGAAATTACGCATGAATGTAGGGCCTGTAGAGGGGCCGCTGGTGGAACAAAAACTGACCATGCCAACGTGACCCGTTCCTTGGGTAGGGTTCAAACCTACCCAGGGATTGGTAAAATCTATACATTATGATCGTTTTTTAAAGAAAAAAAGATTATTTTGGCGATTTGGTGAGGGAAACTTTACACAAACACGTGGTAGTATTGTCCCAACACAAACATGTTGACAAGAGTGCGGCTCAACGTTCCCCGAGGTGGGGGTGGGACATTTAGTGTTTAACTCGACACAACCCGGAAGTAAGAAAAATGATACATTTAAATCTCTCAAAACTCACAGGGTTCGATTTGAGAACTGAAATTAGGCAAAGATGTAGGACCCGTAGAGGGGCCGCTTGTGGAACAACAATTGACGCGGCCCACGTGACCTGTCCCTTTGTTAGGGTTGATACTAATTTTTAGTAGTGGTAAACATTATCCTACAATGCAAAATATACAACTTTAACGTTTGCTTATTAACCCCCCTGCTCGGAAAGCGTGATTCTGAGCATGCAGTCAAACCCAACTTTGCAACATGGCTAACCGAGAATGAAAATTACAGATGCTTCTTTGTCGACGTGATGATTGTGCTAAACAGTAAGGGTACTTGGAATGCGACTTGATGATATAGAACAGTTTTTCAATTCAAAGCCAATAATAGAAATTACGAGCAAAATAGGGTTTCGTTGTACGTCATGTATTTTGAAAATTTGAGTTTGAGGGTAGAACAGATAGCCCTACCCCATACGCAATATAAACAAACTATTTGAAATGTGATACTAATTTTTAGTAGTGGTAAACATAATCCTACAATGCTATATATACAACTTTATCCACATACAACGTTTACGTATTAAACCCCCTGCTCGAAAATCGTGATTCTGAACATGCAGTCAAGCTTAACTTTGTAACATGTGCAACCGAGGATGAAAATTACAGATACTTCTTTGTCGATATGATGATGGTGCTAAATAGTAAGGGTACTTAGAATGTGACTTGATGATATAGAACAGTTTTTACAATTCAAAGGCAATAATAGAAATTACGAGCAAAATAAATTTTCGTTGTACGGCATGTATTTTGAAATTTTGTGTCGGAGGGTAGAACAGATAGCACTACCATACACGCAATAAAAACAAATTATTTGAAATGTGATGCTAATTTTTAGTAGTGGTAAACATAATCCTACAATGCTATATATACAACTTTATCCACATACAACGTTTACGTATTAAACCCCCTGCTCGAAAATCGTGATTCTGAACATGCAGTCAAGCTTAACTTTGTAACATGTGCAACCGAGGATGAAAATTACAGATACTTCTTTGTCGATATGATGATGGTGCTAAATAGTAAGGGTACTTAGAATGTGACTTGATGATATAGAACAGTTTTTACAATTCAAAGGCAATAATAGAAATTACAAGCAAAATAAAGTTTCGTTGTACGGCATGTATTTTGAAATTTTGTGTCGGAGGGTAGAACAGATAGCCCTACCATACACGCAATAAAAACAAATTATTTGAAATGTGATACTAATTTTTAGTAGTGGTAAACATTATCCTACAATGCTATATATACAACTTTATCCACATACAACGTTTACGTATTAAACCCCCTGCTCGAAAATCGTGATTCTGAACATGCAGTCAAGCTTAACTTTGTAACATGTGCAACCGAGGATGAAAATTACAGATACTTCTTTGTCGATATGATGATGGTGCTAAATAGTAAGGGTACTTAGAATGTGACTTGATGATATAGAACAGTTTTTACAATTCAAAGGCAATAATAGAAATTACGAGCAAAATAAAGTTTCGTTGTACGGCATGTATTTTGAAATTTTGTGTCGGAGGGTAGAACAGATAGCCCTACCATACACGCAATAAAAACAAAGTATTTGAAATGTCATATTGATTTTTAGAAATGGCAAACATTATCCTACAATGCAATATATTTAACTTTATCCACATATAACGGTTACGTATTAAATTCCCTGCTCGAAAATCGTGATTCTGAACATGCAGCCAAACCCAACTTTGCAACATGTGCAACCGAGTATGAAAATTACAGATACTTCTTTGTCGACATGATGATTGTGCTAAACAGTAAGGGTACTTAGAATGTGACTTGATGATATAGAACAGGTTTTTCAATTCAAAGACAATAATAGAAATTACGAGCAAAATAGGGTTTCGCAGTATGGCATTTTGAAATTCTGAGTTGAAGGGCAGAAGAGATAGCTCTGTAAGAAATGAAATAAACCAATTCACACTTTCGGATCTTTCCGGTGCAGGTGTTGTTTCGACTGCAATTGTTTGTGATAAATTATAAAAAAATGATAAGGGAAAACATCAAAATTCTAATATTCTTTCAACAGACACACTTTCAGATTTATAAAGCCATCATATGATCTTTTAAAAACTAGTTGACATGTTATTCAGTCCCTTCAATAGCCAATATATAAATATGTTTCTGGTAAAATGGAATTATGTTGATTTTTACCAGCTTCTTCCATCATTTCTTTACATCCTTATCCCAACTGAATTCAGCCGAAACGCAAAAACTTTTAGGCAAAAGTCAAAGTGTGATTTGGCTTATTTGCTGATAAGCCAAATCACGCTTTGGGTGTTTTGAATAAAATGCGCAAAAATTTTGAATTTCGACTGCGAGGGAACTGGTTATAAAAATGAAAGAAAATATAGACGAAATATTGCAAAAAAATAGCTAAAACTCGGAACTATTTGTTAAAACCTTTAATACATTTTCAAAATAGCATACGGATTGTTAAAAACCCCACTGATCTTTGATGCAAGAGAAATTTTACATTTAGGTGAAATCTCTCTATATCAATTTTTTTATTTTTACCCAATTATTTTTATTCGAAACGCAGATTTTTATTGGGAACGCCCAAAGTGTGATTTGGTTTATTCGTTGTCAATGGCCGATAATTGAGGCTTTACTGCTTTTCATGGCAATCTCTTGATACAGTACAGAAATCTAAAAGTCACAAGGCTAAGTATTTAATGACCCATATCTTGACGGCATAATCAATAGTTCTTTTGCATCCTACCAAAATCCGAGACATTTTAAAAAATCTCTGCACAAGAAGGTCATCGACGAGTGAGGCTATTTGTCGAGAAAGCTCTATATATAACCCGGGAAGAGGATTTTTCTTCATCCCAGAGAAAATCAATTTATCATCAAGATATGAAAATCCTGTTGAATGTTAAAACTAATCTGTTGAACTGTTAATATGTTAATAAAATCGTAACACTGCTAACAAAAGAGAAAATTCGCTGCTTGGAGCGGTGGCTACGCACTTGTATTGGTACTCGTATGACACAATTAAAACATGTTTACATTACGCTGTCGATACATTTAAAAAGTCAAATTTTGCATATGACTTTCTGTTGAATTGGAAAATAATAAAACGGTGCCTCAGAAAGATGCATCTAAGACATATTATTACATAAAAGCATTTCTTAAGCTTATTTTCAATTTGCAATATTTGACAAAACTTGTTTAAAATTAAGTACAAATGTTCAAAAGCGATAAAAATTGAACTTGAAAAATCCAATGATAACTGTGGATTACTGTGTAACTGTCAAACACATCCATTATTTACAACATAAAGGCAGAAGCGTCAAGTGAAGCTCGTGCCATGAATTGTATAGTTATCTTTCAATATATAAAAAGAAAGACGAGAAAGTTAAGACGGAGAAAGAAAAAAATAAGAAAAACTATCATCTTTGACCAAATAAACAGAATCTTAACAGGTTATTTGGTTTATTTTAAATTAAAAGACATATTTATACTTTTTCTAGCGTTTGGTGTCAAACGTATATACAAAATGTAAAACTATCGACGAAAATAGAAAATTTATCACTTATTATGATTAGTTATTTTTGAAGGTTAGTATGTAACTTTCAAAATATACCCGATTACTTGCCGAATAAAGACATAATCAACAAAATATAACATGCACCATAATATTATAATAAGGAGCTTTCAATATATGTAAAGAAAACCTAAAGAAAAATAAAGACTAATAAAAAATTAAGAGTTGAGTCTGAAACACTGTCACTGGTCTCGAAATCCCAGGTCAATGTTAGATTTTTGGTCAGGTTTGAGTCTTCATAATAAGACATTTTTTTAAAGAATGGAATCTGAAGAAAATCAAAGAGGTAATAAAGATATGCCTTTCAATACCTTTTTAATGAAAAGATCAAAGTTTAATTTGCACATTTAATAAAAATGTTGCATACTGACCATAATAATAAGTAAAAAAGTGGCTATAACTTTTTACTTAACAGATGTATGTTTCACTAAATACGGCATTATTTATATACTATTGTGCTTATTTAAAACCTGTAATTTATTTGACTAAATTTATTTTCTTTATAGGGTTACTCTAAATAATTATGATAATAACTGGTCAGTATGCAACCTTTGTCATATAATAATAATAATAATAATAATAAGCTGCTGAATTGAAAATAATGAAAGCTATCATAAAAATATACTTTTTTACGGGACATGTGCAGTTTTTTTCCGGATTTGGTGATGTATTCTTGTTGTCGACAGTGTCTCTTTGTTTACTGGTAAGAACTTAGACATGCTAAGATGTGACAAAGATTAAAATAAATGCGAGTAACGACTACACTATACACAGATGGTTTTGTTTTATTCCACAGATCCTAAACAGTACTCCAATAGTATTTCAACAGTATTTCAGATGTATTTAAACTGTACTTACTCGTTACTGCGTTGTACAAAGTATACCAACTGGATACCAAAGTCAATGTCCAAACTAAAAAATCAATGAAAGAGTGAATGTCTCAGTTCAGTCATGGACTATTACTTAGAATATTATCGACGACCTCTGAAATAATTTGAAGCTCGTTATTTAATTTTCTACCACTTGGAAACTTCATTTCAAATTGAGAACAAGTTTGTAGATATTCTGGAAATTTCCCTTTTGCTTCTGTCTGATCCGTTTGGATGGCTTCCAGAAAACTCTTCCTACATTATTTGACGCAAGAGAACGCATAGAGATTGACAAGATCTTGCTGAATCCACAATTGCCCACCTTGATCGTCAAGGTCAAGGTCAGAACTTAGGCCAAAGTTATTTTCTTTTAAAAATGGGTTCAAGAAAATTCATCCTAGACTATTAGTTGGATTAGTTTAATACACCTATGTATTTGACACAACTACCGACGGTAGAAGGGTATCGGTAAAACCATATTTTTGTCACCTTGACCTCAAAGGTCAAGTCAAACTCACATTAAAATATTTTTCAAAAATGTCTTTTTATCGTGACAAATGGCTAGAAAATCTCAGTTTATATACAGGGTAAGTGTATTCTCGCAAAGTGAATGGTGAAGGACAATTTCAAAGGTCACGTGACGTCGTATAACAACATGAAGAATTATTTCGAAAAGGGTTTGAAATTTTCTCCCATAAGGATTGCCTCGATCAATGTTCATCTTAAAAATAGGAAGTTGACCATTATCTTGAAAACTGAGATTTAGCGATTTTAATCTAATTTCCGACCTTTTGGGACAAAACAATATATACAAGACGTCTCAGTCATCTTAAAGTTCTAGGTTAGGATCAAGGTCATTATGAACTCATTTCCGACCTTTTTGGATACAAAACAGGCACCTCAGTCAAAGTCAAGGTCGAAATATGGAAGTTCAATGTTATCTCGAAAACGGTTAGCGACAGAGTTTTTGAACTCATTATGGACCAGAAGTTACATAAGAGATACCTCATTGACCCTGACATTATTCTTATTAAAGGTCGAACTCGAACGTTGGCTATTGTTTCGTAATCCGTTAGAGATACAACGGTTTCGCACCCATTTCCGATCATTCAATCGTAAACAAGGCTGCGCAAACGAGGCTGGGTCAAAGTGAAAGACGAAAATCGGAAGTTCCCTTTCGACCTCAGTTGCGTTTAATAAGAGATACCACGGTAAATTAGACCTGCTTGCTCAAGTTTTTGTCCTGTATAATATTTTACTAAAATGCACATTTCCAACGAAGAAATTGGAGTTTCAAAACAGGACACTTCGTTTTTTATCATTCGCTAACGTGTTTAGAAGAAACATTCGA
The DNA here is from genome assembly GCA_949752745.1 of Protula sp. h YS-2021. Classification (NCBI taxonomy): domain Eukaryota; kingdom Metazoa; phylum Annelida; class Polychaeta; order Sabellida; family Serpulidae; genus Protula; species Protula sp. h YS-2021. The sequence continues at coordinate 13,680,771 of OX457025.1, read as the reverse complement.
ACCTAGAGAAGAAGGGACGAATAAGAAAAAAAACTCACCGATAACGGAACCCAAAAATCTCTTCTCTATCGTTTGTGCTCCTGATAAAAGCAAATGGTAAAAGAACACAAAATCAATGCTACCGTGTAACACGCAAACTTCATAATTTTTGGTCTTCTATTTAATCAATAGTTTTAGTCCTTTATAATTAAAAGAGAAAATGTGTATGCTATGGAATATAAATCATGTAAAATGGAATGTAAAATAATGAAATGGAATGCAAAATATGTGAAATGGAATCAAATGTGGAGTTTGAAATGAACTTTAAAAATACCTGGACTACATAACACAATATATATTAAAATGTGCTTGACCATAGAAAAAACCTATATATATGTATCAAATGAACTTGACAGATATAACAGAATATGATTGAGAATAAGTGACAGAATGAGATCTTTCTTTGTCTGGGAATTTGGTTAAACTTGCTACACATTCCTTTCTTTAATGACAGGGCAAATCTGCCACCCTTTTTATACAGTGTAGTATAAATCTTATTTACTATAAAATTAAGTGGAGTCTCAAACATGAATACCACAGATGAGAATAATTGCGTAATATAATCCTTTTTAATGCTGATTGTCTGCTCCAGGAGTTTCTCAAAAGTAAAAAAAGTATTTCATGCAGGTAATGGTGCAGCGGTGCACTCTGGTCAGTTAGTCATTTATTTTTGTTTTTCTTTTTGTTTTTGTTTTTTTAATTGTAGAATTGTGAGAAAAGCTTAGGGTGTAGGGTTGTAGAATGGTTGCTGAATTTATGGAGAAAAAATCCTTAGAAAAGAAGAGAAAAAAAACACTGGTGTTGCCGTTATGAAATATGTCAAGCTTTAACACCCTTGAAACAGTGAAACAGCAATAAGCTTGCATTCTTAAGCTCTTGCGTTTTGTTTCACATTTTTAGACATGGTAATTAACCAGAGTTATCTTAACTTTAATTTAGGCCTTTTTTCTAATGCGTCACATCAATATCAATTCGTAATGCATCTTTCTGCTGTCTGTATTGAAACACAGCCAAAGACGACAAAGGCGAGAGAGCACATTTTAAAAACAGTGTCATTCTGTCAGTTCTCATTTGAAATCCCATTTATTGCGTGAACCAAGTGACAAACACACGATTGTATCTGTGGAGTAAGAACGATTGGACATAGGTAGCTTAGTTGTTGAAATTAGATGTGAATTACAAGTTAGATTAAAAAGTCGATGGTAAATTTAATTATAAGTTTTTTTTTCGCTCAACATGCCTAAAAAAATTTGATCAAATATCGTTCTTTGACAATGGACAGTGAAATAAGAAGATTGATTCAAAGCGATTCAAAATTCTGGATTTCTTGTTTATTATACGATCAATGGTACCGGGGGTTTCCGAAAAAAAGCACAGGGCTTCTATTTGGTAACTGGCCAATTTCAGGCGCTCATTTAGAAACCAAATAGAAGCCGCCGCGCTTCTACTAGGAAACAGTTTCCTAATTAGATGGGGGGGTTGTGTTAAGTTTTTATTGAAAAAAATACACCAACTAAAAAAGACTGGTAAAGTGTTCTGTGTAAAACATTAAAAAGACTTGCAGGGAAGGAGGGGGAGGGGCTGTATGCATTTTTGTAACATGCCGCCATTTTAACTTTGTGAAAAGTGAAAAATTGGCATAACTTCCGTTATACTTGGTCGATTTACATGAAAATTTCACTATTTGATTCAGTTTTATATCTAGTTTTAATATTAAGTGGTTATAGGCTATTTGCGCAGCTGGCTGTATGCATTTTGTAACATGCCGCCATTTTAACTTTGTAAAAAGTGAAAATTTGGGATAACTTTCGCTATACTTGGTCGATTTACATGAAAATTTCACTGTTTGATTCAGTTTTATGTAACGTTTTAACATTAAGTGGTTATAGGCTATTTACATCGATGGCTGTATGCATAATGTAACATGCCGCCATTTTAACTTTGTAAAAAGTGAAAAAATGAGATAACTTTCGCTATAGTTGGTCAATTTGCATGAAACTTTCACTGTTTGGTTCAGTTTTATATCTAGTTTTTGTTATAATGTAGTCATGGGCTATTTGCGCAGCTGGCTGTATGCATAATTTGACATTTGCCATTTTAACTTTTTAAAAAGTGGGAAAAGTGTGATAACTTTCGTTATGGTTGACCGATTTGAATGAAAATTTCACCGTTGGATTCAGTTTGATGGCTTCGTTTACAGTAGTTTCAAAAGGTAGGTTGTTGGAATGGCGCGCGCCCACCATTTAAACATGTGTTTGAATTATTTTTTACGTCAAACTATTGTTCAACAAGATGTTTAGCAATTGTATAACAATTGTTCAACAAGCTGTTGTTGAACATGTTCAACATGTTGTTGAACATGTTCAACAACATGTTCAACATGTTCAACAAGTTGAACATGTTCAACATGTTGTTGCACAAGTTGAACATGTTCAACATGTTCAACATGTTGAACATGTTCAACTTGTTCAACAACATGCTGTTTAACAAATTGTTCAACAAGTTGTAGTTCAAGCAAAGAAAAAACAAAACATATGTTGAACAGGTTTATTAATACATTTAAATACACTTAAATACACTTAAATATATACAGCTTAAATCTATAACAATATTATAACATATATTGATTTACAAAGTCTTTATTATAATGTTTAGTCAAATAAGTTTATTTTTCTTCATCTGCTTCACTCTGTTCACTGGCATCCATATCACTGTCTTCGTCACTGCTTTCATCTTCCTCCTCCTCATCTAGAAGCTCTTCAAAGAATGCATCGTTTCTTCTTATAGCCGCCTTTAGTGCCTTTGAATAGTCGTAATGTTTTTCATCAACAAAGTAATTGAAGTCTTCTAAAATGGTTTCATAATGTTCGTTTTGTTGTAGACGTTGGGCATATTTGAATAGTCTCATAAACAGTTGTTTAAGTCGACGCTTATAAATGGGTCGAAAGTCATCACTTGCTATTTCACGCGCATCTTCAAGCCCTTGTTTTTCATATTCTGAAACCTTTTCTTGAAATTTCTTATCATATTCATCGTAGACTTCTTGAACCATATCATACCAAACAGAGTCTGTTTCTGACTCACTTTCAGAGTCTGTTTCTGACTCACTTTCAGAGCTGCCGTCATCATCACCCTCAACACAATGTTCCATATGTTTGAACAAAGCTTCTTGACTGTTGTACAACGCACCACATTCTGTACAAGCATGTGCATTCTTTTCAGTCATGTTGACGCTTTGACTTTCCATAGAAGACTCATCTAAAGTTTCAGTGATAGGTGGTTTTACAGGGTTTTCCATATCTATCTCCAATTCTTCTTCTTCTGAAGTGTGAGCATTCTTTAAGTGTCTTTTAAGACTTTGTGGCCAATTGTAAGATTTCAAACAAATGTTGCATTTATACATCTTTTCGGTTCAACATACACTTTTCAAATGATAAAAAAGCCTTTAAACATAGCCTTATATACAACTTGTTGAACAACATGTTGAACAACATGTTCAACTTGTTGAACAACATGTTGAAGAACATGTTGAACAACATGTTCAACATGTTCAACATGTTGTTGAACATGTTGTCTTCGCCTAGGGTTAGGTTTATGCGGCTTAGGGGAGTCTAACGTCATGACGTCTTTATGACGTCATCATGACGTCTTTATGACGTCATTATGACGTCATTATGCTGAGTCAGCAATTTTAACAAGTTTGACATTTTTGAGCAAGTTACACACCATATTTTGATTACATCAAAGTAACATAAAAGGAAGAGTGAGACATGCATTTCATGCATATCAAACAGAAACAAATTCTGCTGAGTCAGTCTTTTTTGGTAAAGGGCGCACCTGTTCGAATGACGTTATTATGACGTCATAATGATGACGCCATCATGACGTCTTTATGACGTCATCATAACGTCATGATGGCGTCATCATCATGACGTCATAATAACGTGAAATAGCAAGTGATGACTTTCGACCAATTTATAAGCGTCGACTTAAACAACTGTTTATGAGACTATTCAAATATGCCCAACGTCTACAACAAAACGAACATTATGAAACCATTTTAGAAGACTTCAATTACTTTGTTGATGAAAAACATTACGACTATTCAAAGGCACTAAAGGCGGCTATAAGAAGAAACGATGCATTCTTTGAAGAGCTTCTAGATGAGGAGGAGGAAGATGAAAGCAGTGACGAAGACAGTGATATGGATGCCAGTGAACGGAGTGAAGCAGATGAAGAAAAATAGACTTATTTGACTAAACATTATAATAAAGACTTTGTAAATCAATATATGTTATAATATTGTTATAGATTTAAGCTGTATATATTTAAGTGTATTTAAGTGTATCTAAATGTATTAATAAACCTATTCAACAAATGTCTTGTTTTTTCTTTGCTTGAACTACAACTTGTTGAACAATTTGTTAAACAGCATGTTGTTGAACAAGTTGAACATGTTCAACTTGTGCAACAACATGTTGAACATGTTCAACTTGTGCAACAACATGTTGAACATGTTCAACTTGTTGAACATGTTGAACATGTTGAACATGTTGAACATGTTGAACATGTTGTTGAACATGTTCAACAACATTTTGAACATGTTCAACAACAGCTTGTTGAACAATTGTTATACAATTGCTAAACAACTTGTTGAAGAATAGTTTGACGTAAAAAATAATTCAAACACATGTTTGAATGGTGGGCGCGCGCCATTCCAACAACCTACCTATGCAAACTACTGTAAACGAAGACATCAAACTGAATCCAACGGTGAAATTTTCATTCAAATCGGTCAACCATAACGAAAGTTATCACACTTTTCCCACTTTTTAAAAAGTTAAAATGGCAAATGTCAAATTATGCATACAGCCAGCTGCGCAAATAGCCCATGACTACATTATAACAAAAACTAGATATAAAACTGAACCAAACAGTGAAAGTTTCATGCAAATTGACCAACTATAGCGAAAGTTATCTCATTTTTTCACTTTTTACAAAGTTAAAATGGCGGCATGTTACATTATGCATACAGCCATCGATGTAAATAGCCTATAACCACTTAATGTTAAAACGTTACATAAAACTGAATCAAACAGTGAAATTTTCATGTAAATCGACCAAGCATAGCGAAAGTTATCCCAAATTTTCACTTTTTACAAAGTTAAAATGGCGGCATGTTACAAAATGCATACAGCCAGCTGCGCAAATAGCCTATAACCACTTAATGTTAAAACTAGATATAAAACTGAATCAAATAGTGAAATTTTCATGTAAATCGACCAAGTATAACGGAAGTTATGCCAATTTTTCACTTTTTACAAAGTTAAAATGGCGGCATGTTACAAAAATGCATACAGCCCCCAGTGTAAATAGCCTGTGACCACTTAATGTTAAAAAGTTACATAAAACTGAATCAAATAGTGAAATTTTCATGTAAATCGACCAAGTATAACGGAAGTTATGCCAATTTTTCACTTTTTACAAAGTTAAAATGGCGGCATGTTACAAAAATGCATACAGCCACCAGTGTAAATAGCCTGTGACCACTTAATGTTAAAAAGTTACATAAAACTCAATCAAATAGTGAAATTTTCATGTAAATCGACCAAGTATAGCGAAAGTTATCTCATTTCTTCACTTTTTACAAAGTTAAAATGGCGGCATGTCACATTATGCATACAGCCATCGGTATAAATAGCCTATAACCACTTAATGTTAAAACGTTACATAAAACTGAATCAAACAATGAAATTTTCATGTAAATCGACCAAGTATAACGGAAGTTATCTCAATTTTTCACTTTTTACAAAATTAAAATGGCGGCATGTTACAATATTGCTTACAGCCACCGGTGTATATAGCCTGTGACCACTTTATAACAAAACTAGATATAAAACTGAATCAAACAGTGAAATTTTCATGTAAATCGACCAAGTACAACGAAAGTTATCCCAAATTTTTCACTTTTTACACAGTTAAAATAGCGGCATGTTTACTTCGTTGCCATGACCACGCCTATGACGTCACTTCCGGTCCAGACAGTATGACGTCACTTCCAGACATGACGTCACTTCCAGACTGTATGACGTCACAAAGTGCGGTAGAACTCTTCTTTTCATACTACTCAGGGTGTTTCGGAACTCTCTTTTTTAACTACTATCATTTTCTTAACTACTTGTCAGTGGGCCAGAACTCTCGTTTCTACCCTACTTTCAGGTTTTTATTTTAACTCCAAATAGAAGGCCCGGGACTTCTATTGGGACACAGTTTCCTAATAAGAGCCCGGGGGCTTTTACATGGGGGAGCTTCTTTTCGGAATCTCCCGGTAACCTGGATAATTTAATTATACTGTACTGGTTTCGCTCTAGAGCTGGCCGTGCTTTTTGTATCAAAACATTTCCTTTCAACGATGTGGATTTTCATGTTGTACTAGTTCAGTTAAAGTCATATATTCAAGGTAACAGGTAATTTTGTTAAAAAAAGTAATAATAAAAAAATTGCAAGCCAAACTGTCAGTTCGAGTTTTACTACTGTGACTAAGAGATATTCCGACATTTTGACAAAGCACACGTTTTACCAGTCTTGAATGTGAACGTTACTGGTCACTTGTAATAAAAGCAATAACGTACCCGTATATTCTTGTAGCTGTCGTCTTGTTGCTCCTGAGGGTCTCTCATCTGTACATTTTCAATAATATTTTACACGTAAAATGAAGCGTACAAAAATTAATGAAAATTCTGTCTCGTTTGCTTTTGATACCTTTTATACCTTTGTGTATAAAACCAGATTTTTTTGCTCATAATCTGTTGATTAAGAATGTCTTGCAAACTTAGTCCAAGCGCAGACAAATAATAAAACAGCTCACCCAAATCGCTAATTTCTTCTACTTCCTGCCGCAGAAGCTCCATCTCTTCTTCCTCTTGCCTTAATTCTGTGTATTAGTTTAAAACAAAACAACTTTTGATTGCTTGACAAGACTATATTATAAAACGCATGCTTTAATGTGCTTTGCAGTATTGCGCATTTGTTCTAGATAAACTTAACGTCATGTTCTGATGTACTGTGCATAAACTTATCCAAGCAAATTTGCGCGGATTTAAGCCAGATGCAAGCACATGTTACCCACCCAGAAAATACACCTCCAGTCAACTGCCACACAGTTGGTGAGCTGGTTCCCAGATAACACGCTCCCGGGAGCTGGTTCCCTGATAATCCACCACATCTTCCCAGATAATACGCCCCAGTGAGCTGGTACCAATAATAATGAACTGGTTCCCAGATAACACGCTCTTGGGAGCTGGTTCCCTGATAATCCACCACATCTTCCAAGATAATACGCCCCAGTAAGCTGGTACCAATAATAATGAACTGGTGCCCAGAAAATACTTTCCAGCGAGCATGTGCCCAAAATATACGCCCGGGTCAGCTGGTTCCTAGAAAATACTCCCGGGTCGGCTGGTCCCCACTTTACGCTGAAGTTACATTTGTCCCGGTCTATTGATCGCAGATAATACGGCGCTTTTGAGCCTGCCTTAAAGGATTCGTCCCTGTCCCCTGGTCCCAAAATAAGACCCTTCTGGTCATTTTTGCCCCCAGGTAATACGTGCCCAACAAATCTGTGACATCACCTTGTGAAAATAGCATTAACACATACACAAGCGCCGACCTCCACCGCAGTCTTTTACTAGTAGTACTATAGGCCCTAATCAGTATCTAGCTTAAAATGCTTATATTTATCTGAGTTCGATGGAGCTCAAGCTGGTGGCATATATTCTGGTCTAATGAGCTCCGTGGAGCTCCACACAGCAACATACCGTCATCGCTCACGTCTTCCTCATCCAAGTCCTGCAGATCCTGCTCAGTGAGTTCCAGAGTGAAATCCTCCGGCAGTTCTGGTCCATTGAAGTCAAAGGGGTCAAACTGGAGTTCATGTAGCTCTAAAAGGATTTAAAATGTCCGCATTTTTTAAATGTTGATTTTTTGTTAGTACTGAGCAACACATGCTAAGGTCAACGTATATATATATAACAAGCTGTTAAGCTCATAAATAAATTGTTATGTCTGCTTAAAATTATATTTAATTTTTGGCATTGAGCAAATTATTTCCCTTCACCAGTTCAAGTTTGATATACTGGAGGAAAAGTAACAATGGGTGAAAAAAAAGCAAGCTCATGGGGCCAATTTAAGGTAGAGGATGGGTTTGGCCTAGGCCCACAACATGTAAATACCTTTAACCGAATTGCTTTTCTCTTCTAGTTTTGACTCCAAGTACAACTTGAGCTCGTCCAATGCTTTCTCTGAAAAAAGTTCATTGTGAAATTCAATATTTTTAGCACCACAAGTAAGAGTATGTACATAGCTCTGGTGTACTAGAAAGGAATAAGAATGCTATGTAAAATGAAATAACACACGTTGAAGAGGAAGAACACGTACATAGTAGAGATAATACAAGAGGAAGAATTATTACTTATGAAGACTTTCTAGAATAAAAATCTTGACAAAAGTATTATATTATCGCCGACTGAAACAAAACCATAACAGGTTATGGTAGAATTCAGAAAAAGGTCACCGCTAGGATATTTTATTGATTTATAAGTTTTAAGCGATATATCACTTACCTAGCTCATCTGTGTTTGGTCCTAAAAAGGAAAATAAAATAAAACAGACATGAACTGTAATTAAAAGCGATTTGCATGCAAACTGTTTTCCAAGAAAGAAAGAAAGAAAGAAAGAAAGAAAGAAAGAAAGAAAGAAAAAAAAACGAAAGTTTTTTTTTTTTTTTTTACATTTGAGCTGCACAAGTGGGGTATCGTTAAGGAACATGTACAAAGTATTTAGAATTTGGCTCTTCTTCCTCCCTACATGAACTCAAAGTCACCCAATTTCTGATAAAAAATAATCGCACAATTTTCGTGGCCAGCAATATTTAAACAAAAATCTTTCTCGCGCATGATTCAAAATTCACATTAACGGAGATTAAACTTGTTTGTCTTTAAGAAACTCTGTCTCGACCAAAAAAAGTGCCTTGTCTTGACGCCTATGTTTTCATTGGCTTGGACAGAGAGCCCAATACAAAGTTCTTTTCAATTCCTAATCCCAGGAGCTGAACTTAGGCACCATTGGTTCATTTTTTTTTCATTACAACGATGGGATATTTGCTCATTGAACAAGCAAAATTTTAGATTCATTTTATTTAGTCCTCTACTGCAAGTACATGGCATGACGTAAAACTGTACTTACGAGCATGCGCACTGCAGACCAGCGCCGCACACAGCACCAGGCCAACGAAGCTCTTCATCCCCGACTGAAAACAAGCAAAGATGATCAACAACAACATCTACCATGAGTCATTCATCAAATCATTTTGGTAATTTTTGAGAGAAAAGTACTTAGCAAAAATCCAGATTGGCTTATCTCCACTTTTTTCTCTTCATATTTTATTGTGCTCAATCACAACACAACCAAATTGCATTCACAGAAGTTTGAATACTCTTGGTTACGAAGCTCTATCTAATTTTTTAAAATTTTGTTTTCATTTTCAGTGCGAAGTTATTACTAACTTCGTGCTAATTCTTCGATAAATTTTATTTCTTTTTTATTGAAAAATTAGTATAGAATTAGTAAAAAGTGTTCAATTTTTTTTTTAAATGTAAAAATTAGAAATTGTAGCTATGTTTTCATTTATGTGTGGAATTCCAATTAGCTTGGCTACTTTAACAAGGATTTTAAAAAAACTGAATTTACGAAGGATACGTGAACGTGACAATGAATACATTTTACAAGCATTGCTTGAAATTAAAGAAGAAATAATGACAAGTGGCGAAAATTTGGGTTATAGAGCAATTGCATTTTAACGTTTTCCAAATAAATGCAAAGTTTTACGACGCAAATAATAAATATTTCAAAAAATAAAGTTTGCAAACTTTGCACGGGAGCAGCCATATTGAACAAGTTGAGTCACATGACAGAGGTAAAACTTGACCTTGACCTTGACATTACATTTCGACTGTGTTACGGGCAAAGAAAAGAAAAGAAACACAAAAACCCATTTTAATGGGGAATAAAAATGCGCATTTGGTGGGCGTCTTTTTATTAAATTGAATAATCCGCGTTTGAGGTAACATTTACAAGGTCAGGCGCCTTTAGCTAAAAAGAAGATAGTTTTCGACCTTGTATTTTTCGTTTACGGGACGTTTTATAAAGTTACGCCCACAGGTGGCATCCATTTGTTGTACAAAGGCACGCCCCATCCCCCCCCCCCTCCCCCCGGGCGAGAAATCTTTGCCTAGTTGAAGCGAAAAGTCTAAAATCGGGTGGCAAGTGAAAAGAAACCGGCATGGTAAAGATCTCGTGTTGAAAAGAATAAGAAGGAATTGTGCCACCTGCCCCTCCCCCCCCCCCCTCGAGCATATACTACGCTGTGTGGAATTCTACACAGAACTGCTTGATTTTTTTTTTATTTCTCAAGGTACACCCGGAATACAGTGAACAGGATCTTGTGTGAAGATATGTATAGTCTTTGGTAAAATGCTGGTGTCTGTTCAAAGAGTTGCCCATATAATTTTACAGTTTATGTGTATAAATAAAATATGGAATGCGCTCCTACCTTACGTCATAATAACGGGAAACCATGAAAAAAAAACGTCTTTTTGTCACCCTTGTACCTGAGTCCACAACTACAGCAAACTCGCCAGCGAGACGCAAAATACCATGCATTGTCAAATAACTCTAGCATCATCCCAGAAAGCACAGAAAATTTTCCGATGTGGGATACGTATGGGTTTTAATTGGGATTTGCATGGGAAGGTGGGAAAGGGGAAAACCCATATTAATCCCGTGGAGAAAGGAGCCATTTCTGGGTGGGAAATGCCTGGGTTTTCCCACCCTGGGAAACCCCCTGTAAAATGCACATGAAATATGTATGGGAATGCCCATGTAAATCCCATGTAAGGCCCAGTATGGGAATTATCTGGGAAAAATGCCTGTATCCCAGCCATATTACATGTGGGCATTCCCATGTTGGATTTTGCTGGTGGGAAACACATGGGTTTTACTTGGGAAAAGGATAGGTTATACACGTTTTTCGCAGTAAATCCCATGCATGGGATTCACGTGGGAAGGGCCAAAAATAACCCTGGGTTTTACATGGGCTTTACTTGGGTGTGCTTACCGGGATGGATGGGGGGGGGAGAGGGGGTGTTGTCTGGATACCCTAAATACTAAATGTGTTGTTTTGTTGAAAGGTCATTAATTGCCACTGCTATGAGTACTGGATGACATACTGCAGGTGTACTCCGAAGAGCCTTTTCTTTGATGACGCGTTTAACGGTGGACCACTTTGGTACAGTCGATTATGGAAAAGGGGAGGGTTTCATGAGCTTTCCAGAGCAATTAACTTCACTTCCTTGTAATTCTAACGTTTTATTTCGTAAAACGTGCTTTTACGAGTAAAAGCGCAATTCGCGTTCTCCACTTTTAGATGGGTTTCCCTTCAGGATTTATCCTTTCACGCAAATAAATAGAAACTTTTTGTGTCTGCAGAATAGCCTATCCCGCCATCCACCCATCAACCAATCAAAATGAGGGAATCCTCTGGTATTTCGTCATGAATGACAATGGGCATTCCCTTTAAGCCCCACTCGGTGGTTGAAAAACGCACCCAGGCTTGTTGAGGGTGGATGGGAGGGAGAGTAGGCTAAAAGTGGAGAACGCGAATTGCGCTTTTACTCGTAAAAGCACGTTTTACGAAATAAAACGTTAGTTTTAATTCGCAAAAGCTTAGAATTCGCTTATCTCCACTTTTAGATGGGACTTAAGTCCGGAGCAGGGGAGCCTGCCATTCTGTACTGCTTCACAAAAAGGTTGCGAATTGTGCTAGATACGTAAAAACTCATCGGAAGAAGTAAAGATGAACCGTAGTTGAAGACTGAATAAAAATGCTAACTACGTTCCACTTCTTTTAATGTTTTCCAAAGGTTTGGGATGGGGGGGAACACTCCCCAGTCCCATAACAATTATCATGGGATATGGCTCCATGGGAACAGAATATAGAGATCTGACACATGTAAGTCAAGTACATCACATACATAAGAGTGGTTACTGCCTTCCCCCTCCTTCCGCCCACTGGATGGGTCCCAACCACACACTCTCAACATCGAGGTTACCAGTAATAACTTCAAACCGTCGATACTTTGACAATAGGATCGTAAATCTCGGAGATTTACGTAAATAAACTTAATACTGCTAGGGAGTGCGCCTGCAGTATTTACAATTAAATAACATGCTGAACTGACATTAGATTAAAGCAAGTGATAAGGTCCAAATGACCGAAGCAAAGAACACAATATAAATTGAAGGTTTTTCCCGCAAAACCTACAAAATACGACTAGATATTCTTTTAGATTCTAATACTGAGAGAATTTAAACTTAAAAAGTGAAAAACATTCACTGTTATATGGATTCCCGAGTCTTGGGCCAATTACGGGCCCATGGGAACAATGGGCATGGTCATCATGGACCGATCCCCTAGTTACCGGAGATGACACGGGACTACGGGAACCGTAAGTACCGTGTACGCCCCCCCCCCCTCTTTTCTGACCTTAGGGTCCGAAAAGAGGAAGATGGCAGGTAGCTGGGTGTTAGGACCACGATGACCCTGCCCGCACAAGATAAAATTACCTTTACCCTGGAAACAATCTAGAGCTTAAAACTAACGTCCATGCAAGTGAAAATATCAGTTCCGTGGTGAATTAAAAACACTTGCTTAACTGTACTCGAGGTACGATAACAAAGTCTGAGAGCATCACTGTTTCTTGCCCTTGAAGCCATTGTTGTGTCCCTTGGGGAATCCCCCTTTCTGTTTGCCCTTGCCTTTCAGCTTTGGAGCGGGTTGCCTGAAACCAGAGTAGAAGGGTTCGTAATGATGGTTTCCGCAGCAATGAAGGGGCCTAAAGAGTAAAGACCCGACAACTCGTTTTGCGAAAAGTCTTTCAGGTAATACTTAACGAATGAGTTGGGAGAGGACCAACAACCTGTTCTAAGTATATCTACCAAAGACACATTACGAAGAGCTCTGAGGGAATTTGCTATCTGGCGGACATGATGGGCTTTAACTTTGCATTCGTCTTGTAGGCCCGTATCGGACTGTGCCCGTTCATAAGCTGCCAAAATGACCTTTTTAATGTAGTTAGAGATGGTCTGTTTAGAAAGGTCTTTGTTAAATTTCGGCATGAAAGAGATAATGAGGGCTTTTTGATTTTCTGAGCGATAGGTTTCTGAAATCGAAAGGTATTGACGTAGTGCATTGACCGGGCACAAAGAAACGCGATCCTCAGATAGTTGTTCCCCCTGAAGGGCCGGGAGCGCAATATGGTCAAAGGTGCCCCGTCCCTGAGAAATGATATGCGTCTTACCCATGAAACCGACTCTGGGGGTAAGGAACACTCTATTCCACTCCCCGTTTTCCTTTATTATCTCCCTGTCTAACGCATGGATTTCGCCTCTCCTCTTACCGGACGCTAAGGCTAACAGGAAAGTGAATCTTACCGTGGCATCTTTTGCGGAAATGTTTTGTTCCGCGAACTTCTCTGGGCACTGTAAATAACGTAATACCAGAGACAAATCCCATTGGGCCACATTGGACTGTAGGGGAGGGGAATTCACCTTGAAATGTCTAATTAACTGTGACAAGGCCGTATCCTCGCCCGGGTCATAGCCAGTAGATGCTTTAAGTCTAGAACCGATAGCGGCTCGATAACCTTCTATCGAACCCACCTTCAGTTGACCTTGTGTGAAAAGATGGTCCAAAAAATCCGCTACCACTGCTGGTGTCGCCTGGAAGGGATCTAGCTTAGAGGTAGCGCACCAAGAGGAAAACTTGTTCCACTGTGACCTATAAACTTTCGCTGTGGATTGCTTATGATTGTTTACCATCTTTTCCACTACCCGCTTGGAAAAACCTTTTTTCTCTAGGAAGGATTGGTTAGGCACCACAGGTGTAGGTTCAATAGTTGTGGGGATGGGTGGAAGTGCCGCCAATGGGGTTGGGATAATAGTTCCCTGTGACAAGGTATCGGGACGGACTTGATCACCTTGCACCGTAGAAGAAGGGTGAACCACGGAGCCTCTGGGGACAACGGGGCTATTAGTAACAGAGCTGGAGGTCTGAGTTCTATTATCCTTTGCAAGACTTGTAGCAGAATGGCCTGGGGAGGGAAGGCATAGAGTACTTCCTGCAACGGCCATTGGCACTTTAATGCATCTACTGCCCAGGCTGCTTGATCCGGGCATGGGGATACGAACCTGGGTAGCTGGGTTGTCAACGCATTGGCGAATAGATCTAACGTCGGGGGGCCCCATGGTGATTCCCGTGTCACCCAACGGAAGGATGACTGGGCTAGGCACCACTCTGTGTGGATGACTTGGCCCGCCCTGGACGCCAGATCGGCCAGTACGTTCAGCTTCCCTGATAGATGACGTGCTACAATGGATATTTTGTGTTCCCGTGCCAGAAGAAGGATGTGAGAAGTCAGGGTCGATAGTTGAGAGGATTTGGTTCCACCTTGTTTGTTCAGATACGCCACTGCTGTAGAGTTGTCTAGAAGAACTCTGACACTCTTGCCCTCGAGATGGTTCGATAGCTTGTTCAGAGCTATCCATACCACTCGGAGTTCCAGCCAGTTGATATGGTATCTGCAAAACGTTGCTGGCCATTTTCCTCGCCACATATGACCCTGACAGTGAATTCCCCACCCTTCCCTGGAAGCGTCCGTTTGGAGCTCTATATCCATGGGAGGGGCCTGAAAGGGGACTCCTTCGTTCATGGTACCCGGGTCGCACCACCAATGGAGAAGGGAGAGTGCGGAAGGGGACACTGTCATAGTGGCTTTGGGGGACCGTCCCTTCGTTAGAGCTTGTCTTACCTGTGCCTGGAATCGTCTGTAATGTAAGCGGCCTAACGGAACCGTCTTCTCGGTCGCTACTAATAGACCTAGCAGTGACTCCATAGCCTGTACTCTTACCTTTCGGCTGGCAGAAATGTTCCGGATAGACCGAGAAATTCTCTGCTGCCTGTCTGTTGTGGGGAATGCTCGGGCTGCTGACAAGTCCCATCGTTCCCCCAAGAAGATGACGTCTTGTTTTGGGGTCAATTCTGATTTGGCCAGATTTACCATAAGACCTACCTGTATCGCCTTTTTGACCAGGTGGGTTGTCTGGTGATGGGCTATGTCCCGTTGAGTATGTGCTAGGAACCAATCGTCTAAGTATTGGAACACTAGCATTCCCTGGAGACGTTCCCATGCTTTTAGGACCCGCATGATCTTTGAAAACACGTACGGGGCCGAGGAGAGGCCGAAAGGAAGTGCCAGAAACCAGAAACGCTTTCGATTTACTTGGAAACATAGGTACTTCTTGGCCGAGTGGTGTAGGGGAACATGTAGGTAGGCGTCGGACAGATCTATCGATGTGCCCCACATCCCTTCCCGTAACATTGCTTTTATAACCTGTGCCGTGTCCATCTGGAAGGAGGTTATTTGCAGGGACTGGTTGAGGGAAGATAGATCTATCACTAGCCGCCATCCCCCTGACTTCTTGGGTACCAGAAAAACTCGACTGAAGAAGCCTACCTGGTTTTCTGGCATTTCCTCTATAGCCTGTTTTGCTTGTAAGTCTTTTAGCATTTCTTTTAGGGCTAAGTCTTTTTCTGATCCCTGCTGATAAGCGGTGGCCAGGTTGCCGGGAGCTTGGAGTGTGAGGGGAATAGTTGGCTTGAGTCCCCTCGGGCCCTTCTTGAAGGGGAGAGGATAGCCGTTCTTGAGCCACCGGACTATTCTCCGGGAAGCCCCTAACTCTGCCCAAGCATGCCAGAACTTGCCTAGCCTTCCGCCTACGGGCAAGGATGTGTTGTAAGACAGTAGTTCTTTTAGATCGTTTAAGCCAGAAAAAGTATCGCCAAGAGACGAGTCCCTCGTCTCTGAGCGGTACTTTGGTTGGCTGCTACCTGTGCTGCTGGGTATGCTGACCCTCTGGCTTGTTGTCTCCCGAATGCTTGGGCCTCTTCGGCGGAGGGGACTGCACCTGGGAGTTGGGTCGGGGGTGATCCGTAGAGGACTGTCGTTGCTTCTTGCGCTTTGCTGGTTGGCGGAACGAGGCACGCGACATCCTTGACATCAAGGCGAAGTCTTGCGACAACGAACGGCTCTCTTGGTTTACTCTCTCCACCTCTGCTGGGGGGAACAGTTCTTTCTCGCCCAGGATGGGAGTATGTCTTAGGTCACGAAGTCCTTTGACGCTTGACCAGCAGTGCTGGAGGAAGGCGTCCCGTCTTAAAAATACCATTGACGTCATTAGGAAGGTAGAGATTTTAACGACATCACGGGTGGCCAGAGACAAGTTTAGAAGACACCGGGTCATTGAGCCGCAGATCATCCCATCTCGCCCGTAGTGCTTTCAGAGTGTGGTCCTGAAAGGACATAATGTTTAAAACTTGACGGGCCGACGACTCAATGTTCCTGGCGTCTTTTTCTACTAACGGAATGTCTGAATCCGCACGAACTGATGGCATCCACACTGTTCTCTTGGCTGGTTGATCCAGTGACTCCATCGGTATCTGATCGTCCGAGGTACGATATGGGCCGGGACGCACGGAGCAGTGCTTTGAGGCATGAAATCGTGATAATGTGCGGCCCTCACTGGCATCCATCTTTTTGAACTCGTTTGACCGTACTACCACTGCGTTCGCGATGCCCTCACTCGTGGATAAGGCAATGAATGAATCGTGATGAGGCAGAGACGTCTGGGATGTCATCCTAATGGGGGGGTCATCCCTTTCCAGACATGGGGTGCCACAGGTAACGTTAGCAAGGCGGGCTATTTCCTGTATGGCATCTCTAAACGGGACATCTTCCGGAGCTAGGGACGATGACGTCACAGAGGGAGCTCCCTCTTCCACTGGCGATGCGAGATCGGGAGGAGACGGGGTCCTGATCGGGCGACGGCCTGCTGCCGCTGGGTCGTGCCATAGACGTTGACCGCGACCTGGGGAACGTACAGAGTCCATTTCCCGTAGGGATAAGTGGAAATGAGTCGGTGCTGAGAGCTCTTGGGGCACTTCCCCAGTCTCTTCCTCTTCGGACTCTTCCCCTTCCTGCTCCTCTTCACCCTGCCGCAGAACGTTCATGGGATGTTGGGTGATTACTTCTCCCGAGGGTGTATAGATCTCCCTCTCTCTGTTAGAGGGGATAGATGTAATGGGGGAGGTGTGAGCTTGAAGTAGGTCGTCGTCCTCTTCTCCCACCAGATTGGAAGCCTGCCCCGACGGTGGAATGCCCGAAGAGTCCTCCTCACTGGGGTCCTCCGTCTCACGGACCCTGACTGTACCCATGGCGGGGGTTTCGTGGGACGTGGACGTTAAGGGAAGTAATTCCGGTGGAGGCCGAGAGACCGTGGCCGAAGGTGTACGCTTCCCGCTGGGGTTCTCCTTTGCCTCTTGCTCTTTCATTGAGCATTGCAAGTCCTGGATCTGGCGTTGAAGTTGAGTCTGTAAAGCCAGTATCGCCGACAAGCCCATTGAGTCACCCGTGGAGGGGGGTACAGTTGGTGGATCTAGCTGGGGGAACAAATCCTCTGGTGCTGGTATGCCCAGTTGACCCGGAGTAGACGTGAAGGCAGAGCCTGTGGCGGTATGCACAACCGTTACTTGTCCTTCCGCAGGGTAAAGTTTTTTCTCGTATCCTACCTTCCCCGAATCTTGTCGGTCAGCGGACCAGGCGTTACGTAAAGCCGCGCGTTCATCGCCACCGAATATATCCAATTCCGCCACTGTTTCCGAAAAGGCTCTGGACGTCTTTGCCTTTTTACGTTTGCGCTTAGTGCCCGCTGTATCCGACACTGCACCGGTATCGAAACGGATGGGCGTCGATACCTGTTGAAGGATTACTGAACTCGCCTTTTCCTTTGGGCTGGAGGTATAGTCCGGTGAGAGAAACAGAGAGGGGGCTTTGCGTCTGCTCCTTCTACGATCGTTCTTTGCCCTGTTTCTGTAAATTGCCCGCCACTCTCTGGGTTAACTGTTCACACTCAGGGCAGGTATTCGTTTCCACACACAACGCCAGGCCCCGATCTCGCCTGCAGCGATCGCACACTGTATGGGGATTGAGTAAGGTAGGCGGGTGTGAACACGGCAACTCCTTCTTGTGTGACCGTAGGGTGGCCTCTGTCATGTCTGAAAAGTAAGCAGAACGAAGAGACCATAAGAGACTGCATCAGAAAACACAAGGCAACCGATAGAATAACGTTTAGGCTATCGTTCTCAGTGATATGCAGTACTTCCTATTGAAATATATCATCTAAAATAATCGAAATGTTGATAGTTAAGATGAATAAGGGTGAAAAACCCATATTTCTGGGACATGTGACGCTATGGGCCCATATTCCCATGGACCCCAAAGTCCCATGTTCCCATATGAGACCATGTTCCCATAAGAGCCCTGTGCCCCTATGGGATCATGACCCATAGTCCCAAGGTATCCTACGGGCCCATGTTCCCGTGAGACCCATAGCTCCATGTGACCCATGGGGACATGGTCCCATGCAAAGGCATGGGACGTCCCGTAAGCCCGTAATCACCAGTCTGGGAATACATGGAACTACGGTCCCTGCGGTCACAAGGGCCGTAGCTAAGGACCCTACATGGGGCCTACGGAGGGACTATGCCTGTTTTAGACCCCTAACGGACGTGTGGTCCCAGGGGTGCCACACGCTCCGAAAGGCGTCTCAAAACGGCTTTTCTCGCCCGGACAAGGTTCTATCTTGCAGAGCTTGCAGATACAAGAAAGAACGAGTCCTGTAGGAGTGTAAGCAGTGGCAAAAGCCGGCCATTTCTGCTATGGCACGGTCAGCCGTAAACGCTTAGAGTCTAAGCAGGCAATGAGGACTGCAAAGACTCGAAACAACTCCTGAGGGTGTGTGCTCGAACCAGTGGACGTAGCCACTCGATCCTACAGTTTCCTAGTGGAGAAAAGAGGCGCACTTCTCGGGACTATCGACGTGTCGCCGCTGCGTGCAAACTCAAATTCTGCCGGACCGAAGTACAAGTGCTATATTTGCCTCGAAACTGAACCAAATTTATCCAACTTTCACAGAATGATAAAGAAGTCCATTATAAGTTAAATAAACTAAATAAAAAGGCAAAACCGCACCTTTCCACTAGTTCCCCAACGAAAAAATTCGCGGAGCACAGAATGGCGTGTGTTTTCAAACACACGCTTAAAGGGAATGCCCATTGTCATTCATGACGAAATACCAGAGGATTCCCTCATTTTGATTGGTTGATGGGTGGATGGCGGGATAGGCTATTCTGCAGACACAAAAAGTTTCTATTTATTTGCGTGAAAGGATAAATCCTGAAGGGAAACCCATCTAAAAGTGGAGATAAGCGAATTCTAAGCTTTTGCGAAGTAAAATGAAACTTTCTGTATCAGATGAACTTAAAATCAACAAGTATTAAAATAACAAAAATCAATGTAATGAAACTGAAAAACTGAAAAATACGTTACCAAGTAATGTTTTTGTGACGAAGTAAAGTATTTTACTCGGAAGCTGAAAGTGCAGCCGTTTTTGAGACATTTAGCTTTAAAACCTCATTACACCCACCATAAGACGACGATGGTGACGCCATAGTTAGAGAAATGTATCAGTT
Source organism: Protula sp. h YS-2021 (assembly GCA_949752745.1). Taxonomy (NCBI): domain Eukaryota; kingdom Metazoa; phylum Annelida; class Polychaeta; order Sabellida; family Serpulidae; genus Protula; species Protula sp. h YS-2021. Next base: position 13,661,030 of record OX457025.1, on the reverse strand, counting down.
GAAACAATATTCCCTAGCTATAAGTGTGACAAGTTTCATTTTCTTATCTCCAGCTTTGGAGGAGTTGTGTGGAAACTGAGGTGAAATGGCTTGAAAAAAGACGAAAAAAAAGAAAAGAAAGACACTTCCAAAATTTCCGATAAAACAATAATTTGAAATATTTAGCTTTAAAAAACTTTATGACGTCATAAGACGGTGATGGTGACGTCATAGCTTAAAACAGTTACCAGAAGTGGCGAGATCTCATGGTCAGCTAGCTCGAGTCGTTCCACGCGAGTTGTGGTGTGAAAACCGACAGAAAAACGCATGAATCAAGAAAAAATGAGAAAAGAGAATCTTCCAGAATTTCCGGTAAAACAAGAAGTCGTTGGGATTCCGTCCTAAGTGTAAAAATGATACCGCTTTTTAGAACAAATCACTACACTGTCCAAAACAACGCACAGAGATTTACTTCAAAAAGAAAAGCATGCAGCACCACAATGCGTTTTGCCACACAGATCCTATGCAGTATTAACATCGCTCAAGAGCCGTTTGTGCATAGCGTCTCGTAAACACTTGTCAGTCGGAGACTTGAAACAATACATTGCAGTTACACTTGAGCAATATTTGATACCTTGTCTTTTTTTTCTCTTTACTGGTCCATCATGTTGTGTTTACTGCTTCTTTGGCCATACTGGCCCTAGGCCCACAAAATGTCGCACATACGTAGTATTTGATCTGTAGTTTTGTTTTCATTTTCATGATCAAAAAGCGAAGCAAAAAAAATAAAAGAAAAAAACAATTATAATATTATCACCAAAGGCAACGTAGTAGTAGGAAAACAAGAGTTCTGGCCCACCCTGTGACGTCATAGGTGGGCAAGAACTCTCATGAAGAGTACTGCCCCACCCTGTGACGTCATAATGACGTCATGAATCACATGACCAATGAAAGCCAATGAAATCAATGAAGGCAATGAAGTCCCCCCCCCATTTCTGTATCTATCACCTATCAATCATCGTGACGTCACGATCACGTGACCAACGAAAAGCCAATGAAATCGATGAATGTAATGAAGCCCCACACTCTTTCTGTCTATCACCAGTCAATCATCGTGACGTCAGACCCCCATCATATCTATTCTTAGACTGGGGAAATTTTACAACATCTATTTTTAGTAATATTTTTTTAAAAAGTAAATAACTTTCGTCACGTTTAACCGATTTCAATGAAACTTATACCGTTTGATCCAGTTTTATATCTACTTTTGACATAAAGTGGTCACAGGCTATTTGCATATGTGGCTGTAAGCATAATTTTTACATCCTAAAATTTTAACTTTTAAAAAGGAAAAAAAGAAGATAACTTCCGTCATGTTCAACCGACTTGAATGAAAATTTTACCGTTTGATTCAGTTTTATATTTAATTTTGAAAAAAGTAGTCACAGGCTATTTGCACATGTGGCTGTAAGCATATTTTTTGCATCTTAAAATTTATCTTTTAAAAAGTGGAAAAAGTAGACACTTTCGTCACATTTAACCGATTTGAATAAAAATTTTACGGTTTGATACAGCTTTGTACATAGTTTTGCCATAAGTGGTCACAGGCTATTTGCATTTGTGACTGTAAGCATAATTTTTCATCCTAAAATTTTAATTTTTTAAAAATAAAAAAGGTAGATAACTTTCGTTATGTTTAACCGATCTGAATCAAGAGTTTTTGATTAATTTTTATGTCTAGATTTTTCATAAAGTGGTCATAGACTATTTGCTCATGTGGCTGTATGCATCATTTTTTTCGCCTTGAAATTTTAACTTTTAAAAAAGTGAAAAAGTAGATAACTTCCGTCATGTTCAACCGATTTGAATGAAAATTTTACCGCTTGATTCAGTTTTATACCTAGTTTTGACATAAATTGGTCATAGGCTATTTTCCTATGTGGCTGTAAGCATAATTTTTACATCTCAAATATTTATTTTAGTAACTTTTAAAAAGAAGAAAACTTTCGTTATGTTTAGCCGACTTGAATCAAATTCTGCCGTTTGATCCAGTTTTATTTCTAGAAATTTTTTACAACATCTATTTTTAGACTGGGGAATTTTACAACATCTATTTTTAGACATTGGGAGAACTTGAAAATCCAACATTTTGGCGGGAAAGTCATTACTTTGCCAGGAGAAAAATCAGGAGAAATTAACATTTTAGCGGGAAAATCGAATGAGTAGTGTAAAACTAGCGGTTTTGCTTCAGGAAGTGACGTCATGGATGAGGATGGCTATTTACAAAGCAGTGTAACAATATTTATCCCGAAAGGTTTTTATTAAAAGTGATAGCTACACTGCCAGGTATGTCAATAAGCAATTTCTATGCATAAAGGTGACGTCATACAGAAGTGACGTCATACTACGTCAAGTAGGGGGGTTCTGGACTAGAATTCTGGACTAGGGTTCTGGACTAGAATTCTGGACGAGAATAGGGTCCAGAACCCCTCATGATGGTCAAGCCCCGCCCACCTCGTTGCAGCGAAGTTGTGAACAGGAAATGACAATGGTGGTAGTTGTTAGAAATGAAAATGTGGTTAAGTGAAATTGTTTGTTATGTTTATTTGCTATGTTTATTTGTTATTTGTTTATTTATTTATTGTTGATGTGGGAAGAGCACACCATTCAAACATGTGTTTGAATGGCAAGCCCATTCAGAGACGTGTTCGAATGAGCAGCCCATTCAAAGACGTGTTCATCATTTGAAAAGTGTACGTTGAACCGAAAGGATGTATAAATGCAACATTTGTTTGAAATCTTACAATTGGCCACAAAGTCTTAAAAGGCACTCGAAGCATGCTTACACTTCAGAAGGAGAATTGGAGATAGATATGGAAAACCCTGTAAAACCATCTATCAGTGAAACTTTATATGAGTCTTCTATGGAAAGTCAAAGCGTCAACATGACTGAAAAGAATGCACATGCTTGTACAGAATGTGGTGCGTTATACAACAGTCAAGAAGCTTTGTTCAAACATATAGAACATTGTGGTGAGGGTGATGATGACAGCAGCTCTGACAGTGAGTCAGAAACAGACTCTGAAAGTGAGTCAGAAACAGACTCTGTTTGATATGATATAGTTCAAGAAGTCTGCGATGAATATGATACCAAATTTCAAGAAAAGGTTTCAGAATATGAAGAACAAGGGCTTGAAGATGCGCGTGAAAAAGCAAGTGACGACTTTCGACCCATTTATAAGCGTCGCATAAAACAACTGTTTATGAGACTATTCAAATATACGCAACGTCTGGAACAAAACGAACATTATCAAACCATTTTAGAAGACTTTAATTGCTTTGCTGATGAAAAACTAAAGGCGGGTATACGAAGAATCAATGCATTCTTTGAAGAGCTTCTAGATGAGGAAGAGGAGGAAGATGAAAGCAGCGACGAAGAAAGTGATGTGGATGAGGACAGTGAGATGGAAAAAAGTGAAGCAGATGAAAAAAATAGACTTATTTGACTAAACTTTATAATAAAGACATTGTAAATCAACAAATGTTGTAATATTGTTATTGATTTAAGTAGTGTGTATTTAAGTTTATTAATAAAATTATTCAATACATGTCTTGCTTTTTTCTGAACCAACTGCTATTGTTGCATCAATTGCTTGAACTACAACATGTTAAACAACAACTTGTTGAACAACAACTTGTTGAACAACATGTTCAACAATGTGTTCGAATTATTTTTGGAACATATTACGTCATGGTATTGTTCAACAAGTTTTTCAACAAGTTATTCAACAAGTTGTTTTCCAACAATTGTTCAACAAGTTGTTGTACAACAATCGTTCAATAAGCTGTTGTTGAATGAATTGAACATGTTCAACTTGTTCAGCAACATGTTGAACATGTTGAAGTTGTTGAACAACATGTTCAACATGTTGAACAGCAGCTTATTGAATGTTGGATTTCCAAGTTCCCCCAATGTCTAAAAACAGATGTTGTAAAATTCCTCAGTTGACACGTAGATGTTGTAAAAAATTTCTAGAAGTAAAACTTATTGAACGGTAAAATTTTGATTAAAATCGATTAAACATTACGAAAGTTATCTATTTCTTTTAAAAAGTTACCAAAATGAAAGTTATGCTTATATAATCAGGTATACAAATAGCATACAACTTTATGTAAAATCTAGACATAAAACTGGATCAAACGGTAAAATTTTGATTCAAGTCGGTTAAACATAGGTAAATAGCCTATGACAACTTAATGTCAAAACTATATACAAAACTGAATTAAACGGTAAAATTTTGATTCAAATCGTTTAAGCATGACGAAAGTTATCTACTTTTTTACTTTCTAAAAGTTAAAATTTTAAGATGTAAAAATTGTGCTTACAGCCACATCTGCAAATAGTTTATGACCACGTTATTTCAAAACTAGATATAAAACTGAATCAAACGGTAAAATTTCCATTGACGTCTTAAAAGTTAAAATTTTAGGATGTAAAAATTGTGCTTACAGCCACATCTGCAAATAGTCTATGACCACGTTATTTCAAAACTAGATATAAAACTGAATCAAACGGTAAAATTTCCATTGACGTCTTAAAAGTTAAAATTTTAGGATGTAAAAATTATGCTTACAGCCACATATGCAAATAGCCTGTGACCACTTTTTGTCAAAACTAGATATAAAACTGGATCAAACGGTATAATTTTCTTTGAAATCGATTAAACATGACGAAAGTTATCTACTTTTTAAAAAAAATGTTACTAAAAATAGATGTTGTAAAATTTCCCCAGTCTAAAAATAGATATGAGGGGGGTCTGACGTCACGATGATTGACTGGTGATAGACAGAAAGTGGGTGGGACTTCAATGCATTTATTGATTTCATTGGCTTTTCATTGATTTCATTGGCTTTTCATTGATCACGTGATTCATGACGTTACGATGATTGACAGGTGATAGACAGAAAGTGGGCGGGGCTTCACTGCCTTCATTGATTTCATTGGCTTTTCAATGGGCACGTGACTGATGACGTCATTATGACGTCACAAGGTGGGGCAGTACTCTCATGAGAGTTCTTGCCCACCTATGACGTCACAGGGTGGGCCAGAACTCTTGTTTTCCTACTACTACGTTGCCTTTGGTGATAATATTATGACGTCCCAGGGTGGACCAGAACTCTTGTTTTCGTACTACTCAACGCGTAAGAGCGGCAGCAGCATTTACACAGGCTTATGCAAAACGCGTTCAATACCTAAATAACGTGTTCTTTGTTTGCATACGCTAAACACGCCGAGCAAAATCTTACCTGGTCATTTTGGTGTGCCCCCACTGTCTTCTGCCCCCCCCGGTCTTCTGCCCTCCCCCTTTTTGCAACCTAGTGAAGTGCCCCCCCCCCCTTCAAAAAGGGTGGGGATTTCATCTGCCCCTCCCCCCTCCCTCTACAAAATCGTATTATATAGAAATAATGTTGCATTTAAGTCATTCTACTGGCATTTTCGAAATCATGTTTTAGAAAAAATGTTGCTTTTAAGTCTACAGTTCAACGAATACTTTTCCCCACTGTCTTTATATTCGACCACAGTGCCATTGCTTCAATTGACAACCAGTTCGATTGCACTTCACTATTAATTGCAATAAGTGAATTACAATTCATATTAATTACACTCAAATAAACGAGAGTCTGAGGAACTGCAATTGATCGTAACTGCGCTCCGGTCAAAGTTCAAGCACACCTGAGACCGTGTCTTCTCAGATCAGTCATTTCTTAGATCTATTCACGAATCGTTTCTTTCATTTACTATTCTCCGGTTTTAACAAATTATTAAAAATGATCACGAAAATCCCTTAAGCCCTAAAATTACTTAAATACAATTTTTGTCTCTTTTTTTGGTGGGGGGGGGGAGGGGGGCAGATGACATCCCCACGCTTTTGGAAGGGGGGGGGGCACTTCCCCTGATTTCAAAATGGGGAGGGGGGCAGAAGATTGTGTGGGTACTTCACCGACATTCGGTCATTTTAAATACACGGAATGCAAGTTCACATAAATTATCACCTTCATTTACGCGCTATTTTTTTTTTTTTGGGGGGGGGGGGGATCGGCAAACATTAAGACGTCAGAATGACGTCTGGTCGGCGTCGTGACCCGACGCTTCCGACGTCGGACTGAAGTGTCGGTTTTGGTTGTATATGAAATGGAACCGACGTCGGGTTTTCAACGTCAGAATGACGTCGGGTTCCGGTTTACCACCTTGAAACGACCAGTCTTAGACACGTCTTACAAAAATAGTCTTGAGTTTTATAATTAATAGATAATTAATCATTCAACTGCTGTTGTGAAAGACATACGAAAGCATTTTCCATCTAAATTTTTACAATCTAGGATGAAAAATACCGGCGCGCCATCAAAATTCTAAAATTTTCATGTAAAAATTAAGTTTTTTCTTCCTCTTTTTTCAAAATGACTTCCATTTCCGATGAACGATAATAAATGTTCATCGCTTTTTTGTCGTTTTTTTTTTTTTGCAACGTTGGAATGACGACAGAAAACCGTTTCCTCGACGTCGGAATAAAGTCGAGTTTTGGGGATATAGGTCGTGACGTAATTCTACTCATTTTACAACCTTATTTTATTCAGAATATGGTTGCAAAGTGGTTGCAACCAAAATCAAGCCTTTTTTTATCCAAAAAAAAAAAAGACGTCGGTAGCTTGCTGGGCGGGGTGGGGGGATGCCGTTTAATAGAATAAGTAGCAAAGCTGTGTTATTTCTATAAAAGTTTCGAAACGAAAAAAAAACAAAAAACAAAACAAAAAAAACATTGGCTTGCCTGCAAAGAAAAAGCTATCGAAAATCAGGCTGAGAAATTCAGCCAAGTGTTTCATATTTCGCCTTCTATTATTAAGTTTTAGTTCAGCCTTACGATTTGAACAAGTAAAAAGTGCGCTAAACAGTTTTGTCGTAACAGAGTGAACATCCGTGGTAAAAAAAACCATCCAAAGTATCCGTTTTCCACTGTAACTGTCGCAAGAATGCACAAGAGGCAGCTGTTGTCCTGTGGGCCTGTTTCATAAAGCACTCGGAGCGATGCACTGCTCGCCACGTACAGTCTGAATGCCACAAGTGGCTTTACTAAATTAGTAATGCTCTGGCCCCTTCTATCTGTTTTAATAACGAGAAATCGATTAAAAGGCTCCTGAATGCATGCAAGTCTTCACAGAAAAATGGAAATGATAAACGGTCTCGGATTGTCAAGGTTACGAATACAGCATGGAGGAGAAGAGGGAGGGGGTGTTGCTGGGGGGGGGGGGTGGAATGAGACAGTGGACAGTGGAAAGAAGGTAGCATTGCTATTCTTATTCTTTATGGGAAGTTCTTGGGTTAATGACCGTGTGAACTTTGCGGAGAGAAAGGATAGAAGCACCAGTTTAAAGAAAGAAAAAAAAAGCTGTTGTATTTTGTCGTGAAAATGTTAGACAAAGTAAAAAGGAAAATGTTAGACAAAGTAAAACGGAGTCGTAACTTGCCGAACAATCACATGCCGAAAGCGAAATCACCCAAACTTGAAAAAAAAAAAAAAACAGAACAAAACTAGATATTTTAAATTCAGGTAGACATTTTTAAAAGTCTATTATTACAATGTCATTCTAAGATTTAATGTATGGAATGCCGTTTTAACATTTAATGCTTATTTTTTATATCAAAATTTGATTAAAGATATCAATAAATCAATATTGATCTCATTAGTTTATATTTTGCCATCACGACTTCTGCATAACATCAATCTAGCCGAATTCAGTGCAGTTTAGATTTAAAATATATGCAATGCCATTTTCACATGTTTTCGTTCATTCTGTAGGTTTAGAGTAAAACTATTGTTTACAGTTTAAAAACTCACACATTTTCCTTTGCCAAATCATTTTACATTTTACAACCCGTGCCTAAAAAGAGTTTTTTACCAACCTTAAAATTATTCCTGAATACTCCGATGCGTTTATCAATCTTCGTGCGTATATTACAGCCTCATTTTATTGAAACCTTCCTTCCTTCTCTCCTTGCTTCCTGCAAGTGCTAGCATTACCACCTTTTTTCACATCCGCTACTGAAATATGTTCTCATGCTGGGACAGGCTGGAGTCACTTTGCATGTTTCAAGATCCAATGGTCGTGAGAGGAACGCTATTGTCAATCATGAATTTAATGGTGAGGGGGGGGGGGCACTTGGTGGCATATAGGTGACCAAGTATGTGAACAAAAAACGGAGAACGCGGAGAAGTGCTTTTGAAGCGAGACGCAGCAAACAACACCACACCAGTTTCATTGAAAAAAAATAGTCATTTTTATTTAGTATTCTCTGTTTCGTTAAAACATAAGGGTTCTTTCGGAACTGCACTCAGCCTCAAAACAAGTACATACATCACGTAGAAAACTAATACACGTGCACCCGCTTCTCATAAAAAAAACAAGGAAACACACGCGCTTCGCATAGAAAACAAGTACACACGCGCGTTTCTCATAAAAATCACGTACACACGCGCGCTTCGCATAAAAACAAGTACACACGCGCGTTTCTCATAAAAATCAAGTACACACGCGCGCTTCGCATAAAAACAAGTACACACGCGCGTTTCGCATAAAAAACAAGTACACACGCGCGCTTCGCATAAAATACAAGTACACATGGGCGCTTCTCACAAAGAACAAGTACATACATGAGCTTCTCGTAGAAAATTAATACACACACGCGCTTCTCACAGAAAACAAGTATACGCACGCGTTTCCTGTAGGAAACAAGTACACGTCTCACTGCAAGTGTGGGTTTTTAATATTTTCTATGAAAGTGATATTGGGTAAAACGTTCGTATTTTTCAAGCTTGGCATCCAGCGCTTGAGGGATCTTTCTATAATGTCATGAACGCACAGGTTAACCAATGTACATTTGAGTGCCCCCCCCTCCCCACCGCTCAACGGGAGTTGGCGCAACAGTAGGCATGTGTAATCCTTCTACTGGAGTTTCTTCATAAAAAATTTCAGTGACTTGAGATCACACGACATTCCGGATTTCAACTTGTGGAACTGTATTTCATAAAAAAGGCAAGTACAATTACTTTTGATTTTAAAGGCTTACAAAATTCAAAACTGCACATTCGTTAAATTTGTTAATAGTATCAATAATATATAATGGTAAAGAATAGACCGATATCACTCTACCATGTTAAAATTAAAAATTAACCGAGGACTTGCCTGAAGGTTGATTGGAATTTCTCCGAGTGCCATGTCACGTTGACAAGGATTGAACCGCTTATTCACAATCGAAGCCAATGCCGCTGAAACCGACGGCCCGGCATTGGAGTCCTCTAGCAATGCGCGCTGTGGCGTTGTGGTTGCTGGAAATAATTAAGTGACATCATCGCCGTTATCGCTGTCGCCAGCCACTTTGCGCGCCTTCCGCGCCTGCGAGCCCTGCTCGTCATTACTCTCGTCCGCATGGGGCATGTCACGCGCCTTGCCCTTCAAGTGCTCCGTGAGCGTTTATAGACTAGCCTGTGTTTCTAGCATCGTGTCCAACAATGACTGCGGATGTGGATCGGAAACCACTACCGGCTGGTCACTGTCGATGGTGGTGGTAAGGTTATCCGTTGCCATTTTGTGTTGTATTTGAATGATGTATAATATTTATTTAGTGAAAACTATTGACATTATCCCTTTTTTAAAACAAATATTGAAGTTGCAATTGTAAAACAAACAAAGCAAAAATCCACTTAAAATATGAATGATAACAGAACACATAGCGGTAAAGCACACATAAGAAACACGGTTAATAAACACAAAAACAGAGCGTGAAGCTGGAAAGCTAAGTGTCAAGTGAAGTCTGGATGCTAAGCTGTCTATTTTTGCGGACAACTTCATGCAATGCATTGTGGGTAACTGAGGGCATAACGAGCGATATTTGGAGTTTATCGCACTGTTTTATACCAATGGCAATTCTTCGATATTTAAGCTAAGTAATAAAATTTTTCTTTTGAAAATTATTTACAAAACTTGATTTCATAAATGTCTTACGATTATCACTGTTCAGATGCGACTTTTGGTAAATATTTCGCCGACGTCTTTACAACGTTTCTCCCCTGACGCCTACTTAAGTGGGGATGGGGGAGGGGTGGGGGTGAGGAGCAACGTTGTCTTGGCTTTCATTTAGATCCTTTGACAACGCCTATTAAATAATCAACGTCTGACCAACAGATAAAAGATGTTTCATCTTCTTCAATCAACCCCAAAAAACGACGTTGATCCGACGTTGAAGGGTTGAATCTGGTTGTAATTGGGTTGTGATTGGTCTTGACCATACACCAACGTGAAACAAAGTCTTTGACGAAACGTTAAATAGACGTTGGATAAGCAGTGTTGTTTAGACCTTTCCTTCTTTTTTCGGCGCAATCAACGTCTTTGTTGCAACGCTGAATAGGCATAATAAATTGACGTTGTTTAGACGCCGTTTAATTGATGTTGCCTAAATGTTTGGTTCTCAACTAAACAGCAGCCTCGTCATGTCATCGCTTACCATAAAGAGGAAGCAACGGAATGATCCCTTCGAAAGTAGATTAGAATGAGAATTTCTGGTGCGCGCAAGTTTTAATTCCGCCTACTTTTTACAAATATTTGTGAAACTTGATTTCATTACTGGATAACCAAAGGATGGGTCACTTTGACGGAGCGTTTAATACAAAACCTTACGATTATCACTGTCTAGATGCGACTCTAGGTAAATATTTCGCAGACGTCCATGCAACGTTGCTCCCACGATGCCTACTCAATGTGTGTGTGTGTGGAGGGGGAGCCACGTTGTCTCGGTTTCCACTTACATCCCTTGACGAGGTCTGTTGAATAATCGACGTACGTACAACGTCGACAAATAAAAGCTGTATCGTCTTTAATCTACCAAAAACTCAACGGTGATCCGACGTCAGGTACGACGTCTGTCCGACGTTAATTAACATCGCGATGCTTACTGGGAATTTTTTATTTTTTATTTTTTATTTTTTATTTGCTGTTGTAAAATCTCCCAGATTTTATGCCACTTTGCATACTTGTTTCGACAGCAATGCTTCATAATGTTAGATTTCTAAGATTCAACTTAAGATTCAGAACTTTATCTAGTGATATCTAAAATTCTTGCAGAGATATAATAATTCAAATTTAAGATAAATAACATATATTTAGAAACATAGAAAACTTAAAGTTAAAGACATTAAATGAAGAAATGTATTAACCATATAGTTATTTCTAAAATTCAGATATAGATATCAACTAGACCGAATTCTGCTAGACATCGGAATGATCGACTGTGAAAAACTGCAAAAGAAACTTATGTACACTGTCGTATGTGAGTTTTATAGTCACAAAGAATGAAAACTGATCTTAAAATCTAACAGTTTACGAGATAATTGTCAAGTTCTGGTCTTTCAATTTGATTATGACCAGTAAAATCAAGGCTTTTATGCAATGTATTTTAAGCCCAAAGTGTTCAAAAGGAGTTTAACATCACTCTGTCCCTAGCTGTTGTCGAGATAACGATAAAATTCTGGTCTTGTTACCTTTGATCAAGATCACTAAGTAATCTTATGTAGCGTATTTTAAAATTGTCGAAAACAAGCTTAAAATCGGTGTATCTCTAGATTTCTAACTGAAACAAGCTCTATGTCTCGAACCGATTCGGAAAATGGACGACTTCTGGTTTTCTTACCTTGACCATGACAGAGAAGGTTTTCGGCTTTGACCTTAAATGAGAAAGTAAACCTCATCACGGCGCCTCTTATGTAGCAAATGATTTCAAAATCGCCATATCTCTGTTTTCGAGATAAATCATCCTATCGTAAAAGTTTACTGGGTTCAAAGGCCACGTAAGAGGTCTTTAGGTTTGACCTTCAGTGTCAAAATTCAGATCTTGAGGTTGTTCCCTACTTAATTCTCATTTGTGTTCGAGAAGTGATTTGAGCTATTTGTATCCATTTTTCGTGATAAATAAGAGTTTAATGAGCCTGTATACCAGTCACAAATGTCATCGTATTTTGTCTAATATACCAGGAGGGATTTTAAGTAAAAAGGTCGTTGGAGGTGAATTTGACCTTGTCTTACAGGTCAAGGTATAAAAATGCAAATTTCACAACGTCTCGTCATCCGTCACACGTGCGCCAAATTTCATCTTCCTGCGTAATCCGGAAACCATCAAAGACTAACAAAGAGGAATAACTTATTAAAGAGGAATAGAAAGGCTACGAAAACATTTTCCATCAGGAAACGGTCTAAATGAGAAGAAATGGGAATGAATGATGGAAATTAAGAAATGATTTAGAGGTATATTCAAATGAATTTTATATATCTTGAATTAAATATTGAAGATAGGAAATTATGTAGGAAGATATCTAGATTTTAGATATGTTTCATTGTTGACAGGTATTTTGTAGGTATATTTTTTAATAAAATTACTGATATCAATAATTTTAAATCAATGCGCAAATCATGCAAAATGGAATTCACAATTATGAATTAGCTCCAAAGTGATAACAATGCTGAGATTTAAAAAAAAATCACATTAATGCTCAAATCTGCTTTCACCCCATCTTAATTTTTTACTGATGTCTTTTGGGCATAATTTCACCTTGGTGCTACTTGTTGCTTGGTGCTACATGATGCTAGTTTTCAAAAATGTAAGGCAAGAACAGGTCAGATGAGTACAGCGATGAAAAATAGGCTTCCCAATGTCACGTGTTCTTCCATAGTTTTTCTATTCAATATTTATGTTAAGTGTATGATAATGCTTCTATTACAGCGATATTAAGTTGCTCTTGAAGGAAAATGAGGTCATGTTAGAGCTTAGGCTCACGCACAAAGCGTGGGATAACTTGTATGTTAAATCTGTCAAAATAAATGTCAAGTTGGACGTGCAAATATGCTGGCATGGTGACTGGGCCGAAGAGTGCAACGAAGTTATTTATAGAACAAGGAGGAAATGCACTCACGGCCACATATCACAAGTTTCACAAGTGGCTCATTTTCATGCGTTTTTTCTTCCACCCAGACTGCTTAAATGGAAGTTATGGGAAAAAAGTCAAATTAAAAAAGAACACTCCTACGTCGACACAACGTTGATTTTAGGTTGCGACGTAGATCAGACCAAATCACAACGTTAGATCTATTTGTTATTAGTCGCGTTCATAGAAACGTTCCATCGATGTTGGCTAAATCAATTTATTTACCTTTGTCCGCAAACAAAACCAAAGTTTTAAAAATATTCATGAAAATTGACTTCTTACCATATCCTTTATTGCCGTGTGATTCAAAGGTGTTGCACTTTGATTTGTTGGCGACAGCTTATAGTTGCGACTGTAGATTTATATTTCCTGATGCCTTTTCAGGTATGCATTTTTCTCACAACCAATAAAAACCCGACGTTGATGAAGCGCCTGGTGCAACTTGTACCTAGTAAACATTGTGAATTGCATAACGTTCGAAAGACGTCCAACTCGACGTCAGATCAACGTCGGGTTTTGATTATATAAGTTTATCTAAAGACGGCTTTCGAAAGAACACGTTTATCTAAAGACGATGGATAGACGTCCAATAAGCCAACTTCCATGAATATTTTCTTTTCAAAAATTTGCGTGCTCCCGAAATTCCCATATTTTATATCCTCTATTTTACTGGCTTCCGTTTCCGGTGACCATTAAAATGATGAGGTTGTTGTCTTTAAAAATGTCGATTTTTGGCGTCTATTCACCATCTACCTTGCTATATATGTCTACTTTTGATTTGCCAGAAACTGGGGGAAGAAAAGGCAAAAAACATTGTTAATGAAAAAATAACTGACGCCAAGAAAATAGCCTTTTACTTTTGTTTTACGATCTGCTAAAACTGGTGGTGTAAATATTTGTCTAAACCAATTTTCTTGGAAACATCTCTTGTCCTAAGTGCTTTGTGTAAATGTCATAAAATTTTGGTTGAATGTGTGTGTGTGTATGTGCAGGGGGGGGGGGGCTATAAGGGGGTTATATGTCAAAACATTTTTTTATTAAAATCCGAACCTGCGCCAGAGGAGGCTTTACTGCCATAGTCTAAACCTACTGTTACTGTTTGGTGAATAGCCAAAATTACCAATAGATGTTGACTAAAGATGTATCTCCTGGTGCGAATTTATTGAAAAGTTTTAAAATTTTGATTGAAGAGAGGGAGGACAAATGTTTTATTTTTTTTGTCGAATCGCTAAAATACTAGAGAAAATGTTGACCGAAAACCAAATTTCTTATAAGCGTAAAGTGGTCCTCTTAGAATTTATTGAAAACATAATAAAATATTGATTTAACGTACTTTGAACAAGTGTCCACTTGAAGCGGACGTTTTAGGTCTCTATCGTCTTTGGGGAGACCCGGCGCCGATCGCTGTTTCCCCCAGACCATTTCAATACTGGTAGCCTATCGTAACACATGGGGATGCGCCAAGTCTGACCAACTGACCGTTGTTAGGACCATGGTCGACAGAAGCTCCGAGTGTCCCCCACTGGCCCGAAGCAAGTCTGTGAAGACCATCCAGATCCCGTGCCATGGCACGGTCCTGCAGCAGCCGCATTGTTAATACTTTCATCTTTTTCCACATCTTCTCAACCTGCATCTGTGGTGTTTAACCGGTCCATTTTAGAAAAGGAGTTCTCTAAAAGGATAACGGAGATGCTAAGCGGTCGAATACAAAGGTTTACCATTCGCAATGAAACACTAAATATGTACTAAGTCCAAGTTAGGTCCCTTCCAGGCTTCTCTGACAGTTGCAAGGGATTTTAGACCAACTGAAAGATTCACTTTCCTACTGGTTTTTTTGGGTGGGGGATGGTAAGAGGGGATAAGAGATCCATGCCTTGGACAATCTGAACACGAAGAAGAACGGCGAGTTGACTCCTACAGCTGACTTCATGGACAAAACGCCTATCGTTACATAAGGAACGGGGACTTTCAATTCCATGGTTCTCCAAGGTACCGAAAAGGAACAGGTGAAGAATATGTGGCTTCTTTGTGCACCAGTTGAAGCCCTACAGCAGAGCCTTAAAACCTCGAACTGCTTTCGGTCCCATCCTCAGCCCCCTCCCCCGCACCGTTGGACTCATGTATGTTACTTGAAACCACGCGAATTTATTCGTCTCTGATTTACTAATTTCGAAAAAGGAAGCATTTGAGTAATGTGGAGCAAGTTTTATTCCGCGTTGGACGTTGACTTCGGACACTGAACACTGATTCTCTGAATCGCAACAGAGAATGAAAAACGATTAAACGACATTAAAAACACACTTATAACCGAGATTTAGACTTGTATTACCGCGGATCCGTATTCAGGCACCGGGTTGAGTGTCAGGCACCGACACTCAACCCAAAATGTGGACTTTACGTCACATTTGCTGACCAAAATGAACATAAAAACACCCACATAAATGTCATAATTCAATTTTTACGCGTGTTAATAACATGAACAGAAATGAATAGAAACATACCAGATATTGCGGTCTTCTAGACTACAGATTGGAAACACTGAACACTATGGCTTATACTCCTTTAAACTATAGTTCCTAATTTTGCTAGTTCTCAATAATTTAACAATTTCCCGCTTTTTTCGTTATCCATTGTGGAGGTCACTATGACTTCAAGTTGTACTGATTTTTACACCGGAAAAACGCCGCTTATATTCAATCGGACTCACGGGAGTAATTTGGTTCTAGAGCGTGATTGTCTAAGGTTAACTAGTAAGGCATACCGCCCGCTCTGACTGAGCAACGACGAGGACTCTTCCGTGGCCGTAACTGCCGCCACCACTCTACTTCTGAGGTCGGCTTCGTTGGGTTTTCCAGGTTTACTAGCTCTTTTATTGGTCGAACCTGTTTTTCTAGGCTGCGAACTAATCCGTCACGGCTGGGCTCTACTTCTAGCACCAGTCCCATGGGCCACTGCCGTCTAGGTGTGTTGTATCGTGGATGAGAACGACATCTCCGGGGTGCAGATTCTCCCGAGTTGTTCTCCAGCATGGCCTAGCCTGTAGCGTCTGGACGTAGTTCGCTTCAAAAGACATTGGCCAAATGCCGCGCTGCGCCACCAGCGGCGCGTGTAGTTCTCGTCCTCGGTAAAATTCCCCATATGTTGGGAGCGCAGCAGAACTAACTTTGCTGGTGTCAGAACTTATAGGGCATTAGGTTCTTCTCCTGCATAGGTGAGTGGCCGGTCGTTCACGACCCGCTCGGCCTAGGCGAGTGGAGTCAGGAGCATCGCGTACGTGAGCGACTGGTCGCGGGTTATGCCAAGCATAACGCTTCTGAACATCCGTTCTGTGGCGGCTTCACGGTGGCTAGTGTGAGGTGGGTTGAAGTGCCAGTCGATCCTGTAGTCAGCGGTTCGGATCCTGATGTCGTCTTCCCACGATTCCAGCTCTTCCCTGAGTTCCTTCTCTGCACCAACAAAATTCATCCCATTGTCGCTGTACACCACCTTGGAACGGCCTCAGCAGCTGCAGAAGCGATGCAGTGCGGAAATGAAGCTCGCTGCGTTGAAACTATGAACTACCTCAATGTGGATGGCTCCTGAGGCAAGGCACGTGAACAGGCATCCCCATCGTTTCACGGTCGATCGGAGGCATTTAACAAGGATCGGTTCAAAATAATCGATCCCCACATACGTGAAGGTGGATCAACCGGATTCATGCTCTCTTCCACCGGTTGGACCATTTGTTGGGTTTCTCGGGAGCTAAAGAGACGTCGGCACATCAGGCACTGCTTCAGCTGACGTTTATGGCGGCGCGTCCATGGATCAGTCAGTACCTCTGCCAAACGGTGGCAAGCACGTAATTGGTACCAGAATGTTGATGCCAATGGGCATCCCAGATGATTAGTGACGTCAGGTGGTGCTTTTCCGGCATGCTTCGTGGGTTCTGGCGCTCTCGGACATTGGACTGTGTTGTAGTCGCCCTCCCACAACTAAAATACCGTCCTCTAGTCGTAGATGGAGAAGGGCCAACTTGCTTCCCTTCTTTATCTCGTTCCCAGCATCCAAGCTTCCGTACTTCTCCGGGAAACTCAAGCTGTGCACAGCCCGGACTAAGGGTACATCGGCATCCTGGATCTCTCTGACCGTCAAGGGTTCGTTCAAGTGTTTGCCTGCGGCAGTTTTTTAGGGTGCTGGAGCGTTCTATAAGTCTCTGGAGTGGGTCTTGGTCCGTGGTGACGGTTGCAAACGTTAACTTCCGCCTTCAACTCGTCTTCAGGGATTTCTGGTACCGATTGCGTGGTTGGCCATTCCGTCTCCGGCTTTTGTAGAAAGGTCGGTCCCTCCAGCCATATCTTCCTGGCAACAGAGTCGTCAGGGGCAATCCCTTTGGTCGCCAGGTCGGCAGGGTTATGTTTTCCGTCCACGTGGCGCCACTGTTTCGGTTCCGTAGTGTCAAGAATACTCGTCAGGCGGTCTTCTGTTGGTGATGTAGCTGAGAACAATCATCGATTCCGTCCACATCGTTACGCATGGGATTTGACGATCTAGTTCTCTCAGGCATTGGCCGGACAGTCTCGCCCAGACCACTGCGGCTGTCAACTCTAGGCGGGGGAAGCGTCTGTGTTTTCGTAGGGCGACACGTGACTTTCCGAGCACTAGTTGGTAGGCGGTGTTACCATCCACGTCCGTCATCCTTAAGTAGGCGCAGGCGCAATACCCTCGCTCACTGGCGTCGGAAAAGACGTGTAGTTGAACGTCGGTGACCATGTTCTCCAGGTGCACTGCGTAGTGGAGGGGTTTCTTGAGCATCTGCATGGCGGCGAGGCTGGCCAGCAAAAGTCTCCATCTGTCGGCTTGGCCCTTAGGAGGCGTTGTCCCATTCTATGTACTCTTGGCGGAGTTCTTGGAGCATTTGTCTGCCTGGTAGCAGGGCTGGGGATACGAGGCCTAACGGATCGAAGATCGAACTGATCGAACTCAATATCCCACGTCGGGTCACCGGCTTGTCGAGCTGTTTGACTTCGAATCTGAAGACGTCTTCTTCATAGTTTCACTCCAGTCCAAGGGCAGTCCAGTCCGTTCTTGTGGTAGTTGGTCGGTGTCTGTGAACGTCCGAGTAGATCCACTTCAGAGGTGTTCCTGGATCCCTTCGATCACGCGGCGGTCAGAACACACCCACTTTTCAAGAGAAAAACCTCTGTTGAGCAGCAGTCGGGTTATGTCGTGAATCGGTCTAGAAGCTTCTTCGGTAGTCACAACGGATAGAATGACCTCAGGACGGTGCGTGTCACTGCTTCCGGGAACTCCCCCGATGGTCTTCCGCAGCTTGTCTCAATGCAAAGGTCGTGCAGCTGGGTGAGGAGGTCGCACCAAAAATATTTACTGCCATCCTGAAGGTCTTCGCTGGCTGTGAAGTATCATTTTGTGGCCACCATAAGAATCGTAAGGCGTCTCTCTCACTCGGCTGAACTCGCACCTGATGAATCATTTGCCTGATGTCTGCGGCGAGTGCCACCTTGTCTTGTCGAAACCACATCAGTACGCCGTCGAGCTCGTTTACTAGGTCTGGTCCTTTTATGGAGTGCACTTTTTAATTAGACCCCTCCACTTCTGGCAGCTGCGTCGAAGACAGGTACTATGCCTTTCCGGTCGTCCTTTTTTCTTCAGCGGGCTCGGCGCGACCTTAATCCATGTAGGCCTCCATGGTGGCTACGTATTTCTCCTTGTAATCTGGATCTCTAATGAAGCACTTCTTGAGGCCCCGGAGTCGCTGTTCGGCCTGGTAGTGACTGTTTGGTAGTTGAGGATATTGGAAGCCCCAGCTGGTAGTGGTTCTCTATGGAAGGTGTATTCTGCATCATCATCAGTACCTGTTTGTCCTCTATGGAGCCCCGCTGTTGGTCTTCGGTTTCTCTGAAAAGTCCGTTTTGTACATTCAGCTCCAGGTCCGGCACACGCTTGTGCAACTTACGACCACCGTCCTCCTTGTAAAGGGAGCGTTGGTCTTTGGCTCCCGTACTGACCACTCCAGGAGCGTCTTGACCGCATATGGCTCCCCGTCGGCACCTCTCTTCACGTCAAGTGGCGCGTGGGCTGAAGGTACGTCGATCCCGATTAGCAGCTCGATGTCACCCTTGGGTCGCGTAGGGGCCTCATTCCCTGCTAAGTGGGGCCAGGACTTCAGGTCACAGGTCAGTAGTCACCGGTAACTGGTTTATCGTCCAGACCTTTTGTATTGTCGTGGCGCTGCCTCCTTCTAACCTCAGTGTAATATCCACTACTTGCCCCTTGTATCCCATACTTTGGTCAGTGACGCTGCTGACATGAAAGGTCACCGGTCGGGAGGCAACATTAAGACTGCCGGCAAGTCTTCTGTGAACCATTGTCCAGTAAGGCATGCGTGTTGTGTACCTTTCCCTCAACCTCTATCGACACTGGGACCACGCGCAGGTACTGTTATGTTGAACTGCTGGTTGCCGATATGGTGACCGGTGTGGTCCACTCATGCATCACGGCGATGTTGCATTCCGGTACCTGGCAACCTTTGGCTTGACGGCACTCCCAGGCGTAGTGTCTAGAGCGGAAGCAGTTCGTGCAACCCCTAATTCTGCGTATTATCTGCACCCTATCCTTGACGCTCATTCTCTTGAACACCGAGCATTTCGCAAGGCGTTCTTATTTGCTACTGCACACTGGAACGGAACGGTGATGGAGCTTTCCTGGCTGGATCCGAGCTCTGATTCGGTGACTGTGGCATAGGTAGCCATGGAAGTTGCGGTCCTGGTGCGCTGCCAAAATTGACCCCCTTTGGGTGCGTGGGATGACGTCGTCGTAGACTCCAGTCTCCTGTTGATGCCTCTTCCGTTGTAGCTGCTGGCTAGCTCTGCTTCGGTCATCACAAACTGCGCAAGGTCATCAAACTTTTTTTTTTTTTTTATTTTTTTATTTTTTTTTAAGGTCATCAAACTTGGGGTCTCTCCCGCGGACTGAGATCTTCAGCGCTTTCCTTGCCCATTGTCCGTGGGTACTCCTTTGTAGGCGGCTGGCTATCTTCAGCAGGTTCGCCTTGTTGCCCCCAGGTTATGGTGACAGTTGAGCGCCTTCAGCTTAATTCTGACTCTCGGCATGTCTTGCGCCGGGTTGGTCATTGCGTCGGCGTCGTGTGCATTGATGATCGGTCCCCTCCTCAAGCCGCCGAGGCAATATTCTACGGTGCGGTCATACTTCCCACAGAAGTGGTGCAATGAATCCCTCGCTATCTTGTATCCCTCTGCGGCATCAAGGATCAGGACAGTCTTCTTCCAGCTCTTTAGGTTTCCCCTCGAGTGTCATGATGAGGTAAAGAGTCTGTCTTTAAGATGGCTCACGACGCTTTCCACCACAGTCTGAAACCTGTGGATGTAGCTGGCGTATGCAGCTTGCTTGCCTGTGAAGCGCAGCAGGTCCAACCATCCCGGACTTCAGACCGGGATGGTTGGGTGCTGTAGTGGCTGGGCACCGCTGGGCTGATGGTAACTGGTTGTGCCAATTCACTTCGCAGTGCTTCGAGCTCCCTCCGCATCTTTTCGGTCTTCAGGCGCAATTTGCTACGCTTCGTGGCGCGCCTTCTCCAACTCAGCTGTTGGATTTCGTATCCGGTCCGCCGCCTTAGCTCCGTGGTTTGCATCGCTGCTGCTTGGTTGCGGATAATCACAATGAAGCGTCCCATTAGCATCGTCATATTCCTCCTCTTCCTCATCACCCTGTCCATCGGTGGCCGGCTCCTGAATTGCCGCATACTGTTCCTCGGCGTTCTTTACCCTCTGTGCAAATACCTAGGCTTGCCATGGCTGCTGTACGTACAGAAACATATTTTCGTGTAATTAAATAATCCAGTACACCGATTTACAAACTAAACATTGTACTCTTTGGTGCAATGGCTATGTTATTCACATTTTAATTAATGTATGTTTTCAATTTTGTCACTGATTCATTGGCAGTATAGTTCTTAAGGCATATTGATTTTATTCAATATAGCACAACATATTGTGTAAGTGCGTGGGGGAGGAGAGTTTAGACCACTGTTTTCTCACTGTGTACAGGGTGGGGGAGCGAGGCTCAAAAACTAACACATTTTTGCGTACGTACTTTGTGGATGGTTCCTTATGCAAAACGTCTTTATTGACAGTTGCCGACGACAAGCAATTAATACAGAAAGTGAAAATTATTAAAAACAATTTAAGACCATTTATTATTTCATGTGAAAAGTCCGTCGCTGAACTTTATGTACCAGATTTGGTTTTCCATTATTGATTTCTAAAGTTAAGTTTTGCTATACTAAATTGGATTAAAGATACAATACATTTAAGATATATAGCTTCGAATTAATGAGACTTAAACTGTATTTAGTATAGCAAAAACAAATGAATTTCAAGTATCTAAATTTCATTTCAGACACAATTAAATTATTATTGTCACCTATAATTGTATGGAAACGGCATTCTATAGTTGCAACAAAGCACAAACTAATTGACATAAATAATTGCTTGATCTTCATCAGCCTACTTGTCACAGGCAAAGAAACTTGCTTGGGTTTAGGTTGGATTCGGGTGAAGGGCTTTCGAACGGTTTTCATAACGGTTAGTGCTATGCCTCTACCGGTCTTACTTTAGACCCATCACTCTTTGTATAAAAATAATGTGTTTTATTAATATCAGAGGTGCAATCTTATCTTTTCTTGTAATCATTAAATATAATTTTAGATGTCAAAAATACTTTTTCTAAAATTTTATAATTTTAGAAAGCTATAGTTAAATCCAAAATATTTTGAACAGATTAAGTAATCTGAAATATGTTTCAAATTTTAAATCCCACTTTTTGGCATCTAAAATTTAATTTTAGTTCTGCAACATTCAGTTTTAATATCTTTATTCCTGGGCACGAATGAAAGAAGGAAAATTTTAAGATGGGCGAAACTTTATAATGAAGAGGTGTGAAATGCATAAAATCTTTGCGGAGAAAATATTGTAAGATATTGCCGAACACACCACTTGTGGAAATAAATTAGCTCACTGTCATGAGGTTTATAGCATGCTTAGTACTTCAGAAGGCATACAACCTTCAGGTACAGATAAAACTAGAATTTATAATTTAATATTTTGAATATCTAGGTTTTAACTCCAAATATCTTTTAGCAATTAAAATAGATTGAACAGATTTTTTCAATTGAGTTGTATTTATCATAACTTTATTAAATCCATAAAATTAAAAATATTTTCTTGTTCTTGGAGAATTTTAGATACCAAAATTAAATTGTAGAACTTTGGATGACGCTCAGTTCTTTAGAGCATTGATCTTGCAATATTGGGGCCGGGGCTCGAATCTGGCCACAGGCGGTAAAAGGGCGAGTGGATATTTGCTCCCATTGTCATATAGAGAGGGTGTGAGGATTGTGATGGGCTCAGTAGGCTAGAGTGCTGGTCTGTCAAGCATTGGGTCCGGCGCTCGAACTCAGCTAAACTGTTGTAAGCAGAGGATTCGCTTTCATTTGGATGTAAAAGTTAAAAGAAATGCAGATGGTTATGTCATCTCATAAAAACAACAACTTGCTGCTCTATATTAAATCAGCAGAAAGTATGAAGTGTTATTGCTTAGTATATGAACCACAAAAGCTTGCCGCTTCAAATTTTCAAGCTTATAACATTTTCTAGAGCTTTATTATATAAATATTTAATGCATATAAATATTTAATATATAAATATATATATAAATAAATATAAATATATATAGTTTGAAGTACAAAGTCTGAAATATGAAGTATAGTAATAGAAGTCACCGCAGGCTTCTCTACCTTGATCTTTCATTGACCTAAATGTGTTTGATGGTTTGTATGCATTTTGTTAAGTCAGTTCAAGAACTGTGGAAAGCTGTTTGTTTCATATTGCAGGTAAAAGATGCGAAAATACGTGTGGACCGTTATGGCGGTCTTCTTATTCTACAATGACATCGCAGGTAAATCCAAAACAGTGACGAAAATAAAGGCCGTGATAAAGGCCGTTTCTGTTAAGTCGCCTATGTCTGTAAATTTAGTAAAACCGTTCGAATTTGGCACCATTTGATTTCCGATGTGAGGATATGCTATTACACTAACTTAAGTTGCCAATGTAGGCAAGTTTCATTAAGTTGCTAGCTGAGTGCAAATTTCCTTGAGCTGTTCGTAATATGCATCCGTTGTATTACGATATGTACCATTGCACTGACTTCAAAGTGATGGAGATGATTCAGACTTGAAATATACCTTTTTTGTGAACTTCGACCCTATTTTCCGTATTCCTAGTAAAACTGTAAAACAACGATGTAACTAATGTGTCGTCCATAAAGCAAGTACAGGTGTTAGGAAAAGTGCTTATTGAAATGAAGCACCTTAACGTTTTCTATTAAGGACATCTGTTATTTCCCAGAATTTGAAATGAAAGACCTCACTTAAAAATTTAATATTCTGCCAGATGACATCAGATTTATGTGCACAATGTGTTAGAAATCAACGCATGTGTAGTTGATATTGCAAAAAGTTTAGACCCTACTTTGGGTGAAAAATGACAGTTATACAGCCCAAATACCAGGTGCCAACCGAAGACAAAGATCCTTCACCCATACTTGCATATACAATGATAAGTCATTTATGAAATGCATTCTGACTTCCATGTGGTTACTTCATTAAATCAGTAACATCAGTGCTGATTTATATCTCACTATTCTTTTTCTTTTATTATGCAACAAAATACAAAAAAATAACATTGGGTCAAAAATTCAATGGAAAATTCGAATCGATATATAAAATCTATAAAGCTGCTGAAGTAAAAAAAAATGGCAACAATCTTTTCTGCTCAATTGTTTTAGAAAACGTTTTTTCTTAATTTTTCATTTGAAGGAAAGCCAAATTCCTTTAGTGGAATATTTTTATTGCAGAAATAGATTTTGCACATAGATTGCACATAGAACTTTTTTCAAGTTAAAACGCAGTGCCTAATAACGATGAATAAACCACGCGACTACAAATGAAGAGATTGACATTCTTTATTATTTGCTATAACTTCGCGTGTTTAGTTGCTCTTACGAACGAGCGTGACAAAACAGCGTCGATGATGTTACCTGAGAACGACCAAAGAGCGACAACAAGCCAAAGCGACCTAGTCACATTACAAATTGAAGAAAAGTTATGTGACATGTTTGGTGCTAATCAGAGTAAGTGAAGTGGAATTCATTATCCCACAGAAAAGCAATTTGTCAAGTGACTTGATTTTAAAGTTCCTGTAATACCTTTCTCTTCGAATCGTGTTTTCAAACTCAAAAAGTCCCCTCAAATATGTGATGCAGGAGCGATGTACCGTAGTCAAGCAAAAACGGTTTATATTTTACAAGTGCAAAATTAAACCAACCGCATAATTGAAGCTGCAATATTTATATGTGATATATTTGTGATAATGATAATAAAATAATAATAATAATAATAATTATTATCATTTTCAATATTTTGCTTTGTAGTTTCCGAAGATTACTTGAAATATAAAGAGGTGGATATTACAGAGTTTAAACAACTGTGCAAAATTTACGAAGCAAGCAAAGGTAATCCAAGGTTTTCGCTTGACTATATATGTTACAGCGAATCTGTAAAATCAGCGAATCTACAGATTCGCTGAAAATTTCAGCGAATCCGTACATTCGCTGATTCACTTAGCGAATTGTACATTAGCTGAAAATTTTCAGCGAATATACAGATTCGCTGGTTTTTCACCTAAAAATTATACAGATTCGCTGAAATTGCCTGACCGGTCATCTTTACCGACAGGATTACTGGTGTTGGGTGATATTTCAAATTTAATTGCTTTTATGTGACTTCTTTACTCCAGAGAGGTTTTACTCACCCTTTTCTTGTTTTTTTATGGGAATAGGATATATTGCAATAGGAACTTTTCAAATTACACATAATTTTATTTAACTAGCTTTAAAATGCATTGTTGAAATGCGAATTTCTAGTCTCAAATGAAAAACAATATTGGAAAGCGTTCGAAAATATTTGCTATCAATATTCACAAAGGCTTAAATTAAGTTTCTCTCTTTGTGTTATCGTTTTTCATAAAAGCGATCACAGCAGATCTTACTACTATTGCTTCTAAACAAATTGCAATCATCACTCTTCTGAGTATCATTCATATTGCTATTAGCCAAATTGTAATTTCGCTAATTTGTTTTTCTTGAGTGCAACACAAAAATCTCTTTACATCCGGTGAAAAAATGTAATTGAATTACGGTACGCTTAACCAACCAGTGTTAAGTCTCGATGCTCCGCATACTTATAGCTTAATTTAACAGAAACTGATAGGACAAGGATTTTAACGAACAGAAACTTTATTCCGGTGCAATAGAATATAAATTGCTGCATTTTCATCAAATGACCAAAAAACCTCCTCTAGATGAAGCCCGATTTTAATATATTCCCTTCGCACAAACCAAGAAAAAGGTGCGTAAAATACATGTGGAGCATGTAATCGCACAAAAGCAATCAAATTTCAGATATTAGCAAAAACAAGTGAACTTGTCGGTAAAGATGGCCGATGAGGCAATTTCAGCGAATCTGTATAATTTTTTTAGGTAAAAAACCAGCGAATCTGCAGATTCGCTGAAAATTTCCAGCGAATCTACAGATTCACCTAAGTGAGTCAGCGAATCTACAGATTCGAAATTTTCAACGAGTCTATATTTTCAACGAGTCTATAGATTCGCTGATTTTACAGATTCGCTGTAATATATATACTGTTTTGCAATACTTTTAAATTCAAGATGCAATATTTTATTACATTGTATATATTATAAATATATAAATGAAGAAAATGAAAGTATTTTCTATTTTTTTAACTGTGTGCGTTTAGTTGACGTTATGGACGAGCGTGACAACACAGTATCACCGCTTGTACGTGAAACAGACCAAGGAACGGACACCACCACCGATGAAAGAAATGAAAGCGAGGACTTGGACTTGCTAACGTTAATTATTGAAGAAAAGTTATGTGACATGTTTGGTGCTAAGCAGAGTAAGTAGAATGGCGTTCTATTTATCTAAGAAGAACACAAACGTTTTTCTTTGAATTCATCTAATTTTTAGGTTTTACATTTTATCGTTTTGTGTGTTTGTTGTTCTTAACCTTTGAGATGATGAACTGAGTTATCCAATGAAGTCTATTATTAGGGCACAATAATTAACATCTCAAGCCGGTGAAAAATAAACTTTTAAATGTGAAAGATATCTTAAGTTATACTTTTAAAACCCAAAGATATCCAGAAAAAAAACATGTGAAACTGAAACAATTAAACGAAGTTACGCATCAATGGGAAAGAATTTTATTGCTATAAGTATTGCTACTCTCTTTGTTATTATTGTTATCCATATTATTACTATTATTATTATGATTAGATCCCAACCGAGCGAGCCCCGTGGGGGGTTGACTATAGGATTGCCCTCGGTCCATCCGTCCGTCCGTCTGTCCGTCCGTACCCACAATGGTTATGTCATGTGGTAGATTTTTGGTATATCCGTCACTTACGTAGTTTTTGTTCCTTTGGTTTTGGTTTTATCAGGTAGCCCCATAAGCACCCATTGAGCCAAAACAAACCACATAAGGGAGTCCATCAAAGTTCGTTGATCAACTGTCCTGTAAGACCATCTGTTGGTAAATAATGCAATATTAAACATAATTTTTAAAGCAAATAAGAAGAGCAGCCATTTGATTAAATCCCCCTGTGGGTGGGGGTAATCTTAAGAATACACCCACTGCGTTCTGTTCCGTGCATTAAACATTAAACACCAAACAGACAAACAAACAGTTTGTTCGTAACTAGAAAGAACCAGCCAATTGGCTTTCTTACAGAAGACACTAAAAAAGTCTTTGTATTAAATTATGGCCAAAAACCTGAAAGTGAAGATTTTTACCTTGACCGTGACCGAGAAGGTACGATTTATATATAACGTTAATGAGGCCCAAAGCCTCGACAATCAGCTCGAAATCGCTCTGTCTCTAGCCTTTTATTCGTTCTACCGAGAAGATTGAGGTCACCGAGATACCTCTTATGTAGCGTTATTAAGACCCAATAGTCGACAATCAGCTCGAAATCGCTCTATATGTAACCACTTTCGAAATGGTAGTCAACTTCCTGTTTGACAGTGACCGAAAATATTAAGATCACCGAGGTACCTGGTATGTAAGGTTGTTTAGGGTAGAAAATGAGCTCAAAATCGCTCTACTTCTAACGTTTTCGAGATAATACTCAGCTTCTGGTTTTTAACCTTGACCGTGACTCAGAAGGTCGGGGTCAGCGATGAATCTCATGTAACGTTGTTTAGGCCGAAAGGGTGGACAATCAGCTCGAAACCACTCTGTAGCCGTTTTTGAGATTATAGTCAACTACCGATTTTTGACCTTACCCGTGACCGAGATGATCCAAGTCACCCAGATATCTCTTATATAACGTTATTTAGACCCAAAAAGTCTGTAACCGTTTTCGAGATAATACTCAAATTCTGGTTTTTGACCTTGATTGTGACTTTAGAAGGTCTAGGTCACCGAGGTACCTCTTATATAAAGTTATTTAGGCCCAGTGTGTCAAAAATGAGCTCAAAATCGCTCTTTCTCTAACCGAGATGATAGTCAGCTTCAGGTTTTTTAGCCGGGACTCAGAAGGTCAAGGTCATCGAGGTGCATCTTATGTAACGTTGTTTAGTCCAAAAGGGTCGAAAATGAGCTTAAAGTCTCTCTACCTGTAGCGTTTTCGGGAAAAAGTCAATTTCCGGGTTTTGGCCTTGGTCGTTACTCAGAAGGCCAAGGTCACCGAGGTACCTCTTATGTAACGTTGTTTAAGCCCAAAGGCTCGACAATCAGCTCGAAATTACTCTGTCTCTAGCCATTTTCGGGATAATAGTCAACTTCTAGTTTTTGGCCTTGACCAAGGCCGCCGAGATGCATCTTGTGTATCTTATTTAGGCCCAAAGGTAAAAAATGAGCTCAAAACCGCTTTTAAGATAATTGTCAACTTCCTGTTTTTGACCTTGACCATGATATAGGTGGTCAAGATTACCTTGGTATCTCTTACATAACGTTTCTTTGGCCCGAAGGGTCGAAAATGAGCTCTAATTCGCTCTATCTCTAGCCATTTGTGACTGTGACCGAGGAGGTCAAGATCACCGAGGTATCTCTTATGTAACGTTGTTTACGCCCAAAATGAGCTCAAAATTGCTCTCTCTCTCTCTAACCGTTTTGAGATAATGGTCAACTTTCAGTTGTTGGCCTTGACCATGACCGAGGAGGTCAAGATCACCGTGGCAAATGTTACATAACGTTGCTTTGCCCCAAAGGGTGAAAAGTGAGTTCAAAATCGCTCTGTCTCTAACCGTTTTCGAGATAATAGTCAACATCCCGTTTTGACCTTGACCGTGACTCAGATGGTCAAGGTCACCGAGGTACCTCTTATGTAACGTTATTTAGGCCCAGAGGGTCGAAAATTAGCTCAAAACCGTTTTCTAGATAATAGTCCATCAAGGTCAAGATTCAGCATGGAGCGTTACCCCCTAAGGAGTACGATTTATATATTCAAACTTGAATTTGATCACTTTTTATGTCTTGCGATTAATAGGCGTTTTGAAAAATATTTTGACCTTAATTGACTCAAATCCTAGGAGGAGTTTTCCGGAATCTATTTTGGGGAAAATTTACTTTTGTCTCAATTTGACCGTGACCCCGGAAGTAAAAAGAAATCGCGAATGGGCCGAGATCTAAACAGTTGTGAAAGATAAGTTGCGAAATATCTTTATACTGAAAAGTACCACGCATAGAGAATTCCGTTGATTTACAAATGACACACAAAGCATAAAACATTACTGACATTGAAATGACGCCTGCTGGGAACCAAACAAGGGCACGGGCCAATATCAACCACCACAGAAGTATTTTTTATTCTCAAATAATGTGTCCGTCACCCACCACCTAAACTCCTTTCAAGCATATCACACGCTACCACATAATGCAGCCACCACATAAGATAAGTCTCGTTCGTATGTCCGCCCGTCCGTCCGTGCGTCACACTTTGGATGCTGTTTTGTTTCTACGCAAGTTCTCCTAAACTATTTTACCCTAGGCAAATGCAACATTGCACAGTGAAAATACATATATTGAAGTTGTGCACTGTTGTGTTATCTTTCAAATTGGTGAGAAATTGCCAAAATGGCGACTTGTGAAAGACAGCGATCTCTTGAGATAACTGCAATGCAAAAATTGGGTCCTTTCCACGCGATTTCTCCGAAACTATTTTTCCTAGGCATATGCTACCTTGAACAGTGAATATATATATATATATTGAAGTTGTGTATCGTTGTATTATTTTTTAAATTGGTTAAAAATTGCCAAAATGGCGACTTCTCAAAAATTGTTATTTTTGAGATAACTGTAGTGTAGCACTTGGGTGCTTTCTACTTGAGTTTGTCGAAAGAGAGGCAATGCTTCAGTGGCTAATCTGATAATCTTCTGTCACAAGCTTCTGTCACAAAGATGCAACGAAACGGTACTATTTCACTGTTCTCTCTCTCTGTCAGTTCAAGTAATGTTTTTCCTTCCAATCATTACTATCGGTTGCTGATTCCTATATTCCAATGATTGTTATCGTTTAGTCAAGCACAGTGTTCGGTTGGGATCTGCATCTTCGACGATGGGTTATTATTATTATTATTATTATTATTATTATTATTATTATTATTATTATTATTATTATTATTATTATTATTATTATTATTATTATTATTATTATCATTTTCAATATTTTGCTTTGTAGTCTCCGAAGATTACTTGAAATATAAAGGGGTGGACATAACAGAATTTAAACAACTGTGTGGAGTCTACGAAGCAAGCAAGGGTAATGCAAGGTTTTCGCTTGACTATATAAACTGTTTTGAAATAATTTTAAATTCAAGATGCAATATTTTATTACATTGTATATATCATGAATGTATAAATGCAGAAATGAAAGTATTTGCGATTTTTTGGAACTGTATACGTTTAGACGACCTTATGGACGAGCGTGATAACACAATATTCCCGCTTGTACGTGAAGGAACAAACGAAGGAACGGAAAATACCACTGATAAAAGAAATGAAAGCGACGGCTTGGA
The DNA here is from genome assembly GCA_949752745.1 of Protula sp. h YS-2021. Lineage (NCBI taxonomy): Eukaryota > Metazoa > Annelida > Polychaeta > Sabellida > Serpulidae > Protula > Protula sp. h YS-2021. Next base: position 13,630,850 of record OX457025.1, on the reverse strand, counting down.
CTTGCTAACTTTACTGATTGAGGAAAAGTTATGTGACATGTTTGGTGCTAATCAGAGTAAGTAGAATGGTGTTCTGTTCATCTTTATTATTATTATTATTGATATTATTATTATAATTATTATTATTATTGTTATTATTATTAATATTATTATTAATACTAGCAATATACATATTAATATTATTATTTTTATAATTATTCTGTTACGTTTTAAAGTTTCAGAAGATTATCTGAACGATAACGGGGTGAACATTGCAGAGTTCAAACAGCTATGTAGAATCTATGAAGAGAGCAGAGGTGATTCAAAGTGCAGTAATTGTCTCTCTGTATGCTATACTTGTTGTCTTCTTAATTGCAATGGCTTCCGTGCTCTCTTTTGTCCGCTTATTGTAATCATATGCTTCATTACTTGCACATGTTTGTTGAATTTTACACCAGACTTCATATTTAGGCGTCCTCATATTCAGATTAATATTTTCTTAATTGGATTTTTCAATATTTTATTGTAGAAAGGAATCTGAGTTATAGGTATCCTTGTTTCGTAATACATGGAATCATATATGGAATATTGCTGACTTTATTCGTTTATCTATTTCATGACATGTTGCTAAACTTAATTGTGGCCAACCACACCTGTTTCACACTTTACCCTGTTACTAGACAACTTGACCAAAATATTGTTCTCTTGGTGCAGTTGGCTTGAAGAAGCCTGCAATGCCGATTGACCACAACTATTGAAATGTTATCTTCTCTCTACTAATTTATCAAATTATCTAATGGCCGTTGTTGTGGTTTTATGGATCACTTTCATTTTGAAATGTACAAGAATATGATTTTACAGGCTATATATTAATCGCCATTTTGGTTAATGGATATTGAACAAGGCTGGTTACCTGACCTAACAATGATTTCCTTGTTTACTTTTACTTAGACAAAGAAAAGCAAGCATGGTCTCTCTGATTGCGTTCGTAGTACAAGCAGTCATAGAACGCTGTATAGTCATGACATAGACACTCACCAAGTTGTCAAAAAGTTAAATATATGCTGTTTATTTACTAGGCGTTATAAGAGAACTAGATCAAGATATGTCCTCATTCACTCTCAATAAACCTGAAAGTATTTCTAATGTGAAGAAGGAGTTGTCAACAACAAACGCGGAGTTATGTGACTTGTTTAGTGCTGGTCGGAGTAAGTACTGACACTTTGTTTGGGATCTTAAATGTACAACAAGACGCCCTGTTTGTAGCTTTTTTGTGTTTTGGAACCTCTTCTGCCTTTTATTTTTAATTTATCATTATTGCTAAGACTAAAGTAACATATGAACCTTAAAAATAATTTTATAATTTCTCTAGTTAATATAAACTGGTGCTAATAATTAACTGCCGGGTAACTGCTGGGTAGGACAATACCGTAATTATAATCCCAAAACTCACTATAAAATCACTATGAAACAGCATCACAAAGTGTATCTTCTTTGCTTTTTCGAACAGTTTCTGAGGAGTTTCTAAGTTTCAAAACAATAGACGTTGATGACTTCAAGCAACGCTGTGCAACTATACGCAGAACTAGCGATAGCATAAGTAATTGTTAAAACTCTAAATATATTTTGTTTATACACTAGACATTATGAAATAACCACATCATAATATGTCTTCCTTAGGAGTGGATAAATCTGAAAGTCTTTCTGATGTGGAGGACTTCCCTAGCTATATAATATATTGAACTCATAAAAGGTTTGAACGATGAAAGAAATAAGAAAGGAAAAGAGATATTCAATGCGCAATGTATTAGAACCATTCTTTTCAGTCCTCATGGCCCAGGAAGTGAATGCCAATTTCCCTAGCTTTAGCCATGCAGCAAGTACGTTGGAACAAACAGGTGAAACGATGAAAATGCTAATAATAATAATAATAATAATGCTAATAATAATAATGATAATCAGAAGAAGACGAAGACGAAGAATAATAATGCTAATAATAATAATAATAATAATAATCAGAAGAAGACGAAGACGAAGAAGTGGAATGATATAACATGAGCAATTAGAGGGTCTTCATGCACTAACCGTTTTAAGAGCCAAGTCTTGTTATGAATAGATAAGTATCAAAACAACCTGATATTTTCTGTCTATCGCAGGATACAGTAAACTAAAATTTCTCAATGTAGTTTCTATCCTTTTCTTCTGTTAATCTTTCATAAATCGGTTAGGAATTTGAGAATTTCTTAAATATTTCAATACTGTTAGCAAGGGTAAATATTTGATACGCAGATGTCTAATTTTTTTCAGCTGCATTAGGAGATCGTCCTAGACTACCTTTAGCGCTTGAATTATCCGCTTCTGTCTCAGGCAACCATGCCTCTTCAGTATCGTCCCGATGTTTTGACTGGCAGCACTACAATGGCTCGCATTGTATTTGCGGAAACGAAAACAGGTTGAAAAATTCCGTTCTTTTTCAATGATATGTCAAAGAATAATGCCAAAAATGGTATAAAAACCGTTTTAAATCAAACAACTCTAAGGGTTTTTCTGCCTTCCAAGATATATCGAAAAAAGAAAAAAATAGCTACTTCCATTAATAATAAACCTGGTAATTGATCCTAGTATAAAAAATAGATTGATTACACATAGCGAGCGGACAGGTTGTGTACGCTTGTTCAATTCGTGAATTTGTAAAGAGTGGGGGTGCCGAATTAATATGCTTTAGTATGTCCTGCTTATGGGGTTGTACAATGATTAAATATGGCGATCAGACACAATGTTTACATGATTGATGAATTTGTGCATTTCTCTGCTTATGTGAAGTACTGCTTACATAATGAAATTGTGAGGATGATATTGACATTTGTACGTTGTTGTTTGCACTATAGATCCAACACATGTTTCATGAATTGTTTGTTGCACATCTTGCTGATGCGCACAGCTGTAGTACGCACACCGGAGGTTATGTCTGCGATGACGAGGGCCAAGACTACCCATCCCAGTGCGACTTTCAAAAACAGATTTGTAATCGCAAGGTTTCAACACTTAGGGAAATGAGTGTCTGTAGTAAGTACCACGGTCTTCCGGTCATAGTACTATGGTGCTATGTGCTGTCACCATTTTAAATAAATATCAAGTTGAAATGAAAATTCAAATGTCAAACTAATTGCAATTGGATTTTAGTGAGAGTTTTATGAGCCCTCGTTTAAACTTCTATTTTGCCAGAGAATCTTCATTGTAAATTTCAATTGAATTTCAAGTGAACTTCATGCAACGAACTTCAGTGTAAATTTCAATTGATCTTCCTGTGAACTTCAGTGTGAATTTCATACGAATTTCCAGCGAACTTCAGTGTGAATTTCATGCGAATTTTCAACGAACTTCAGTGTGTATTTCCATTGAACTTCCAACGAACTTCAATGTTAAATTCCATTGAATTTCAGTGTGAATTTCCATTGAACTTTGTATGAATTTCAGTGTGAATTTCATACGAAGTTCCAACGAACTTCAGTGTAAATTACCGTGGAACTTCATACGAACTTCCTATGAATTTCAGACGCAGTTCCAACGAACTTCTATTTAAATTCATACGAAATTTCAACGTAGGTATTGAATTATGATTTTCATTGTACCAACACAGCAGCCTCTTCTCGGTAACAAAGTATCACTTGTTTTTCAAAATCACTAGTAACGTGCTTCAAAACATCATATTCTTAAACATATTTTGATAAAAATCAGGATACAGTTCCAGGAACTTCCACCAATTTCAAAGAAATTTCATACGAAATTTAGTGAACTGGTTTCCTCACTTTTGGTTAACGCGTTAAAGAGTTTGTCCGTTTCGAATGCTTTTATGTACACAACAAATGAAGCGGTTTTTTTATGCTTTTGATTTTAGGATTTCTGTTTTTTCATCAAATTATGTTTTGAGAACTAGACCATTTTCGCTACCGAGTAGCGAAAACTACACTTGGGGATCACAAAAATACGATTCTGAACTCTTAACCTTTTAGGTATCGTCTTTAGGCCCAAAGGGTCGAAAATAAGCTCAAAATCAAAAGTTCTAAACGCTTTCGAGATAATGAACAGCTTCCGGTTTCTGACTTTGTCCCGTATCCAAGGAAGTCAAGGTCATCGAGGTACCTTTTACATATGGTCTTTTAGGCCCAAAGGCTTCAAACTGCTCTATCTCTAACCGATTTTGAGAAAATGAACCACTTCCGGTTTTTGTTGACCATGGCCGAGGATGCCAATCGTTCTCTAAGGTCATGGTTAAAAAATGCGGATTTTACGCGTCTTATCACTCTCTGTCAACGAACCAAGTTTCGTCACTCTTTAGCAACTGGGAAAAACCTGAACCTGTAGCCAACTTAAACTTGCACACGCATGCTGTGACGGCTTTCATTGAGAGTTGGACGATCAATACACCGAGGCTGATATCATTCCAGTTTAATCTGCTGCTCTCAGCTTCTTGCTCTGGCAAATTTCCAAGTGTAATTAGATTTGCTTGAAGCACGATATTAGTGATTTTGAAAATGTGGTACTTGTTACCGAGAACGGGCTGCTTTGGTTAGTAAAATCAAAATCATAACTCATTACCTACTTAATTCACCATGAAAGTAGATCGAAGTTCGCTGAAATTTCGTTCGTAGGAATTTAATTGCGAATTCGTATGAAGTTCATAGGAAATTTACACTGAAGTTCTCGCATGAAATTCACAGTGAAGTTCAACGAAAATTCACAGTAAAGTTCGTTCGAAATTCGTATAAAATTCATAGTGAAGTTCTTAGGAAGTTCAATGGAAATTAACACTGAAGTTCGTTGGAACTTCGTATGAAGTTCACAGTGAAGTAAATAGGAAGTTCAATGGAATTTCACCCTGAAGTTCGTTGAAAGGTCGTATGAAATTTACAGAGAAGTTCGTAGGAAGGTCAATGGAAATTCACAGTGAAGTTCGTTGAAAATTCGTATGAAATTCACAGTGAAGTTCGTAGAAAATTCAATGGAAATTCACACCGAAGTTGTTGGAGCTTAGTATGAAACTCACACTGAAGTTCAGTGGAAATTCACACTGAAATTCACACTGAAATTCGATGGAATTTTGCATTGAAGTTCTTTGGAAGTTCAATGGAAATTAACACTTAAGGTCGTTGGAAATTCGTATGAAATTCACACTGAAGTTCGTTGGAAATTCGTATGAAATTTACACTGAAGTTTATAGGAAGTTCAATGGAAATTCACACTGAAGTTCGTTGTAACTTCATATGAAGTCCACATGATGTTCGCTTGAAATTCCATTGAAATTTACAATGAAGCATCTTGAAGGAAATGAGCCTGCCAGTCTTTCGTGGACTATGTATGCCTTATTTTCTATGTTCAATGCATGTGCTTGCGATTTCACACAGCTTTTTCGTATTGTTTATCTGTATTTCTACTTTTTATTCTGGCGTTTTCTTCTTTGAGACATCAAAACAGCATCTGTTTTCTGTTGTTCTGTTTTATCTGTTGTGACGTCGGCTTCCTATTGTGATGTTTGTTATTTGTATAGCTGAGTGCATGTACCTGAGACTACAAGGGAGTTCACTGTTTGAGGAGGACCCTGCTTACGGCATGGGTATTTTCAAGGGTGTTGCTGAGACTCGAGGAGAGGACGGGAAATACACCGAGTACAAAGCCATGGACGACTCAGGCTTCATGGTTATGATGGTGCCCGAGTGGGAGAATTGGGTAATAGGTAAAATAATCTTTTTTAATAAAAATTTTTCTAAAACAATCCCTAAAATATCGATATTGAATTTTTTGCGCATCTACTTATGTATATACTCGCACATATTGTTAGCAATAACTCTAAAATATAAATCAAACAATTCTAAAATATAATGAAACAACTAAAGCGACGCACTTGATTTTAAGATTTCATCGATCATCACGATCAAAATATTCAGAAGAAGCTCTTTGACCTCCTTGAAATCTCTCTCCTCGTACGTAAACATTAGTACTAATTCTCAAAATGTGACGGGAGTAATGGGGAGTTACTCTCCCGTACCTCTTAAATAAGATATGTAGAATTATGTTTCTCTTTGGTACAGGAAAGCGCAATGCAAGCGGCGAATTCGTGGCGATGAAGTCTTACATAGCCGGTGGTACCACTGCCTTAGAGGTGAGCCACGGGGGTTTTATGGTAATTAGACGTCACGGAAATGAAGATGTGTGGGACGTGGATCCACTGCTGCATTTTGAATGCATTACAGGTATCTTTTATCGTTAAAATAAGTTAAATGAGATATCAAATTAAATCGAAAAATGAAAATTGATTTTTATATATAAGGTCTATCATTAATGCTACTTCATAAAGCTTTTCATTTATTTTCAAATCTTGAAAAGACTTGATAAAGTTATAGTGTCATGTTCTAGTTATAATCTGTTAAAGGTTCCTTTTTACTTCGTTGTTCAATACTTTGAACAAGTTAGTTTCACAGAAAAGAAAAAAAATCTTGAAAATGGTGTCTTAAATTTCACGGGTAAATTGAGAAAATGAGCTAATAAACTGAGCTAATAAACTTAGAGTGATACTTCGCTTCTTCTAAGAAGCGACACACTTGGAAAAAAGTAACATAAAATACTTACTACAGCATTTGTTAGCATTTACATAAATCAAAACCTTTAACGATAAATGAGAAAGACAACAGAGTGCAATAAACTGAATTGGGTTAGCTCTTAGACTTCAAAGCGAAAAGGATGTTCTTCTGAACACTGAAAAGAATATAGACCCCCACCACCCCCAAAAACTGCTTAATTTAGGAACACAGCTCCTATAAAACGATTTATTCGAAAGAATATTACGGGTAAATGAAAGTGACTTGGAAGATCAGTTAAGACTGGAAATTCGAAAAGTTCATTGATTTCTCTCATCTGAAAGAAATCTACTGCTGAATGTAAACAAACATTTGGAACGGAGACAAAAAGGGGAGGCAGAGGGGGAGTTAAGAATCAGTGAGAAAGTGTCGTATAATAGACTGGGAGGGCCATAACTTGATATCAAAATTATAGCGGTCAGCCAAAGTAACCAACCAGTTATAGGCGTGCATGTTTTCGACAATTCTACCTTCAAACGGATGTTAATGCACCTAGTCACTGGTTTACATAGCTTGTCCTTTTATGTATTCCTGCCGTGCTTCTCTTAAACAGCATGAGTTTCCTTATCCCGTAAACAAACACTGGCTGTTTATGTAAACGCAAGCTGTTTATTATTTCCCTAGCTAAGGCTGCTCATGTTTTGTTATCATTGATATGTGGTGTAAATTTTTTCTAGAAAACACAACAAAATTCCACACGGCACGAAAATGCATATCCTCGGCACTCATGTAAAATTTATAATCTCTAGCTTTTAACGCTTTTGAAGAGTTCATTGGAAGCGATTTGCTGAGAAAAAATACTCAAATTGGGAATAAACCTGGGTCGTATTATCAGATCCCGTGCAGTTTGTGTGCGCTCTTTTCCTTGCATTGATAAGTAATGTTCCTCTGGTGTTTTGGTCGTGCAAAACTTTGAATCATCAGTGTTTCAATTATAATTTCAGTATCTTGTTTATAGTTTCAAAGTTTGAACTTCTTTTAGGCATTATAACGAAATAGATGTCTATCCAATTATGAATGTTTACTTCCAGAAAAGGAGCTTGCCTTGCCACAAAAAAGATTCTTCTTTATGTAAGTCTAGAAAACGTTTCAACAATCATCCAAAAGGTTATGTCTAATTTTGCCACAACATGTAAAGATGCTCTGTAAAATCTGACGAGAATAAACTGTCCAATCATCTGCAATTTGGCGGTTTTTATAAGACACACAGGGTGCACACTTACTGGCAACATAGTTTGGTTTGTTTTTGACTTGATAATAGTCAAAATTCCTCTATGCCTAAAAAATATTTGGAGGTAGCGATCAAATAAAAGACAGTGTACATGATTGTTTAAGGGTTGTACTAGCGATATCAACGTGTTCATGATAATTGCGTTATTATTCCAAAATCATGAGTTCACAATGATGAATTTTTTCGTCCTCCGGTTGGAATGCCACGCAGATAGAATGATCCATTACCTGGATGAGCAAACCTTGAAAACTAACCTTAGAATCAAAATCGAAATGCTTCATTTAAACGACAAATAAAGCGTCTGTTTTGTTTTTTATCAGTGCATTTATAGTCATTGCCGTAGCAGCAGTTACGGTATCTACAACTCTCCGAATTGTCCAGTCTGCGCGTGGCTGTCTTTATTTTCCAGAAGTTTGTACACTAAGGTAATTTTTTTCCGTATTATGAATTACATCGTGAAATATGTAACAAATAATATATATATATATATATATATATATATATATATATATATATATATATATATATATATATATATATATATATATATATATATATATATATATATATATATATATATCATTATACTTTTGAGAGCAATTAATAATAGGACATGATATTTTATTGAAGTCGGTACAGTAAAAGTAATGTCAATACATCAGTTTAATGTTTGGGTTCGGTGAGGCACCAAAAATGTTTTAGTCCCCAAGGAATCAATATGTTTGATATTAAAAAATGAAATATAAGAAATGGAGCAGCGTTGTAGAAGCTAATATTTCAATATGTCACCGGTGTTATGCGTAAAAGGACATGTTGAAAAATTCTAACAAAGAACAATTATCATTTTATAGAATGAAAAATAATACTTTACAAGCCAATCTAGATTTCATTGAAAAAGTATGTTAGGTTTATAATAGAGATACACATAATAACATTTTTAATGATAGGAAAGAAATTGAAGACACGCTAAAACCAAGAATCGAGAGGAAAAAGAATGCGTTCAACAGCAATTATGGTGATGCTGCAGTGTATAAAGATATTGTGCTGCAGTGCTACACGAAAACTAGCACCATTCGTAGGGGCCTTGTTATGATACAAGAGCTTTTTGATCAGCTTGGAGAATACACTAACAATGCTTTCCTTTCTCTGAAAGGTATACCGACCGAACTACTTTCCGGAGACTTTGCCTACTCGCTTAAGGTATATGAGGACTATAAAAAAGGCGTCGGTAAAGCGGCAGCACTAAGTTTTGTTGGTTTGCAAATTGAAGTTGGCCTTGCTGCTTACAGCTTAGCAACGACAACCGTCACCACTGCGGCCGTAGCTTTCGCGGCAATCGGAGCAGCTATCGCTATTTTTGTAGCAGTTGCTGATATCATCAGCAGCATATTGCAGGAGAAAAAAATACGCAATACTTTGCGGACAAACAAAGCAGAGCTTCTACAAGGGGAAAGGGATATCGACAAAGCAACTATGGGCATGATTGAATTTCAGAAAGAAATCTGTAAGGAGCTACTTGTGCCACTCAGTAAGTTAGCTCAGGCAGGTGCTCCATTGAGCAACGATTTTCAGAACTTTATGAACATGTTAGTCCGCCATAACACCTTTGTTGTTACGCAAGAGATTTGCAACCAACACCACATGTACAGTAACATCAAATTTGGATTCGTTGCAACGCTGAATGACTGGTTGCAAATCATTCTTGATCATGTACAAAATGATATCGAAGGTCTTAAATGCAAGGTTGAGCTCGCTAAAGATTTGGCAAATTTCGCCAACACCCTCCGCGATGATGTCCTGGTCCGCAAGAGAAAACCGGCCGCCATTTTTAACTTTGTAGCAGAAAACAAACCTCAAGCCATCCGACAGCAACTTTTTAACAACGAGTTTGAGCTCATTCGACATATAGCTAAGAACATCATGCCTGAAGATAGTTGTTACTGGGGGATAAGCTTGGAACCTTTCAGGCGTGGAGAAGTAACCGCAGCCAATTATCAGGAGTCTTCTGTTGTGCCGCCATGTGACAGTCCTGAAGTGTCTTCGCAAACCTCAGCCATAGCATCAGGAGTCGTCAGCAATCATCCGCCCTGTCGAATCATCAGCAGCCTTGATTCTGCCATTGTCCATGATGTCAGTGGTCTCATGCGCTTTATTGCACGCGTCACGCGTCCTAGCGACCGTTGCTATTGGGGTTATGATCTAAACGCAATCCGTTCAAAATCGCAGTCTGATGATGATCTAAATAATGCCGCGATTAATCCTGTGCTCGTCACTACATTGCGCCTGTCATTCCCCTCCCCGAACCATGGTGTGTATGCTGCTGCGAAGACAATGGTTTGCTCCTTCTTTAAAATCTGCACCAATGACGCTTGGGTGAACTTCATTCTCTGCATGACTAATCCGGCGTGGACATCTGTCACTGGTTCTTGTGCAGGAATACCAAAAGCTGATGGATGCCACATTACCACCAACACTTACACGTGCTAAATCCAGCCCTTGAACAGCAAGGCAGCACAATGGCTTTGTCGCTTTTATATTTAACTATGTATATTCAACTGGGATCACATTGTAGTGAAAGACTCCTGTTAAATTAAAATATAATTGTATGTTTTGATTTTTTCGATGTGCTCAGTTTGTAAATAAATTTTGATGGCAAAATGGCAATGTCAATGATAATAATTATAACATTGTGATTTCTGTATAATGGTACCAAAGAACAGCTAAAGGTCCAAGTTTATTTCTTTCAAATGAAAGCTCGAATTAACGCCATTTATTATGTCTATGTTTTGGATGCTTAAATGCTCAGGTCATACAACAGTGTGTGTGATATACATATACAAAGTCAATATTTCTTGCTGATAGGTTAAACAATATTTTGTGAATAAAAGAATGTACAAACATAATATTGTTTTTAGATTCCATTTTCTACACTTTGTGCTGTTTTTCATGGAACACCCTTCTAATGTTATCTTTTAAATGTTTTCTGATTTTATGATGTGACTGTTTGATAACCGGACTGATACACACTATGCTAGCATTTTAATGAAAAAAACCCGCTAATGTACAAATTTCAGAGGCTTTGGAAAAATCGTTGAGGCTTCGATAAATACAAATTTCCTTACTGACATATAAAAATATTACTTTCTTAAATAAATTCCCCCAGTTTTAAGTTTAGGAGGTGCGTTCCTAGTAAAGCATAGGGCTACGTTCCAAACAATTTCTCCGTCTTTACTTCTCAGCACCGTTGTTTCCTGTCATGATAAAGTCACCTTGCATTTTGTTTCCCTAAAGACATATTCCACTTCATATTATGGACCGTTACAACAAGACTTGTGTTACACTTTTTGATAAGATAACATAAATAAGATAAAACCCATTGTCGAAAGTGGAAAAACTTATAACACTTATAATTCGGTTTGAAAAACTCTGTAAAGTATAAAGCTCTCCTTAGTAAAGTTCCAAATTGTTGACACACTTTTTAGTCACATTGTATAAACGCAAGCTATGGAGACTGCTTGCAAGTAATGTATCGATCCAATAATGCTACAGCCAAAATATTAAAATTTCTTTACCTATAGTCCAGTTATCCAACCCTTACATCAAAACCATGTTGTGCCATGGATTTGTACCCCGTATATTGTGTCGTTCTTTCCAGGGGTGTCAGAAACACCCTTGAAAATATCCAGACCGTAGCTGGCCTCCCTACATAAAAAAGGCTGCTGCTTTGTAGTCTGAGTTACACACACTTAACTGCATGCTATAGAGAATAAGTCACATTAGAAAAGGCACCACCACAGAAAATACATCACAATAGAAAGAGTAATAATTTGACAATACAAAAAAATATTGAAGAAAGTTTGGAAAAGGATTGTGTAAACCATCAGTCAGAATGGAGTCACCGGAAAGTCAACATTACTTATTTTTAATGAAAAATTATAAAGTTCTGATAATCGGCTGTGCAACAACTAAAAAATAAAAGAAAATACTGTTACTCTGTTTCTGATATGTTGTGGAAATGCAAAATTATTACGGGAAATTCTTAAAAATAATAGTTTCAATTTAAACAAATTTGAATTAGACACAAGGAGGTGTTTGCATTGGTAAACAATGACCGAATTGAAAAAAATCCAATATGCTACTAATTATGATTTATTACAGGTACGTTTATTCAAAAATTGATGCCATTTGAAAAATCGGTCAATATTTTTGGACATGAGCCCCTATTGTTATTCAATCAAAACAAACAGCTTGTGATAGCACGTGCATTGATATGAATTTTTATTTTAATTAGCATCAATGATGTTAATATTAACACAAGACAAGTCATGATTTCTGATTCTGATTTTTTGGTGCTTGCTTATTGCTTATTGTACAAATCACGAAACAGTTGCTTTCAGCTGTATCGCTACCAATGCCTTTAGCCTCTTCTAGCTATCCTGTGCCATAGTACACATGCGAGACCCTAATCTTACGAAATCAGAAATTGCTGCACTCGTAGTCTTGTATTTCGTTTTACCTAGTACTTTCTTGATGGCTCTGCTTTACAGTATTTAATCTGTAGGATAGTCTGAGGTATGGAGTTTGCTTATGTCCTGCTCCCAGTCGTTACAAATGTCGTTTGTCTGTATTTCAAAGCATTGACTGTCTGTCGGTAAATAGCAAAGAAGCGTTTTCACCCAACTCGCTTTTACTATAGGCGTAATGAAAAGCTTACACGACCGTCTTGCCGAGTTCTAATACTGAAAAACCCACAATAATCGGCATATACAGAGCGATTTTAATTTGTTATAAATGCCCTGCACATTTCAAAATCCATGAGAAGGTGGTTTTGCCCCTTAGCATTCTTTATTGTTTTGCTTTGTGCACCAATTACACTCTTGTTTATTTTAATTGGTAACATTAACAAATATGGTTAACATTAATATTAAATTACAATCATCTAAAGTTATATGCTGATATCAAATACAGTTTCACATCTGTAAATTCAGTTGACATTATCTAAAATTCTACATAACTCGTTTCTTTACTTAAAACTCAAATTAAGATTAAAATAATTGTATTTTAGATATCTTTAAGTTATATTTATCGTATCTGAAGTTCAATTCAAAATTCCACTGCTAATTATACCTAAAAATAATCAAAATTACTGTATATCAGCTTGTACTCTATTACATTCGGTTTTTACACTCTTTCGATTTGTCATTAAATAATGTATGATATCAAATCATATTTATGGATGATATAAATTATTTGGTTATATCAAACGTTGTACAGTGGAAATTATATCCTGGTAAAATTTAATTGAAGTTATGCAATGCAACTTGCCATCAAATATGAAATTGAATGCGCAGTTTTACATAAGGCTTAGCAAAATAAATTCCCTATTGCTATCTCTCAATAACAGACCTTTTTTGCACCGTCACGGTCGACGGCAAACATAACTAAATATGCTGATGGTTGGCACAGAAGATGCAAATGATGTTGATCTGTCTTTTCCCGGTCTGCCAGTTGTCATCGGTATCAGTTTTACAAAGTGGGCAACTTTCATTCTGTGTCATCTAAAAATGTTACTTATCTTGGACTTAATAACATTCCCTTTAAAGCCCACAGTATTCTTTTTTCACATTTCTGATGTCATAAGCAACAACATGACCTATTCATTAAAGGGTAGCTTGCATTCACTCATTTTATTGTTTATTTACACCTCAAAACGGAAATCGCAAGATATGGGGTTGGTCAAGCTAGTATTTGGATTGGTAACCCGCGTAAGTCGCACAACCAGTCAACAGTAAGTCCAATCAGAGATTACTGTGCAAGGCAGTCGCAGGACGAGACGAGTGAGCTCACCAACATCTGCTGCGCTTTAGCATTTTGTATGATATTAAAATGTCTTTGCCACCGTGAGTATCCCCTACCTCTCTAATCAATCCGGTCGACCTGCCAGATCAGCAACCGAACACGACTACGGTAATGTGACCGTAACAACCACGAGTTACGACACGTTAATGTAGCAACTGACAATGTGGCAACCATGACAGTGTTAAGTCGTGACAACAGCGTGTGTGAAACAACTACGCCCGTAACTGTGACGGGTGACTGTTGAAACGAAATCGACACATGCTACTGAATCACGCGATCGTAACTATATTAAGAAGAGCCGCGCAATTTTGACAACTTTACGTAAAAAACTTTGCCGAATGAAACGTGCCCGTGGCAAGGCAAGGGGGAAACCTCGTACAATTATACAGGGCAATGCATTTGAGACGTTGTCTTTGCAGTGACAAGACACAGCGTTAGATGTCGTACCCACTGCTTGTACGTCGATCTTGTGGTAACAATGTGGAGGCCCCAGTTGTCGCTTCAGAGGTGATAACAAACGGCTCCACCATTGCAGAAATCACGAAAGTCAGCAAAGCAAGATGAAATGAATGGTATGTTTAAGTACACAACTAAATCATTAATAATGTTCAAAAAGTATGCAAATGATCGTTTTATGCTTTGAAATGTAAAATTTTACAACCTTGATGTGAATTCCAACATCAAACAACGAATATTGATCAAATTTTTCCTTTTTCAAGGGGTTTTGCAGTAGCCTTTTGAAGGATTGGGGTTAGGGAGATTATTTATTAATTTTTCCCAACAAGAAACCGAATAGTCTGGTTGTTTTGCTTATTCTTCAATTTTGTCCTAGTTTTGTTCTAGATTCCACCATTGAGTGTGGCCAGACTACTCCTCCCAAGCGGTTTGGCTTAGAGGAATGGAACTTAGTCCATTCCTCTAGGTCAAAGGTAATAGAAACTGGAATATTTTATTTGAATTTTTGATCTTGACCTTCGCTGTTAACAGATAGAGGCAGAACAGCTAGAGATTGTAGCCAGTGGAAGAATAGTGGTAATCCACCATAAACGATTATTTTTTTCAGTTGTGATTGCTTGTCGCATATTTGTGTTTATTGCAGAAATGGCAGAAACTATGTTAAGGATGAGTATCTGGAAAGTATTGTATGTTAGGGTGCGCGAGTCAGAGCCATGCAGCATACAGTGACATCGCGGTTACAACAGTATTGAAAGTGGCGGCCATGGTTATCATAGTAACGGTTGTTGTTAACGGTTAACATGAGAACTGGAAGCGACGGCAATGCCAGAAATAATGCCACAGGAGCCACTGCAACGATCATGGTGATTATGGCAATGGTGGTTAACAGCTAGGGGCTATTTGATGACGTCATCATGACCTTCCAATACTTTCCCGACAAGGTGACTTTAATTTTGCTCACGCTCAAGACTATATGGCAGCGGATTTTTGTTGGTGGTTATTATGATGGGGTGGTGAATACGACACCCTAATACAAATCTATTCACCATTTGTTTTATTTAGACATGAAATCCTTAGGTATTCTTGGCTACATTGACTGGTTCAAATTCAAATTCAGATTCAAATTTAAATAGTTACTCGGAAAGAGTAAAACGTTTTTTACCAGCTAAGCCATGCATGTCTGCCTTCGACGTGATAAACTAGAAAAAAGTAACACAAGAAATCGAGGCTACAGTAAAAGCAATAACCACATACTGTTATTCACCTGTCACACTAGTTCTGTAGCTAAAAAAAAGTGTTGCAATAACAAGTTCCGTTTTTGTATAGAGCCTTTTCGTGTACTAGAACATACATGCAAGGCCATAACACATCCATTTATTGAGTAAACTACTTACAGAAAGCTCCCAACCACAAACAGTTAAAAAACACACTGATGCTTCGACCAGTGTGTATAGCAGTGAGGTAAGGATATAGATGACGTGTATTAAGTAAGAGCAAAAATTGACTGGCTGTAAGTGTTTTATTAATTATTGTTAATACCCCTGTGAAAATGGTAAATAATTTATATCAAAGCGTTATGCTACTAATCCGTAAACAGTTTGAGATGACCACCCAACCAATTCGCAACATTGAATCATGCTGTAATAGAGCTTCAGTAGAATAAGATAAACAACGTTTCTTTTCTCACCAAAACCCGACTTTCACCGACATCTAATGAAAGGCATTGAGGCAAGGTTGAATATACTGCGGATCAATAGATGTCGGATCAACATCTGCTTTTGGCTGTTTGTGGAAGTCGAAACAACGTCTACCATCCAACGCTGGATAAACGTCGATTATCCTCGTCTAATCAATGTTTCGAAAAGGTTGGAAATAAAAGTCGAAACAAGATCTGTCAACAAGGCTGAGAAGTTGACCCACAAACCACAACATTAAATCTGATTGTGCCCTGGCTTTTGTTTGTCGCGACCATAGATGAACGTATAAACAACGTCTTTGACACAGCTTTGGGAAGCTTTTGCTGGCAACTGCAACGCACAACCATTAACAATATCCTTGTTTAATCCATTTATTGAGTAAACTACTTATGGACAGCTCCCAGCCAAAAACACTTCAACAATAACACAATGCAATAATCTGGCTACTCTTTAAAGATGCTTCGATCATTGTATAGCATTAAGGTAAGGACACAGATTACGTGTATTGGGTAAGAGTAAAAATTGACTGGCTAAAAGTGTTTGATTAATTATTTGTTAATACTCCTTTCAAAGTGTTTAAAAATTTATATCAAAGCCATACGTGTTATGCAACTAACCTGTAAGCAGCCAGATGTCCGTCCAACGTTGATGTAAGTTTGGCCTGACGAACCGACCATTTCGAAACATTGAATCGTGTTGTAATAGAGCTTCAATAGAATAAGATAAACAACGTTACTTTTGCCACAAAAATCCGACTTTCACCGACATCTAGTGAAAGGCATTGAGATAACGTTGAATAAACTGCGGATCAATAGATGTCGAATCAACGTCGGCCTTTGGTTGCTCATGGAAGTCGAAAAAGCCTCTACCATCCGAAGCTGAATAGATATCGATTATCCTACGTCTAACCAATGTATCGAAAAGGTTGGAAATACAAGTCGAAGCAACATCTGCCAACAAGGTTGAGATGTCGACCCAATCAAACCACAACTTTAATCTGATTGTGCTCTGATTACTTTTTGGCACGTCCATAGAGGAACTTATAACCAACGCCATTGGTTAGACGTCTCTTTGTATAATAGCTCACTGGAAGTGGCAGCCATGACGTGTCACTTTGAAAGTAGACTAAAACATTAGAATTTCAAGAGCGCGCATGTTATTTACAAATGTCTTTTGACAAATATTCATTAAAATTGATTTCATACGCATCTCGCGTGGTCGAAATGGAAATGATTGCTATGATTAAATGAGCACTTAAATATGAAAATTTCAAAAACACGTGTGTTCTTACACAAACTTTTGTAAAATATGGATGTAATTTATACGTATGCGGCATAACCGGATAACCCAAAGATGGGGTGCATTTTCACGAAAAGGTAACCCCAAAATGATTGTCGCTGTTTTGACAGCGATTCTAAATGAATATTTTTTCAGACGTCGGGAGAGAAACTTTGTTTTGACATCCATTTGCAACTCAGGCAACTTTGACTAGATGCTGGATAATCAAGGTTTTCGACTTCCATAAACAGAGAAATCACGGCGTTCATCCGACCTTGGACGTCTATCCTACGTTTTACCAAAGCGCGCACTGTTTACTTGACTACAGGCATGTCTGTTTTAACATATTTGATGTGTCGTGTCTGTTATTTGGCATGTTATCCAAAGGCATCTTGTACTAAAGGGCTTACTTTGGGCTAGTGAACGCCGTGCAATACTAATATCTGTCACCCATTCTCTCCAAAAATGACCATACAATATTTTAGGTGTTTATGAAACTAGATCTTTTCCGTATCTGTAGAAACAAGGTTTATATTGATATCAGAGGGTATAGGCCATCTGCCTGTGTCTTCTCCTGTCCTGGATTGTGGTCTTCGTCTGCATATGCAAAGGTGTCAATTTCTTGAGTTGATCACTTGGTGATAAATGTGTAAAAGATAACATATTTGAAAACTCTTATCAACTTTCAGCGCTGTTTCGTTTTTCTTTCCAGATACATTTTCCTTTCATTTTTTACTAGACGTGGGATTTCTATTCCATTCTCAATCCTTCAGATCCGGTCTTTTATTTCTGCATTTTAGCTGTAATTACAGTTCTTGTGCATCAGTCTTATGATATCTCCAGAATTGACAGTTTTTTCCTATTCTTGGGTTCAACTGTAAGGACAGTTAAACATGTCCTGGAATGCAAGACACATAAGGAGTGTAGCTATTTAACATTTTATGCAAATATGAACGAGCAAAGCTCGTGAATGACAGTCTGAAGATTCTTAGGTAGATACAAAAATATGTCAATGAGGAATAACTAAATACCTGCTACCAGATTTGGTCATTGCCTTTATTACATCGAACCAATAGAAATGTAGCAAAATGTGGAAATAACGTTAAAAGAAGAAGACGACTGAGTGGCTTTTATCTTATAAGAGTTTTAAACAATACATAAAACTGCTTTTTGTATTTACTGATATTTCTATAAGCTATACATATTTACTGTAACAGAATGCCTCTTTTAATTGTATGTTAATTAGGTTCTTGAAAGCACTTTTAAAACAAATTCTTGTAATTTATGCTGATTATTTATAAACTCTTTGGTCATGGGACTTTGAATAGCAAACATTGAATTTGTCCATCGCGTATGAACTTTCGTACACAGTACATATTATTAGCCAAGGACTATCATTTGTGACATACTTAAAAGCAGTATCTCAGATACCCTAAGACCACTCTCAGCGGTGCTGTTCTTTTTAATGATCATTCTTCTGGGCCTTGACAGTCAGGTAAAAGTCGTGCACGTGTCCTTCAGTCAGGTTTGTAAAAATTAAGCTACTAAAAAGTTTAGCACTTACAACTGTAGCTTCCAGTTATGAAATTTCACATTCTACATATTTTTAACTGAGTAGATTTTAGTGAGCAGATCTAAAATTTGGTACTTTACCAACAAAACAAAGAACAGTTTTGATATTGATTGTAACTCAAAAACTTTCCAAGTTAAGAAATAATTTAACATAAATGAAAAAAATTTAGTTCAAAATGGTATGAAGTGTGATGTGTGATTCGGTGTGCCACCAGCCTGAGGAAAATATGTTTCGATGAATTGCATTCATTCAAAATACTAAAAAATTAGTACATAAGAATGGCGTAACATTACAACACCATGGTACAAGCACTAGATATATAAAGGCTTAATGCAGATAAAGGTGGGTAAAAAATACATGTATCAAACAGATATAGTTTTTACGACATTAATTTATATACAGTTATTCTTAATGTTCATACCTTTATGATCCAGTCTTCGATTAAAATTTCTTAACTTAAAAGGCATCAGTCTTCAGGTCTTTTATTTAAATTTAGATCTCAAAATTAATTATAATACAGTGTTTCAGGCACTCTAATGGTTCTTCCATAACCGTAGTATTTACGTTTTGTGTTCGATTCTTGGTTCTTGCGTTTAAGAACGTTGTTCATGTGGTTACTGACATTATTTCATTTTGCTGTTGTTGTTCGATCATTTACGCGCATCACTTGCCACTGGTAATCTTCTGGCGGATCTTTAATTTGGCTTTTCCTTTAGCTGCGATGTTGTCGATATTGATTGTTACTTTTGCATACTGCATTGGTTCTACGTTCAACATCTTGGTTCGACAACTGTTCCGGGACCCACTGTTTACTCACTGCGCTATGAAGGTCCACTGGCAGTTCTGGCGGCTGGAATGGTCTTTTGTCACCGCATACATTGCATTGTAGAATTTGATGGTGGCATAATGAAAGATTGGGTTAATATTCATGTCTGTAGAAGCTAAATTGTTGTTGTTTAAATTCAACCTTCTCAGAATTCAACTTGTTTTATCTGCTTTCGTCTCCTTCACTAAGTATCTGCTTTAACTCTCTTAATTGTTGCTGTGTCATGATCTTGTGGCAGTTTCCTGCTACAATGAAGACATCTGTTAAACCACAAATGCGTTTTATATCATGGTATATACTATCACATTTTAGTTCAAATGGTTCTTGCAAAACTTTTATTCTGGATGGCAGCCTAATGAATTTGAATCATCCAAAGGCTGAATTGAAAGTGCACAGGAGACCGGATTCCTCATCGAGTTGCTTGGTGTCAGCCCTGAGAAGTGCTTCTCGTCCATCTGAAGTATAATCTCCTCGATTGTTCTGCTGTAGTAGTGTTCTTGCTTTATGTTCATGCTGAAGTCCTCAGCTCGAGACATAATCCACCTCTTTGGTGTGTCCCTGATATTGCACAAAGTCGGGATTATCCATTCTATCGGCTCGGTCACTGGACAGATCATCCCATTTACTAATATCTTGTCAAATTTCACCTTGTAGAGTGGTAAGATGTGCACTTGAACTGCCTGGGACGCTGATTCTTGCTCAAGCTGTAGGTTAAGTGTGATGGTTCCTTGGAAATAGGTGATTGTAGGCTTATTAACTTATTCGTCGTGACTGATAAGATGTCTCCCATTGTGCATACAATCGAGTCGTCTGAGGATTGCTTTTGATTCGTCTCCTTCACTAAGTATGGCATTTTCGACTCTGGTAGTGGCCGATTTTACCACAATAATGACATAGTTCGTCCGTCCAATGATCTTCCCACACTTGTAGCGCTGTTAGTGCTTGATGATCTCATTGCCGAAAGAGATGTCATTTCTCTGGACTTTGTCGGATTTTAGACCGAAAACAAGTGTGTCCCTTAACATCTCATCGGGATTTCCTGGCGGATAGCAAGTGTCGTCGGTGAGCATTCAATTCTTCCAGTATCATATCGCCCTGTTGCAGACCTTGAAGTTAAAATCGCCCCAGGATTCTGTTCTTCTTGATACAAAATCACTTAAAGTTTGTTCAAAACTAGAGCTAAACAAAGATTTCCACCTTAATTGACCCATGCTGGGGGCGTTGTAAGTATCGAAGCTTTTGTTTTAGCACCAGAGAAGCAACATCTGAACTTTTTAGGCTTCATCTTTGTCAGATAAAATGCCATCGAAAATTAAATGGACTAGCATTTCTGTTTGAATGCTTATAACTATTTTTGCAACGGGTGTTTTATAGCAATAAAAAACTGTTTGCGTCAGTGCAGTTACAGTGTTTGTAAAAAATCTTACTGTTGCGATGCATTTCCAGTGTTGGAGTCTAAGTAGATACATTTGTAGTTTCTGTTCCGTAACCGTCAGAAGTAACACAGTTTTCTGATGCACGATGCGTAAGATAATTTTAAACAAATCCGCAGAATAAAAAGTAACGCATTTAAGTTGTTAGGTATTAAGTAAACGGGATTTAGACCCCAGAATGCGAATGAGCGTAGTTAAGCACTTCCAACTTAAACAGCTAATCTTCTAATCCACAGTAACTCATTGGACTAACAATCACTTAGTTGGCGAAACAGTGGGAAAGTCCGTTCTGTTGGAAAGCCATTTCTATATATGTGCTCATTGATTTGCCCATTGACATATATATAGCGCATATGCTTAATGTATTTTATCAATATATATATAAATGGTTACATTCCCAAGTACACGTAACAATATCGTTATGTGTACTCAGGGATGGTAGGGCGGTATGTGCGTGTTTATGTTTCGCTGTTGCAGAGCGGTATGTACGTGTTTCAGCTGCTGGACTACTACCTTGCCAGTAGGATTGTGGTCCTGGTCGAATTTTTCCAATGTGTAAGGATGCCATAGCTTTTTGGTTAGTCATTGAACTAGAAATATTTTTGTACTGAGTGTATTACTTTGCATAGCTTATCGATACTAAAAATTTAAGCCCTTTAAATTTGATACCGATTTCCAGATCGCACAAATGATACACACTAAGTGGGTATAACCCTACCCTTAAATTATTATGGTGAGGTATTTTACAGCAGTTGCCAGTAAAAATTTGTTGATAGGGAGTGATCTGGTGAAATTAAAACAACTCGAGAAGAGACCGTCAAGAATCCGAGAATAAAGAAGCCAATGCGCAACAGAACTCTATTAACAAATCTTGTTATTCATACTATCATAATATACAGCGTGTTCTATAAATTAACATGCACAGACAATGTGGAGCCTTGTATACCATATGTATAGATGTTTTATGCAGGCGGAAACAGCTATCATGGCAACTTGGAGACGATACTAGGCTTCTGTCGCGGATCATGGATGAAAATCTCCTGGTTGGTGTTCATCCCCTGTTACTACTTCTAAGAAAGAGGAAAAAGACAATCTTTTCCGCTCGTACAAATTATTGTTAAACTTTTCTAATGTTTCAGTAACTTGTTGAAACAGAACCCGGTCTAAATGCTGCACAATGCTATGCTAAAAATATTCATTAGGTGGATAGAATGGTGCACCCCTCGGTTAGATAGCTCGTACCTTTGGTTGTAATAGGCCAACCACCTATTCTGTCCAAGAATCAATGCCTAATTATTAGTTTTACTAAACAGTCATTTATCTAATTTATTAGTAAGTTTATTGTAAAGTGCTCCCTTCCTCTCAAGCGTTGGAGCAAGAGGAATGGTGAAGTGGTGTCTGTTTTACATAACCCCTGGAAAACAAGTCCCTTGTTATAAATGATTGGTTACCCTGGTGTTTGCTCGATTGAATACGTGAGGCATAAGCATTTGAGGTTTTTCAACATTTCATTCTTTTCTCTTATTAATCTAATTTTCAGTATACTTATTTCCCCTATTTGCACACTTCTAATCTTTATTCACTGCCATATATTTAACCATCACATCGTATTCCATCCGATATATTCCAGTTGATGTTTCTATTGACATTCTTATATTCAAATGCATGTTTTTATCTAGATTGAAATGTATGTTGCGATTATCGAATTTTCTGTCTATGAAAGACAGTAATTATTAAATAATTTTATCACTAAAGTTTTCGTGTTTAAAAATTTGAATTCAAAAACATTTCAAAAACATTTCTAATTTCTTGTTCTGGTTCATCCACAGGTTTACATTAAAAGTTATAATTTAGATTTAAAGGTCTCCATTTCCGAAAAGAAAGTCTACATTCTGTAACACAAGTCGCTACACAAGAACTACACTACAAAGATTGTTCTCCAGAGAGTTAATCGAGCCACAAAGAAGGCAAAGTCTATACCATGGCTTTGTATTTAAATCTTGTTATAAGAATCAAACCGTTTTTACAAAGCCTGGTGGAATTTTAATTGAAACTCAATAATAAAATTACAGTAAATATAAACAATATAGAAATGTAATTGTATTTCACTACCCACAGAAAGAGAGAAAGAGAGAGAAAGAGGGAGAAGAGAGAGAAAGAGACATAGAGAGACATTCGAAGACATAATAAAAACTAAAACCACAATTTTAGATCCACTCCATTGTTGAATTTGTTTTTTATTTAAACTGATGAAATTTTTTTGCAGCTATAACAATTGATACAACATGACGATATAGATAGATATGTTAGACAAGGGTATCAATAATATAAAATGGTACATTATGTTGCTCCTTCTTAAATACTGGAAATTATTGTGGATACCTGGTACTTGGAGAACCGATGATGAAATACATTTTAAAAAAATAATATCTTTGTGTTTATTGCTTTCTTCCTTTGAAGGTCGATTCAGTCTGTTTCGTATGTCTAATTTAATCTTTTGAATCATGTTATTATTTCAGGGAGAGATGTGCATGGGGGATGGCATGTCAGTAAGGCACACACACTCGAGTACAGAAAGTACTGTACATGGCGGAGGCACACCACTGGGAAGAGCTCGGATTGAGCGTGTGTAGTAGCTGTTTCACGGTGCCTTCATTTGTGCTCGGGTCAGTGGCCTTGAGTGCCTGCACGATGGTACTGAAGCACACACACATAGGAAACAGCGGATTGCCGCATAGGTCAGAATACGTCTTCACCGACTCTATCTGAGCACGCATTCTACTGGCGTCTTCTTCTGACTGTCTGACCTGCTCTTCTGTGATGGCGGAACAGTCGTTGTCGCGATACAAAGCCAACGCGTAGAAATCAAAGTAGTTATCAGGCTTTATGCGGGCGATTACGCAAAGGATATCCTTGTTCTGTATAGTCGTGGCGAAGTCCATTTTATCTGGGTCATTGCCGTGGTTGAAAGACCAAACGATATTCCGCGTGATGTCGTTGACCTTATCTATACCGTCATTAAGATTGGAGGTCACAGCCTGCTCGATCAGGCTTCGGTACCGGGTAATCCTCGCCTGTTGCTGCATAGTACGCCAAGCCTGCTCTGTGACGTCACATGTGGGGCGCATTGGCTGCAATGGGTAGAAATCGTATTGGTCGAGATCAGATAGAACAATGGCGTAGAAACAAACAACATCCCTCTCAGAGAGTTTGCGACCATAATCAGCCTTTTCGAGTGAACCTGTATATAAAACGTTAAAAGGCTATGCATGTCAGAAGATCACTGTTGTTCACAAACAAACAAACGAACGAATGACAATAGATCGAATTCCTTGAAGCAAAAATAAAATTATGTCCATGCCTTCAAATTTGCAAGTGTATTTTTAGTATAATTTCATACTTGTTAACTTCAACATATACTTTTAGTGCAATAGTATGATGTTTTACGAAAACCCTACTTTCCACCAGTATCTAGGAATTTTCTGTAATTAGACGCGTCATTTCAAATTTTATCTACGCCTCAACTTAAATATTTAATTATAGTTTTTTCAAATGAAATATAAATATCAAATACAGTTTTTTTTTCGATTATAATATAAACTTTTTGTATCTATTCTTTTGTTATTTTTTCAGTTTAATCACGAAGACTAGAAGCATCTCCAAAATGAGTTGCCGTGACGTTGGATAAATAAACATTTTCAGCACATACCTATATTTAACTTTAAATCTTGAAACTAAGGATTATTATTTCATGTGTTGTTCCCTTGTCTCCTTTAATGCTAGTCATTGATCAGTTTTTACCTGAATAGTCCATGGTACTGATAACTTTGTCGTAAGTGTCGACCACGCTATTCGATTTCTCGTAATTATCCAGGCATATCTCGTAGAAAACAGCCCGTCCGTCAAGCATCTCCTGTGCTGAGAAAAAGTCTCCATTCATGTCATCCTTGATGAAAGTAAGTACATAGTGTTGCTTGGTTTCCACATTCTCCTTATTGATGGCGTCAAAGTAGCCATCTTGGAAGATCGGGTTGTCCATATCGTAGTGGAAACCAATGTTATTGGCGTCAGCTATCTCTGTGTGCTCAGCAGCTGTGGCTATTATCTCTACGAAACACATTAAACAAACAATAATAAAAACAGCTGATACTGCCGAATACAGACTCGTAATGGTTCAGCTGGCTACAACAGTAGTTCACTATGAACATTCATAATGCAGATTCGTGTCTTAATTTTCCAACAAATCAAAGATCTGAGTTAATCGACTGCAAGAGCATTGATCATGGAATTCAGAATTAATCTGCAAGAAAGAAGAGTAATCTTATTTAACTTTTGCATCCTTGTTGTATCTCAGGATATCTATTATGTTTTAGGTAGTCTGTACATTGCTGTCAACTACGATAGCAACAAAGATTAATTACGTACTCTATAACGTAAATATTTTCAGACATACTAAGCGTAAAAGCATTCACATTGACACCAGTAAATCTTTTACCGCGAGGTTACATATTTGCCTGAAAAAAGACTAACCAAGTATCGCAATTTAAAAGATGTGTTCCTATAAAGGAATGGCATGTTAGTAAACAAATAAACCAGGAAGCATTGTGGACCTCAAATTTGATGTAAACTAGGAAATATTTAATGCATAGACTAAAAGTCTCAAAGATTATCATAATCAAATTTTGCATCAAGTATTTATCTTGATAGTTGAAAGAATTAATAATGTTTGATTAACCAATATTTTATAATTAAACAATTTTTCACAAAAATGACAATCAGGAGCTAAGTATGAGCTTACACAAATAGTAGCGTTGAATTTGAAAGCTATTTGACACTTTTTTAATTTCATGTTTCTGTAAGGCAATCCGTCGGATTTCAACAAGATTATCTCAATGTTTCTGTTTACGTCTAACATATTGCAGAAAATGTAGTGAAATTAAAATTACTATGAGGCATGGAAGATATATAGAGAATCTAGGCTAGTGTTTAAATAAATTGCCTCCGTGATAACTTACCTTTGAAATTGCCAGTAAGGTTAGCAAAATTGTCATATGATTTTTCAAATTCGAGTTCTTGTTTGGTCATATCGTCGGTAAGCTTTTGCATCTGTAGGTCCAGCTCATGCTGTATTTAGCAATACATTAAACTTAAATCTGACTGTTTCATAGCGGAGTGGATAATCTTATGGCAATGCAGTTGTGACGATATCACAATTTTAAGATGTTTTTACATACTACCAGTTACTGCTTTGCAATAGGTTAGAGATATCTGTACAAAAAGAATTTGGATTTTATAACTTCTGCAAGAGGATTCTCTAGAAATTGTCATATGATTTTTCAAATTCGAGTTCTTGTTTGGTCATATCGTCGGTAAGCTTTTGCATCTGTAGGTCCAGCTCATGCTGTATTTAGCAATACATTAAACTTAAATCTGACTGTTTCATAGCGGAGTGGATAATCTTATGGCAATGCAGTTGTGACGATATCACAATTTTAAGATGTTTTTACATACTACCAGTTACTGCTTTGCAATAGGTTAGAGATATCTGTACAAAAAGAATTTGGATTTTATAACTTCTGCAAGAGGATTCTCTAGAAATTAAGTTCATCATTTTTTATCACTGAAAATATAGCATAACATATCATAACATAAAACTGCCATTGCAGATCCGCTAAATGTCAACAGTGGGAATTTAACCTTTCTAATCTTGGTTTCCATCAGTTCCTCGACGGCGTTAGATATTTATAAAAAGTCTCAATGGAGTATCAAAAAATGTTTTAAAAGTTTTTTCATACTCCACTCGCGTAGGTAACCTCGTAAGAAGCTGGATTCACTGACTTTCTAGAAATAGTTCATAATTTGCCAGTATTCTGTCTCGGATGATTGACAGCTAATACTAAGCACTTTCGAAGCATGTATGAATTGTCACATCACCTTGTAGTTTTCATAATTGATGCGCTGCTCTCGCATTTGGTCTCTTACTTGGGCCCACATCTGCTGGCTCTGGTACACTTCTATGCCCGCCATAATACCCGAAATAGCAACGCTGAGTGAGGATGACCAAGATATCTTCTGCAATAAACATTTGAAAAGTATGTAAATGCGTGTATACTCTATATCACACTGCTATAGCGACTACAGGTGGCAAATAAATTACTTTACAAGAGCGCAGTCAAGCGCTAGCATTGCATGATATTTCTCCCTTTTGCCAGAAAAGTTTCTTCAAAACAGTATGTTCTTCACAGTTTTTGTTAAAAACTGAGCTCGACAACCCATCTATGATAACTAGTATGTGTCAATTCCTAGTTGCATGATATTTCTCCCTTTCGCCAAAACTTTTCTTCAAAACAGTATGATCTTAACAGTTTTTGTTAATAACTGAGCTCGACGACCCACCCACCTACCTGATCATAAGTATGTGTCAATTCCTGGTTCTGCTCCACTGTATGCATTCAACCTTCTTATCCTCATTAGTTTGTGTTATAACCCTAATCATGGCTGTACTCGTGGTTTCCAGGTACTTTTATAATAATGTTTTAACCAAAATTTTCTCCCGCAGTGCTTGTCCTTCCCCATGTTGTTCGAAAGTGCACAATTGTAAAACCACGCAATAAATTACCTTGAACCCCGGCTTCAAAAATTGTCGCATCCCACTGGTTCTTATGGTATTCCATGAAGATTTAAATTTTGTCATTACTGCTTTCGCTTTACCTGTAATTGAAATGTACTTATAAATAAGATAATGCTATTTTATTAAATGCTGTCAATACAGTTTGACTTTTTTACATTAATTTCAAACTGCATTTGCATCATATTATAAAAATTAAGAACTGAAATACTGCAATTCGTTGAAGTGTATTACTTACCGTAATATATTTATTCTTAGTACAAAGTATTGCATTTTTTTGGGATTTAGTACAAATATTTTTAATGCATGCAGATAATTTTAATGTTATATTTCTGTTATTGTCTTAATTAATCTTGATATTTGTAATTAAACAGTTTATAGTAATAAAATAACACATTTAATTTAATTTTCTTATTTGTGGTAATTTTTGCTGTATTTGTTATGCCAGTTTTCCCACAGATTTTACAGCTCTTATCATACAGTTGACAGCAAACAGATTATGGCTGAAATCTAGGCTGATCTCAGCTCAAATTCAGTTAGTTTTCGTAAATATGATATAAATATGATAAGGTATCACCTGGCTATAAAATAAATAGCAATAATATTTATTGTGTCTCACGACAATTGCTTTTCTCAAGCCTATACAGCGACACTTTCCGAGATCTGTTCAACGTCACTACCAGACGTCTATTCATATCCAGACGTGATTTCACGTCGGATTGTGACGCTTTTCTGACATCAGTCTAATGACACAATTTTTCGCACACTGGCACTATTTACGGTTATAATAAATCGTGCAGTTGAAGACGATTTAGTAAACAATCTGTGAATTACTCCAAGATTATTCTTGAAAGCTGCATGGCTGATATTCACATATTTTGTTCAGTTCGTAATTCTTCCCTTGTTCTTCTCTCATATGAAGTTAATTGGGAATTTAAATTATTCTGTGTGGTTTGGTTTGTACCAAAGTGCGTTCTAGTCCAGATAGCGTTTTACTGTGACGATTACTGTGGAGTTACTGTAGAGTTCAACAGGGGTGGCTAGCAGCAGCTAAATGGAACCGGGTAATATTTTTGGTTTTAACTGAAGCTTTAATTGAATCCACCTACATCCTTGCCCAAGGCCCATTACAATACACTAAAGACCAAATCTAAAACTGATCTGATAAATTCAATATTTATCAAATTTCAGGAATTAATTACTAGTATTCCAACCAAACAGCAAAATATAATAAAAGGAATTGACATAAATAGAATCTGTGGATCAATGGATGCCTCTTACTAATAGTCTGCAAATTTATAGTTGTAAAATGATCTTAGTAATATTGATAGCGTGCCAGTAAGAAAGTAGTGTTGCTTGGGCCATTGAGAGTGTATTAGTTAGCAGTGCTTTATGAAAACCAGCAATGGATATTTTCGAACTGCGATACTGTAGGCCTGAAGTCATCGTGAGGTTTGTTTTTTTTTTCAATTTACTCCAATCCAAAAGAAGTACTGATACAAGCGTTTGTAAATACTAATACTTTACCGATGGCTTTCGATTTGAGGCTGTTGAAGATACGCCTGGGTTTGAAAAACTGCTTGGCGCCCCCTGCCGCCTTAATACTGCCCGATATGTAGGCGAAAGGTCGCCTTGCCATGTGGTAGAAAGTCTTCCCAACTAAAGACAGCTTCCTTTTGATGGCGCTGCCAAGACTTAGTAGGCCTCCTGTAAATGTGTATATGCAAAAATGAGAAACTTTCAGGTTAAAACTTGTTCCAGCCTGAAATAGGTGAGTAGACAGAAACAGGGGAGAGGTTTCTGATCGGCGGAAAAGAGGTTTTCTGGCCATCGAGAAAGAGGCTTTCTGATCAGCACTATTGTGTGGGAGCTTAATCATCCTTTAATTGAACATAGCCCTTCATTACCTGTCATTAATTTTAATCTAAATTTTGCTAAAATTTAATTTCAAATAATAGCCAACATGAAAACTGGCGTTTTGGCCTACCTCTGTTTTTGATAATCCACTATAAATCTCACTTAATTTAATCCCATTTTTAAGAGTAATAATAACTCAAATCTCAAAGCCAATTACATTCAAAACTCACATCCTAAACTACTTTTTCTGCTTTTTTCAGAACTGTGTTTTTAGAAAATTGTAAATAATTAAAACGATATGCTATCCTATATCATTACAGTTGGGGATTTGCCGAAATCCCCTAGTGTATTGAGTTTATACGAAAATTCTAGAGGCAGTTGTTGCATGTTTATTTTTTTTTTTTTTGCTTTTTTAGAGTTTCTCCGTGGAACTAGTCAGAAGCCGTTACCGCTAGAAGGCTGAAATTTGGATATAATAAACTTAAGTCTGTCTAGTTTATCCTCCTGAAAATATTTTTTAAATTAGCTTAAACTTTTAATCAAAAAATGACAAAACAAATTTGCGTAACAGGCGAGAAGAAGCTGAGAGCAGTAGTTTAAACTGGCATTATATCAGCCTCGGTGTATTGATCGCCCAACTCTTAATGAAAGCCAGCACAGCATGCGTGTGCAAGTTTAAGCTGGCCGCAGCGTTTGGGTTTTTCCCAATTAAAGAATGATGAATTTGGCTCACTGATAGAGGGTGATTAGACGCCGTGAAAGTGAATTTTTTTAACCATAACCTTAGAGAACGATTGACATCCTCGACCTTGTTCAATGAAAAAAAAAACGGAAGTTGGCTACTATCTCGAAAACGGTTAGAGACCCTTGGGCCTAAAAGACGATAGGTAAGAGATACCTCGGTGACCTTGACCTCCTTGGCCATGGTCAAAGCCATAAACCGGAAATTGACCATTATCTCAAAAACTGTTTTGAGCTTATTTTCGACCCTTTGGGCCTAAAAGACGATATGCAAAAGGTCAAGAGTTTAGAATCGTATTTTTTACCCCCAAGTGTAATTTTCGCTACTCGGTAACAAAAACTCTCTAGTTAAGGTTTGCCTTTTAAATTAGCTTTTCACTGCATAAACATGTTTCAAGCATATGAGCGATAAACTTAATAAGCCCCAATATTGAATTCCATTATAGGTCATCTTAGAAACTGTATTCCCATCGTTGAGAATTTTGGAGCTAACCAACATAACATAACCATAAACATAAACATAAACATAACCATAAACATAACCATA
Source organism: Protula sp. h YS-2021 (assembly GCA_949752745.1). Classification (NCBI taxonomy): domain Eukaryota; kingdom Metazoa; phylum Annelida; class Polychaeta; order Sabellida; family Serpulidae; genus Protula; species Protula sp. h YS-2021. The sequence continues at coordinate 13,600,110 of OX457025.1, read as the reverse complement.
AACATAACCATAACATAACCATAAACATAACCCTAAACATAAACATAACCACCATAACAGATTTAACAGCTCGAGCTGATTCAGAAAGCACGACCTAGGGAGTACCGGGAACCGACGCTATGAACGACTCATCTAAACGTCAGATCGCAAGGGAACTTAGCAGATCATACATTGAAATAAATATATTAAAGTGATCAATACACAGTGAAAGAAAGACAGGGGAACCTTTGATTCGTGCGCCGATGCGCCTCATAACAGATTTGTGGTTGGGATTATTTGTGTCACCCAAGGCATTCCTGTCTGCGTCACTCATGTCAGGATCAACAACGTTATCCAGACGATTCTTCTTTGCTGCAAATGAAAAAGGTTATTATTCGAATATTCGATTATTATTTGATTCAGTTACCTACTGTTCTTTGACAGCAAATAAAATATCACATAAACATTCGCCTTAAGTCATAACGGATTTCAGTTATCCTTAAAAAAGATAATAAGTAGTGAAGCCGTTTTCACATTTATTAGGGAATTATTGATATCAAGAATTAATTTTTGATCTCAAAATTGAATTTATGCTATCAAGAATCAATTTTTGATCTCAAAAAATCCATATTTTGATATCAAGAATTAATTTTTGCTATCTGTAATTGTATTTTTGATATATCTAAATGTATTCTTGATCTAAAAAAATAATTTTTGATATCAATAAATATTTACAGATATCAAGAATTATTTATTGATATCAAAAATGATTTAATGATATCTAAAATTGATTTTTTCAGATCAAAAATTAAATTCTTGACAGCAAAAATGAAATATTTGATAGCAAAATATCAATTTTGAGCTCAATAATCGATTTTCTATATATTGATATCAAGAATTTATTTCAGATATCATTATTTCAGACTCATACTTTTTTAATTTGTATTTTGAAATCTGCAAGCGATTTTTTTATCTCAAAAAACTGATTCTTGATATCAAAATATCAGTTTATTTTTTAAATTAAAAAGTTAGAAACACGCATCTGTAAATGCAATAATGGCTGTCCTTGTATACAGAATCTTAATTTTAATTTTTTCTGTAAAAAAAAGAAACCATTCTTGAGATCAAAAATTGTGCTCTTATTATTCATCTCAATAATTCAATTTTTCATCTCCAAAATTTTATTGACGATTCGTTAAATTTTATGTGAATGTGTGTCTCCCTTAAGATTTTTTAGGTTTGTAAAATTGATTTTTTGATCTCAAAAATAAATTTTTGCCATATAAAATTCAATTATTGATAGCAAAATGAGATCTACATTGATTTATTGATATCTCTAAATATATTTTGATATAAAAAAAGGCATTAAATGTTAAAACGGCATTCCATAGTGAAGAAGTGGAATTATTGCGCAACTACGTACTCGAGGGGTTCGCTTCCCTAACTTTCTTATAGGTGTTCAGAAAGTATGACATGAATATCCTAGAGCCAAGATTGATTGCCAGACCCTTGGCACTCTGCTTCTGGGCGTCCGCGAGCATCTTCTCTATTTCTTCAAGACCAAATTGCAATTGACCAATTACCTATAACGATATAATTGTTTTAATTATTTTTGTAAGGAGCGTGCAACAGAAGAAAAGATAGCAATATCACATTAAAACAATTTAAAATTAAGAAAACCACTGTACTTGTGAATGATTAGTGTTCGATATAGCAGGAATATCTGCCAAACTTACTTCCACTACTTTTTTTAGATAATAATCATAATGGTAATGATAATAATAATAACAGTCATAGCAATAATAATAATAATTATAATAGTAATGACGAAAATAATAATAATATTAATAATATATGGTGCTACATATGATGCCACTTGTTCTTAATACTACGATATTATTTGTTTTCTATATCGTTGCTTATCTCAGTAATGATAATAATATGTACTAACTGCTTCAAGATATTCCTCTGACGTCATATTGCCGCTGTTGTAGATCTGTGTCAAGGTCACAAGGTGAGCCGCGAGGTATGTTTCTGTGCGCTTAGTAATGTTGTCAATAGTTTCAAAACTCTGCAAGGCCTGGTCTATGTAGAATTTTATGTACCAGTTACTGAAAACAAAGCAGCATAAGCAATAAAGTAATTGCCAAGTTTTACTTTTTTTGTTTTATATCTTTCGATTTTCTATCGTATTGATTCAGGTCAGCTGACTAGGTAACATATTCACTGCAAATGCTTAAGCAAGGTTTTACGTGGTTTTATATTGACTCGAGAAGCATCATCATTTTCAATGCACAGATTGGACCTTAAAAGCGTATCTCACAGCGCCATACAAATTATTGACTAATCCCCTATAGTTATTCTTGAAATATCTCCTTATTCACCTTATACTTCAGTTTTTATTCACAAACATATATTATAGAATAGGTAGCGCCATAGTCGTTGGTTCATAAAATGCTATATGGCTTTATATTGTACACCAATTTTTCTGACAGGTTCTAATTTCTCGTTGTCGTTATCATTCAAAACGTCAAAATGGTTATATATACTAAATATTAATGAGAATATGTGCACCTCCTCCTGTGTCACTCTTTTAACCATTTCATCCCAGTACAAAATTGCATCTGGAAGTGACGAGGCTAAAAAGCCTCGCTGCATGTTGCATATTGTTAGATTTTATAAAAAGAAAATACATGTATCAATCAAAAAAGGATTGCTGTGTCAATATTTTTTGATTATGGGAGATTTTTTGTTTACTTTCCGTCTTCTCGAAGAATATTCTTCGCTCTAAGTTCATTTTTTTTTGCATTTGCACATCACATACAAGAGAAGTCAATGCATGGATATATTTAAATATTTAGCTTATATTAAAATATCTGAAAGGCTCGAAGTGAATGTTTGATATCTACAAGTATCCAAGAGAACAAAACACTACTTATTGCTGATTAAATGCACACCAAACTCACTTGTCCATAATTGTCTGCAGCTGCAGATAATCATTCAGGCCTACTATATATTTCGCATCAAATTTGTCTTTCAAATCATCTATATCTTTAGTTAGCCTTTCAATGACATCCTTATCACTGCATATGCTGGGGTATATGCCGCAGCCTTCTGCAAACCAACACGAAACATTTGATTTTATGTTGCTAAAATAAACCAAAAAAAAAGAAAAAGAGAACGTTTTACTTTGTTTTAATAACTTAGTGTGCTTACTAAATAAGTTTATAAAACAGTTAAAACCAAAATATGAAGATGTCGGCAAATGACGTCACTGTTCCTCTGGTAAACATACGCCATTCATTTTTTGCAACGTTCACAAAGCTTTATGTTAGGAAAACAATTTGTATTAACCATAAAGCTGATTTCTGCTTATACGGATACACATATCTTTCCCATACACAGACTTTCGCCGTAATATGTTTTAAAATTACAGGTTGTCTTGTTATGAAAAATCACCATTGCATTATACGTATCTAATGTGCTAGTTACCCGGTAAGTATCATGGTACGCACTACAATTCAGCATTACTTACTTGTTAATGTATTGTACAACGAGAAGGCACTGGATCCTAGAGTAAATGCCCAAGCTAAAATAAGCGTAAAAATATGATTAAATTTAGCCCTACAGTTACATGACATCAGTTTTCGTGACTATGCTTGACGCCAAGGAGTGGAGATAAGTGCAGAAAGATTAGATGTTTTATTCAAATATAATAGTTATTCAAAGTCGATAACTGCCAGTTATCTTTCCTTCTTATGTCTTAAGAAAGAAAAGGAAAAATAGTATGATAATCTTTGTCATTCAACAATCTATTTTAATCACATAGTACGGACAAAAATCGATTTTATTCTAAACGGAAGTGGACAGCACATTAAGTAGCTCATGGTTTTTATGTACTTTTGGTCATTACAAGCTTTGAACTTACTAAGCATTTAATGCATATGTTTAAATCACTTTCTTGTATAGTGACACATTTACTCAGTTTTATAGCAGAAACGGTTGTTGGATCATGACGTCATGTCCAAATAAAATATTCGTATTCATTCCTAAATTTGGATGCATACCACAACAGCGTGTAAGTGGTAATGCCACATCGTTACTTATACAATGTCACATCGTTAATTATACAATATCACATCAATATTTTGTAAGTCCTGTGAGAATAAGGGAAACTTACATAGTATTGATGTAAGGCCTCTCTTCTTTCTCATGTCTGCTTCTGTTTAACAATTTTATTTGCAGTTACTATAGTTAGCATTGTAAATTTTACCAATAGCTTTGCATAGCATAGTTTAAGTTTGGTCAGTCTTCGCTCATGGTAGCAGTTTGTAGAAAGTCGAGAAATGCAGAAGAAAAATTAAGGATGGAACCAAATAATTTTACATTATTATCTGTAATATTGTAATAAACCGTGGTAACACAGGAGTGGCGATTTAAGTATTTTTTTGTATTTATAGATCTCCTAAAGCTTTAGCATATTTATTTTTACTGTTTGGTTTCAATGGAAAACATCTTTTGTTATCAGAAAATGCCATTTATATTGTTATTTTTGATTTTTGATTGTCGTTGTGTAGAATACTCACCTAAGTTTTTCAGGTGCTCTGTTCCTGCTTCCCATGCTCTCTTATCTATGAAAAGTCACAATTAAAAAGAAAGAAAACACTCATAGCTGTGAAAGTTTTAAATTATTTGTTAAACAATGCCATGGACTTTCAAGTTTTTATTTCTATTTCGCACTCAGTATGTACAAGAAATAAATACACTGTAAAATCAATTGCAATGCTTTTAAATATCATGGATATTACCTAAGTTTGACAACTCCATAATTTCATCTTCCAGTTCCTCGATTTCATGTTCCTGTTTTCGTAGTTCTGTCAACAGCAGCAAGAATTTGGTTAAATTATAAAACTTCAAATAATTTAATTCTAAAATATAAAACCTCTGTCGGTAGAAGAAAATTAATTTGTTTTTATCTGGTTGATTAAAATTTTATAATCTGAAAAAAGAAGTTCTAAACTAAAGAGAACTCGCCCATTCATCACCGGCTCCCTCTCCCAACCCCACCCCTCCGAAAAATAACAATAAATACTATTAGATATCGGTCATTTTGCATAATCTAATGAGCTACATGGAGCTTCACTTGGAGTGACAGACCGTCATCGTCCACGTCTTCTTCAGCCAGGTCTAGCATATCCTGCTCAGTGAGTTCCAGAGTAAAATCCTCCGGTAGTACTGGTCCATTGAAGTCAAAAGGATCAAACCCGCGCTCATGTAAACCTGCAAGAATGCATACAAGAAATAGAGCTTTCTATTGATCTATTGTTTAACTTTAAACTGACTTACTAAACTCCTCTTACAAGGGCAATACCTGTTTACAGAGAAAGATCATCCTATTTTTGTGCAAAACAATTTCAATTTTTTATCATAAGTTGAGCGTTTACTTCATGTCTTTTGTGTACATCAAGTGTGTTTAACTCTTGTCACATATAAGTATATGTGTGGAGGTTGCAAACTTTCAAGTCTTACCTATAAAAAGCACAAACGCTGTGACAAATTATAATTAGGGAATCGTTGCCTGAATATTTATAGAGCTATATAATAACACAATAAGACATGAGCATATGAGCTATATGAATGCATAATGGAAATTAAGTAGTGCATTATTCACCACGTGGAGTGGTACCATGTTCTTCCAGTTTTGACTCCAAGTACAAAAACTCCCTAAGCTCCTCCAAAGCTTCTCCTAGAAATATCAGTGATCAGTTAAATAGCTTTTCTTTTTTTTTAAATTATTGGAATGGCAATAAGTATTCAGCTTTAAGCATTATTATTTCAAAGTATTTTTAAAAGACAACTGTAGAAGATCTCAACCCCAGCAGATTGAACACATAACCGCAAAATTAGTCTTCATCATATATATTATTATTAGAATTAAAATTAAAATCATTATTTTTATCAATATTAATCTATATACTATTATTAATATTTTTAATGTTAATGTTATTATTTTTTATTACTATAATAATTATTCTACAGATGTGACTTGTGACGTGGTGTCGCCCAAGTTCTATTTTCACACTTTGGGATTTTCAATCGCAATAGTTTCTTGTTTTCATAGGCTTATCAATGCGTTTTCGTCTGATTCCTATTCTCTGCCCTGTTTGTCAGATGAACTAGTCTCAGGCTGGTAAGGCTAAGATAAGCACATTTGTAGAGACATAGTGTAGCATGTCTAGTTGGTCCGCCTTAAATTTCGTTAACATTTACTTGCATTTTAAATACCAAAAAAAAAAACAGACATTGCAAATCTAAACAATGTTCTTGTCCAATGTACACTTTTATCTATTTAACATAAATCAAAGACATTGATTAAACGTTGATCTCTAGTCGTAAAGAGTGATACACAAACTATATCTCACGCCTCCCTGTAATCGAAGTTTCTTCTGCTTCAGAATATTTATTGGTATATAGCATGGCAGGAAGTCTGCAGCGTAGCGTATTGAGGCAATTTGCTTGTGCCTAACAAATGTCTTTGTGGAATTTTTAATTTTTAAGGTCTTCAGGATCGTAACAATTGTGGTCCGTAGTGTTATTTTCGGTTTCATGGTTTGCCCATTTAAGGTTTAGAACGTCTCCCAATAAAACGCGATCAAATAGCGTTAAGCATGGTTATCATTATGATTGATAACCGCCATTGTTGTATATATGTATTATTATTACGTCATGAATTCTACTCCCAATAAGTGTTTAAGAGGTCATATGACACTTTCGATGAATGGATTGTACACTAACATGCAATGCTCAGAATCGAATGTACCGCATTGCGATGATGATGCCTTGGTCAGTTTGCAGTTACACCATCCGAAGAAAATCGAAAACTCGTTAGCCTAAGCTCTATTTAGGTTACCAGTCCAGCTTTAAGTTGTTGTTTTTTTTTTTGCTTATATTTTCCAAATTGTTCCCAATGTCAAAGAGCAAAAATAAAGGTTTATTATTACGACGACAACACCTTGTGTGTAACATCTATATTGCTTAATTTATAACGTCCTTTTGACGTCGTTATATCGATGCCTTTGCTATTGACTCTTGACTGTTTTAGTAACACAGTTTAGCAATAATATCACTCTACGGCAGGAATGAAAAAATACTATAAATTTAAAGTTATCATATTATTATTAATCATCACATCCACTACTTACGTAATTCATCATTACTTGGACCTAAAAATAGAAAAAAAAATAATCCCGATTAAAGCTTGGCAATGATTTCCCAGACAAAAATCAATGCACAAAAGTAAGGATTAAGTATTTCTGCAGGGTAGGGGAGGAGCGTGCCGTTTTATTTGCTTCGTGGTGCCTAAAACACATAATTATACTCCTAGTCCTGTAAGCAACTTCAATAGTAAAGTCTGTTTAAACTTTTCAAAGTGTTTGGTTAAGTAAACACATGTGAAAAATTGTCTAAAACCACAAATTTATATTCCCAGTGTCGGTCTCAAGCAGCATTTACTCATTAAGCAGTGCAACATTCATGAGACAGACGTTGCCACCCGAAGTCATATCAATGTCGGTTTTTTGTGATTTTTGAAGGCAGAACACTATCTCTTTCCCGATGCTTATAGACAAAGTGATTAAGAATCGCCTCCTAGGCAGTGACAGTTGTGATCTGTCATGGTCACGTTACCCTTGTGTCAGCCGGTCACGCAGCCTATGTATGACTTGAACTTTTACTAAGAGCAATATATTCAAAAGCAGGCGAGAACATGTTGAGGTTTCCATATATAAATTTTCCATTTTGGCCTATTTTCGAAGTGACTTGTCATGGTCTTCGATTTTGGTGAACGACTCCTTGATAAGGTTGTGACCCCGAGGTCTGTACAATGTAGTGCTAAAAACGATGATTAGATTTCGTATTTAGAAAGTTGCTGTAGCAGTGTCGAAACTAATCTCTAATTGATTGATAAGAAACCTGTTAATTAATTTATTTATATCTAATTAGTCGAGATCTTTACACACTTTGAAGGAGTTTGACTACAAATATGCAAAGATGACATTCAAAATACTATATAGCTTATTTCATTCAAATTTCTTAATTATCAATTCCGACTTATCATGCGTGGTGAGGCATATGTACTACATTATAAAGGCCTATGTGTTTATAGAAGTCTATGTGTTTTACTAATATTAAGTACTTACGCCCGTGGACAGTGCAAAGCAAGGCAGCACACAACACCAGCCACCGGAAACTCTTCATTGTCGCCTGTAGACATGTAAAAAGAATAGCAAATGTACCCGCAACAGTAGACCTGGTTCTTGGTTGTGATTAAGCGAATCTGCATACTTTTTCGTGTTTCATTTGCCCACCGAATTCATCAAAGTATATACAAGAAACACAACTTCTTTCGCTATGAAAAAATAGCGGTGAGGTGAAAATACGATGTTGGAAGCGAATCACAGCAAATCTAGTGGGTCTAATGTACATTTAAAACTTTGTGACAAAGGGTATATATATAAATTCTCATAAGAAATTGCACCCCTGTGACGTCATATCCAGCGAAATAGCCTCTCACCTTAGAAGATTAAGAGGCTACTTTTTGCAAGAAGTTTATTTGATGGTGACCTCATTTTTAACACTCGTGTCACACTAACGTAATTTTTAGGTTATGCGATTTTAACGATAAACTTCAGCTCACTCTCTAGCCCAGTAAGAGCTTAAGAGCTTTTGCTCTTTCTAGCCCCTTCTACCAGCAAAACAGCAAAAAGTCCATCGCAAAGACATACATTCAAAGCTTTGCAGCTCAGTAATGCCACATCGGGCGTTTACAGTATTGGACAGATCAGTCAAGGTTTTGTGAACATCAAGAGTGAGATTGTCAAGGAATAACGATTGCAAGAATGAATTCTTCTTATTTTATTCCTGGCATTTTAAATGATACCATCTTTGGAACAATTCAAGGCCGTTGAAATTTATCTGGATATCGATCGGATGTCTTGAACGCGAATATGACCTGCTAGGAATCGTTGTTCAACAGCCAACATCTTTGGCGGTTCGGTGTGTTGTATGTAACACATTTTATAATCCCCAGACCCAGTGGGGATTCCGCGGAAAATAGTACTTATAAAAGAGAGGAACCAACTTTTAAATAAATTCAGCAACAAACTTCTACAGCTGTTCGTTCTGTGGTGCATAATACCTGTTTACTCCGCAGATCCAACGGGGATTCCGCGAAAACAATACACATTAAAGGGGAACTACTTTAATATCCATCAGCTCTGTACTTGTACATAACAGAGAGATCTCAGTGGAGGTCAGCTGTTTTATAAAAACGACTAGGAATGGTATGTATCCAGGAGGGAGTCTATGCAACGGCCCTCTCTCGTCGCTTATCCACCCTCCCGCTTGAATCGTATAAACAACGTCGATACGTGTAGACAACATCGGGCAACAAGATGTTGACTCGTTTTGTACAATCAACAAATTACGGAGATTCAGTGGACCCCTGGGTGGACGTTGAGTTAACGCATCTTTATCATACAGTGGTCATTAATTGAAGTATTCCAAATAATAAACAATACCTGCATTGACGCGTCCTTCATACAACTAACAATAATCACTTATATATGAAACAAGTTGGTTATCGGCTGTGCATCATTTATTTCATTTTCACGCATTACGACATAAGTGATATACAGCCACCGTCCTCATAAAACAACATACACTTGACCCACATCAAATTCTCAACATTCACATTTCGTTGAAAAGCAGTGTAAGATCGCTTATCTGTATGACTTACATTGTTGTTGTCAAAAGAACAGATTTACATTTTACAAGTGTGTAGAGATTTATTCAGCTTTAAGAGTATGTGATTGGTTGATGTACTTGTGATGGAAATATTCCAATGACAGCAGGAACGCTCAGTATTGTTGAAATCACTTCAAATCTTCAAAAAGATAATGAATTCACAAGTGCTGAGATATCACATAATATCGCTCATTTCAATTGCAGCCCCTAATGGCAGCTGGACCCAATAATCAATGGAATATCATCGAGCGTCTGTTTCCGATCGCGACGTCTATCTAGCGTTCACTCAACGACTTCGTCTTAACATTTAATAGGCCTTACGAATACTTCCCCTTATTGACCATGGAGGGTAATATATTATTTCGACTTTCTTAAACAACCAGCCGCCGTTTTCACAAAATTAACTGCACAGTTAACTGTACCTCCAGCGTTCTGGTTGCTAAGAGAGCAGTTAACGGAATCAGTTAACTGCACAGTTAACTTTTGTGAACATAACAACAGATAAGGATGTTTAACTGACATCCGTTCGCGACTTCTCTAGACCAATTTCATGATTGGTAAGTATTCTAACACCCAGGAGTGCACAGGAGCACAGGAGTATATTGTTAACGGGGCGGTTTAATTGTGTCTCAGGATAAATTGCTTGTCTCAAGTTTATGCAGCGACCTATCCCGAGATCTGTACAACGTCGCTAGCCCTACTGCTTTCCATCAAAGATCTCCCATGACGTCTATTCATAGGCATCCAAATCCCTACGTTGATTTCACGTCGGATCGCAACGTCTATCCCGCGTCATTCCAACGACGCAAGTTTTTTTTTTTTTTTTTTTTTTTTTTTTTTGCACTTTGGCGCTGTTTATGACTACAATAAAAAGTGCAGTTGAAAACGATTGGGTAAATAATGTATGAATTATTCCGAGGGTATACTCGAAAGCTGCATGGCTAATAGTCACACCTGCATAAGGTAAAAAAAAATTGTCCAGTTATTTCACACTGTCCTCTTCTTGTATGAAGTTAATTATTCTGTACACTTATGGTTTGTACCAGTTCAAACAGTGCTCCAGTCCGAACACGTTTTAGTTTGACGATTACTGTATTGCTATAGAAAAAAATGAATGGCACACCATGATGAATTGTAAGCCAAACTGAATGGCACGATATTCTGTATGGCACGCTAAACTGAATGGAATCCTGAACGGCACTCCATACTGAATGGCAGGCCATACTGAAAGGCACGTCATACTGAATGACACGTTATACTGAACGCCATACTAAACTGAATGGCACGCCGTACTAAGCGGTACGCCAAGCTGAATGGCACAACATACTGAGTGGCACTCCATACTGAATGGTATGCCATGCTGAATGACACGCCATACTGAAGGGCACATTAAACTGACTGTGACTCCAACAAATGATCAAAAATGGAACTGGAAGATATTTTCGGTTTTAACTGAAGCTTTGAATAAGACAATGAATGCGATTCCACCTGCATGCTTGCCTAAAGTCCACCGCAGTGCATTAAATACTGAAACTAAAAAAAAAAAAAAACAATCACCACACAAGTTCAATATTTATCAGTTTTAGGAATTAATTACTAATATTCCAACCAACCATGAATACCCGGAAGGGGGGAGGTGGGGGAGGAGGGTTAGGGGAATGCTCGTACGTACCTAGTGACATAGAAAATGGTATTAATGCCATATGTAAAAATATTCAAACATTCCCAAAGAAGATCGAAAAAAAGACAATTTGAAAATCGACTAGAAAAAGTCACAATGGACTGAGAGGGCTATAATTGGAAAAGAAAATTGAGACGGTTGAATTAAGTGAATAATGCAATAATTCCTCCATAAAAATAATAAATATATTTATAGACATTAGTGTATAAAATAATCAGGATACAGATCATGTTATTTTTATCTATTCCCACTTCTACCAACGAATAACTGGCATTCTTGCGTCACAAAACATCGCAGAGTGCCAGCAACAAATACAGAACTCACTGTGCTGAACCATGAATACCGGGAGGGGGGTGGGGATAGTTGGGATAGGGGAATGCTCGTGCGTACCTAGTGACATAGGAAATGGTATTAAGGCCATTTTACATGGCTTAATTTATACGGGTTATTTGGCATGGTCAATTTACACCATTATTTTACACGGCCATTTTGCACGGTGATACACAAGGCTTTTTTCACACGGCGATTTACGCGACCATTTAGAACGGTCATTTTACACCGTTATTATACATGATCATTTTAAAGGGATATTTTACACGGTTATTTTAGTTTTTGATTGTTTCTGAAGTCACAACGTCTTTCTCCTAACTGTTGTATACACGCCGGGAGAGCGACATTGTAAAGACGTCAGGATAATATCGATCTACTGTTACCATCTAAACAGTGACAATGATCACGTGACGTGGTCAGCCCTCCGTGAAAACACTCCCACCACTAGTTCTTCCCATAACACACAATATTTATGAGTCAATTCACATGAATATTTTGAGAACCAGGCTTGGAAAAAACTTGCACGCTTTTGAGTTTCCCATATACGGCATCTCTCCACTGTCTGTCCAGCTTTGCACTACATACGTTGAATATACGTTGTTTATTCAACGTCTGTTCAATGTTGTGTCAAAGACATTGGTAGGGGATTAAGCTGTGGTCGCCACAAATCTAGACATCTAGCTGTCGTATGTGTTAGCATAGGAGACCAAAAGAAACGCGTAGAAAGGGGGGGGGCATATTAAGGTCAGATTAGGTCCTCGCGCAGTACTAATTTCGATGAAAAGTAGGTGGGGGACTGTCATTTTCATTTCGCATCGTAACCTTAAATGGACAACGGGTGTCAGAATGCTTTTTACAAAAGATAGAGCACATATGTATTACATCTTGATGAAAAGGAACCTGGAAACAAACCTAATGATAGAACGACGAACGTCGAACGTTGCGCTGAAGCAGTAAAAAATGTTATGGTTCCGCCTAAACGCAACGTTTAAATAACGTTTCTATTTTCGATCAAATCTTTTTAAAGTTGCACCGAAAACGTCCAGTAGATGTCGACTAAAGTTTTCTCGTTCTGTTCAATGTTCTGTCAAAGATACTAGAGTGGAAAGGTCATTGCAACCTCAGTACCCACCCCAACATACTCACCCTCATTCTCACTGCTGTCTACTCACCCCACACCCTCACCCTACCCCACATTCTCCCTGCTGTCTACTCATCCCCACACCCTCACCCTACCCCACATTCTCCCTGCTGTCTACCCACCCCAAACCCCCACCCTACCCCACATTCTCCCTGCTGTATACCCACCCAACACACTCAAACTACCCCACTTTCTCCCTGCTGTCTACCCACCCCAAACCCTCACCCTACCCCACATTCTCCCTGCTGTATACCCACCCGACACCCTCACCCTGTCCCACATTCTCCCTGCTGTCTACCCACCCCACACCCTCACCCTACCCAACATTCCCCCTGCTGTGTACCCACCCCGCACCCCCACCCTACCCCACATTCTCCCTGCTGTCTTCCCACCCCAACACCCTCACCCTACCCCATATTCTCCCTGCTGACCCACCCCACACCCACCCTACCCCACATTCTCCCTGCTGTGTACCCACCCCGACACCCCCACCCTACCCCACATTCTCCCTGCTGTCTTCCCACCCCAACACCCTCACCCTACCCCACTTTCTCCCTGCTGTCTACCCACCCCAAACCCTCACCCTACCCCACATTCTCCCTGCTGTATACCCACCCGACACCCTCACCCTGTCCCACATTCTCCCTGCTGTCTACCCACCCCACATCCTCACCCTACCCCACATTCTCCCTGCTGTGTACCCACCCCGCACCCCCACCCTACCCCACATTCTCCCTGCTGTCTTCCCACCCCCACACTCTCAACCTACCCCACATTCTCCCTGCTGACCCAGCCCCACACCCTCACCCTACCCCACATTCTCCCTGCTGTCTACCCACCCCCACACCCTCACCCTTCCCAACATTCTCCCTGCTGTCTACCCACCCCACACACTCACCCTACCCGACACTCTCCCTGCTGACCCACCTCCCCTCACACCCTACCCCACATTCTCCCTGCTGACCCAGCCCCACACCCTCACCCTACCCCACATTCTCCCTGCTGTCTACCCACCCTCACACCCTCAACCTACCCCACATTCTCCCTGCTGTCTACCCACCCCCACACCCTCACCCTTCCCAACATTCTCCCTGCTGTCTACCCATCCCACACACTCACCCTACCCGACACTCTCCCTGCTGACCCACCCCCCCTCACACCCTACCCCACATTCTCCCTGCTGACCCAGCCCCACACCCTCACCCTACCCCACATTCTCCCTGCTGACCCACCCCCACACCCTCACCCTACCCCACATTATCCCTGCTGTCTACCCACCCCCACACCCTCACCCTACCCCACATTATCCCTGCTGTCTACCCACCCCCACACCCTCAACCTACCCCACATTCTCCCTGCTGTCTACCCACCCCCACAACCTCACCCCAGCCAACATTCTCCCTGCTGTCTACCCACCCCCACATCCTCAACCTGCCAAACATTCTCCCTTTTTATACCCACCCCCGCACCCTCACCCTACCCAACATTCTTCCTGCTTCAGTCTCTTATACTTTATCTACCGTATAAAGTATAAAGAACAGTGGAGTTATTTCACCAACCTGAAAGCTTTCTTTCTCTAGATCGTTGTACGGAATGGTCCTAGTTATCAGAGTCTCTAACTTGCTCGGCGAGTAAGTGATGTGATTTTATCCTCCTTAGCCGGAGCCTATATATACGTACGGATTCCCATGTTTCCGTCACTATATGTTAAAGTCGAGGGGTTTCCGTGGATATGCTACTGTCAATCACGCGAGTCATCAGAGGAGTGGCGTCACTAAGGGTATCCAATGACGTCGTGGAAAATTATTTTCTACTTATACATATTTGTATCTTTATGGTTCGTGCGTGTAGTAGATTTGAATGTTCATGCAAAATCTAGACTACAGCAGAACTCCAGGACATGACCTCTCCACAGGCGGGATCAACTAACAAGGACCACTTTTCTAAAATCCACTTCTAATTTCTTTCAAGTACGACGAGTCTAACAAATACGATCACTCTGAAAATCGACTGTAGCTCAATCCCACCGGTGCTTCTCTTCAAGGGTTACCAGGTAATTATTCCTAACATAATTTAAAGTGTTTACAATCAAGATAAATGACTGTAGGATGGTGCTTTATTGTGCATTGTAAGTGTCATCACTTGTTCAAAGAGATTTTATGGTTTGAGCTATTTCCATATTTGATCCGGAAAGAGTATGGAAAATCATTAATCACGTGGTTTTAACGGTTTCCAAACCAAACTGATGAAAATTTATTACGCCCCACATGTCGGAGTTTTCTAAAGCTAAAAGCACCCGTATTTTGGCGACAACTGGCTGTAGCAGTGGAAAATAATTCTTGTAGAACGGTAAGTAAATTTTCCCTCTCTCTCTCTCTCTCTCTCTCTCTCTCTCTCTCTCTCTCTCTCGCCTGGGTCAGCCAGTCGTATGAGATCGATTTCGATAAATAGTTTTCAAATATAGGTAGGAAACAATCTGCGCGTTCTTAACATTCTCATATTTAATACTTTTTTTGGGTCCATTTTCGGAATAACTCTCATTTCTGCCATTTCCTGTGAGCGAGCGATAGCTCCAGGTGATTGTTTTTGCTTGTTAGTCCCGTATTACATTAAAGACGTTGGATAGACGTTGGAGAAAGTTGAGTTTGGTTGTGACCAAAAATAAATTCTAAACAACGTCGCTTAACCAAAATCTATAAAAAGTCATTTATGGTCGAGGCGAATAATAAAAAAATCACAACCGCAGTTAACGTGTGATTGGTTCCAAGCGCCACTGGGTTACTGCGCAAAACTGAAGCGAAAGGATCGTGTAAAACCAAAATTGCTAACTAAACTGGTGAAAAAAAGCAGATTAAAGTGGCAGGATGGAGAGCAACAGTAAATTAGCTCTAGACCTGGACAAATATCGCACCTGCGCCACCCTCTTTGTGGGTGCCCCATGTATATCCGTATGCTTCCTAGGCGTATCGAAGGGACTCGTGATCAATCCCTTCTTCCACCCTCCCCTCCATCCCTTGTATGATCTTCATAGGTGTATCATCAACCCTCTCTCCCCTACCAAAAGTAATCTGTGGGGAAGAGTCCAGCCAGGTCTTAGTTGCTAATAATGCTCCTTACACATGTGCCCCATACACAAGTGCTGCATGCACACCTG
Organism: Protula sp. h YS-2021; assembly: GCA_949752745.1. Lineage (NCBI taxonomy): Eukaryota > Metazoa > Annelida > Polychaeta > Sabellida > Serpulidae > Protula > Protula sp. h YS-2021. The sequence continues at coordinate 13,584,021 of OX457025.1, read as the reverse complement.
CTCCATACACACGTGCTAGATACACGAGTGCCTCATACACACGTACCCCATACAAACGTGTGGCATACACACACGCCCCATACACACGTGCTCCATACACACATGCTCCATACACACGTGCCCCATACACGCGTGCTCCACACACACGTGCTCCATACATACGTGTCTCATACACACGTGCTCCATACACACGTGCCCCGTACACACGTGCTCCATACACACGTGCTAGATACACGCGTGCCTCATACACACGCGCCCTATACACACGTGCCCCATACACACTTGCTCCATACACCCGTGCCCCGTACACACGTGCTCCATGCACACGTGCTAGATACACACGTGCCGCATACACAGCCATGTACAAGTGAAGTTGCAAAGACGTCGCAATTTTTGCAAGGCACAATTCTAAGAAAGTTTAGAGCACAGAGTCTTCTCGACAGTCCAGGAGAATAATTAGTTAATTAATAATTAGTTCCGCATTCGACTGAAACTCTCGCTTTCTTTGACCAGGGCAGGACTTTTTTTGTCTTCTGTTTTCTGTTGGGGGGGGGCTAAATCACATGACAACTGTTAAGATGATCGGCTACAACTGTATCATCAGTTTAAGAAATCTATCGTCGGAAAAGACCCAGAAATCCATTGTGAGGCCTTTTACGGGCTGGTATCAACTTCTTTTGGACAAGAAAATCTTTTCTAACTCTTCGAAAGCAGAGAAATTTCCATATGAAACAGGATGTTGGTCAATTATTAGCATTGGATGAAGAAATGTTTACGGTTCAACACAGCTGGGCCATCATGGTGTTATTTGGGACCACCGCGGTGTTGCTCAGGAAACCTTGTTGTTTCCAAGGACAACCACTGTGTTACTCAGGACAACCATGGTGTTGCTCAGAAAAAGAATGATGTGCTCAGGAAAAGGATGGGGTGTTCAGGACAACAACGGTGTTGCTCAGGACAACCATGTGTTGCTCAGGACAACCAATGTGTTGCTCAGGACAACCATGGTGTTGCTCAGAAAAAGAATGGTATGCTCAGAAAAAGAATGGTGTGCTCAGGAAAAGGATGGGGTGTTCAGGACAACAACGGTGTTGCTCAGGACAACCATGTGTTGCTCAGGACAACCAATGTGTTGCTCAGGACAACCATGGTGTTGCTCAGAAAAAGAATGGTGTGTTCAGGAAAAGGATGGTGTGCTCAGGACAACCATGTTGTTGCTCAGGACAACCAAGGTGTTGCTCAGGACAACCATGGTGTTGCTCAGGACAACCATGGTGTTGCTAAGGACAACCGTGGTGATGCTCAGAAAAAGGATGGTGTGTTCAGGAAAAGGATGGTGTGCTCAGGACAACCAAGGTGTTGCTCAGGACAACAACGGTGTTGCTCAGGACAACAACGGTGTTGCTCAGGACAACCATAGTGTTGCTCAGGACAACCATGGTGTTGCTCAGAAAAAGGATGGTGTGCTCAGGAAAAGGATGGTGTGTTCAGGGCAACAACGGTGCTGCTCAGGACAACCAAGGTGTTGCTCGGGACAAGCATGGAACCATGGTGTTGTTCGAGACAACTTTGGTTTTGCTTAGGACAAAGATTGTGTTGCTAAGCGTTACTAAGGTATTACTCCTTCCCACCACAAAGTTACTCAGGACCACCACATAGTTGCTAAGCATTACTAAGTTGTTGTTCCTTACCAACACGGAGTTACTCAGGATCAGCACAGGGTTGCTAAGCGTTACTAAGCTGTTACTCCTTACCACCACTAAGGTGTTACTTCTTACCACCACGGAGCTACTCAGGACCACTACAGGGTTGTTCAGGATGATGCAGGCCTTTTTGAAGAAAATCCTTTCTTGCAACCACTGTGTTACTCAGGACAACCATGGTGTTGCTCAGAAAAAGAATGATGTGCTCAGGAAAAGGATGGGGTGTTCAGGACAACAACGGTGTTGCTCAGGACAACCATGTGTTGCTCAGGACAACCAATGTGTTGCTCAGGACAACCATGGTGTTGCTCAGAAAAAGAATGGTATGCTCAGAAAAAGAATGGTGTGCTCAGGAAAAGGATGGGGTGTTCAGGACAACAACGGTGTTGCTCAGGACAACCATGTGTTGCTCAGGACAACCAATGTGTTGCTCAGGACAACCATGGTGTTGCTCAGAAAAAGAATGGTGTGTTCAGGAAAAGGATGGTGTGCTCAGGACAACCATGTTGTTGCTCAGGACAACCAAGGTGTTGCTCAGGACAACCATGGTGTTGCTCAGGACAACCATGGTGTTGCTAAGGACAACCGTGGTGATGCTCAGAAAAAGGATGGTGTGTTCAGGAAAAGGATGGTGTGCTCAGGACAACCAAGGTGTTGCTCAGGACAACAACGGTGTTGCTCAGGACAACAACGGTGTTGCTCAGGACAACCATAGTGTTGCTCAGGACAACCATGGTGTTGCTCAGAAAAAGGATGGTGTGCTCAGGAAAAGGATGGTGTGTTCAGGGCAACAACGGTGCTGCTCAGGACAACCAAGGTGTTGCTCGGGACAAGCATGGAACCATGGTGTTGTTCGAGACAACTTTGGTTTTGCTTAGGACAAAGATTGTGTTGCTAAGCGTTACTAAGGTATTACTCCTTCCCACCACAAAGTTACTCAGGACCACCACATAGTTGCTAAGCATTACTAAGTTGTTGTTCCTTACCAACACGGAGTTACTCAGGATCAGCACAGGGTTGCTAAGCGTTACTAAGCTGTTACTCCTTACCACCACTAAGGTGTTACTTCTTACCACCACGGAGCTACTCAGGACCACTACAGGGTTGTTCAGGATGATGCAGGCCTTTTTGAAGAAAATCCTTTCTTGCAGTAAGATGCACGTGAAATGGCGTAAAATACATGATAAGTCAATACAATTAAAAGCTACGAGACGCATGTGTATTACGCCAGAGTATTTTAGCAAATCATCCTTTGCTGCTCCAACGAGGTTTGCTGCAGCTGGTGGGTGGGAGAATAATTCTAAAAGCGGAGAACGTAAATTATGCCTTTACTTGAAAAGCCCAAATGAAGTGACAGTTTTATTTTGCAGAAACTCTGATTTTGCTTATCTCCACCTTCAATGAGACTAAAACCGGAGCAGGAGAGCCTGTAATTCTGAACTGAAAAGTCGCGAATTACGGATATTTCGTAAACGCCCGTGGTTGAAAGCAACGGGAAAGAGATGCGTGGAAAGTTTGACCACATCCTGTGTTGTCAACATTAGACATTCTAGTATATTTGAAGATGTGGGATCACTGCTTTTAATGCAAGTAGTAGAAGACCAGAGCTGGTTCAACTGCAGCTGTTCACAACAAAAATACAATTACCAGAATGAACTTTGCATTTGCTGTCCTGCCTCTAGCTGACTTCGGCAAAAAATGTCTGAAATAGCCTGAACCTAAATACGTTTTTGTGTACGTGGTTTAGTACCATTCTGTTCTGGTCAGTGTTTACTGGCCTTGTCTTTCCTACTTGTTTCTCCCATAAATGTTAGTGCTCGCTTTGCATTTTATAATCTTAAGCTTAAGTATCTGCTCCCACGCTGCCATAAATATTAGAATGTAATGGCAACTAAGTAACAGGATGTTGCGAAAATTTAACCTTTTTATTGCTAGTGCTGCATTACAGAATGACTATAAAAAACGTTAAATGTGAAAATAGGTATTTGTTTACATACGAAGTGAAAGATTGTCAGTGGATATACTGTTGATATATTTTTGCGACAGCGACGCTGTGCTAACGTCAGAAACGACCACTGTTTGGAAAGTAGACACTTAGCAACACAACCCTTCAATCAAACTATCCCTCGCGCATGGGTCATTGGTGTCTAGGAATACGTACGAAATTGAAAAACTATTTCTATGAAGACATTGTGCATTTCCTAACAGCACGTGCGAAAGACTTGCACAGCACACAGACTCTAATTTTGATTATCCGACGTCAATGCAGCGTTGTGTCTCTCGATGTCCATCCAGAATTCTCAATTTAGAAATAAAAAAATTACTCGACAGTCTCAGTATCTCTATAAATTTTACAGCGTTTGCTGTAACTATGATCTGTTGCTAGGTGTGCCATATGATTTGTTGATAGTGTGGCATATGATTTGTTGATAGGTGTGGTATATGATTTGTTGATAGGTGTGGCGTATGGTTTGAGGCTATGTATGGCGTATGATTTGAGGCTATGTATGGCGTATGATTTAAGACTATGTATGGCGTATGGTTTGAGGCTATGTATGGCGTATGGTTTGAGGCTATGTATGGCGTATGATTTGAGGCTATGTATGGCGTATGGTTTGAGGCTATGTATGGCGTATGATTTGAGGCTATGTATGGCGTATGATTTGTGGCTAGGCGTGGCATACTATTTGTGGCATATGCTTATATTTCTTTACAATCGAATGATGTAGCGACTTCGTCGTTAGGTTAGCCTCTTGGCTATCAGTGGTAGCCACGGCAAAGATCGAAAACTTTTACATTTTAGGGCCCCATAGGTGCTCTCTCTTATTTATTGTTCAGTATGCTTGGAAAATGTACATGGGCTTGTTTAGGCCCTACAGTCTGTTTCGGCATGTCAGCCTTTTTGATGTCCATCATTGAATATTTCCACCACTGTCACATGGTTACGTCCTTCGCATATCACCACTTCCTGTTTATCCATTATTTTGCTGAGCTCCTCTTCCAGGCCTTCCAATTGAGCACAAAGCTGAATTTTTCACTACTTGTACATTGTAGGTACAAGATGCAGCAGCCAAAGCATGTGTGTGCATTCATGGCAGTTCTCTTATTGTACAGCGATATTTCTGGTGAGCGAATTCATAAACAGTGGGTTATTAATAGGTTATAAGGCAGTTGTGCAGCTAATCTATTTTCTAATGACGAGTTTCTAAGTGTTTTTAATCTGAACTAAACAAGGGTATTGATTAAATTATGTAGCATATATCTGTATCGCTTGTGGGGTGGGGCACTCAATTATCTTGTATCATTGAAAATGAACGAGCCAAACGGTTATACATTATTAGTAAATAATATATTTTTGACCAATGCATAAAATAGATAGGGAAAATATGCGAAATTGAGCTGTGTAATGCCAGTTAATCCAATTATATCACATCTTGTACAACACTGATGACAAAAGCTTAAAACAGATACATTTACGTATATATTAGTTTACTGATAAATAAATAAAAGAGACTTGATTTAAAAAGCAGTCACATCCCGTAAAATATCTACAAAAGATTTAATAAGACCGACTGTCTGGATAATTTTGCTGAGAGAACATTTTCAAAAAGACTTCAAATGGGCGAAAATAGCCTTGAAGCCTAAAAGTAAAGACATTAATTGTGTTATACTGTATGTCACTTTCTGAAGTATTGTCTTGTTTAGAGTCGCTGATGAGAGAGCGTGAGTACAAATTACTGTTGTCTGCGAGAGAACAACACAAACCTAAAAACTACAACGAAAAGGATGAAAGCAATGGCTTTTTGAAGTCACTTCCAAAAGAAGAGCTGTGCGACATGCTGAATACAAATCGCGGTAAGTGATATCACTTAGCTTTTATCAACTACCAATATTTTACCTGAATCGCCTAAAGTTTACTGCATTCTTTTCATTGCTTTTCGCTGAATAATATTAAAGAATCGATACCTTTAACATCAAGAATTGGGGAATGTTACGTGAAACTGATGTCATAGCCTACTCTAGTTAGTGTAGAAGATTCAAAGTTCCCACATATTACGGCACACATTCAACTAATTATAAAACGAAACTTCATTTCAAAAAATATCTTATATGCTGAAAACATCTTTTTTATTATTGACCTCTAGCACAATTGTTCTTTATTGTTCTTGACTGTTCAATTGACCGGGATTCTTTTTTATGTGTGTGTTATTGTTTTGATTGGTTGTTATTGAAACTTTAAAAAATCTTCATTTCCTCTTAAAATTTACGCCTATTCCATACAATGCATCATTGTTTTCTTTTAACCTAATTGAAGCGGTATTTGTAGATAATTGTGTAATTGGTTCCTTTAAATTGTTTTATATTTTGTCTTTGCAGTTTCCCAGGATTATCTGAGGCATAGAGGGGTTAACCTTGCTAAGTTAAAAGACAAATGCAGAAACTACAATGGCAACAAAGGTAAAGTACATGTTATTTATCAAATCTGACACTGACTTTGATATTTAAGTCATGATAAATAAGTTACACCTACACCGGAGACCATAAAAAGAACGATACACAAGACTGAAACATTACGAATTCGGGATAGGCATAATTTAAAAATGGTGTCGAGATACCAGTTGCATCAAAACTCTACGAAACAAAGACATTTTGACGTTACTACAATGTCGATATCTGGTGCGCCTTCGGCCCTTCCAGACCACACCAAAACACATCTTTTCACAATTTGGTTGTTATTGGTCCTGACTGTGGGTCAACATCAAATTCACCAGCCAAAGTCACAATACTGTGCATTGCCAAATAGCGTTAGCTTCAAAACAAAGTACACTGAAGGTTATTGATCTGCTGCGAGCCATAGCCATGCTATGCACAGTGAAAAGCATTCGACATACTGAATGTGCACTCACGTCAGCCTTTTCTTTGTTGTCCTGTTTAGCGGGGGACTTTGTGGAACTGTTATTTAGAGGGAAGGTAGTTTGGAGAGGTGCGTTTTAAGAACTTTCCAGTGTATTTATCTTCTGCACCTTGTAATTTGAGTATCGTCTCATTACCCAGTGCAATCTCAGTGCAATCAGCTTGGTGATAATAACGTTAGAGGTAAGAAAAATATGGATTGGACCAATATCCCTTGGTCAAGAATAAGTCTGCCAAATTTCGTTCTCCTAGCTCTCCTCGTTTCGGAAATCGACGAAAACAGCGAAAAAAAACATCAGAATTTTACAGCAATTCCGTAAGTCCCTGAGACTGCGTCCTAAGCATTAAAACAAAACAAAAGCGATTTAACATTTAATCACTTTAATAAGAGTTTGCATTGTAACACACCCTCTCTCCATCCCCACCTCGCCGAGAGATACATATGTATCATTAAAATTTTTAATTACACCTCATATTATGACGTCAAGCTGTGGTGATGAGCGAGAACAAGTATAAACCATCAGGAAGTCTATCCATGGCAGAAGAAACAACAGATGTTTCTGGCGTAAGAAGTGTGGAGAAAGACGTATTAGCATCACTACCGGATGCAGAGCTATGTGAAGTGTTCAATGCACACAGAAGTAAGTAGAAACATAACACTTCCCTGATGTTCTAATTATATTTTTTCTTATCTTTAGCTTTGCATACCTAGCCAATATGACAGAGGAATACTCGCATATGAACCATATTTATATGTCGTAAAGTGCCATACATTTGTAGTCCTCTTAGTCTTAATACTTTTGTCTCAGTTTCTGAAGAGTTTCTACGACATGAAGGTATCGATGTGGCTGAATTCAAACAGCAATGCGGAAGTGACAACCAAGTAGCAGGTAAAGCAGACAACAGCTGAAATTGATATTGCATTGAGTGCATTACAGTGAGATCTTATCTGTTAAACTGTCATTGTGTTCATTATTATGCAAAACAAATGTTGTCTGGCCTAGCTCCGACAACTCCTACTGCAACCCAGGTCATATTGTATGTACATATTGTATGTTTTGCTAAAGATTTCATCTTGGCGCAAACAAAAAAAACAAACAAACAAAAAACAACTGATATTAAAATTTAACTTATTAACCAAACATTTTATGCTCTTTAATTAAGATAGCGTTCTTAGTTTTAGACCAACATACCAGCCAGTTAAGACTGACGAGTGACTCGGGATCGGTAGTCTCAGGGCGGAGCAGCGCCATACAACCAGGCGACTGTTTTGACTGGCAGTCGTATAATGGATCACATTGTGTTTGCGGGAATTCAGACAGGTTTTTATCTAGTTAATGTTCGATACTGAAATGCAGAAAATTTGGTGGAATAAACAGAAATTGATGATATTACACTTAGTGACAATGAAGATCAGCTTATTACATTTCATCTTTTAAAATGTGCAAACCATTAATATTTTTTAAATATAGGTTACGAAATTTAAGCAAATTTTAGAAATATGCATACAAATCTGCTAAGGGAATTATGCATTTAAGAATGTTTAGCATTGCTTAAAAGGAGTGTACAACATTCGGTACTCACCCAGAATTTAATGCGTAAATGAAAATTTACGATTAAAGGTCGATATAAAGCTTTTCAACTGAAATATGTATACCTCTATGTCTATATGTCTATAAAAATCAAACTGAAGGTGTTACAGTTATTTCAAATGTATTTGAAGTATTTACACTGTTATATACTTTTTGTATGAACAGCTGTAAGGGACACACCGGTGGTCATGTCTGTGACGATGAGGGAAATGACTACCAGTCACAGTGTGACTTTCAAAGACAGATGTGCAATCGCGAGATCTCGACACTCAGACAAATGAGTGTCTGCAGTAAGTAGCACACAACTATATTCTGAAGCACGACAGGTCTCGTTTCTATGTTTGTATGCGTGTTTAGTAATTAAAATAAATTTCATAGTTACAAATGTTACTTCATACTTCAATTCTTATAAAACCTCATATCTAAAATTCTAATATCTAAAAATGAATTTGAATTGTTATGTTTCTAAAAAACTTTTTTGATATGAAAAGCGAAAAATTGTTATATATTTTTAGTACTTTATTGTTATCTCTATTGTCATGCATTTTCTATGGGAGGTCTATTCGCTATTGCAACGTATTTTCTATTCTGACGTATTTTATATTGTGAACAGCTAAGTGTGTGTACCTTAGACTACAAGGAAGCAGCCTTTTTAAGGAGGACCCCACGTACGGTCTGGGAATTTTCAAGGGCGTCGCTGAGACCCGGACAGAGAGCGGAGAATACACGGAGTACAAGGCTATGGATGACTCGGAATTCATGATCATGATGGTGAAAGAGTGGGAAAACTGGGTTATAGGTAAAAGTCATTGAATATTTTTAAGCAACTTTATTAGTTCAACTACAAACACGAATCTTCGCACAGTAATTAGTTTTTTTTTTGCAAACTTCGCCTGAAAAAGTCAAAACTTTGAAACTTAAATGAGGAGATCTTGTTGTTGCAAATGTTTTTTTTTTACAAATTGAATATGTGTTTTTGCTGACGGTTTATTTTTAGCACAAGAAACTGACTAAGAGTGCTTAGATATTCTTTAATATGCCTTTAGGGAAACGAAATGCAAGCGGTGACTTTATTACGATGAAAGCTTTCATAGCCGGAGGGACTAGCCCGTTGGAAGTGGGAAAAGGAGGGTTTATGGTGCTCAGACATGAAGACGGAGAAATTGTATGGGACGTGGACCCTTTGCTACACTTGGAATGCATCTCAGGTGCCCTCAACAAAATACAATAACAGAATAACTACACAAGAAGAAACAATATAATTATTACATTTAGATTTCAATTACAAATTTCCTTTTTAAAACATCAAAAATTCCGAACAATGATCTTATCCTGCAGTTCCTGAACGAAAGTTCTCATTTTCACTAAAAAATTGTATTTATCAAATTCTCTGCTCAAAAATGATTTTCTTTGCATTACATGTAAAGGATAAACTCATTTTACGGTGGAATCGAAGTAGGATACGAAAAAACTTTGTCACAAAATAGCGTGTTATTATCAATAAACGATCTTGGTAGTTCATTAGCAAATCCTTATGTCTAGGGCCTCGGCTCTTTAACGCCTTACGAGAATAAGTGCAATAAATTGTATATTTATCGGACTAAAGTCCTGTAAGACCCAAGAAAGCGCAAGTGAACAGTGAAATTTCAGCCACCCACACTTAATATTTTATGTTAATATCATCGATATAAACAGTCGGTTATTCATTTGAACAACTCTTATTTTCAATGTCAAAAGTTAAAAATATTCATTTATGCAGTTGGAACGAAATCAAATAAATTCTGATTATTCTCTTACTCTTATTTATGAGAATAATAATTGATGAGTACATTTAGATTAATTATTCTATTTTTCAGAAAAAGACATTCCAACCATCCAGAAACGATTCTTCTTCATGTAAGTGTTCAGCCAAATGTTTTCACAGGGATCCCTATTTATACATTCACCTCATGACGTCTAGGTTTATGCATGTTTTAGCTTCTTCATAACAACTTAATAGAAAAGTATCAAAGCTTCAGGCAGAATAAACAAATTGATTATACAAAACAATAAGTATTTTTTCAAGTCGGTCTTAAATTGAGTAGAAATTGTGTATCCTTCTTACTCTAGTCAATCAGCTCTTTTTAAAAGATTATAGGCAAGTTCTTTAAATAGTACATTACTGGTATTCCTTTAATCAAAGTGCCTTGAAAGGAATGAGAAAAGCACTCAGCTGCAGGCGAAGAACAAACCCAACAGGCCATTGGTCTTACATGGTCAAAAGCTCAAATTTGCCATATTTCTTACATAAGCTAAAAATAAACTTAAATAATTGGTTAAGTTTAAAGAAATGTCTGTATCAGTTACTGCACTTTAAAAAATTAATGGGCAGTCTTACAGTATGTTTGCTGATAATTGTTGTTCTGCACTACTATTACATCCTCATTCCTTAGTTCTAAGCATCTGCATATTTAGCAAACCGTATTTATAGCAATGACAACCTACTGGGTGTATTTCACGCACTTTAAAACTAAGCATAAAAACTCCTCAAATCAAATTATGTTTTTATTTAGTTTCTTTATCGTGGCAGCAGTGGTAGTGACGACAGTGAGCACAACCCTCAAGGTAGTGCAGTCGGTTAAAGGTTGCCTCTACTTCCCAGAAGTATGCGACCTACGGTAAGGGCGCGTCCAAGGATTAGGGGGAGGGGATGTGTAGGGAGTAAGAGTGGGTGCAATGATTGGGGGAGTGGGTGCGTGGCGCGGGATAAGGGTGTGTCCAATGATTGTTGGAGGGATAGATGTATGTGTGAAGGAGGATCAGGGTCTCTCCAATGATTGAACATCTTGCCATCTGCCAAAGGTTGCCTCTACTTCCCAGAAGTATGCAACCTACGATAAGGGTGTGTCGAATGATTGGGGAAGGGGGGTGTGTGGCGGAGGGTAAGGGTGTGTCCAATGATTGGGTGGAGGGGTGGTTGGGAAGTAAGGGCGTGCCCAATGATTTGGGCAAGGGAGTGTACAGGAGGGTAAGGGCGTGTCCAGTGATTGGAAAATAGGGTTTATGGGTAGTAAGAGTAATTCCAATGTTTTGGGAGGAGGTGTGTGGTTGGAGTAAGGATGCGTCCTATGATCGGGGGAAACGGTATGTGGTGGGGGTAAGTTAGCGCCGAATGATTGTTGGGGTGGTTGTGTGTGTGTGTAAAAGGGAGGAGGGCGTGCAATGATTGAAGATTTTGTGCCGTCTGCCAAAGCATACCTGTGCTTCCCAGAAGTGTCCGGCCTGAGGCAACTTTTACCTTCAACTTAAGTAATTACTGAGCAACAAGTGTTTATTATTTTTTATATTTTATATATTCATATAAAGTTAATATGTAATTATATACACTTGTTCAATATAACATGAGAGTTATCCACGTTCCTGTTATCAGATGCCATTTTTAAGCAACAAAATTGAACACAAAGAAATTTTCTGACATTATAAGATTACAAACACTGCTTTCTTTTCACCCATACTATTTCATGAAATGACTTAAGTTAGCTAATAACGTATTTTCAAACATGGCTTTCTTTTTAGAAAAGAAATTGAAGACGTAATTAAACCCAGGGTGGAAGGAAAAAAGAATAGGTTCGAAAGCAACTACGGGGACACTGAAGTGTACAAAGCCAACGTATTAGAGTGCTACACAAAAACTAGCACAATTCGCAAAGGTCTTGTGAGCATTCAGGAGCTGTTTAAGGAACTGGGTGATTATCAAACGAAAGCATTTGAAACCCTGAAGGATGTTCCCACAGAATTGCTATCAGGTGATTTTGCCTATTCGCTCGAGATGTATGAGGAATATCAACAAGGATTGCATAAAGGTGCCGCGATTAGTATTGTAGGACTGCAGATAGAAGCTTCCCTGGCGATATACTCCTTAGCAACAACTACGGTAACCACAGCAGCGGTGGCCTTTGCCGCGGTTGGCGCGGTTATTGCTGTATTCATTGCAGTGGTCGATATCATCAGTAGCATAACACAGGAGAGGGAAATCCGCGATACGCTGCGAAGAAACAAAGCCGAGCTTCTCGAGGGTGAAAGAGATATTGACAAAGCTACCAGGGGTATGATTGAATTTCAAAAAGAGATATGTAAAGAATTATTAGTGCCGCTTAGCAAATTGTCAGAAGCAGGTGCTGAATATAGCCGCGACTTTCAGAACTTCATGGACATGTTGGTGCGCCATGGTACTTTCGTTGTGAGGCAGGAGGTGTGCAATCAATACCATCTGTACAATAACATCAGGGGCGGATTTGTATCAACACTCAATACTTGGTTGAAAACCATTATTGACCACGTACAAAGTGATATTGAAGACCTCAAATGCAAGGTTCAGTTGGCTAAAGATCTCGCAATCTTTGCAGACACTATCCGCGATGACGTTCTGGTTCGGAAGAAAAAACCGGCTGCAATCTTGGATTTTGTTGTACAGAACAAACCCGATGCCATTCGACAGCAACTTTTTAAGAACGAATTTGAGCTCATCCGGCATATAGCAAAGAACATCATGCCCGGAAGTAGCTGTTACTGGGGGATAAGCTTGGAGCCTTTCAGGCGTGGACGAGTAACTGCAGCCAATTATAGGGATTCCTCTGTTGTACCGCCATGTAGTAGCCCCGAGGTGTCCTCACAAACCTCTGCCATAGCTTCAGGAGTCGTCAGGAACTACCCGCCTTGTCGCATCATCAGCAGTCTTGATCCTGCCATAGTACGTGACATCAGTGGTCTCATGCGCTTTATCGCCCACGTCACGCTCCCTAATGATCGTTGCTACTGGGGTTATGACCTCGCTGCTGTCCGTTTAGGCGAATTAACCGATAGCGACCTCAACAATGCCGTTATAAACCCAGTTCACGTCAACACCTTGCGCTTTTCCTTCCCAGTTCCTAACCAAGGCACATATGAAGGAGCGAAGACAACAGTGTGCTCTCTGTTTAAAATGTGTACCAATAGCGCCTGGGTGAGCTTCTTCCTCTGCATGACTAATCAAGCCTGGGGATCTGTCGTTGGGAATTGTGATGGTGTACCAAACGCTGATGGCTGTCATATCAACACCAGTACTTACAATTGCTGAGAAATAATGCAATAACATTTTACTCTAGACATTTAATGCATATCGCTTTGTTGGAAATTGCTGCATGACAATGACATTGCCTTAACTTCGAAGACAGCAACTTTGCAATTTGGATAACAGTGTCATGTATGAAATGTAAATCACAATAATGTATTTTGTGCTTGGGATTACAGTCAAGAGTTCTGTAGACTTACACTTCTGATAATGTAGCACTGAGGCTGTTTCAATTGCTCCAGATTTGTGAAACAATATCATTAAATTATAAGGGGTATTGCTAATTGTTATTGTAAAAGAAAACAGCGAGTTCTATGTGTGAGCACTTTGATCTTTTGTTATAGTCAGCTTTTTCTAAAATCAGCCATCCCTTTTGTGGGAATAAGAGTGTGAACGATTTTGATTAAAATTTGGTTGAGCAAATAAATTTGTATCATATCGTCCGCGAAAATTGTGCAAAGAAAACATAACAGTTTTAACGGTATGAATTTAAGCAAGTGTTAGAGTCAAAATGTGCTTGATATAAATGTTTCAGGAATTAATGGAAAATTTATTTCTGAAAAGCATTTTGTTGCTAATACCAAAAAGTAAATTTGAAAATTTTGAGTTCTTATATTGGCTACGGTCTTTTAACTCTTAGTATGACTACACATTTAAATAACATGGCTTTATCATTCTAATTGAAATCAATTTTCCATATCCATGATCCAGTTTGCAACTAAATTTACAAAGAAACCATGCACAAAATTTACTTTTTGATTGAATGACTCTCCATATGTAACTCACATTGTTGTTGTGTAATTACATAATTTATTATTACTTAAAGTTAATTGCAATGAGGAGGTTTAGTTTTCAAAATAATGATAAGTAATTGCAGTCGACATTGATTTTAGTGAATCGCATCGTAATCCAGGTAAACTGTGAAAAACCTCACATAGACGCGTAAGACCAAAATAGTGTCATTTTAATGTAGTTGATTTCTTATTTTGTTTGATGATCGAGTTTTTCTTTGTTCATTCATTGTATATGAAGGGAGTCATTTATTCCAGGGATTTCTGGATTATTACGGACTTCGAGTAAAACTACTCTGTAAACAGCAGTCAATAAAAAATTTCAATTTAACTGATGAATAAATTAGCGCATTATCATTCCGTCTATATACGTAATACGGGTTATCTTATCATATATCATCCCAAAATCATATTTAACATATGCACATAAATCCTGTATGCTCTACATTTATTCAGAATTTTGAACTAAACAGTTCTTAAAATAAGAACAAAATTTTGAAGTGTATATTTAATGTATTTTAGTATTTTAGTTAAAGCCATTTGATATTTTACAGTATTCCCTACAGATTCTACATAATGTCCTCCCCTTGAATTCAGCCCAAGTTAAATCAGCATTTAGTTGATTGGTGATAATTCGATATCACTTCAGATATGACAAAAACAAAGTCAAGTTAGTTGACACCACCAAGAAACATCACACCTTTTTTTTATCTTTTTCAGATTTATGCATCTAATTTTTAAAATTATCCTATCAGAATTTCTCCAGTTGATATCAACAACTCTGTTTGGATTTAATTGTCCTGTATCTTTCTTGAATGATAACAAATTGTTTTAATAAAAGTAGTTTGATGATTACCCGTATCAAAACTGAATTAATGAGATTGCACGTCAATTAATGATATCAGTGGTGGTTCATTTTAAGTCAATAATTTAGTTATTAATTTAAAAATGAATGACTGGTTCCAGTGATTCGTGAGTGAACAAATTGACGCGATTTATGTTTATCTGTAGGTGTAATTTTTTTATCATATTAAAAACTATGTATTGATACAAAAAATAAAGGGAACGGAAATGAGAACAGCCCTAGATATAATAAAGTTAGAAATATGAAAGAATAAGTCATTGCTTGATCTACATAAAATTCAAAATATGGATTATAGCGTAAACATATCACTAACCCTAACTATACATAGATTACAGAATATGGATTACAACATCAAGCATAATCCCAACCCTAACCCTACATATAATACAGAAAAAGAAATTTGCTCGTGCAAAAGCGTTCCTAAATTCAAAAGTTAAGCCTTTGTTTCAACAGAGTTCATTGTTGCGTTGCTATGGTCATCGTTGCCGGTGGCCATGCCAATCTGGTGCTGTTGTAAGCCTTCCGGTTGCAATAACAGCCTAAAATGCTTAGCAAAAAGAAAGGTTATGCAATAACATAAGATAAGATTTCTGTAATTTTATCAATTTGTTGAATGTAGGACACAAAAGGTCAAGATAATACAAAACAGTTATTTAAAACCATGTCTCAAAAGTTTCCAGTTATTTAACAGGAAATTTTAAGTGTCGTGGATCTTTAAAGTGATATCTTAAAGCCAATGACTCTTTTCATAAGATGTTTTAAGAGAGATTTAAGAAACCTCTGGTGCAAATGCAGTGATTGTTAGAATTAAACTTATCACACGGAAGGGCTGTTAGGGGACTTCAAATAAAAGTTTACATGACAAGAGCTTGCTTCATGCCTGTCTACACCGTACACTCAAGCAGTGTAGAATGAATTTGCGCAACTATGCCTTACCTTGTTTTCTTTTGAATACTGCACCAGTTTAAACAGGGCCATTGCTGGAATAAATACGATTGGTAGAACAGCTAAACCCCAGCCTAAGGCCACTGCCCATGACGGAAAGATGTACACAGTCAAGAGACGAATGTACGTCAGCTCAGAATAATAATTCACAGCACTCATGATGAAAATAGTCTGTAAACAGAACAGAAAACCAGTTTTGATGCGGTTGTCGGACGGGGTAAGGAGTTGGGGTCTGTCCGATTTGTTGTACCCAGAAGACTATAATTTTTCTTCATCCTAATTTCTGAGATTCTTCAGTCACACCTGGTTCAAGTATAGTTCTCTTTCTGTTGGATCCCAACGGAGGCCAGAAACAACATCTGCTCCCCAAAAAACCCTTTTCAAATACCAAAGTGTTGCATAACTTACTAAGCAGTAGCATGGGGTGAGCACCAGCCAGCAGATCTTCATCTACGGCCCGATACGAAAGCCCAGCATCGTCTCCAAGTTGTCATAATATTTGTTCACGCCTGCACAAAGTATCACAGTGTTATAGGCAATTAAAGGGCAGATGTTTGCTTTGTTTATTAACCTAATGAATGTACACTATGTTATGATTGTGGGAACCGTAAGATTTGTTAATACGATTTATTTTATACATTGTCATCCCTGATGAAGATTTCTTTATTTATATTTGCCTCAGATTTTAACGTTCGCTTCTTGAATTCTTCTGCTTTCATATTAATTCCTGCCAGCTATTGCAAAATACCTCACCACAATAACTTAGGGTTGGGAGTTTGAAATTTTAAATAAATAAATACGCCATTTAGTGATGCACTTCACACAAGTCATCTAGATAGCTCAGTGAGCAGTTTGCCTAACCATAAAGCCACGATATCGTAACACATTCGAAGAATCCGACTAGGACAACAATTCTGCTGGCAGGGTAGTAGTCAAACAGCTGAAACACGTACATTCCGCCCTAAAAAATACAATCATAAACATGTACATTCCGCTCTACAGCAATAAAACATAAACACATACATTCCATCCTACAACAATACTGCTTAAACACATACATTTCGCTTCAATAGTAAAACATAAACACAAACATTCCGCCCTACAACAATAAAATATAAGCACGTACATTTCACCCTACAACAATAAAACATTAATACGTACATTAATTTCTACATCAGTGAAAGATAAAAACGTACGTTCAACCTCACAACAGTAAAATATAAAGACATATAAACCGGTCCTACAACAGTAAAACATGAATAGGTTTATCCCAAACTTCAACAAGAAATCCTAAACACGTACAACAATAACAAAAGACATATAGCAGTAACATATCACAACAAACATTTCAGCATACGATAGAGTAAGGTGGGGCAAGACGCCCATGCGGAGTTAAAGGCCCACTCAACGTTATTTTGAAATGGGTGGATCAACTTATGTATAGTGTATCAGAACACGACGTTACACATCATTGCGAGATTTTAACTTAAGTTAAACATATCCAGTGAGCGTTAATACTGTGGCCTTGCTTAGGATTAGCTTTTCCAGACAAGATTACTACTGATTTGCTCAGTATTAGTAAAGGCACTCTGCAGTATTAAAAGAACAAATAACAAATTTGCACTGTTAAAAGAACAAAAACTTTATCAATAAGAAAAGTTTTTCATATGGTTGAGTAATAATAGGAATAAACCATAAACTGGGATTTTGTGACTGCTGATAGACCCCTGTCGCCATCAGCCACTCGTCAGTTCTCGGACCGCAGCCACAAACCTCTGTTATGTTCTCTTTATATAATGAATGACAACATTGTGCCGCCCAACAAATCATTTTACCAATAAAAAACATAACAGATCCTATGTTGTTCAGATAAAATAGTAAAAAGTAAATACATTTTAAGTGCCTATTTCTAAACAATATTCCAGAACACGGTGCAACAACATAAAATAACTGATCACACAGTAAAATAGCTAAAAGGCATAGACTAGGTTGCTATCACAGATACGTAATACTGAATAAAAAACGTTTCTTCTTAAAAGACTGGTAGTTCGTTTCTTAACGTAGAGCAGTTGGTAGGCTGTTGCACAGTCGCGGTGCCAAAAACAGAGAATGCCCTATCACCATAAATGTTTGTCCGGAATTTTGGCACATTTAACAAATTCTTATGTGTTGAACGCAGTTCTAGAAGGTTGGTGAAGTGAGAGTAGTTCACGTGACATAAATATTCTGGAGCTGTTCCTTGGATAATCCGAAATGTTAATAGTAGAATTTTAAACTCAGTTCTGCGATCAAGTGGTAACCAAAGTAGTGATTTTAAAATAGGGTGACGTGGTCATATTTTCTGTTGCACTTCACGAAGCGAGCAGCGATATTTTGTATCCGTTGTAGCTGACTGATGCGGTACTTTGGAAGACCATATGGTATTGCACTGCCTTAGTCCAACCTGGAGCATATCAGTGCTTGTACTAGCTTCTCACAAGAGTCCTGTGAGATGTATGGCCGTATGGAGCGAATTCTCCTGAGATGATATAGGCACGTCTTACAGCGCTGCGATATTTCCTTGTCTAGTGTCAAATGCGAATAAAATATTATTCCAGTGTTTTCTGCACTAGCAGTTGGGCTAATATGGGTTTCACCAATCACAATACAATCCAAAGTTAAAAAGTACCGTGTGATGGTGGAGCTATGACAGGCACTTCGGTCCCATACAAGAACACCACACAAATAAGCACATACATCCCACGCTAAAAAAACAAAACACAAATAAATACATACGTCCAACATACATAACACGCCACGATGACAAAACAGAAATAAGTGCATACATCCTACGATATATTAATAATACATAAGTACACACAAATGTTTCACCCTGCATTGAAATAAGAAGATAGAAAACAGAATTGAAACTTTTTTTACACAAAGGGACAAATAACGTAGACAAAATAGCAAGACGAGTAAAAAGAAACTAAACACATACATTCAGCCCTACAAATCACTAAAAACCTAAACAAAAACTTGAAATACAGTATTCGATAACCTAAACATCTTCTTTACTACTAAAAAGTACAACAAAACACAAAATTACTTTGATGGTATAACACGCAAACATCACGATCAAGGTAATAAAAAATATAGCAAAGTAATGCATGCTTCCAGACAATCTAAACGGGAAACTACAAATGAAAACTACAAATGAAAACTACAAATGAAAACTACGAATGCCTTCAGCATCAAAAACCCAGTTTCCATAACTACATAGAAGAAGCGGCTGAGGCAATGAAATAAATAACAAATAACAAATAACTAAAATACACGCGGAGCAAAGGAGACGTTCTTTCTACTACCAACACCGGAAATTCATTGCAGCAGACAGACTGCCCAGCCGCTTAGAATTCAATACCGGAAATTCATCGCAAGAGTAAGATTCTATTTTTTATAAACGCCATACTTGCTTACGCTGTAAACCGCTTGGACACAAATGTGTTATATGTTATGACCAAGGAATCTTGGGCGCCAGTTCCAGAAATAATATAAAAGTGTATAATAAGCCAAACTAAATCTTATTTAAACACCTCGTTGTCAAAACTTTGAATAGGTCTAATTATTAGTATTTTGAATAACTGTAAATGATCGAAACTTTTTCTTCAGGTTGATGGTTTACCAAATGACATATCACTCTCCATGCCATTGTCAACCAAATTATTTTATTTGCAATAAATTATTTCTTTTTTGAAGAAATTTAAAAGAATGAATATTAAATGGCGTGTTTTGAATGGTCACATTTTAAAAAGCATTTATTCACTTAACTTATCATTTTTCTATTTGAAAACTTTGATCACGATTTTCTCTAGACGTTTCATGGGTTTGAGAATATAATTAGAATATAATTATCATATATAAACTTTTCTAGAGTATTGCATTTGTGGTTGTTTCTTTGCAAATAGCCAAATGGAATTTTTTTGCGAACTTCAATTGTGCAATCGTTGACGCAAATAAAAACTGTTCTTTGATTCCTGATAAATTACATATTCATCAAACTATTTGCTACTCTTGATACAAAATGAAAGTACCCCTTAAAGTAACAATAATAACGACTTCAAGAGAGCTAAAGTGCCTGGTATACTCCTTTAATTATTTATATGCCAGTCGGAATTATATTGCTTCAGATAAGGGCATCTACAATCATTCTTACACAAGCATTGAATTGTCATATACTGTTCCCACCCTATAAAAATACTGCATGATTCAGTGCAGTGTTCTTTTTCAAATAGAAAAATGATAAGTTAAGTGAATAAATGCTTTTTAAAATGTGACCATTCAAAACACGCCATTTAATATTCATTTTAACTGATTAACGTAGTTTTGTTAAACATAGCCTACCTACTTAAAACATCTAAACCATGTTAAGGGTTTCAAAGCTCTTTTTGATTTTACATTTCTCAATACACATCAGAGTTTTCAACAACTTCGGGGCTAACTACATTTTGCTTAATATAAAGTATTTTCTAGCAGCACAAAAACAAACACATTTAACAACACGCACATCGGCATTGCCACAGTTGATCTCACTAGATTAAAGTAATTAACAGAATGCGTATTTATTAAACCAAGGTATTGTGACTCATACAAATGAAGCAAAATTGAACCTATATTTAGGATGGTGACATATAGCTATGTTCACCCATGATAAACGAAACTGGAGGTCAGCGTCCTAACTATATCCCATTTTAATAATATATCAAATTACACTGCACGTTGTACCTAGAGAATGCAGTTACATGAGACAATGGTAGTACTGTGCATGCGCACAGTTCAAATTGAAAGTGTTTGAACAAACCTAATAACTTCTTTATGATAGAATTGAAAAGTATTAAGTTGAAAAGTATAAAAATATGAAAACCGAATAAAGTGTGTTTAAAAACAAGATTTATTGTGAATTGTAAGAATTTAGGAAATGAGATTGCCCTAGTAACCATGGTGAGGCCGACCAGGAAGTGAATGAACACTGTGAATGCTGTGAAGGCAGTCTTCACTTTCCATGTGCGTCGCAGCACCGGAAAGGCGTCAACAATGGCCGTCACAAGGCCCTCCACACCTACAAACTTTTCCCACCAAAACATATGATCATCCAAAACCAGCCATGTTTGCATTCTCTGTTTCAAAGCGAGCTTTATGTGGTTGCTAAATTGAAAAGTGCATTCTCAATCTCAGTTCTCAAACGACGATTTTACTGATAACAGAATACACTGTTTTAAAATGTGAATGAGTTGATGTTATAGAATATTAGTATGCTCGCTAAACTTTAGCCACTCCGAGACTATAACAACATGCTGTTCATAATATGCCATTAAAGTCACAGCCTGCTAGTAAAATGTCGAAATAAAATAGTCATAGTAACTTTCATAGCTGCGATTAGCTATTACAATAAGAAACTATTTATGGTGTACAATCATGATTTTGCTTCTATTCATTACCAAGAAAAGACGTGAAAGTCAATGTCATAGTTAGAAACTACACTCAATAGCTGTAAAAATTGAGGGATTTTGCATTTTTTATTTTCACATATTATTTGTTTATTATTTGAAAAACACGGAGGTGATGTTTACCTGACTATCCAGGCCCAGCAGAATGATCATGAAAAAGAAGAGCACTGCCCAAAGAGGCGCTATGGGCATATGAGATACTGCCTTGGGGTACCAAACAAATGCTAGTCCAGGACCTAAAACATTCGGCAATAGATATGTACTGTACAAAACTTCCAAAATGGAACAAATGCAACGCCTTTTGTTAGAAATACCATGGCCAAATCCTTCATAAATAATGAGGATAAAGTTGTCATTTGTGTGTCTCAATCTGTTTCCAACAATTTAATTTTAAAATTTAAATTTCGTAATAAAATAGTTTAAATAAATTTTTTTCACAGAATTTCAGATACCGAAATATAACTTAAAGTTTTTATTATTAACCAATCGTTATAAAAACTGGCATACAGTCACAATCGACAGTTTCGTCACATGTTATCAGATAAAAGCAATTTAATTTTGTTTTTCTTGTTTCGAGAAAATTGACCTATATACATACATATAGTTTCTTTGCTTAATTTTTCCTTCAGTTAAACTGAACAAGTGTGGAAAATTCCAATTGAGAGACCCCCCAAAAAAGTTTTAGTTAAAAATCTCAAGACGAGAACGTTTTATGGACACCCATTAAACAAATCGGCATTTCTCAACGTACAATTGAAATTGCAACGCCGATCAATTCCAATAATTCATTCTCGCTTCTTGTTTGACGTCACTTCCTTTCATTGATGTTATCATGGCGTTATTTTCAGATGCCTGGCTCCTGCTCATACGCTAGAACGGGAACCTTAACTCTACTATGACAGGTTTTCCAGAAAAAGGCCAAAAAAAGATTTCAAATATTAAAATTAAAAGGAAATAAATGCCTCAAAGTGCTTTGGTACATGCGATGCTTTACAGAATGGCTCCAGCAAAATAGTCATCTATAAAGGATATCGAGTATCGCATTATCGGCATCCGGCCAAAGTTATCTGCACGTCTCGACCTAACGTCAAAGGCAACAAAATCGCGACGTTGTACCCGGCGTTGCAAGTGTATGTGTATGATTGCATGCATCGCATGAGGGAGGGGAAGGGGGTTTAATAGATGATCTAACATTTTCTGGGTAAAAAAGAAATAAACCAGGGAGCGAATTTTTGTTTTTGTTGTTTGTTTGTTTGTTGGTTGGTTTTGTTTTACATTCGGTTTTCAATCATTTCATTTCGAATCTCTCAGAGGATTTTCAAATTTGTTTTTTTTTTAATTGATGTATGGCGGCCTTTGCCTGGAACACTGAATTGATGACGTTACAGCGCCACAACAAGCCGAAACGAAAGTGAAATTGTTCTATGATGTAAGTGTCTAACATAAATTTATGACCAGTGCTGGACTATGAATGTGTGTCATGATTCTGGACTCTCGTGTACAACACCCGTGTATAACATGAGTATGCGACATGATTGCATAATATGAGTGTATAACATGAGTGTATGGCATGACTGCATGACGTGACGACAATGTTATGTGATTGCATGGTAGGGTGTATGACGTGAGTGTATGCCATTGTTATGTAACTTGACTGCATGACATGAGTGCATTACACGAGTGTATGGCAAGAGCGTTCGGCATAAGTGTATGGCATACCTGATTCGGCGACCCCGCCTATGTGGACACCAGCCTCGCGTGCCATGAAGCCAAGCGTGCTGAAGATGAGGAACCCGGCGAATATACTCGTGCCGCTGTTACACAAGGCGAAGAGCATCGAATCTCTGAAATGCAAGGCCCACTGTGAGTTATGTAGCCTAATAACATCTGACGTTACTCGTATAAATACAAAATAGGAACACTGAGAATTTTAGATAAATATGTGCCAAAAACCAGTAAATACAGTAATGTCCCGGAAAGAGGACCAGCGTCCAAACTGAACTTAAGTGGCCAAATTTCCAGGACGGTTAATTTATGGGCTGCTTCATAATGGAAAGCATTTAGGAAGGACTGTTAAATACGGGCCCTATCTATGAGGTTGCTCTGTCAGCGTGAAATGTATTGGGCGAGTGATCAAAATGATCAAGATCATGGTCAATTTTTGGCATGTTATCTAGAAAACATTGTTTTTTTAGGGGGGTGGGGATGGGGGAGGGGGTTAAAAGAAAGGAAAAAAAGCGTTGCTCCTAGCTTTTGCTTAATAAATGGGATACATTTCACGACAGACTATAGACAGATAAAGTTCACGCGTTCATATATTATTAGAAGGAAACATCAATCATGCAGATGTAAGCACTTGTGATAAAGATGAACGAAGCAATCGGGCAGCAGGTATCCAATTAGTTCTATCTGCCACATGCCGGTGTCTGCCCAGGGTCTTCTCACTCTTACGCTAACTGCACTTTTCCGTTTTCGCGTAAAAGGAAAAAAAAAAGCTACAGTCCTCGCGCGTCTCGCATTTGGGTGCATTTTTATCCCAGTAAAGATGGCGATGTTGGGTCAGCAACGCTGGATAGACGTAGCCGACACCACTTCAACATCGGATTTTGGTTGTGTAAGAAAATCGAAACAACGTCTACCCTCCGATTCGAACAGACGTCGATTATCCAACATCTAATCAACGTTATGGATAGGTTGAAAGTAGTAGGGAAATGGTAGTAGTTCTACCACACCCTGTGACGTCATCAGACCCCCCCCCCCCCTAGGCGGCAGCCGGCATAGACCCTATGGTGAAAAATTGATGACCCCCTAGGACTCGACTGTCACCGGTAAGAAAATTTTGCGATTTCAGCATAGTTATTCGTTTCAGACGATTCTGAACAACTTTGGTTTTTATGACCCCTCCCCCAGGACTCGACTGTCACCGGTAAGAAAATTTTGCGATTTCAGCATAGTTATCCGTTTCAGACGATTCTGAACAACTTTGGTTTTTATGACCCCCACCCCCAGTCCCCTAGCATAGTTATCCGTTTCAGACGATTCTAAAGAACTTTGGTTTTTATGACCCCAAACCCCCTATCATGTAACACTGTGTAGTTGAACAGCCACAGGCAGCATTCAAAGACGAGAGCAGACCTTTTTGTTCTCCTTGGAAAAACTTGACATTGGAGTTATCTACCAAGTCATTTACGCGACGTTGAAAGCGAAGTGTTAGATGCACAGTAAGTAATTTTTTAACACAGCATTCAAGGGCGTGTTTGAATGAGAAGTTATGCCCATTCACAAGATTCATTCGAATGACAAGCCCATTAAGAAGGTGTGTTCGAATGGACAGTTTATTCAAACAAGTGCTCGAATGGCTAGCTCATTCAATCATGCACACAAACATTTCTCCCCACACCCATTATGACAACATCTATTTTTAGATATAGTAGAATTGAGTTTAACATCTGACAAGGAACCTGGCAAAAATGCATACAGCCAGCTGCGCAAGTAGCCTATGACCACTTTACAGCAAAACTAGATACAAAAGAATCAAACAGTGAAATTTTCATGCAAATCGACCTACTATATTTTTTTACATAATAGCCATATTTCTATGTCTATTTTCACTGATAATATTTAATTAGTCATATTTCAATGGTTCCATTACAATAAACACACACACACACACACACACACACACACACACACACATATATATATATATATATATATATATATATATATATATATATATATATATATATATATATATATATATATATATATATATATATATATATATACAGGTATGTCGGGAAACAAACGACGAATCGCGATTTCTTCTCCAACTCGCGAAATGTACGCCAAAAATCTAACTTCGTTATTAGGGACTTTTCAGACATAAGTTGTATATGAAAATCTCGGTAGATTTTTTTTACATTCAATTCCGAAAGCGAAAATATATAAAAGACAACAGATTAAGAGAAATTTAACAAAGCATGAACCCTGCGAAACAGAATATTTTGTTTACATAATTTGCATATTTTACACCATTTTTTGATATCTGCAACTATAAGTTTGATGTGAATCGAGACTGTGTAAAAAATGTAAACAAACCGATTTTGTTTATAAACAAAGGCCACGTGCTTTCTGTAAAAGAGTATTAGGGAAACACTAAA
The DNA here is from genome assembly GCA_949752745.1 of Protula sp. h YS-2021. NCBI lineage: Eukaryota > Metazoa > Annelida > Polychaeta > Sabellida > Serpulidae > Protula > Protula sp. h YS-2021. The sequence continues at coordinate 13,558,473 of OX457025.1, read as the reverse complement.
TAAAAGCCAAACAAGCGTAGAGTTTGTTTTCTTTTATTTACACCATAATCCCAATGTAATATTTATTTTCTTTCATTTCTATACATAAACTATTAATTGAAGATTTACAAAATATTGAAGAGCAGTACAAAAGATATTAAAACAGATGAATGTTTAAAAACATAGATTTATATTATACAGATGAATTGTTTAAAAACAAAATACAGATTTATACAGATGAATGTTTAAAAACAAAACTCTTTTAAAATATAACCAAAATACAGGAAAAATAATACAACAAAATCCTTCACTGATATAACCGTCTTGTGTAAATAACCAACTCTATCTTATTTTCAAGCTCAGTGTTATGTACACTACTTAAAATTTAATGATAGGCCGAAAAAAACGTGAGGCAATGAGATATAAACCACATAAAAGCTTCCTAAAGAAAACAAAATACACAGCAGAAACTTTCAAACTAACATGCGAAATGTACGTACACAACCATGCACAAAATTTGCAAGTTTAGAGACCCTGCAACACAACTTGGGTGTACTACCCCTCTCGTGACGTTCATAAAGTTAATGTCGGTGACTTCGTATGAGACAAATTAACTGAAAATAACACAATTAAAACTTTCAAACTGACATGCGAAATGTACGTACAAAACCATGCGTAATGTGCGAACACCAAAATTTTTTAATCACGGAAACATCGGCAAATTTTCCATGTTTTGAGACAATGTCACGTTTGCGCGTACGCCCTTCTCGCCACGTTCATAAATTTAAAGTCGGTCACTTCGTATACGAACAGTGAACTGCAAATAACAGGTAAAACTGACAAGCGAAATGCACGTTTATACACAATCATGCGAAATGAACGTATAACAACCATGCATGTGACACGGTCTCAAACTTTTGACAATTTTGCCGATGTTTCTGTAAATAAGCACATTTTGGTGTTCGCACATTTTGCATGGTTGTGTACGTACTAAAGTAGGTGACTTAGTATGAGAAAAGTGAACTGCAAATAACACAATTAAATCTTTCAAACTGACATGCGAAATGTACGCACACAACCATGCGAAATGTGCGAACACCGAAATTTTCTTAATCACGGCAATATCAGCAAAATTTCCAAGTTTTGAGGCTCTGTCACATACCTTTTGCTCGTACTACCCAATCTCGTAACGTTCATAAACTTTGAAATTGGTCACTCCGAACAGAGAACTTTCGAACTGACAAACGAAATGTACGCTCATACACAACCATGCGAAATGTAATGCAACCACGCGAAATCTACGACGCAAGTATTTATTTTTTTAAATACATAGGCAAACTTGGCAGCTTTTGTCACCTGTCACATGAAACTTATCCGTACTACCCATCACCGCCACTTTCATAAATTTACAGACTGTCACTTTATACAAGAAAAATCAAATGCAAATAACACACTGAAACTTGATACGCGAACGCACATAACCATGCGAAATGTACGAACCAAAAACACTTCTTAATAGCTCGGCAAATGTGGCAGGTTTTGAGACCCCGTTACATGAAAATTTCCCGTACTACCCAGACCCGTGACGTTCATAAATTAAAAGTCGGTCACTTCGTATAAGAACAGTGAACTGCATGGAAAAAATGATACAAAAAAAAAATCCCCACACTTGTGTAAACCAAAACAGAATCCCACGAACATGACATCACCGCGAAATGTCCCCAAAACAGTTTATTTTTTAACGGATTTGAAGCTTCATCCGCCTTTTTATTTTTCTTGTGAAAATTTGAAAGGTATGCCCGCAACTGAACTTTGTCCCTGTGTCCTAAAATATCACATGCGAAATGTACGTCCAAAACCATGTATGTAACAGGGTTTCAAACTTCAAAAATTTTGCCGATGCTTCTATGAATTAGAACATTTTGGTGTTCGCACATCTCGCATGGTTTTGTACGTACTTAATTCGGCCACTTGGTGTGAGAAAAATGAACTGCAAATAATGCAGCTAAAGCTTTCGAATTGACAAGCGAAATTTACGTACACAATTATGCGAAATGTGCGAACACCAAAATGTTCTTACTCACAGAAACATCAGCAAAATGTGCAAGTTCTGAGACCCTGCCACATATCATTTTCTCGTACTACATCGTCTCGCAACGCTCATAAATTTAAAGTCGGCCACTTCTTATAGGAGCAGTGAAATGCAAATAACACAGCTAATACTTTCGAACTGACAAGCGAAATGCACGCACACATCTACAACCATGCAAAATGTAGTGCAACCACGCGAAATCTACGACGCAAGTATTTCCTTTTTAAATACATCGGCAAAATTGGCAGCTTTTGTGACCCTGTCACATGAAACTTATCCGTACTATCCATCACCGCCACTTTCACAAATTTACAGTCTGTCACTTTATACAAGAAAAATCAAATGCAAATAACACACTGAAACCTGATACGCGAACGCACATAACCATGCGAAATGTACGAACCAAAACACTTCTTAATACCTCGGCAAATTTGGCAGGTTTTGACACCCCGTTACATGAAAATTGCCCGTACTACCCAGACCCGTGACGTTCATAAATTAGAAGTCGGTCACTTCGTATAAGAACAGTGAACTGCATGGAAAAAAACTGATACAAAAAAAACTCCTCCCACTTGTGTAAACCAAAACAGAATCCCACAAACATGACATCACCGCGAAATGTCCCCAAAACAGTTTATTTTTTTTAAATGGATCTGAAGCTTCATCCGCCTTTTTATTTTTCTTGTAAAATTTTGAAAGGTATGCCCGCAACTGAACTTTGTTCCTGTGTCCTAAAATATCACATGCGAAATGTACGTCCACAACCATGTATGTAACAGGGTCTCAAACTTCGAAAATTTTGCCGATGTTTCTGTGAATTAGAACATTTTGGTGTTCGCACATTTCGCATGGTTTTGTACGTATCAAAGTCTATCACTTGGTGTGAGAAAAGTTGCCTGCAATTAACACAGTTAAAGCTTTCGAATTGACATGCCAAATGTACGTACACAACCATGCGAAATGTGCGAACACCAAAATGTTCTTACTCACAGAAACATCAGCAAAATTTGTAAAGTTTTGAGACCCTGCCACATATCATTTTCTCGTACTACATCATCTCGCAACGCTCATAAATTTAAAGTCGGCCACTTCTTATAGGAGCAGTGAACTGCAAATAACACAGCTAATGCTCTCGAACTGACAAGCGAAATGTACGCACACATCTACAACCATGCGAAATGCAGTGCAACCACGCGAAATCTACGACGCAAGTATTTCTTTTTTAAATACATCGGCAAACTTTGCACCTTTTGTGACCCTGTCACATGAAACTTATCCGTACTATCCATCAACGCCACTTTCATAAATTCACAGTTTGTCACTGTAAACGAGAAAAATCAAATACAAATAACACTCTGAAACCTGATACGCGACCGCACATAACCATGCGAAATGTACGAACCAAAACACTTCTTAATACCTCGGCAAATTTGGCAGGTTTTGAGACCCCGTTACATGAAAATTGCCCGTACTACCCAGACCCGTGACGTTCGTAAATATGAAGTCGGTCACTTCGTATAAGAACAGTGAACTGCATGGAAAAACTGATACAAAAAAACTCCCCCCACTTGTGTAAACCAAAACGGAATACCACAAACATGACATCACAGCGAAATGGTCCCGAAATAGCGTCTTTTTTTAAACGGATCTGAAGCTTCATGTTACCATGAAAACACTGACATTACTAACACCATGGAAGACATCACGTTTCACCGCCAGAAAATGCAACGACAGAAACATAAGCATAAAAAACATGTTATACAATGAATAGCAACGAAGGAAGTGTATATTTATCCTTTCTATTTCGCTACCGTGCGCTTTGCGTCTTCAACATTTTTCCCTTCCCACTCAAATTACACAGTTAGTCCCACACACGAACCCCGTGCCAAGGTAAGACTTGAACGTCACCGCACAGCCCCCCTCCCTTACTTTCATTTCTAACAAGTACGCTTTCTGACAGCGAAACTAAAAACAAATTAAAACCAATACTCGCTGGGTCAAACAGCATGATTTCATAAAGACAGGTGTCCTGACTTAATACTGGAAAACGAAAAAACCTGCCCCGTAATTTTTGAAAGCTCTTGATAAATCGACAATCCCCTAAAACCAATCCCACCCACCCACCCCCAATATTAAATGAGGATGTTTGTCAATACACCTTTTCCTGTCTACCTAGCAAGTGCTTTGTTTAAACCAACCGCACGAGTTTAAGTAATAACGCCACAACCGATGGCCCCCGATGCCGACTTACAACACTACGTCCAGTGTTACCATGAAAACACTGACATTACTAACACCATGGAAGACATCACGTTTCACCGCCAGAAAATGCAACGACAGAAACATAAGCATAAAAAACATGTTATACAATGAATAGCAACGAAGGAAGTGTATATTTATCCTTTCTACTCCGCTACCGTGCGCTTTGCGTCTTCAACATTTTTCCCTTCCCACTCGAGTTACACAGTTAGTCCCACACACGAACCCCGTGCCAAGGTAAGACTTGAACGTCACAGCACAGCCCCCCTCCCTTACAAATTAAAATAAATTTTGCCGATGTTTGTGAATTAGAACATTTTGGTGTTTGCACATTTCGCATGGTTTTGTACGTACTTAATTCGGCCACTTGGTGTAAAAAAAAAGAACTGCAAATAACGCAGTTAAAGCTTTCGAATTGACAAGCGAAATGTGCGTACACAACTATCCGAAATGTGCGAACACCAAAATGTTCTTACTCACAGAAACATCAGCAAAATTTGCAGGTTTTGAGACTCTGTCACATATTATTTACTCGTACTACCCAATCTCACAACGTTCATAAACTTTGAAATTGGTCACTCCGAACAGAGAACTTTCGAACTGACAGTTAAAAAGAAAACTCCCCGCACTTGTGTAAACCAAAACAGAATACCACAAACATGATATCACAGCGAAATGTCCCCAAAATATTTTCTTATTTTTTAAACGGATCTGAAGCTTCTTCCGCCTTTCTATTTCTCTTGTACAAATTTGAAAGGTATGCCCGCAACTGAACTTTGTTCCTGTGTCCTAAAATATCACTTTCTTCTGAAAGGCAGGACTTGATTTCTTTCATCGTTGGCGGCTTGTATCGGTCAATGTGGCCTTGGAAATGTTTATGCACCGCCTCTTTTTCCTCTGTTGTCCATGGCCTACTCGAACCTGTAAAATAATTTGCACAAGTGTAAAACATGTGTATCTAGCAAAATAAATTTGTGAGTTTACATTAAGTGTCGAGCATTGCAAAAGATAAGGCGAGATTATAAAATGTAAGTGCAATGAACTGTCAATTCTTGCGAAAGCACACGTTACATTCAATATAGTTTTCGCAACGCTATTAACAGAACCACGCGAAATGTACCACCTAAAATTTATGTGAACCGAATGCTTTCTGTTAAATCCTACCTTTAGTTTTCTTGGGACTCTCTGACCTGCGGCTGTGACCGGATTTCTTCCGTTTCTTTTTCATAAGTGATGATACTGAGGTGACCGGCAAAGGAATTTCATATTCCACCTCGTCTGAAAGAAAAACATAAATGAACACGTCTAAATGCAATGTTTTTGCTTATATGCAAGAGAAATTAATTATACATAGTGAAGGGTCAACAACATACAATTAAAAACAATTTTAAATATTCATCTACACTAAAATTTTCTTAGTCTCTCACTCCATGCGAAATGTGAAGTACATCTTTCTTTAATATTTTTGCTTGTATGCTTGTACCTGAACTATCGTCTAAAGCATCAGCGGTCGGTGGAGCAGGAGCGGAAGGAGCTGCTGTTTGTTGTTTTTTTTGCTTTGGTACTTTTTTTCTTCTGCGCTTTCAGGAAATTGAAGATTTCTCTCACAGAACGACCCAGTAACATTTCCTCGTCTCGAACTCGATCCTCCACTTCATCTAACGTTGGAAGATTACCTCTGTGGTGTAATTCTTTCTTGAATATGGTCTTCATGAGAGCCACTTCAACTTCACTGAAGTGGGGACGAGTTGCTTGATCGCCTGTAAAAACATAAAAAATGCCACTTTGTTATAAATAACATTGGCGGAGTTGCAGCAGTACAAAAAACCTGCGAAATTCAAAGGTCACACATTTTATTACTACTGTCTCATGTTGTGTACAGCCTTGTAAATGATAATTACATTCTGAACAATGTTTAAAAAAAAATAATAAAAAAAACGTTTAATGAAATAGTCATTACAAATATCACCCCTTTATCATCTTACACAACTTTACTCCTGACTGTTTACGCACAATTCAAGCGAAATCCGATTAATAGGTTTCTTACCCAGCAGTCGTTGCTCCGTCTCTCTTATGACGTCTACTTCTCCCTCTCCGTCTGATTCTTCAACATCACCTGCGAACAGCATAGACGGGTATCAAATTAACTCCCAATTACATATACACGTCATTTTCGCGCCAAACTGAACTGTGTGTTACTTCAAATCTTCTCAGCTGTAAAACATACATGGGAACGGGGTCGAAAAAAGTAGGAAAATAAACGTACTGAAACACACACATCTTAAAACATTTTTTGGGTTTTTTAACATCTCCCTGTTACAAAGTCAGCTAACTATACTTTTCAAATTTTCTTACAAATTTTGAAGTACATTTTGCACGTAAAGTGCAACATAAACCTACTTTCCGTTGGTCCACCCTGTGCAGTCACCTCGCCAAGTTCCACATCCGGCAACGCTTCGTAGCCCGTTTGTTGGTATGGTTCCCTTGGCTTCCCACTGTTTATGGCAATGAGGACCTGTGCCACTTTACTCTTTTCGACAATGTCGACCGGTAATCTGTAGTAATCCCTATGAACCCTTATGTCGTGACCCATGAAATTTGCCAAAAAGTCCTGCTCTACGTGCGGCAAGTTTAACACTTGCGACATCGTTGCAAGGTGTTTTCGCATGTTTGTTGAATTAAAAATGTTCAAGTCGGTAAGGCCTGCTTCCACTGCTACCTTTTTTACCGCGACGTGCCCCTCCATCGGTGTGTTATAATTTCCAGGACGTGCAAAGACATAAACCGAGTTCTTGTGGACGTACTTTTCGCGTAGCTTCAGCAGCAGCTTGATGTTTTCGTGCATATCGTTTGTTAACAGCACCGATATTCGTCTAGAGCATTTCCCCAAGAACTCAATCCTGATCAATTTGCTTGCCAACTGCTTTTCGAATTCCTGCATTCCCGCTAGATATTCGGGATCTGGCTCTGATGAAATTTTCAGACCGTCAGTTAAATCCTTCAATAGCAACCTTTCGACCTCACCACTGCGTTTTCTGTTGAACATTATCACCTGTGCGAGGGTATACACCACGACTTCCCTATAGATGTCTTCTTTCGCCGGTTTCGTATGAAGTACCTTCATTCTGTTCGATATGTGTTGGAAAAACTTGTCAATGTCTTGAAACATTGGCAGAATTTTTCTCTTGTTAAATTTTCGTCGCTTTAGCAGGAAGTTAGCTCGTCTGGACAAACATGTGTAATAACGATCGAGCACAGAATGGAACACAGAGGCAATCTTGTTTTTCGAGTAGTCTCCATTTCGTAGGCAATGCATCTCGTATTCGGTTGCAAGGGTTCTTAGAGTTCCTCCTAATCTCATAACCGCCGATGGATGGCTGAATTCTTCTTGTGATGCTGGTCCTTCGTCCTGGGACATTTTAATAACGCTCTCCATTAGCCTGTAGTGGCCAGGGTGGACTAGGTCTTCACTGCTTACGAAAACATCGGGATATTTCTCGCGACACAGCTTAAGTAACTTTGCCAAAGCTATGACGGGTTGTGTTATCATACTTTGCGCCTTCGACATATGACCATGTTTATCGGATAAAAATTCCATCAGCTCTAGCAGCAACTTGTCGTTCTTTATGATCTCCGTCGTATGACACGGGTGCATGCGTGCCAAAGCCTTTTTAACAGATTCAGACTTGGTGTCCACTTGCATCATTTTAGCTCTTGCCTCAGGAACAAGTCGTTTTCGCGTAGTTTTTTCGGGCGTATCAATTTTCTCTCCTTTTTCCCGTCGATCTGCATTTTGCTTACATTCCCTCCTTTGATGACGTGCGAAGTTTTCTTTCGTTATCATTGCCTTGCAGTATGGACACAACAGGTACTCTTTTTCTTCAGTCGCTCTCTCCCTCTTCCTCATGGTGTTTCGGTATTTGACAATTAAGTCTTTCAACCCTTTCTTTTTGGCCTGTTTGTTGTACCAATAATCTCCCAATTTTCGAATTCTATCCCATTCCAATGCACGACAACGCTTGTCTTTGATTTCTTTTATAACTTTTATTTCGTCTTCGTTTCGATGGACGCCTGTGCAATGTTCGGCTACACGTGCAATCAATTTGTGACAGAAGAAACAACAATGCTTTTTTTTACTGGCTGGGTCCAGTCTTGGTAGATCGAAATCACTATCCGCAGTTGCTACCGTTGAAGATTCAATTGCAGTAGCTGGTTCTGTATCCGAGGTTTCGCTTGTTAAAGCTGATGGTGTTGAAACCGTTCGTTTCGCTGACTTGCGACGTGATTTCATTGGGGTCGATGTGACGGGCGTAGATACGGATCTGTCGGTACTTGAACTAAACTTCGGTCCCTCTGTTGTGTCTTTTTCTCCAACAGGCACCGATGGGTCCTCCATCTGACCGTGTTCGTCGCCTGAGATCTCCCTACTTTTCACTGATCTGCGAACCGTTGCTTTCGCCGCTTTTCCTGGAGTTGTGACAGGGGTTTCATTAGACTCACTGCTACTTGTAGTAAATGTATGTTTTTTTCCTGGTAACCTTTTCTTTTTCGCAGTGGGTACGGAGTCTGAATCACCATCATGAGCTTGGCCAGAGCTTCTGACGGACTTGGGCTGTAACTCCGACTTTTCATTGCTGGTCTGCGAACCGTTGCTTTCGCTGCCTTTCGTGGAATTGATGTGATAGGGGCTTCATCAGACTCCTCATCACTGCTACTTGAACTAAATTTATGTTTTTTTCCTGAGAGCCTTTTCTTTTTTGGAGTGGGTACGTAGTCTGAATCATGGTCACGATCGACGGAAGAGCTTTCATCGGACTGGGGCTGTAGCCTTTTCTGTTTAGGGCGAATTCGCAGTGAGAAACTCTTTGGTTTTTCTATCTGGGCCACTGATACGGGAGAACTGTTTTCTATCTGAGCCATTGGTACGGGAGAACTTAATACCGATGAATCTGAGACGTGTTGTTCAACATTCGGTTCTAACGGAATGACCTCTCTTAGGGACACCTCGAACACCTCAGGATCACAATCTTTTCCCGCCTCTGCAATAAATATATGAACCTAAAATAGCACTGAAATTCAGACAAAGAAATCATGGCAAATGCAAAGCAAGTCATTTTTACACAAGTAGGACAAAATACTACCATACCACAGCGAATGTAACCCCCTCTCATATGTTTGCATCATGAGCTGGTTACTTCAATTTGTTAATAACATTAACTGCAAATGCTAAACCTCATATCGCACTTTTTGGTTAAAAAATAAACATTGTTGTGTATCAACATGTCGCAGTGAAACGAACCGAATTTTGAAAAAAAAAAACCACAGCAGACTCCAGATTAAGGGCACCAAGTGGCGAGTGCTGAAACTGAGTTCAATCTATCTTTTTTTTTTCTTTGAGAAAGGGGCGGGGTGAGGGGGGGGGAAGGTTGCAACCCATCATAGCCCCCTAATTACACCAAGTACACATTTTTCATTCTGGTGTATCAACATGTCGCAGTGAAACGAACCGAATTTAAAAAAAAAAACCACAGCAGACTCCAGATTAAGGGTACCAAGAGGTGAGCGCTGAAACTGAGTTCAATCTATTTTTTTTTCTTTGAGAAAGGGGCGGGGTGAGGGGGGAGAGGGAAGGTTGCAACCCATCGTAGCCCCCTAATTACACCAAGTACACATTTTTGATTCTGGTGTATCAACATATTGCAGTGAAACGAACTGAATTTTGAAAAAAAACCACAGCAGACTCCAGATTAAGGGTACCAAGAGGTGAGCGCTGAAACTGAGTTCAATCTATTTTTTTTTCTTTGAGAAAGGGGCGGGGTGAGGGGGGGAGAGGGAAGGTTGCAACCCATCATAGCTCCCTAATTACACCAAGTACACATTTTTGATTCTGGTGTATCAACATATTGCAGTGAAACGAATTGAATTTTGAAAAAAAAACCACAGCAGACTCCAGATTAAGGGTACCAAGAGGTGAGCGCTGAAACTGAGTTCAATCTATTTTTTTTTCTTTGAGAAAGGGGCGGGGTGAGGGGGGGGAGAGGGAAGGTTGCAACCCATCATAGCTCCCTAATTACACCAAGTACACTTTCTTCATTCTGGTGTATCAACATGTTGCAGTGAAACGAACTGAATTTTGAATAATAATAAACATAGGCATCGGAGATGCAGAGCCTTGAGCCAATAACAGCTACATCACTGTGGTCCAGTTACTCTTTTGAAATACCGCCCGGATAAAAACAACATACAAGGTGCAACGGATGAAGCGGCGGACGGGTGTTTGCACATTTACACTATATATACTTTCTTCCTGTAAAGTTTCGTGAAGCTCCGATAAATAGTTTTTGAGATATCGCCCAGACAAAAAAATTTACGGACAGACGAACGGACAGACCGATAGCAATAGCTCCCTACTAACACCAATATTACGTCCTGCGATTTTGTGAAACAAGCCGTTTGGGTGTGGGGGCGGTCTCGCCAGCAATAATGTCTTCGTTTAACGGTATTAATATTTTTCTGACCACTACACTTTACCACTGCACAAATGCTCAATACCAGCGAAATGGACATCGCATAAAAACTATTTTACTTACCACCTTTTGTTTCTTCTGTCAGCGCGCAAAACCTTTCCAAGACATGGTGCTGTTGCTCTTGCACAAGGTCCTCCTCCCTTACAGCTGTTGATGGAATAGACCGCTGCCGAGATGTTACGGGTGCACTACAGGCCGTCAAGTGCTCTAGAAATTCAGGATCAGGTTCGGCGTCATCACGCAACATCTCAGAAAATGATAAATTTGGAAAAAAGTTTTGCTCTTGTGCTGTTGTAGCTTGTGGCTGACAAAGTTCATGGCTAGTTTGCTTCTGCCCCTCCCCCTCATCACTTGCTTTGGCCAAGACATCTGCTGAAACAAAAGAAATAAAAACAAAATGCATTTCTAAATATCTTTTCCATATAAAACACACTCAACATGCGAAACGCGATATTGTTATGTTTTAGACTTGCACTTAACCTGGATGGTTTCGCTTGCTTGACGTCCTCATCAGTTTACAACCATACCGTAAAATGTATTATATTGTATTAAAGCATACAGCTAAAAAAAAATGAAATACGTAAAACCTACCCAAAATAGCACTTGTATCTACTGTTTGCAGTGAAGACCTGGGTTCAATGTGGGAAAAAGTTATGCCTTCAGGTTTCAGTCCCTCTACCACATCCCTCACAACACATGTCGCAATTTCCTGTCCCGCAAATACCTCCGCATCTACCCCTCCAGGCCTCTGTACCATCCTGCAAACAAGTCCGGCAGCTTCTACAACAAAACAAAATGACAGACATGAGAGTTACACAAGCAAATGGTAAATGCATTTATGTGATATACGCGAAACCAGATGCACTGCGCACTTTTTTTATGTTCAACTTACTTGATAACACATCTAAAATGAGAAAGAAACAAAGCCAATAAATAACTCTGAGTTACCTTGTTGATTAAAGTGCAAGGCGAAAAGCGCTGTATTTTAATTGATAACAAAGCTAAATACGACTTACCCATTGCATTTGCAAGGTAGGTATTCCCTGGTTGGACCGTGTAAGTACCTTCCGTCTTGTGGGACAACTCAAAGATCTTGACTGGTTGAGGTACAGGTTTCACCACTCCTAAAAAAGTTAAAAGGATTTTGAATTTAAGTCATATTTTAGTTTCTTTCCGAGCATTTTTCGTGGGCGCAAACACAAAATTATTTGGAACAGCGAAATGGGCTGCAGTTGCAAACCCTAAAAACAAAAATAAGCAACACACGAGGTGACCACTTTAAACACAGCTGGGCAACAGGACATCTTATGCTTCAATAGTTGAAAAAAAATACACTTACCAAGTAATTTGCCCTCCAATTTCGCATCTTCAGCCAGTTTTGTGTTACTAAAATGTGTAGCTGCCCCCTCTTTCTTTGACTTGCTAGCAAACTTTTGTAAAAGGGCACCAACGCCAGTAATAACGGTATCGCTTCCCGGACTACATTCAAAAGTGTCCCTGTCTTCTGTCTCACGCCTTCCTCTTGCTGCTACGGGAACATTTTCTGAAAATGTATCACATTCTAACTACATAAGCGAAATGAGCAGCACATCAAAGCTGGACACCCTGGATTGCATTTGTTTTGCAAACTCTAAACCACTGCGGATTCGCACGACAGAGACTGACAACTTCACGTGAAATCAAAATGCCAACTACGCTTAAAGAGACCATGTAGCGGCCAGGAATAACCTTTACATTCAATCTTCAATTCAAAGCTGTACTCACAAAACTCTTTCAATCACATTCGGAAGACCTGGAGGGCCACTACTGCTGCTGCCCTACTTGAATTTTGCACGTGACATCCTGCTAAGGCAGTGCTTAAGCAATGCTTAAGCAGGATTTCACAGGCAAAATCCAAATAGGATAGCAGCAGTAATTGCCCCCCCCCAGGTCTTCCGTAATCACAGCAGTGATAAGCAGTCCTTTTCGCCGACAACCATAATGCAAGAAAAAAGTTTTGAATTCTTTAAAATGCCAGCACCCGATTCCCTTGACCAAATCTGCACTACTGCTACATATGTCAGGATACTCCTTCCGACACACCTCAGCAACAATTCTTACCCTTTATAAATGCAAAAGCATCACTTGCCCAGCGACTTCTCATAAGACGCCCCTTGAACAGCCGATTCCGCATTCGCTGTGTCTTTTTCGCCCTGCGATGAATGTGTGTGTGCCCCCTCTTCCCTTTTCACTAGTCTCTCACAAAGCTCCTTTGACATGATATCAACGCCCGTAATGACGCAATCGCTGTCCGAACTACGTTCTTCGGATTGCGCCACCCCCTCCCCAACGGTGACCGTAACGTCTGTGTCACGGCTTCCGATTGCAGCAACGGGGACATTTTCTGAAAAAGTATAACACTGGTATTACAAACGCTAAATCACTGAATTCGTACGACAGAGACACTGACAACTTCACATCAAGTCAAAACAGCAACTAAATTTGAAGAGACCATGAAGCGCCCAGGAATAACCTTCACATTTCATCTTCAATTCAAAGCTGAACTGTACAAAACTCTTACAATCTTAGCAGTGGGCACCGATAAGCAGTCCGTTTCGCCGACAACCACAACGCACGAAAAATGTTTTGAATTCTTTGAAACGTCAGCACCTGGTTGGCTTGACCAAATCTGCACTAGTGCTACATATATCCCGATACACCTTTCGACACATCTCAGCAACAATTCTTACCCTTTATAAATGCAAAAGCATCACTTACCCAGCGACTTCTCAGACGACGCCCCTTCAACAGCCGATTCCGCATTCGCTGAGAGTTTTGTGTCTTTCTCGCCCTGCGATGAATGTGTGTTAGCCGACTCTACCCTTTTCACTGGTCTCTCACAAAGCTCTTTTGACATGGTTTTCACGCCTTGAATGACGCAATCGCTGCCCGAACTACGTTCTTCGGATTGCGCCACCCCCTCCCCAACGGTGGCCGTAACTTCTGTCTCATGGCTTTCGATCGCTGCAACGGGGATATTGTATGAAAATGTAAACTATTTATTCTGTGCAAGCGAAATGAACACATGTTTTAAAATTAATTTGAACTCTGTGATTTCTTCCAATGCCAATGTTTCATTCTAATGTAACAGCCGAGTCATAAACTATGACGTCCTTATTTAATCCTTGAACAATTTAAAGCTTAGCCGCACAGGACATGCATGTTCAAAATTCTGACAACAGTCCGTTTCGCTCCAGTCTTACAAGTTCCGGTTCAGGAAAATAACGAAACTGCCCTTCGGATCACACCCACAGACACACAAAAAAAGATGTCGAATGAAACGAGAAATACGCGTCAAGCAAAATATATGTTGTATATTCGTCCATCTGTTATTACCTGAAATCGGCGCAGGGATATTTTCCGCTGCTTTCTTAATCTGGCTACAGGCTTGGTTAACATCCGAACTGTCATCACTATCTTTAACCGGTCCCCCAACAATTTCACCCACAAAATGGGTCAAGTGGCTCTGATCCATGCGGCATAACCTCTTTGCGGCTTCTGCCCAGGCCTTGATATATCCCTTCCCGGGGTTTTTACACACCTCTTCTGCAGAAAAAAATGACGGAATACTTAATCATTCCACATTTCATTCCATACAAGTTTAGACGCACATAAATCATTCCCAAAAACCATGCGAAAACACACTGTGCGTAAAGGAACACGATACTTTTTTATCATTCCAAGGCGTGAGCACAAAAATTACACGTACACAATGGTCATTTAAGTTTGTGTTCCACGCAAGTTACAGAGAGAACAGATACCGAAGAGAAAATTTAAAAATAGGTGTTATACGAATAAGTACAATCTCGCATATACAGTCCGTTTAGCAATGAGAACGTGCAACTGGCAATACAGGGATTCGGCACTTCATCTAAAATACTGAAAAATACAAGTCCTTTTGGGTCTGATGCTTCCAGTTAGATAATCGAACCTGCAAACTAATGAAGCATTAGCATGCAAAACTCAACGGAAACGGGGATTTGCAAACCATAAAACGACAAAACAGACATTTAACCCAATCACAGGGAAGGAAAAAAATCGAATAAGTAAAATCTCGCATATACAGTTCGTTTAGCAATGAAAACGTGCAACTGGCAATACAGGGATTCAGCATTTCATCTAAGATACTGAAAAATACAAGTCCTTTTGAGTCTGATGCTTCCGGCTAGATAATCGAACCTGCAAACTTATGAAGCACTATCATGCAAAACGGAGATTTGCAAACCGACAAAACAGACATTTAACCCAATCACAGGGAAGGAAAAATCTGTCATTTCTTAATAACATATTACCAATTCCCACAGCCACAGGAAACGGTTTGAGCTTCCTGGGATCGGAAACTATCTCCGGACTAAAAATGAAAGAATGTTTTGAAATCATGGATCACTCTCAGCTGCTGTAAGGACGTCACTTCTGTCCTTGTCAAGTTTTTTTTCAGTTATTACAGGAGCAAAAAAAAATGTTACGATACACTGGTCTTTCAACTCTACAAAAGTATAATTTCTGCGAATAGGACGTCATCATTCCACAAGAACACGCAAAAACAAAAGGGAATCTAAATCAAACTGGTTGTACAGGACGTCCACGACCTGGAAAGGAAAGCAATAGAAAAAAAGTTTAAGAACTTACGCAAAGTCAAAACCGCAAAACGAGACTTCTATACTTCCGTCAGGGTCCCGGCCTTCCACATGTGCAGGCCACCACTTCCTTCTATACATGTGAAGCACAACGTCACCTGTTCTGTAGCGCTGCAGATCAACGAACTGTTCTAGGACCTTGGTCTTTTTAATCCACCCTTTTTTCCGCGGCATCTGTGAAAGCAATAAGAGAATGATCATTAGCTGAATATATTGGGAATTTGAAATAACGACAACACAATCCATAAATCTTAGCGTAACTAACCGACAAGTGACCGGATACATTTGGTGTAGCATTGTGATTTTCTTTTTCTTTCTTTTTTTTTTTTTACTGCTATGGCCATATCGGGCCCCCCTGCCACATTATTCTGATATGGGGCATTCAAAATCTCTCTAACCGTGGAGTCCCTCACGGAGTAGCAAGAAGGAATCTCAATCTTAGGTATGACCCGACAGCATGAGCTATAACTGCGCGAAATTGACCTATTTTTTTTACATTCTAAGAGATCATCCATGCAGTTTTTTCTTCTATCATTACATCCTAATCCCACCTGAATTCAGCAGAAACGCAAAAGTTTTTCCGAAAAAGTCTAAGTGCGTATTGGCTTATTCTTTTAAGCGTTCAAGGTGGAGGGGGAGACAAAGCATCCGGACTGCGTTCAGGGTAGGGGGTTTAAAATTGGCAAAAGTCTGTGTACGTATTAACAGGGCTGGAAATTGACGGGGATCAGAGACCCTCCTTTTTGGCTACCCAGAGTCCGACTCAGCCGCAAAAAATCAGGTCTTCTTGCGCCCTATGTTATCTTAACACGGTTCGGATCCTCCCTAAATAGCTTTGGACCCTTTTTCAAAGTCCTAGGTCCCAAGGACCCGGACCAAAAGAAGCTAGTTTCCAGCAGTGGCCACTTACAGAAAATTGTAAACCAAGAAATCCAAGAAAAGACAACATCGACAGCATTTTCAAGCGAAACTGAGCAACAATTTTCTGAGCGAACATTTCTAGACACATAAATCCGTAAAATAAAAAGATATGTTAGCTCAGAATGTGCCGTCCTCACAATCAAGCCTGTATTTTTACAGCAGTATCTTACACAAAAAAGTGCCACAAAACACACCAAACACGCTAAAACAACATTTTCTCGTGATTCACAAAATCACCGCGCTTTTAACATTTGTGTATTTACCTTTCAGGCGTATCCTTATTAACTTTGTATCCACTTTTAATTTTTCAAAAATTATCCACATGTAACCTGGACGCTTTCTGCATTGAAAGTGATGCCACCAAGAACAAAGCCGCGCGCATACACCTCGTGACAGGTTAATTTGCATACTGAGTAAAAAAAAACATTCAACTTCATGTACACAGTGTAGTGTTTCGCAGATAATTTCATTCCAAACCTTACAATATTTTTTATAAACTAACACAAACTAAAAAATATCACCAAACAAGCATTTTAATGGCAGAAAAACCTTGACAAAATAACGGATTATTTCGCGCGCAAACAGTAACAAGGCAAGTCAATCATAAAAGTAATGCACACACAATTAAAACAGCGCTCAATAATATACAGTCAGCCTGTCATGAGCGTGGGAACCTCGAGCTTTTAGCCCGTTCAAAGATCAAAGCAAATCTACTGCGAAATAGAGCTTCTGATACGTGTTTGAATTGACAATTCCGAAGGAGGACGGGGGCCTGGATGGAGAGAGGGGGGGATCTGAGAAGCATATATGGAAGATAAATATGACATTTTCGCGTGTAAATAGTAAAAAGGCAAGCCAATCTTAAAAGTAGTGCTCAAACAAATAAAACAGCGCACAATAATACACAATCAGCCTTTCACATGTGCGTGAGAATCTCTCGCTTTAGCCCGCTGACAGATGCAAGCAAATCAACTACGAATAGTCGTTTCGGTGTGTTTATCAACTGTCAATTTCGCAGTTGGCGTGTACCAGAGAGGCGGAGGAATTTTTTTCACTTCTAGACTTTACCAGTGCATTTCGCTTTTTTGGGGAAAGGGTGGGGTTTACCCCAAATGCAACCAACCCCGTTGTTGCACCAATTTAACAGTACAAATACTACAATTGTTGGCTAAAAAAAAGCCGTTTTGATGTGCCAAAACGTAAAGTCAACGTTAAACGAATCGATTTCTCTCTCTCTCTCTCTCTCTCTCTTTTTTTTTTTTTTTTTTAAATAAAGCAACTCAAGATTAAGGACAGTGAGATAGTGAAACTCAGTTAAAGCGATATTTTTTTATATAAAGGGAGGGGGAGGTTTGCACGTCATTGTCTCCCACTAGCTACACTAATTGAGCAATATATTTTTGAAGGATTGCGTCCTGAAATGAATAAAATAAGCCCATTTTAATGCGATTATCAACTACCAATTTCGCAGTAGTTGCGCATTGGAGAGGGGGGAGGGAGTTCTCGCCTGCAAAAATCTTACGTTTTATGGTGTTACACATTTTTTATGACTATTAGGCTTTACAATTGCATTTTGCTCTTGGGACGGGGGGGGGGGTGGGGGTGGGCGGAGGGAGGAGTGGGGGAGTCGCGCACCCTCTCTATTTGCGTTAATACAAAAATGCACTTTTGAAGTATTAGTTTCAGTCCAAGTGAAATAAGTCGAATTTGAAAAAAAAGACAGCACAAGATTAAGGTCACCAAGCAGTGAGAAACGAAACTCAGTTTAAGTGATATTGACGGAAAGACTGAGTGTATATTAGACTTGTACGCACATGACACACGCTTGTACACCCCAGAAAAATATCAAATGGCATCACTCAAGAACCTGCCTCTACACGGCGTAACCAAGCGAATTTGGGAGAATTTAGTGGCCACAGCACACTCAAGTTTAAGGGCATCAAATAATGAGAAACAAGTAATATTTGTGAAACACAAGCAGGCCCCAACCGTCTCCCAAATTCATAGGGGTATTAAGCGATGACGGACGGACGGACAGCCCAAACCTATAGGCCCCAATCCGAAGGGTTGGGACATAATGAAAGCCAATTTCAGCGATATCCACAGAAAGATTGGGTGTAAATAAGACATATGCGGACATAAAACACGCTTGCACACGCCAAGAAAAAAAGTTTAAAATGAATGGTACTGAGAGTTTACAGTTACTGCATCTCACACGCGACACGCATACATATCGCTTGCTAAACTAACATGAACAGATATGAAACGGACGAGGGGTGGGAATTTGCCCGTCATTGTATTCTCCTAGCTACACCAATGGAGCAAAACATTTTTGAAGGATTGCGTCCTGCAGTCAATAAAGCAGGCCGTTTTTTAGTACGTTTATCAACTACCAATTTCGCAGTTGGCGTGTGCAAGAGAGCAGGGAGGAGGGGGGAGGAGGATCTGGCGAGAAAAATGTCTAGGTTTAACGGTGTTAATATATATTTTTTTCACTTCTAGACTTTACCAGTGCATTTCGCTTTTTGGGGAAAGGGTGGAGGGGTTTACCCCGAATGCACCCCCCTCCCACCCAGTTGTTGCGCCAATTTAACAGTACAAATACTACAATTTTTGTCTCGAAAAAACAAGCCGTTTTGGTGTGTCAAAACGTAAAGTCAATGTGAAACGAATCGATTTCTCTCTCTCTCTCTCTGCTTTTTTTTAATAAAGCACACTCGAGATTAAGGACAGTGAGATAGTTAAACTAAGTTAAAGCGATATTAACAGATAGACTGGGGTGAATTTGACTTGAAACACATAAAACACGTTTGCAACCCCCCCCCCCCCCCCCCCACAGAAAGATACAAATGGCACAGAGTAATAACTGCATCTACTGGGCGAATCAAGTCGAATTTGAGAAAATGTTGCGAATACAGCACACTCAAGTTAAGGCCAACAAGTAGTGAGATATGAAACTCAGTTAATGCGATATTTTTTGATAAAGGGAGGGGGAGGGGTCGCACGTCATTGTCTCCCACTAGCTACACTAATGGAGCAATATATTTTTGAAGGATTGCGTCCTGCAATGAGCAAAATAAACCGATTTTAATGCGTTTATCAGCTACCAATTTCGCAGTGGTTGTGTATTAGAGGGGAGGGGGGGTTCTCGCCTACAAAAATCTTAAGTTTAACGTTTTTAACATTTTTTCCAACTAACAGGCTGTACCATTGCATTTTGCTTTTGTTACAGGAGGGGTGGGAGTGGGGGCGGTGCACCCCTCTACTTGCGCTAAAGCGACAATGCACTTTTGAAGTATTATATTCAGTCAAAGTGAAATAAGAAGAATTTGAAAAAAAAGACAGCACAGTTAAGATTACGGTCACCAAGCAGTGAGAAACAAAACTCAGTTCTTCAAGTGATATTGACGGAAAGACTGAGTGTATATTAGACTTCTACGCACATGACACACGCTTGTACACCCCAAAAATATAAATGGCATCACACAAGAATCTGCCTCTACACAGCGAAAGCAGGCGAACTTGGAAGAATTTGGAGAACACAGCACTCAAGTTTAATGGCATCAAGTAATGAGACATTAAGTCAATTTCAGCGCTAGCCACAGAAAGATTGAGTGTAAATAAGACATGTACGGACACGAAACACGCCTGTTCGCACAACAAAAAGTTATAAATTGCACTGAGAGTTTACAGTGACTGCAATTCACACACAACACGCGTACATGAGGCTTGCGAAACAGACCGGCTTACATAAAGAAACCGAAAATAATATGTCAAACAAATGACTTGGTTAAAAAAAACAAGAATCTACGAAGAATAACAAACTCTAACGATTGCTTAATAAAATATGTGACACTTTGCTTCAGTTAAACAAAAATATGTACTTAAAAAAATGAAGTGGAAACTTTCTGGTATTATCGTCCACTACCAAAAGGGGTGTTGCCTTGTTTACCCTCAACTTTAACTTTGATTTTTGAGATTTATAGGCTACAAACAAAACAATAAATAACTTTAAAACGTATTTGCGATATTATTCTTCCTGTTTTAAATACAATTATACGGATATGCCACCCCAGAATCTACTAAAATGTAGGCCAAAAAGTAGACAACCACCTGGGCCGGGTCCATTCCAACACGTGGTCGCGCTCCCCTGACACATGTGCTAGCACCTGATTGGTTGAAATGTGATATAAAAATAGATTTCACACAGATCGAAAGATGTGTATGTCTTCTGATTGGCTCTCGTTCCACGTGCTTTTCTCACACAGAGTTCATGGTAGGTAGCCACCTATATGTTGGTGTCAGAACTATTTTACACAGAAATTTTGAAGGTCTCTGTAAATTTCTGCGAAATAGGCATGTGGTCTCAGGTGAAAGAGCACGTCCTGTTTCGCAAAATGAGCCCCTTATACAGATTTGCGAAACGGACGACCCGACCAAAATGCGAAACGGACCGAAATTCGGTCCGTTTCACTTTAACATTGCAACGTGATACACACCAATTCGTCTTGTTTCCCGACGAAGCCGCATCCACACACACACACACACACACACACACACACACACACACACACACACACACACACACACACACACACACACACACACACAGCATAAGTACATGAAAGGTCACAGAGTGTGGGGAAACCGATCGATAACTTTCAGAGTGCACTCGTTAAGAGCGTGAGGAAAACCAATCGATAAGTTTGTAGGGTAAAAATCAGGGTTCTAAACCGACTTTAACAAATTTTGTTTTTAGACGTTTCAGACGATTCTAGCACTTGATTGGTTGGTTGATTGTTGAAAAATGGGAAGTGTAAATGTGGATAGTTATGTATGAAAACTGCGCCCATTCAAACATGTGTTCGAATGGCAAGCCCATTCAAAAGACGTGTTCGAATGGCAAGCCCATTTAAAAGGCGTGTTCGAATGCCAAGCCCATTCAAAACACGTGTTCGAATAATTTTTCGGAACATATTACGTCGTGGTATTGTTCAACAAATTGTTCAATATGTTCAACAAGTTGTTCAACATGTTCAACATGTTCAACAAGTTGTTGTTCAACAAGTTGTTGTATATAAAGCTATGTTTAAAGACTTTCTCATCATTTGAATAGTGTAGGTTGAACCGAAAGGATATATAAATGTTAATAAATATAAATAAACATTTGTTCGAAATCTTACAACTGGCCGCAAAGTCTTAAAAGACACTTAAAGGTTGCTCATACGTCAGAAGTGGATGAAGAATCGGATATGGAAAACCCTGTAAAACTACCTTTCACGGAAACTTTAGATGAGTCTTCTATGGAAAGTCAAAGAGTGAACATGTCTGCAGTAAGTGAACAACAACTATCATCTATGACAATGCCTGTAGAAAAGTCTGAGACAATGCCTGCAGAGAATTTTATAGTAAAGCCTGAGACAATACCTACAGCAAAGTCTAAGGCAATGCCCATGGTAAAGTCTGAGGTGAAGTCATGTCAGCAGCGTCAAAAGCGACCGCATCTTAGAAAGATAAAACGACATGAGTTACCTGTTATGACGCCGTCGTGTAAAAAGCGAAAAAGTAAGACAGAACCTAAAATGCTGCTACCACCATGAAGAAGATGAGTGTAGACGATTTACCGGTAATGATACCTATTAATGGAGAAATATATATTAAATTGGCGAAATATCAACAGAAAGTGATGTTAACATTCGTGAATATATTACGGATTATACATCTGGGAGGTTACATCCTACCAAGAAGGGAATTTTGCTGTCATTGAACGATTGACACATGTTGAAGAAGCAAATAACGTCAGTGGATCTCATGCTACAGAAAATGGATCGGTTTAAATGCATGAAATTGTATTCGGTTGTGAAGAAGCACCGGGGAGGAGCGTTTCGATTTTGCCGTTTGAACTCATGTTTTGTCTATTGCCCTCACCCGGATATCTAGTAGCTTGTTGAAATCAGGAACGAGATAGAAATAGATACCGCTCCACGCGCCGGGCAGCGTACAGCCGCGCACCAGTAATATGGCCATGAGCACGTACGGAAACGTCGCCGTGAAATATACCACCTGTTAGACACAATCGGTTAATTTTTCAGATGACGCGAGAATTGGTCGTTTCACGGCCAAATATTTCTCCCTTTAAAATTAAAACACTACAGCTGTTACTGCACTGCGCATGACACCTAGTCTGCCCATTGTCTTCGCAAATATGAGGAAACAACAAACTTAAGATGGACGAGCGGGGGGAGGAGGTGGGGTGTAGGATCGAAGGATTGCTCTAAGCTATACTAACGGATAAACCTCACAGAAGAGCAAACTCAAATCCGGTGAATACCACCATGCAATAATAATAAATGATAATAATAATAATAATAATAATTATAATTATAATAATTATAATTTTAATATAATTATAATAATAATAAAATAATAATAATGAAATGTCTTATTGAGTATCAAGTAAAGAAAACGAGAGAAATAGACCCAATTGCGACGCCAGCTTACCTTTCCAGAACTTTTGACACCTTTACAGATACAGAGGAAGACGACGATCCAGGACAGGAGAAGACACAGGCAGATGTCCCATTTCATTCCGTCCGGATATTCTATGCCCTCTGATATCGATAAAACCTTGTTTCTGTAGAGGTGGAAATAATCCAGTTTCATATACACCTAAAATCTTACTGCAGGAACGGACCGGGGTAGAGAGTATTGTTATAATACGGAGTTGAACAGTTCGAATGTGTTGTTATTCGATACTTTTGGCCCATTGCCATTAATGCAGTGATGCAGACATGATGTAGACATGATATGTACATTATGTGGATATGCCTGAAGCTTTATCCCACCAACTGTAACATCCAGCATGTCCCCCTCCCTCCAACAATGGACAATAAAATATTTTAGGTGTATATGAAACTATATTATAAAATTACAGTATTGATTTTGGTATATTTTTTTGCATTTTGGCACGCTACTAGCTTTTCTAAATCTTCCCGCAGAAAATCTTGCGGTGTATCTGAAAATATGTACCCCAAAACCGAACAGAAGTGTGTGTGAATAATTTCTCAATTTTTTCTCAATTTTATTGTTGTATTATTATAAATTATATTAGTGTCCCATAGCTATGATAGAACTCAAATAAACCTACTCCAAAAATTCAGTAGCAGGGTCGACATATTTCACGTAGGCTTGTGTGTAATTCACAATGGAGTCCGACGGAACATATTCACTTTCTGTACCATTCCCATCTGAGGTGACGCCACCACTCTGCTGTTTGTGTGTTGTTGTGCGGTAATTGCCTGGGAACAAGAGATCAAGACCAGCATTGTCATTGATTCAAATTGATACACAATCAAAATGTTAAAAAGTAATGTATGAAATGTATAAAACAAAAAGTGAATCATGTAAAAAATAGTCTACTTTATAAACATCGCATTGCACATGCGCAGTAAACTTTATGGCATCGATCGTGACGTCTGCTTTGGTATGCGTAGGACGTCAGTATGTACGCTACCAAAAATATACACTTAAAAGTGAACGTGAATTAGTTGTGCACAAGAGTCAGTACGCACGGCTTCCATTCAGCAGTGAGCAGTAACGGAGAATACTGCGTCGGCAATGAGCAGAAACATAACGTGTAAGAAACGCAAGAAATCAGGAACAAACCGGGCGCTTCAAATGGGACTTCTTTATTTTTTCTAAGCAAAGCGGTTCATGTTTATTGCAGTAACAACAGTTTGGGATAAGATAAGACCAGATAAAACACATTACATTTTAGCGAAGGAAAAAAACAGTAACATTTAACAGATAGTGACTCATTCTGAGTTACTATGAGGTATTTTTCACCAGAAAGGAAAATGTTTACCTATAGATTTTAATGCTGGTCCCTAATATCTTCATGTTGACTCGAAAATAGTCAACATCTGTTTTTTACATGACTGTATTGGTACTTTGATTGCAAAATAACTGCAATATTTAACGATTTCTGAATTCTTGTAAACAGTGATAAATAATTGACTTGTAACTGACCAATCAGATTAGAGCATTTACCCAAGTCATGTTGCAATAGCAATTAAAAACATTCAAAATCAATCGGTTATAATATTAATGAATCATAGAACCTAAAGCATGTAAAATTACTTAAAATGTAAAAAGTGTTGCTTAAACATTGTTTAAAATTACCAGAATAGTTTATATTTATGGCAACGCTTTACTTACATTGAATTGTATTCCAGTCATTGCCACAGGTTTGCCACGGTAATGACGTAGTAAAAGAAGAGAAGAAGTAATAGAAAGCCCAGGCCAGGATCACCTCATAATAGCAGTTCACGAAAAATATAATCAGCGGGGTTGACCAGCCGATCCCTGCAATCATAAATGAGAATGCTTTATTTTCCTAAAGTTTCGAGCGCCCCCCTCTCCCCACCCCCCACCCCCGTGCGTCTTTAGGTATCTGTTATCGATACATTTGCTAACTCGCCAAGAGGATGTCACTGACATTCAAATCAACAGGAGAACGTTGCTCGCCGACTTCATGTTTTTCTTTCTTTCCCCAAGGAGGTATCCATAAAGTACTCAAAATTTGTAGGCACCCCCTCCCGTCTATCCGAATCCCTGCAAGTAAAATCCCTGGCAAAACCAATTCTATTGATAGGTTTGCGTTGAAAGTTTACTTCCATTTTACTTCCCATCGATTACTGGGGTTTCGATAGACCATGGGAAGTGAGATTCCCTCAACTCTGCGTTTTCATTGTCTGACATTCGTAAGTAAACTTTCTGCGCAACCTCTCTAAAATATGAATTATCGTTCTCCATTCATGACCGTTGCAATGAGAACCTCAGTTCCATTTCCCATCCTAGCCACACCCCCCGTATCCCGCTGAGAGGACAAAAATCCCAAAAATACAAGATCCACCGCTGCTCATTTTGTAACCATGACTGTGGTATTTACTTTGTAGATACAGGGGAACCCCGGGATCGGACCACCCCGGAAGTGAGACCAGAGATTGATTCGCCTTGATAGTATCATGAAGTGTTTATTCAGCAGTAAGAAAATGTTGGCCTTTCTTACATTACTCAATGTTCTGATCACAAATTACGAAAATGTTGACCTTTGTTACATCATTCAATTAATGTTTTGATCACAAATTTCGAAAATGTTGACCTTTGTTACATCACTCAATTAATGTTCTGATCACAAATTATGAAAATGTTGACCTTTGTTACATCAATCAATGTTTTGATCACAAATTACGAAAATGTTGACCTTTGTTACATCACTCAATTATGTTTTGATTACAAATTACTGCGGCATCTATCGTTTTGTGTTACGATCAATATTGAAATAATAATCATTTTAAATTTAATGTCAATTTTAATGCCCTTTCTTCACAGAGCTTAGCCTTTTGATTTTGCTAATGCTCAAGAGAAGTATTTTTCTCGTAAAACCATACTGGTGGATTTACCTTGACGAAGCAGACAAATCGCCCAGGCTTTGACACCCCCCCCCCCCAACGTGACATAAACTGTTCGAGGGTTATTTCTAGGAACAGCAGCGGCACCCCTCCAACCAGCACACACAGAAAATATGGCAGCAGGAAGGCACCTGTCAAAGAGACTGTGCATTGAGATTAACCCAAACACGAATGAAAAAAAAACTAAACAAAATCCGTCTGTAATAATAATAATAATAATAATAATAATAATAGATATGATATTATACCAATTAAAACCATAATAATAAAAATGAGAGCAGTTACAATCGACTTAGCTGCTCTACTTTGCAATCAAGTCATGGTACTGGCTTTTGTTAGATAAGGCAATCTGGACAACGGTGTTTTGTATTTAAATAGCTGGGAATGGGGGAAGGATGATGAGCACTCACGTCTGGATAACTGTGCGTGTCTATAAACTTTTAAAATGACCCCTAGACTTGGAGTACAAAGCTGGAAATAATACCCCCTTTTTTAACCAAACAAGCAACCCCGTTTTTTGTGAGTACTGAATGAAAATTATCCCCCATTGTAAACGAAATTGACATTTCTATAGAATGCCATTTTTATGGAATGCCATTTTCAAATTTATTAGGAACTGTTGATGTCAAAAATTGTAATATGGCCTTTTTGGCTCAACTGTACGGTGGCCGATAGTGGCCTTAAATAAAAGGCAGTACTTCCCGTTTCTTCTTGTTGTTTTATTTGTTGCTGTTGTCGGAGTGATCTTTCGATCTCATCTCCTCTCGACCTACTCTGCTTTTTCAGGAGAAATCGTGCTCTTTATATATCGAGACTACGCGCCATCTCATTATACCATAAAATACATCAAAGACAACATAGCATTTATTAAATTCAGCTGATGTTATTGTTATTCAAGTGTTCTCAATAAGAACAGACGCCAACAATACCACAAAGAATCATAAAACACAAAAGAATAAAATAAAAGGAATTTACCCTATTGGTATTGAAATTACCCTAATTGGATAACGACCCTAATTGCAACTTTAGTATTAAACTATCCTCAATAACAGGCTTAATTATAGCAACCCCAAAAAGCGATATGACCAGATGTCATTTGGGGATAAATTTGTTCGAAGGATCAAATAAGATTAGCGGAACAGATGGTCAGTTTATGACGTCTGTCTAATTTCGTAATAACACATTAATGGAATATTTTATTTTAAAGAACAATAGCCCAAAACCCCCACTTCATGTTTCAGCCCCATTTTCCAGTTTCCCATCCGGGGATAACACTGTGCAAAGTAAACTCTCCATTCCACAGATAACTTGAACATGGAATCCAATGTAGGGAGCATTGTGTTTGCATGGGCATCTGTTTGTATGCAACACCGGCTGGTTACTAAGAAAGGGTAATGGGCAGGAATGCTAAATGTAGTACATGTAGCACACCGCCAGGGGGAGAGAAACAACGAGCTGTAGCCCGAAGAGATCGGGTTCAAAACAAACCATTGAGAGACAAATGAAATAAAAAATGTCAAAATCGACGGATCGATCCAACAGCAGCTGCAAGGCATTTTGATTCAAAACAAAATTCCCGTTTAAAATGGTGTTTTTATTGAGTACACATGGTGCAGAAAAAGATCCCCCGGACAGATACTCTCCAGAAAAAATACCCCTGTTTAATTTAAATGAATATATACGAAAATTATGTCAGTAATTATCCAACTCGTCACCCATCATGAGTACTATCAATACATCTTGGAGATTTTTTTCATTTAAATATACTCCATTTTTGATCTAAAAAATTTTACGCAATATATGAAGAGGCTGAATTACG
The DNA here is from genome assembly GCA_949752745.1 of Protula sp. h YS-2021. NCBI lineage: Eukaryota > Metazoa > Annelida > Polychaeta > Sabellida > Serpulidae > Protula > Protula sp. h YS-2021. Next base: position 13,530,727 of record OX457025.1, on the reverse strand, counting down.
CATATTTTATCAGGCATTCAGTTTGTCTTAAAAGTACCCAGGTTAATGTTCTGTAAATATCGTGTAGCAGCAGACAATAGCATCTAAAGCGTTAATTCTCGAATCCGATTGGTCTAAGTGGTTACTTGGTGACAATATCTGCTAAAATGAATTCAGCTCTATGGGGGGGGGGGTGCAAAAATGGGAGGGGGGTAGGGCGTCCTGCACCAACAGAGAGGGATGTTTTTCCTTGGGGTGTTTTTTTGGGGGAGTGGGGATTTTTTCCAGAATTTCGATCGAACCGATGCTTGCAACTCGAAGTTCAACTTCCGCAGCCAATTGCTGGATCCTCGGCACAGGAGTGAAAAGTGGGCATCACGTGATATAGGTAACCAAGGGGGGGGGGGTTACCCATGACGAAATGCGAACTAACCAGTGAAATTAATTTTAATTATTATTAAAAATCACATTTCAACTATGTACCGGGAATAGAAAAGATAGAATGATATTTATCAGTTCGAGCCACAGCATCTATACCGAACAAAAACTCATTTTAATAAAAATGGGCATTAAGACTTGTGTTAAATGCTAAAAAGACGGATTTTAGAATTTAACTACTTAAACAATTTGACAACTCTTTTCTTATCACTATTCAAAATACTCTCCACACTTTAGGCCAATACCAGAGATTTGTATTGTTTCAATAAGATAAAAGATAAGCAAATGCAAACTAATTCAGTAACAATTTGCAATTTTAAAAGCCACAGACACAATATGAAGAGTTTCTTCCTCAGTTTCCCAGTTTTTAGAACATGAAGCTACTAATAAAAACTTCAACATCTTTGTTAGTTTAAATTGTGATTATGTGTCTTCACTCCAGTACGTCCATTGTTGAATGAGAGACATGGAAATAGACAGAGAAAAAGAAAGAAAGAAAGAAAGAAGGACAGAGAGAGAGAGAGAGAGAGAGTGAGAGAGAGAGAGAGAGAGAGAGAGAGAGAGAGAGAGAGGAAGAGAGATAGGGAGAGGGAGAGAGGGGAGAAGTAGAAAGGAGGCTGAGGAATGAACAGACAGAGGGTGGGGTGTGTGAGAGACAGAGAGAATGTGTTTGTGTGTGTGTATATGTGTTTGCGAATGTGAGAGAGAGAGAGAAGGAGAGAGAGAGAGAGAGAGAGAGAGAGAGAGAGAGAGAGAGAGAGAGAGAGAGAGAGAGGGAGGGAGGAGGGCGAGGGGAGGGGGAGAAGAGAACGAAAAGCAAGTATTTTTGAGTTTCGAAATGTATGAATAACAGTGTAAATAATATTTACAGCATCCTGGGGCTGTGGATAAGTGAAGTTTAGGCCAGGGAGAACAATATTCATGTTTCCCTTTCCAATTTAAGAAAATGTTGCCCCAAACTGTCTCGTCTTTTTTTTTTTGTCGCAAAATATAGTTTAATACGGTTTTGTGGCATGACAATTACAGAGTCAATTCAAAATCTTAGCGAAAGCTTCTTCTCTAACAGCCCATTTTCAAAATCTTTTAAAATTAAACTTTATACATCCATTTTAGCATATACCAGCAGGAGTATGAGAAACAAGGATATTTAGTGTCCGCCTTGGTCATCCGGCTGAGTCGGTTATAAATCACGTCATGAACTTGCTTGGGGCGAATGTGATGATATTGACAAACAAGGTAAGAACAAAATGTATTCAAATGACTATTTCTTAATCGTGAAAGTTAGTGGGATAATTACAGTGGGAAATTTTGAGGTTTCTCGTTCGGACCAGTATAAAGGACCGTGCCTGAAATCAAATTCTCAATGAAATTCCCTGGAGAAACAAGAAGACAAGTGACCGTAATTGCTACCTCAAGAGTATATACATCTGAATAAGATCAAACTCAGAGATGATGTGGTGGTGCACTGGTATATCACTTTATGACTTTACAAAATGAAATACTGCGTGTTCAGAGAAGGACTTTAGTGGCCGATGTTTGAACTATATTTTAAGATCTAATGAACCTCAGTAAATAACATATCTAGACGTAACAAAATGAAATTAAAAAGAGATACTTACATGGTTGTAAAATGTCAGTGGCTTAATTATTATTATTTCTTGATGTTCTAGTTTTGAAGTTTTAATCCACAGGTGTTTTCGTTGTATGCGTTGTTGGGGCGTATCCTTTGCGAGGGGGTTCCTCTTCTTCATCCGGCGGGCGTGTACGATGCCGTGCTTTGGAATTAAGCTGCGGTCATCTCTAAGTCCATAATCTAAATGTAAGTGTGTCATTTTAATCAAACAGTTGATATTCAATATGAACCCTGTGCAACAGAACGCCTACCAACCAGTTCTTGGCATCGTTAAAAAAGTGGTTTTATTTGTAAAGATCAAGCTACCCAAATTGAAAAGGACCTTAGTAGATCAGTGTAGTTTCTTAGGAAAGAAAGAGATTGAAATTTTCTCGAGATTGTGGACTTCTTGCAAAGTGATATCTTTGACTGAAATCACCATTTAAAGGAAAAAAACAATGGGTAATTTAGGGTCACAAGGAACTGACAGTTTTATTAAAAAATGTCGCGGAATTGAAATAAGTGTGCTATGCCAAATGTTATTGGGGAGGGAGTTTACATACTCCTCAAGCGTTTGTCGAGTCTTAAATCTCTGTTTTAAATCTAAGAGATCTATCCGATTACTGAATTACAAAGTGGTTCGCACCACAAGCTGTTGTCAATAGACAACTGCCAATAACAATCACTGAGGTATTAAACAGATGCTGTAAAAGTCACTAATGAAAAAGTTTGATTGTAAAACTGTAAAGAAAGCTTAGTTTATTTTTTGGGGGGGGGGGGAGGGGGAACTCACACAACATATTCCTATTGCCAACTCTCCTGGGTCAGCAAAACAAAAGATATGGTTGCTTCCATACTAAAGACTACCGCTTGTTATCCGTGTCCTAAAATTGCAGTTTTCAACATTTTGCACTTAAACTATCCACTTGTAATCAACACATAAAACATAAATTTTGTTTCCTTGTTTCACAGTGTTAGTTTCAGAACGTCTTTTGTTGTCAACTGCACGAATACAATTTTCACTTTCACTGTCAACAGCGGAGTTCATATGTGTGTGTTTGTTTGTTGATCAATTGATCTAAACAAATAACAGTCTGAAGTCAATCAATCCTGGAACAATTAATTGTATTAATTGCTAAAATATCAGTAGGCAGGCTCATACAGACTGCACAGTCTTGCAAACATTTTTCGTTATGGCATATTTTTTATGGCATTTTTTCTGTCTATTTTCTTTTATTTGCAGTCCTTTCTTTAAAACGGGATTTATGATATCAGTAAATGGGGCTGGAATTTCGGGTGTGATGGTAGGTTTGTATCGGGGGACTAGGGGTTCATAACTGGTACATCAGATGTTATGGTTGATATTATAATTAAATTTTAAAAATAAAATGCAGTTTTATATAAAGTAAGGCAATTTTCATTTTAAATGTCAATTTTAGACAGGAAAAAATTCCTCCAATGTTTTATAGTACTGCCTTTGAGTATCCATAACTCTCGAGAATTAGACAAAATTGATTAAAAAACAAAACTGCATAATTATGGCAGTTTATTTTAAAGTTGTTTCAAAACGGGTCACCAACACATTGACTGTGCTTTCGGCGCTGGACAAAAAATCACCACAAACTGTTCCTTCTTCGTAAATATTATGACGTGAATGCGTCTAACATAAAACTTGTCTTTTGTTGTTGTTGTTGTTCCAGAGAACAATATGGAAACGTGACTCAGGTGCGCCATTACGTGGTAATTATAGTCCTGAACAGTGTGGCCTCCCAGTAATCCAGACAGCAAGTGGCACGGTATTCACAGTTTATTCTGTTATCTTTCATTCATTTATAAGCCGTCTTGAATTTGTTGCATTTTTCTTATGCAACAAGTTTTCAGTTTTCAAATGTTTTTTATCTCTTTATATTTTGTGTTTTATTTAAGACATTTCTGTTATTTTCAAAGTACTTTTCGTTTGTCTAAAAAATCCGAGAGAGAGAGAGAGAGAGGGAGAGAGAGAGAGAGAGAGAGAGAGAGAGAGAGAAAATGTGTGTGTGAGAATATGTTTTTGTGTGTATATGTGTGTGTGAATGGGAGAGAGATAGAGAGAGAGAATGTATATGTGAGAATGTGTGTGGGTGGTTGTGGACCTTAGTTTTCAGTTTTCAAATGTTTTTTATCTCTTTATATTTTGTGTTTTATTTAAGACATTTCTGTTATTTTCAAAGTACTTTTCGTTTGTCTAAAAAATCCGAGAGAGAGACAGAGAGAGAGGGAGAGAGAGAGAGAGAGAGAGAGAGAGAGAGAGAGAGAGAATGTGTGTGTGAGAATATGTTTTTGTGTGTATATGTGTGTGTGAATGGGAGAGAGATAGAGAGAGAGAATGTATATGTGAGAATGTGTGTGTGTGTGGTTGTGGATGAGAGAGAGAGAGAGAGAGAGAGAGAGAGAGAGAGAGAGAGAGAGAGAGAGAGAGATTAGTACGAAGTTAACAAAATGTCCTTAACGTCTCAATCAAACCTTCTTCTATGTTTTCGGCCCCTGCAATTCACGAGAGTGGATTGTTTGATAAACAAAAACGGTCGTGCGTGATGTAATTTTGAAGCACCGACTATGGTGTAACATTCTGTTTATTTAACGTGATTGTGTTTACTTTTATTTTTGTAATCACAGCTGTTACAAGCTGCTTTTCAGATGCCTTCACTTTCGCTTTTTCACAACAGTGCATTTTCTTCTATGTTATTTCACATTGACGTAAACACAATCGGCGCATTCAGAGGTAAGCCGCTTTCTTTGAGTTTCTTTTACTGTGAACCAGATTGAAGACAACCCAGAAACAAGATCATTTCTTGCTCATTATTCTGATTACGTGAAATCCGGAAATTAACGCATTTTATGAAAAAGACCACCGCGGCATTAAGACCATCCCTGAAAATACGCAAGTATTGATTCAGATAAGTCTAATTTATTTGCATTATAAAGAATTCCCGAAATAAGAACAATTTCCGAAAAAAGACTTCTCATGTGAATCCCCATAGCGATCTTATTTCTGGACTCTGGCGCAAATCAATTGTTATTTCCAGCGCCCTCGAGTAAACCACGTGTTACTTTTGGCGCTCTGGCGTAAACCACGTGTTATTTTTTGGCGTTCTCGAGTAAACCACGTGTTATTTTTGGCGTAAATCACTTTAATGATACATTACTGGATGAACTCACAGAACTCAGTGAATATCTCGGTCAACACAAATGAAAAATGCCATATTAGGGAATTGGAGGATCAGTGCCGATGAGTGGTTGGTGGGAAAGGGGTGGAGGAGGGGGTATTTGGGCTGTGGTAATACATCACTTCATAAATTCATATCACTGTGAGTAACTAAGCTTAATTGAATAACAACTCGTCATTGCATTCGTTTCTGATTTGACTTTTTAAGCAACTGACGACTTATGTTAAGATATGTGTAAATATTTTTAAAAAACCTAGGATTTAGCATATTTCTTGTAGATTTTGGTTCTTAATTTAGATCACTGAGGACTTGGAACAGAATCTACATTATTTGGAAAAATTCAACATTTCTCTGCACAGTCTATGGATTAAGGAAACGATCTGGAGTGGCGCGAAGGATGGGATCCGTACCAGACCCCGGACATTCGAGAACGAGCTGGAGGAGCTAATACAGCGTTTGGGGAACTTCCGCCGCCTGCTGAATACTTTGGCACACAAGCTTGGTCTGCCAGGAAGTAGCAGTGCAGCGACGACCACGCGTGCTCCATTGAGCCGGGCTGACCATGACCGGTGCTTGAGGCAAACCATCGAGAGCTTGCCGGCGTTTCGGAGACACATGGCGCACTTCATTTCACGTTGTGCTCGACAAGGGGCCTGCATTTGAGTTGCCCCTTCCTTTTGTCAATAAAAACTACCTATGTATTTTTTTCAGTATAAAAATAAAAGGGCACAAATTTAATAGCATATGATTTCGCCAACAAATCAGGTATTTCAGAGGGAGTATCAAAAAAATGTTTTTAGAGGGCGGGGGGGGGGGGGAGGCAGTGAGTCAAACAACTGTTCTTTTGGCATTGAATGAAATGAACTTCTTAGAGGGGGTTATTAAGTTATAGGTAAAAAATAAGCATCGTTCAACTTGACTACACGTATGACTAAACGAATATTTATACATTTATTATTTCCCGAAAGACTTTTGCGTGTAAAAATAAAACTATTTTTATATAAAATTGCATAAAAGAGTCGGAATCTCTGAATTTATAATACCCTGGAATTTAAACCATTATATGGCGTTGTCTTAAAATCGGGCACCATTTCTATGGTGATTGCTGTTTCTGTTGAATAGCTAGTGATAGTTATTGTTAGAGTATGACATTTCACACAATACTATCATAGAAAATAGGATATATACTTTAAATGTGTTTTACCGATGTTCTATAGATTTTAATGGTCTTTTGCAGCACCCAAGGGGCCGTTTTAACAAAAGTTAACTGCCCAGCTAATTCCTCCGTAAGCAAAGAGAACACCCGGAAGTAAATGAAGAAATTTACCTTATTAAATTAACAAAAATCCACCTAAAATACAGTCAAATCAACCGATGTTTTGCTTCCTGGAGTACAGTTAACTGCACAGTTAACTTTTGTGACTACGGGGTAGGCCGTCAGGATTACACATAGCTAACTTCATGTTTTGATGTTATTGTCCATGTTACCTCATGCTATTATCACATATTTTACTATATTATAAAAGTGCTACTTGAATTACAGTTAAAAATCAGCGATAATTGTATTACATTTTTAGCAAATATAAAAGTGTAACTCTCTTGAACTTTAGTTGACTTTTCCAGGATCATTCTTGCCTGGATCGTGCTATTTTACAGGCTGGGTACATGTTAAATATTATCGTCTTATTTTTGTATTTAAACATGTAACACTTTCTCTATTTTTCATGAAACAAATAACTGAAGTAAGTTGTTAATTACACTTTGTCTTGTGTTTCTTGACAGGTACAATTTTACTGGTATTTTTCTTGGCATATGAAATACCACTAAACATGTCAAATACTGTAGGTCTTGCGAAATAAAAACTCGAAAACAATCTTTTTCATTTTTTTAGAATTACCGAGTGTCCAGCGTTTACTCATTAACTAAATATATTTTGCCAACTATTTATTCTTTATCAAGCAAAACTCACCTACCGAACTCGCTTGGTGGAGGTAACAGTGGTGGGGGTGTGTGGGGGGGTGAGGGTATGTGTGAGGGGAAACCCAACTTTTCACTCGCAGGTAATCCATTTTTCTTATTGACACACAGTCCAAGCCCGTAGTGGCGACCAACTCTCACGCCATAATGTGTCTAGTCTCGTCTTTCTCCTTATATAAATCTCCCGTTTTGCCGCCAAATTCGCTTATTAACGCCATCGGATACGCATTTTGAGGAACCAAAGTGTAATTTATCAGGCCTTTTTTTCATTTGCTGTACCACCATGAAACTTCACCATTTTTTTATGCAAACGTTCCCAGTCCGAAGTTTAACTGCACACTACATTCACTTGTTTATATTGGATTACTTGCACACTTGGCCATGGTTTAAGCAGCAGGGGTTGCAGTACAATAAACATACTTTAGTACAAAGACTATGTACTCATCCGTTCGTCTAGCTGTGGAAGCATCCCGGTCGGTAACTCAAGAAGTCATTTGCATTAGAGATAGTTAATATCAGGTAAGATTCCGAATTAACCATACAGTAAGCCACCGAATGCTTTCGAATCGAAAGAAAACACACATTCATAGCATCTTACACTATTCAGAGTCATCACACAAAGTGTCTGTTGATGAAATAAACGGGTGTTTAAAATTAGAGCAGATTTTTGAAAAATGTCTGTACATACTGCTAAACAAAAATCGATCATTGATTTTTTTACGAAAAAGTAAAACCCTACTTTAATGACTGTTTCTTGGGTGAAAATGTGAAAACGTATTGTTTTGGGTGAATTTTAGCATAAGCAGTTGCAACATTTTGTATTCAGAACGATATCTCATTTCTATTTGAAGCAGAACAAGATTAAAATGTTACTGCTATATAAGAGTGATGACAACTCAAAAGCTCAAAAGACTCTCCAAATTCTGTGGTTTTAATTATAACCCCATTTCGCTGTCGCCGTAATTCTTCTGGAATGTTCTATGGCGGTACAACGGCAGTAGATTGTTAAGATATGGTTTTGAATTCAGTAAAGCTTTTCACTTCCGTTCCCCCTGTGAATGCCCAATCCTACCACTTTTAGGCAGACACTGGCAGGACAGGGGAGAGGAGCAGAGGAGTGAGGGGGCTTGGCAGGCCTATGTGGTTTCAATCATTTTTGCACACAGCACTTAATAGAAATTCAATTTTCAACGAAGTTCAGTGCGTAATGTATTCACTCTTCCCGACACGAATCCGGCACAGCTTATATATATATAACTTATATTTTTATCATAGCTGCTTATGTTCTGTGTTATCTGATAGAACGGCAACAATGAATGGTTATATTTACAAGTGGATATATACGCTGATGCAATAAGCGACCAAAATTCTGAGACTTGATTTGATTAGCAGCAAAGTAAGCAGAGATTTGCAGTATGCCAACATTCAATATTTTCCAAGATGGAAAGCTGTAAGTCGAAGCAGATATTGGAGAATTTCGAGAAGGGGCAAAGAAAAGCTCCTGGCAGCTAAGACTGTAGAAGAGCTGATAAGGGAGGACTTTTTGCATGTGGATAGCCTTTCCTTTATTGCTAATTCTGCCTTAAACACCCTAAAACTCACATTGCCCCAGCATCATGTCCTTGCAGCAACAGTAAGCAAAGTGAAAGATAACTACGGCAGCGAGCGAAGCTAAACCATCCCACGCAGTTTTTTATATCATGCGAGTTCTCACAAACTGACCAAGCTCCAGGGTATGCTAATTTTTCAATGCCTACACCATTGGTTCATGGCTTATCTGAACAGAGGTCACACCCGTCTCCAAACTGTAATCCTGGTAAGACAGGCACTGAAGACGGAGCGGCTAGTGAACATTTCAAAATCAAAGCTCACACCCAAGCAGCGAATAGTCTTTCAAGAAGAACAATGGAATTTAGATCTGTTCAGAACATTACCCACAGAGGAGAGAACAGGATTGATCTCCCAAGCCATCTAAGTCTCCTTTTTCCGACCCATGAAACTATACTACACGGAGCTGCCAGGCCTTTTAGTAGCGACAGAGAAAACGGTTTCTTTGCGCAATTTCCATTACAGGAAATTTTTGGCCACATTAAGATCTGCAGAAGCTCGGGGAGGACTGAGACGAGTGAGTGGTAATCCTCTGAAAGCAATCAATAACCTTCCGTGGTTGGTTATCCTAGGGCACATGACCGAGGGTTGTCCTTTCCAGCCACCTATACCCTTCTTATCGATACAAACGGGATCTCATTAAAGAGGTGGAGCTTCTACACCCATAGCAATCTGTTGAAGGCACCTGGGCACAAAGTTGGCACCATTGCCTACTCTACCAGCCACATTGGAAACAACCCCTACCCCGCCCACATTTCATAGACCTGAGTTTGTGAAAACTATCCTCAGCTTTTTTAAAGGAATCGTATTTCCGGGTGATACACAACATGGCTCAGGATCATACGCCATACACAACCAGGCTCTATCCCAATAGAACATGTTTTCAGCAATAAAATAATAAAAACCTGACCCTTATAGGGCCTCCCCTTATCAGACATTTCACATTAGCAATGCGTGGTCAGGCCAAACGTGTCTCAATAGGACCTAGGGCTAGTTTTAGGCTATATGTCTGAAACAAATGTCTTCCTTGGAATGGCGAATCTCAGGTTCACTTTCCTCGAAGGTCTAGTCTCTAGAAAAGGTGGGTTGGCGGAGGGAGAGGGATGAGGGGAGCTCTATGACCTGAAAAAGAGGCTTTCAAAGTAAATTGCTCCTGGAATAGGTAATCCTTAAATCAAGACACTCTTTCATATCGACTAGAGACCTGGGCGACTGTGAAAGGATTAGACTGGTATCCATTCCCATCCCTTCCGATCAAGGACAATCCCAGGCTCCTTTGTGGCCAGTTTGGAACCTTCGGAATACTTAGAATTATCAAATGAACATGGGTCTCTAGGTAAGAACGCACTGTTAATTTCTTTTAGACCAGGAGTATTGAAAGACATCTACAAACAAACTGTCTGCAATTATATTAAAAAGGTTATTTTAGAGGGAAGACCCGAAGTTAAATGCAGAGTTGAAAAACATTGAAGCTCATCAAATAAGGCGGGTGGCCGACGGATTAAAAGCCTCGTCTTAGAGCACGTTGCGAGGTAAGAAATCCCACAGTAAACAGATGCCTTGAAACCAGTGACTGGCGTGTTCTTTTGGTGATGATATGGAAATCTCGGCTCTTTGCACTGTCGGACTGCCCAAGGTGCGTAGGACAGATCTCCTTGTTCTTGAAATGCTTAAATTTATAACTCCCTCTCCAGGACAGGGTTCCTTTAAGTGGTGAGCTATTGTATTCAATATTTATGTGCTTTTTTATCTGTGACTTTTGTGACTTATTAGACCGTCACTCATTTACATTGTCTCTTATGAGACGTTGGTTGGGCATACAACCTTTGTAAGGCTTGTAGGGGGATGGTGTAGACTTAAACAAAACAGAGAAAAAGGGAGAGAATAGATAGAGCAACAGAGAGAGAGAGAGAGAGACAGAGAGAGAGAGAGAGAGAGAGAGAGAGAGAGAGAGAGAGAGAGAGAGAGAGAGAGAGAGAGAGAGAGAGAGGGGAGCTGCCTTTGAATTATCTATTCCCTCTCTACTGGGTTTTCCTGTAAAATTAACTAGTCGGGCTGGTCGGTGTTTATCGGCCATCGTCTTCTTTCAAATGATGTGGCTCAGGAATCCGTTTTCTAGCAAAAGTGGAGGGGAGCCAAGAATCTCTGATGAGTGGAGCTTTCACTAATCACTGGCTCCTCACACACGGAGGGATTAGAGTCTTCACAGTTGATGACTTTCCCTAAGTGTGCCTATCAATTGGGATGAGCTGACTTATTGGGGAGGCGGCTTCTGGATCGGCTGTAACCATGAAGGTATACTGTTGTTCAAACCTATGTTCTGGGCAGAGCAGGCTGGTGATGGTTCCTACCCATATTATTTTGTTTTTATCATCATCGGTTCTTGTCTTATTAGAGTCTCAAATGTTATTTGGTTGTATTTGATTCGCTTTCTGAATACTTTTACATTGAGAAAGCATAGTTCGTTATTTGAAGAAAAAAGTGAAACTTTTTCACACTGGGCGTGTCCTTCCTGTAAAATCTGAGATAAGCAGAACGCACACTATTAATATGTAAAACTGTCGCTTTATTTCGTATAATGCTTTTTACGAGAAGAGTGTGGTTTGCATTCTCCACCTTCAGACCTTCGATACTTACCCTTGATCCATTACCACTTCAAACCATCAAGACTTAAACCATCAGGAAAGTGATACGTGATAAAAAGGGAAAGTGATACGTACATGTTTCTTTGCAGCCTAATTGGCCTGCAACAGTACCAAATAAGGCAATGTTTGTAGCCTTGTGTTTGGTTGACGGAGGTTGGTCAATGTTGAGCAAATTATCGATGATCAATGGTTTATTTTTCGTCAAATAGTTACCAATCAGTTGCTGAAGTTTGTAAACAAAATTGTGTTCGACGATTGCCAGTAACCATTCAGCCATGAAGTTTGTGGGTAAATAGCACCCGAAGGACATGAAACTCCAGACTTTCAATCAGAGTCTCACTGTATTTCAAATTCGATCCAGCGGCAGCAGTATTTTTAATCAAAACAAAATCTCCGTTAAAAATGGGGGTTTATTTAGTACACATATCGCAGCTATATAGCCGGATCAAACGGTTAGCGGAAAATTCTTCCTAATAGATCCCCTCGCCTCGGAAGAATACCCTTTTATGGCAGCTGAACGAACAAGATGACCCCTGCAGATTTGGTCATCCATACAAACCCTATAACACACGAATATTTACAGAAATCATGCCAGCAATTATCGATTTCGTAAGTCGTCATGAGTGCTTTCGGTACATCTTGGAAATGTTTACTTCTTAAATTTACTGCGGTTTTAATCCAAGAAATTTTATTAGATATAAGATCAAGCTTAATTATGAATATTTTATCAGGCATTTTTATGAACAGTCTGTATTAAATGTGCTCAGCTTTTCGTTCCGTAAATATCGTGTAGCAGCAGATAATAGTGGTTACTTGGTAACAATATTCGCTAAAACAAATTAAGCTATACAGAAGGCTTGGGGGAGGAGGAGGGAGGCCAGGGAATTGTGCAAGGTATGATAAAAATTGGAAGTTTTTTTGCAGCTGCACGGAGAGATGTGTTGTTTTGCTGGAGTGATTTTCGGGGATTTCTTCCGGGATTCCGATCGAACCGATGCTTACAATAGCAAATTCAGCCTCCGGCAGCCAGCTGATATATCAATCTTTTTGTGGCGCAGGGATTAATAGTGGGGATCACGTGATATAGGTAGGCAGGGTTATACATTTGACAAATGTGGAACTGGCCAGAGAATGTTTCTCTAGTGAAATTAATTATAATTTCAAATGTGTGCTGGAGAGATAGAATGATACTTATCAAAAGCATTGGTTCGAGCCATAGTAACAGGGACTCAATTTAATAAAAATGGGCGTTAAGTATTGTGGCAAGGCTAAAATTCTTATGACTATTTAGCAAAGAGTCTCCATGCCTTTAACCAATAACAGCGCCAAAGAACAGTGTTTTCATTTTCTAAATGAATTGCTGTGTATTAACAAGATAAAATGTAAGGAAATATAAAACAATTTGCAGAATTTACACAGGATTTCCTACCCAGTTTTTAGAACAAACGGCTTCTATAAAAGCTTAAAATCTTTGTTGTTTAAATTGCAATTATGTAACCTCACAGCAGTATGTCCATTTGTAGAGTGAGAGAAACAGTGTGTTAGAGAGAGAGAGTTGTTATAGAGAGAGTGGGAGAAGGAGAGAGAGAGAGTGAGAGAGGAGAGAAGCAAGAAAGCTGGAGAGGTACGGCGAGAGCGAGAGAGAAAGAGGGGGGAGAGGGGAAGAAAGAAGCTGAGGAAAGGACAGAAAGAAGGCACTGTGTTTGTGCTAGTGAGAGAGAAAGAGAAATAGAAGGGTCAGGGAAGAGAAAGTAAGGCAAGTGTGTTTGAATTTCCAAATGTATGCATAACAGAGTAGCATCCTGGGGCTGTGGATAAATGACGTTTAGGCAAGGAAGAACAATATTCATGTTTTCCTTTCCAATTAAAGAAATTAGTGTCCCAGCCGGCCGATGTTGTGTGCTAACAAAAATTTGGTTTCGTCTTTTTTGTCGTAAAATCGAGTTAAATACAACTTTTGAAATGACAATTATATAATCAATTCAAAATCATAGTATAAATTTCTCATCTAAAATGCCATTTTCAAAATCTTTTAAATTAAATTTTATGCATCCATTTTATTGATCCAGCAGGCGTATGAGAAAATCAAAGTTTTTTTGTTTCCGCCTTGCTCGTTCGGGTAAGTTGGTTATAAATCACGTCATGAACTTGCTTGGAGCAAATGTGATGATGCTGTCAAGCAAGGTAAGAACAAAATCAAATAACTATTTCTTAACCAAGCTAAAAAGACTCTCCAAATTGTGTGGTTTTTTATTATAAAGCCTTTTTGCTGTCACACTGTAATTCTTCTGGAATGTACTATTGCGGGACGACGGGAGTAGATTGTGAAGATATTAATTTGAATTCAGAAAAGCTTTTCAATTCGGTTCGCCCTGTGAATGCCCAATCCTACCACTTTTAGGCAGGCAGTGGCAGGATACGGGAGGGGAGCGGAGGAGTGACGGGGCTTGGCAGGCGTATGAGGTTTCAATCATTTTTACAAACAGCATTTAATAGAAATTTAATTTTCAACGAAGTTCAGTGCCTAATTTATGCACTCTTCTCGACACGAATCCGGTACAGCTCTTATATATAAAACATATTTTATCATAGCTGCAGCTAAGACTGTAGAAGTGTAGAAGAGCTCAGAAGGGAGGACTTTTTGCATGTGGATAGCTTCTCCTTCATCGATAATGCTTCCTTAAACACCCTAAAACTCACATTGCCCCAGCATCATGTCCATGTCCTGGTGAATCCCCTGTGTGATGAAGCCAAATCGGAGTTATATTCAGTTAAAGTTCTCGACTCACAATATGATCAAAAACGACTATTTAACGTCACAAAGGAGCTTCCAGGTTGGTCTAGGTCTAGCACACTCCCAACAAATATTGAACAGCAAGTCATGCCTAACATATTCTGCGAGTTTTTCGTGGATAAAATTATTAAAATTAGAAATGATATTTCTAGTGATGATCGCTCAAAAAATTTTTGAAGAATGTCGTGAACTCAATGGTTCGTTCTGTAGCTCCAAACTGTCTGAATTTAGACCTGTTACCAGAGCAGAACTTAAACGTATTATTGAAAAGTCATCCTCGGCTACCTGCTCGCCTGAGCCACTTCCGTCATGGTTACTGAAAGTGTGTAGTAATGAAGTTTTGGATATTCTTACGAACATTATGAATTTATCCCTCGCCAACGCTGAAGTGTCTGAAAATCTAAAGTGTGCCCTCGCCGTACCTCTTCTCAAGAAAGCCAGTCTGGATCCAGATATTTTGAAAAACTACCGTTCTAAGCTGTGTTTCCAAAATCAATGAACGTGTAGTAGCAGCTCAGTTGAATCAACATCTTATCACACACAATCTTTTGGATAAATATCACTCAGCCTATCGCATGTTCTGTTCCACCGAAACTGCACTGTTACCCGTTCAGAGTGATGTCATGGGCGCTCTTGACACGAAGTCTATGGTTGCACTAGCGATGTTAGATCTTAGTGCAGCTTTTGACACCATTGACCACGATGCGCTGTTCACACGTCTATACCACCGCTTTGGAGTAAGCGATCATACTTTATCATGGTTTAAGTCCTACTTAAGTACCGAACTCAGACTGTGATCGTGAATGGTTTTACCTCATCAACTGCTACCCTCAGTCATGACGTGCCCCAGGGATCTGTTTTAGACCCTATTTTATTCACCGTTTATGTTACTCCGCTGGCGGATATAGCTAATAAATATAACGTTAAATATCACTTCTTTGCTGACGATTTGCAAATGTATATTGCTTTTGATCACAAAAAGGACACTACAAAGGCTATCAACACAATTGAAGAATGTATCCTGACTTTCAAAAAAATTGATGTGTGCCAATTTTTTGAAGCTCAACAATGACAAGACTGAACTTAATTTATTTGGCTCAAAATGTAATTTGTCGCGGCTTGAGGGTATTGAAATCAATATCGAATCTACAGCTATTTCATCCGTACCTACAGTGAAAAATCTGGGTGCTATATTGGATAATTCGCTAACTATGGATGGATTTATGAGCCTCAAAGTATCTTCTGCATTCATTTACCTGCGAAACATAGCTAGAATTCGACGATTTTTAACTCCTGAGGCCACTAAGGTGTTAGTTCACACATATGTTATATTTCGCTTGGATTCCCCAACTCTCTACTCTATGGTGTTAATAAATCATTAATTCGCAAGCTTCAAGTCATGCAAAACTCGGCAGCTCGTCTCATCTCCAAAGCGAACAGATTTAACTATGCGACGCCCCTACTCATCGAACTGCACTGGCTGCCGGTTGAACAACGGATAGTATTCGAAATTCTAGTCATTGTTTCAAACTGTATTCATTGGCGCGCACCTCAATATCTAGTGGATTTAGTAACACCCTACCGGAAATGTCGGTCGCTCCGATCGGGCAGCCAAGAATTATTGGTTGAACACAAAACCAAGAAAAGATAGAGCATTCGTGAATTTTGCTACTAAACTATGGAACTTGCTGCCTATTCATTTTAGATCTATAAATAATGTTGCAGCTTTTAAAAGAGCTCTTAAAACACACCTTTTTTAAATTGCTTATTTTGTCAACTAATTTGTAAGAGTATTATAATTGTTTCATTGTTACGTGTATATTTTCAACTTATAATTGTAAACTTTGCTCAGCACATGAAGATGATTATTAGATAAAGTGCTATACAAATGTATTAAATAATAATAATAATAATAATAATAATAATAATAATAATAATAATAATAATAATAATAATAATAATAATTTTCAGCCTGGCGTGACAATAAAAACTTGACCCTTATATGGCCTCCCCATGGGTGATAACCAATTTTCTGGACTATTTTTATCAAGTGCTAAATCTAAGGTCTTAAGCACTGCAAGAATATAGCTCAGCTATCCTGCGTTTTATGACTGATCACAGACTATGACCCGTGGGAAGACACCTATATCTCTCAGCTTATCATATATTTCAAATTAGCAATGCCCAGTCAGGCTTAAAGTGACCCAATAGGATCTAGGGCTAGTTTTAGGCTATATGTCTGAAGCAAATGTTTTCCTTGGAATGGCGAATCTCAAGTTCACTTTCCTTTCACGGGTAAAGGTGGGGAGGCGGAGGGAGAGGGATGATTGGAGCTCTATGACCTGGAAAAGAGGCTTTCAAAGTAAATTGCTCCTGGAATAGGTAATCCTTAAATAAAAAAACTCTTTCATATCGATTAGAGACCTGGGCGACTGTGAAAGGATTAGACTGGTATCCATTCCCATCCCTTCCGATCAAGGACAATCCCAGGCTCCTTTGTGGCCAGTTCGGAACCTTCGGAATACTTAGAATTATCAAATGAACATGGGTCTCCAGGTTAGAAAGCACTGTTTATTTCTTTTAGGCCTGGAGTAGTGTAAGACATCTACAAACAAACTGTCTGCAATTATATTAAAAAGGTTATTTTAGAGGGAAGACCCGAAGTTAAATGCAGAGTTCAAAATAACTAAAGTTCATCAAATAAGGCAAGTGGCAAATAGGTTAAAAGCCTGGTCTTAGAGAACGTTGCGAGGTAAGAACGCCCACAGTAATCAAATGTCTTGGAACCAGTGACTGACGTGTCCTTTTGGTGATAATTTGGAGATCTCGGCTCTTTGCACTGTCGGGCTGCCCAAGGTGCGTAGGACAGACATCCTTGTTCTTGAAACACTTAAATTGATAACTCCCTCACCAGGACAGGTTTCTTTTGAGTGGTGAGCTATTGTGTTCAATATTTATGTACATTATTATCTGAGACTGATTTGTTTTGATAATTCAAGGTATTTTAATTGTATCTTACATAGGTTATTCAGATAGAAGAGATTCCGACATTTTCAGTCGGTATACTGTGACTTATTAGACCGTAACTCATTTACTTTGTCTCTTATGAGACGTCGGTTGGATATAAAATCTTTGGAAGGCTTGTAGTGGAATGCTGTAGGCTTAAAGAAGACAGAGAGAAAGAGAGAGAATAGAGACAGAGCAACGGAGGGGAGAGAGAGAGAGAGAGAGAGAGAGAGAGAGAGAGAGAGAGAGAGAGAGAGAGAGAAGGGGAGCTGCCTTTGAATTATCCATTCCCTCTCTCCTACGTTTTCATGTAATATTAACTAGTCGGGCTGGTCGATGTTTATCGCCCATTGTCTTCTTTCAAATGATGTGGCTCAGGAATCCGTTTTCTAGAAAAAGTGGAGGGAGCCAAGTATCTCTGATGAGTGGAGCTTTCCCTGATCACTGGCTCCTCACACACGGAGGGATTAGAGTCTTCACAGTTTATGACTTTCTTCAAGTGTGTGTATCAATTGGGATGGGCTGATATATTGGGGAGGCGGCTTCTGGATCGGCTGTACCCATGAAGGTATACTCTTGTTCAAACCTATGTTCTGGGCAGAGCCACGCTGGTGATGGTTCCCACCCATATTATTTTGTTTTTATCGTCATTGGTTCTTGTCTTATTAGAGCCTGAAATGTTATGTGGTTATCTTTGAAACTTTTTCACACTGGGCGTGTCCGTACTGTAAAATCTGAGATACGGAGAACACAAAATTTTAATAAGTAAAACTGTCGCTTTATTTCGTAAAATGCTTTTTGCGAGAAGAGTGTAGTTTGTATTCCCCACCTTCAGACCTTCGTTACTCGCCCTTGATCCATCCCCACTTCAAACGCTCAAGACTTAAGCCATCAGAATAAAAGGGAAAGTGATACGTACATGTTTCTTTGCAGCCTAGTTGGCCTGCAATAGTACCAAATAAGGCAATGTTTGCAGCCTTGCGTTTGCATGACGTCCACGTACGTGTAGAAAAGTCTCATATTCATATTTGTGCCTTGCATTTATGCGATGTGCTCGACAAATGCTTCTATTTATACTGTCCTTACATGTGCTCTTAGACGTGTTAAAAACGTACGCATTGTAATTGGGTCGCCGGTCGAGTTGTGTTTGTTTGACGGAGGTTGGTCTATGTTATGCAAATTATCAATGATCAATGGTTTATTTTTCGTCAAATAGTTACCAATCAGTTGCTGAAGTTTGTAAACTAAATTGTGTTTGACGAGTGCCAGTAACCATTCAACTATGAAGTTTGTGGGTAAATAGCACCCGAAGGACTTGAAACTCAAGACTTGTCAATCAGAGTCTCACTGTATTTTACTTCTTAAATATACTGGGGTTTTAATCTAAAAAATTGTATTAGATATAATATCCTAGGAAATTTTATTGGATATAATATCAAGCTTAATTATGAATATTTTATCAGGCATTTAGATGTACAGTCTGTATTAAATGTGCTCAGGTTTTCGTTCCGTAAATATCGTGTAGCAGCAGGTAATAGCATCGAAAAAGTTAATCCGCAAATCCGATTGGTCCAAGTGATTACTTGGTAACAATATTCGCTAAAATAAATTAAGCTATACAGAAGGCTTGGGGGAGGGGGGTTAGGCCAGGGCTTTCTGCAAGGTATGATAAAAATGGAAAGGGTTTTTTGCAGCTGCTTGGAGAGAGGTGTTGCTTTGATGGAGTAAATTTGAGGGATTTCTTCCGGGATTCCTATCGAACCGATGCTTACAAGAGCAAGTTCAACCTCCGCCAACCAGCTGCTGTATCAATCACTTTGTGGCGCAGAAATGAAAATGGGGATCACGTGATAAAGGTAGCCAGGGTTATACATTTGACGAATTTGGAACTAGCCAGAGAATTTTTCTCCAGTGAAATTAATTATAATTTCAAATGTGTGCCGGGAATAGAAAAGATAGAATGATACTTATCAAAAGCATTGGTTCGAGCCATAGCATTCATACCGCACAAAAATTCATTTTAATAAAAACGGGCATGAAGTAAGTGCTAAAATTCTTGAATTTAATTACTTAGACAATTTGACAACTCATTTCTTATTACTGTTTAGAAAAGAGTCTCCACGCCTTTGACCAAAGAACAGCGTTTTCATTTTCTGAATGAATTGCTGTGTATTAACAAGATAAAAGATAAGCAAATATAAAACAATTTGCAGAATTTACACAGGATTTCCTACCCAGTTTTTAGAACAAGTGGTATCTATAAAAGCTTAAACATCTTTGTTGCTTAGATTGCAATTATGTGGCTTCACAGCAGTATGTCCATTTGTAGAGTGAGAGAAACAGTGCAGTGTGTTAGAGAGAGTGTGTGTTATAGAGAGAGTGGGAAAAGGAGAGAAAGAGAGGAGAGAAGCAAGAAAGGTGAAGAGGTACGGCGAGGCAGAGAGAAAGAGAGTGGGAGAGAGGGGAAGGAAGAAGCTGAGGAAAGGACAGAAAGAAGGCACTGTGTTTGTGTGTGTGAAAGAGAATGAAAAATAGAGGCGGAGAGAAAAGAAAGTAAGGCAAGTGTGTTTGAATTTCCAAACGTATGCATAACAGAATAAGGATCCTGGGGCTGTGGATAAATGACGTTTAGGCCAGGAAGAACAGCATTCATGTTTCCCTTTCCAATCAAAGAAAATATTAACCCAGCCGGCCGATGTTGTGTGCTAACAAAATTTTGGTTTCGTGTTTTTTGTCGTAAAATCGAGTTAAATACAAAATGGCAATTATATAATCACTTCAAAATCTAAGTATAAATTTCTCCTCTAAAATGCCATTTTCAAAATCTTTTAAATTAAATTTTATGCATCATTTTAGTGATCCAGCAGGCGTATGAGAAAATCAAAGTTTTTTTGTTTTTGCATTGCTCGTCAGGGTAACTTGGTTATAAATCACGTCATGAACTTGCTTGGAGAAAATGTGATGATGCTGATAAACAAGGTAAGAACAAAATGTCCTGAAATAACTATTTCATAACCATGAAAACTAATTGGGACAATTTCGGCTGGGGAAATTTTGAGGTTTCGTATAAAAGGATGCCTGCAATGCAGTTCTCAGCAAATTTTCTGGAGAAACAAGAAGACAAGTTACCGCAATTTCTACTCCAAGAGTATATACATCTAAGTGAGATTAAAATCAGAAATGATGTAGTGGTGCACTGGTATATCACTTCATGACTTTACCAAATGAAATACTGCGTGTTCAGAGAAGGACTCCCGTGGCCAATGTTTGAACTATATTTTAAGATCTAATGAACTTCAGAAAATAGGATACCCAGACATATCAAAATGAAATTGGAAATAGATACTAACATGGTTGTAAGATGTCAGTGGCTTAATTATTATTATTTCTTGATGTTCTAGTTTTGAAGTTTTAATCCACAGGTGTTTTCTATGTATGCGTTGTTGGAGCGTATGCTTTGCGAGAGGGTTCCTCTTCTTCATCCAGCGGGCCTGTAAAGCCAGTCCTATGCCGTGCTTTGGAATTAAGCTGCAGGCGTCTCCGAGTTCATAATCTAAATGTAAGTGTATCATTTTAATCAAACAGTTGATATTCAATATGAACCCGGTGCAATAGAACACCTACCAGCCAGTTCTTGGCATCGCTGAAAGCTTGCTATATTTGTGGAGCTCAGTGTAGTGTCTCAGGAAAGAAAGAGGAAGGGCTGAAATTTTCTCGACTTTTTGCAAAGTGATAACTTTGACTGAAATCTATGAGCAGACTGGCCATTTAGGAAGCAGTATTATCAACGAAGGTAAGACACCTTAACAGACACGTAATAAACACCTTGAACTGAAATCCGTGTGCTATAACAAGTGTTGTTGGGAAGGGGTTTTACATACTCCTCGAGTGTTTGCCGAGTTTTAAATATCTGTTTTATATCTAAGAATCTATCTGAGTGCTGAACCACAGTGGTTCGCAATACAAGCTGTTTTCAACAGACAACTGACTAAAACAATTACTAAGTTGTTGAAGTCACTAAGTTTTGTTAAAAAAATAAAAATTTTGATTGTAAAACTGAAAAGAAAGCTGGTTATTTTTGGGAAGCTCACACAGCATATTCCTATTGCTAAATGATTTGTGTCAGCAAAAATAGATAAGTTTGGTGTCATATTAAAGACTACCGCTTGTTATCCGTGTCCTCAAATTGTAGTTTTTAACATTTTACACTTAAACTTTCTACTTCCAGTTAACATATAAAACAAAAATTTTCTTTCCTTATTTTACCCCAGTATTCAGAAAGTCTTCTATTGTCAACAGCACGAATACAATTTTCATTTTCACTCTCCCAACGGAGAACGCCACAATTCATATTTGTGTGTTTGTTTTGATCAATTGATCTAAGTAAATAACATTCTAAAGTGAATCAATTCCATAACAATTAATTGTATTAATTGCTCCAACATAAGTCAACAGGCTCATAGACACTGCACAGTCCTGCAAACATTTTCGTCATGGCATACCTTCTATGCTATTTTTCCTGTCTATTTTGTCTTATTTGCAGCCCTCTCTTTCAAAGGTGATCTACGATAACAATAAATCCAGCTGAAATTATTGGTTTGGTGGTACCAGAGTTTGTTAAGTAATGGGCAATTTGTCTGTGAATATATATATATATATATATATATATATATATATATATATATATATATATATATATATATATATATATATATAGCCTAATGCTTGAGGGGACTTCACGTGCTGATTAATAAGGTTTAGAGAGACCGAAAAAATTCGGAGACCAGAACCGGGTCTCCTTATGTATAAGGCCTCTAGAAAACTCAGAAGTAGCCAATTCTTCTTACATTTTTAAGACGGACACTAAACTCAAGCATAATGTGTATAAGACATGACCAAAATGAAAAATTATGACTGAAAGACAAATTCGAAAAGTCGCTCTAAAGTCTACCCCTTGTATATTTCACAACCATATCAAATACCACTCAGGGAGACCATTTGTAATTGTCATTTTTGAACGAAATCGGCTGTATATGGGCAAACTAAAATTTTCCACATATTTAGGGAAGTCTACTCTATGATATGGCAAAGTTTCATGAAGGATAGACAAAAAAGTCCTTTTATCAATTCTTGGCCCGTAAATTCAACCTTCCTGAAAAATAACACGTGCTTCGATTTGATTTGTCGAAAATCAAAACAAAAACACAATATCAAAACAAAAACCATTTGAAGGCGCATGCGCGAAAGATATCTCGAGACGTCATTTTTATTTTATTTTATTGCATGTTTCAGTAAGTATAAGTTATACCATTAAGAACAAGTTGTAGTGACAATCAATGTCAATAGTGGTCCACTTGACTTGAATAAACTCTGGAGATGTGGTATATTAGGAAATATATTGGATGTTGCATTTTCTACGACGTGAAAACGCGACGTACAAGTGAATACGACGTGACAGCAAATAAGCCAATTCGCACTTTCGGGTCGTTTTTTTTTTTTTTTTTGGTATCATTTCCTTATCTCAACTGAATGAAGTCGAAACGCAAAAACTTTTCGGCAAAAGGCAAAGTGCGAATTGGCTTACTGGTTGATCAACATCATTTCCTCATCATAATCAGGAAGTTTCTATGTTCTAACTCTACTGGCTTAGCACTTTGAGCGTTTCGAATAAAATTTGAATTTTGAATTTCGACTGCGAGGGAATCGGGCAAAAAATGAAAGAAATGATACAGTAACTTTGGTTAAATCCGCCTCTGCCTGTAGTATCGCCACCTCCCGAAAACAGCAATTATCCCGAAAATAATATTTTTTGCCGAATCTCCCGACACCTGCTACTGGTCCTAGAATGCAAAATCTTGAGCTTCTATAAGTAAACTGTTAGTACACACATATAAAGTCGGGTTTGTTATCATAAGTAATCCTTATAAGCCAATTCGCACTTTCGGGTCTTAAGGTGTTGTTTCGACTGCAATTTTTGAGATAAATTATAAAAAAAATGATAAGGGAAAACATCTAAATTCTAATTTTCTTTCAACATGCACACTTTCAAATTTACAAAGCCATCACATGATCTTTTAAAAAAACATTTTACACATTTTTTCAGCCCTTTTAATAACCAATGTGAGAATATATTTCTGGCAAAATGGAATTTTGTTGATTTTTGAAGTTTTTATCTATCATTTCTTTATATCCTTATCCCAACTGAATTCAGCCGAAACGCAGAAGTCAAAGTGCGAATCGGCTTATAGCTCATAGCAGTCATTTTGAAAAGCGAGTTGATAGTCTTACAGTTTGCACTTAAAATTTGCATTTCGGGAGGATAAAATAAAGTGGCGAGTTACAGCATGAAAATCCTGCCCGAAAAAATATATCGACCTTGTATTTTCGCAAATCACGACATTTTACTTCGCGCAGAACAGAAAATATGTGTAAAATCCTGTATTTGCCACATACAAAAGCATTACCGGCTCGCGTCCAAAACACCACAGCTATTGCAAAAAACCATTGAAAAGTGGCAGGCGGTCCTACGTTACTGGTAGAAAAATATAGAAGAAAAATCGCAAAAAACATACAAGAAACTGAACTGGAAACTATTTGTCAAAATCTTTAATAATTTTTTAAAATAGCATACGGCTTGTTAACAACATTTTTACAGGATTATTTTATTCGAAACGCAGAATTTTAATGGGAATGCCTAAGTGGCAAAGTTTCATGAAGGATAGACAAAAAAGTCCTTTTATCAATTCTTGGCCCGTAAATTCAACCTTCCTGAAAAATAACACGTGCTTCGATTTGATTTGTCGAAAATCAAAACAAAAACACAATATCAAAACAAAAACCATTTGAAGGCGCATGCGCGAAAGATATCTCGAGACGTCATTTTTATTTTATTTTATTGCATGTTTCAGTAAGTATAAGTTATACCATTAAGAACAAGTTGTAGTGACAATCAATGTCAATAGTGGTCCACTTGACTTGAATAAACTCTGGAGATGTGGTATATTAGGAAATATATTGGATGTTGCATTTTCTACGACGTGAAAACGCGACGTACAAGTGAATACGACGTGACAGCAAATAAGCCAATTCGCACTTTCGGGTCGTTTTTTTTTTTTTTTTTGGTATCATTTCCTTATCTCAACTGAATGAAGTCGAAACGCAAAAACTTTTCGGCAAAAGGCAAAGTGCGAATTGGCTTACTGGTTGATCAACATCATTTCCTCATCATAATCAGGAAGTATCTATGTTCTAACTCTACTGGCTTAGCACTTTGAGCGTTTCGAATAAAATTTGAATTTTGAATTTCGACTGCGAGGGAATCGGGCAAAAAATGAAAGAAATGATACAGTAACTTTGGTTAAATCCGCCTCTGCCTGTAGTATCGCCACCTCCCGAAAACAGCAATTATCCCGAAAATAATATTTTTTGCCGAATCTCCCGACACCTGCTACTGGTCCTAGAATGCAAAATCTTGAGCTTCTATAAGTAAACTGTTAGTACACACATATAAAGTCGGGTTTGTTATCATAAGTAATCCTTATAAGCCAATTCGCACTTTCGGGTCTTAAGGTGTTGTTTCGACTGCAATTTTTGAGATAAATTATAAAAAAAATGATAAGGGAAAACATCTAAATTCTAATTTTCTTTCAACATGCACACTTTCAAATTTACAAAGCCATCACATGATCTTTTAAAAAAACATTTTACACATTTTTTCAGCCCTTTTAATAACCAATGTGAGAATATATTTCTGGCAAAATGGAATTTTGTTGATTTTTGAAGTTTTTATCTATCATTTCTTTATATCCTTATCCCAACTGAATTCAGCCGAAACGCAGAAGTCAAAGTGCGAATCGGCTTATAGCTCATAGCAGTCATTTTGAAAAGCGAGTTGATAGTCTTACAGTTTGCACTTAAAATTTGCATTTCGGGAGGATAAAATAAAGTGGCGAGTTACAGCATGAAAATCCTGCCCGAAAAAATATATCGACCTTGTATTTTCGCAAATCACGACATTTTACTTCGCGCAGAACAGAAAATATGTGTAAAATCCTGTATTTGCCACATACAAAAGCATTACCGGCTCGCGTCCAAAACACCACAGCTATTGCAAAAAACCATTGAAAAGTGGCAGGCGGTCCTACGTTACTGGTAGAAAAATATAGAAGAAAAATCGCAAAAAACATACAAGAAACTGAACTGGAAACTATTTGTCAAAATCTTTAATAATTTTTTAAAATAGCATACGGCTTGTTAACAACATTTTTACAGGATTATTTTATTCGAAACGCAGAATTTTAATGGGAATGCCTAAGTGTGATTTGGCTTATTTTGATGTAAAATTTTGACTTTTTCAGACATTGAGTTGTCATGCTAGTGAAAAACCTATGATAGCTGTTGGGGAAAGTGATTTAATTAGTGTCTCCGTGTCACTCCGTACCTTTCCCCTCCTTTACCCTCCTCTTTCCCCCCCCCCCCTCAGGAACACACGAAAACAGTTGAATGTGACCAGAGTGGTTTTTTGCTGAGGTTTATGTGCGCTGTTTTAAAGCAGACCGCAAAGCTGGCAGTGACCTATTTAGCAATATAGTGTAAACACGGCCCTGCGCTGATAATCGATCAATGTGTGAGAAGCAAGAGCATTGCAAAGTGAAGGCCTGTTGTTTAAAAAAATCGATTCGAGAAGCCTGTGGCTTTCAGTGACGGTTATTAAATGAGAGCTGCGTTTCCATTCAGTCAGTGTGTTTAGGTGTCGATTCACAGCAAAAGTGTATCCCAGTGTAGGGTAGATATGTTAGGTCGCCTTGATTTATAAAATAAAAACAAGACAGTTGCTTTGGTGGTGCGCTAGGTGTTGCTTAGTCCGGTAAATTGTTTTTTTTTTTTTTTTGCATTAAACTAAAGCGGCAAGTGGCCGTATCCCCTTCTATAAAAAACATTCAGAGCTTACTGCCTGTTGATCAAATTTAATTAAATGTTCACCTGAGGGTCAGTGTTAACCCCTCTCCCCTTGTTATTGTTATTTTTTAATGTAAGCTAGAATTATTTCAGTTATTCAAATGAATTGGGTGAAGCAATGGGCTGATATACAAGAGGCGTTGTCAAGTAAAATCAATTCATGAATCCTGTGGTTCTAAGGGACGGTCGATTGGAAGGGTTGCTGGGTTGATTCCAGTAACAAAAAAGAAAAAAATCAAAAGTTACCGCCTGTTGATCAAAGGTAACTAGATTTTGACCGCAAAGTCAGTCGTAAACTCCCGCCCCCCGCCCCGCGTTATCGTTGTTTTTTTTTTTTGGGGGGGGGGGTGAATTAGTTATTTCAGTGAATACATAGTGAAATATACGCTGAAGTGTGGCGGTATTATTATTATTTTTTCTTTGGTTTTTGTGAAGTTTGGAAGTGAAGTGAAACGGAAAGAGTAGCAGGTTGTTTTACGGTAAAGTGTACGTGAGCGAGTAGTTTCACGATAACGGTGCCACCGAAATAAATGTGTGCTTTTTCTTAGTTTACCATTGTTAGGATTTAAAAGTCAGATCAATACGAGAGTTTAAATCATTATTAATCATAATTAATAACCAGGTGCATTGAAAAAGTTTGCAGTGGAGGAACATACGTGCTCTGCACGTCCATACGACCAGTGACCTATTTAGCAATATAGTATAAACACGGCCCTGCGCTGATAATCGATCAATGTGTGAGAAGCAAGAGCATTGCAAAGTGAAGGACTGTTGTTTTATATAAAATCCATTCAAGAAACCTGCAGTTTTCATTGTCGGTTATTAAGTGAGAGCTGCGTTTCGCTTCAGTCAGTGTGTTTAGGTGTCGATTCACAGCAAAGGTGTATCCCAGTGTAGGGTAGATATGTTAGGTCGCCTTTTTTATGAAAAAACAAGACAGTTGCTTTGGTGGTGCGTTAGGTGTTGTTTAGTCCGGTAAATTGTTTTTTTTGCATTAAACTAAAGCGGCAAGTGACCGTATCCCCATCTTAAAAAACATTCAGAGGTTACTACCTGTTGATCAAATTTAATTAAATGTTGACCTGAGGGTCAGTCTTAACCCCTTCCCCCTCGTTATTGTTATTTTTTAATGTAAGCTAGAATTATTTCAGTTAGTTAACCCAATTGGGAGAAGCAATGGGCTGATATACAAGAGGCGTTGCCAAGTAAAATCAATTCGTGAAACCTGTGGTTTTAAGGGACGGCCGATTGGAAGCTGCGTCTATCCTCAGTCAATGTGTAAAGCTGTGTTCATGCAGTGCTGGATTGATTTCAGTAACAAAAGAAAGAAAAAAACACAAGTTACCGCCTGTTGATCAAAGGTAACTAGATTTTGACCGTAAAGTCAGTCGTAAACACCACCCCCCCCCCCCCCCCTCCGCGTTATCGTTGTTTTTTTGAGTGAGCTAGTGATTTCAGTGAATACATAGTGAAATATACGCTGAAGTGCGGGCTTATTATTTTTTCTTTGGTTTCTGTGAAGTGTGGAAGTGAAGTGAAATGGAAACAGTAGCAGGTTGTTTTACGGTAAAGTGTACGTGTGCGAGTAGTTTCACGATAACGGTGCCACCGAAATAAATGTGTGCTTTTTCTTAGCTTACCATTGTTAGCATTTAAAAGTAAGATCAATACGAGAGTTTAAATCATTATTAATCATAATTAATAACCAGGTGCATTGAAAAAGTTTGCAGTGGAGGAACATACGTGCTCTGCACGTCCATACGACCAGTGACCTATTTAGCAATATAGTATAAACACGGCCCTGCGCTGATAAACGATCAATGTGTGAGAAGCAAGAGCATTGCAAAGTGAAGGACTGAACGTCCATACGGCCAGGTACTGATATCTTGTGTGTATATACGGTGGCGGATGTTGTGGTAAACCAAAGTCAAATATTATGGGTGAACAAACTAATTTTATACGTAATTCTGCATCTATCAACTATTTTAGTATATATTTTACAAAAACCCACAACCCCTTCATTTAAATATTTGGTCACTTGACTTGGGTCACGTAACATTTAAATGCCAGAATGTAAACAAACATTTCGCAGGTGGATGTGGAAGCTAACTTTTCTACACTTTTATGAGCAAACAAAAGATATACAACTCACTAAAAATTGTGCCTGTTTTACAAAAGGGTGTATGGGCATGAACTATCTGTAACTGTTTTAATAGTAGGGATTGGTATGCAGGATTCGTGCCTCAGAGCATATGAAGTTGACCCCTGTTAGTGGAACAATGAAATGCTTCGTAGCTCTGACAGAGAGATATACGACTATTTGCTACCTCCCAGAAGAATTAATTCCAAGCCCTGCTTCAGATATAAAAAAGCTCTACCTATGTTGGCATATTCTGTTTATGGTCTCCCAAAGTCGTATTTTAGGGTTATGTATATATGAGTGAATGTATATGATGCACATTTCGTCTCCCCATTTACCCTTTTTTCATGTATTGTCTCTCTAGCTGTTAACTTCAGTGTCTTTTAAGATATACGAAAGGTCTATCTATGTTGGCATAGTCTGAGTATGGTCTCCCAAAGTCGTATGTTAGGGTTATATACGAGCAAAAATAACCGATGAACATTTGGTCCCCTGTTTACTTATTTTCATATGAGGTCTCTCTTAGTGTTATCTTTGTATCTTTTCAACAAAATTTTTGTCATGTTCTCTTTGTTTTATCACAATGGGTTCTTGAGGTCTGTTAGAAGCTTCATATCGATCTTTATTGGATTGTTCTCGTTCAACCAAGAAACGGAATACTGAAATTTGCCTTTCAGGGTTACGAGGCGGTGAACCTTACCTTGTTGTTTCTACTCTTTCCATGCCATTCCCCTCTCTACACAAATTTAAAGATATAACGTTGTCGCTTTATCGGAAATAAACCATGTCAATGTCGCTGCGGAGAATCACTTTTTCATTCTCTTGCCTTTACTTTAGGTGCCGTGACCTCTCAGATTGGGACTTTCACGATGTTAACATTGTCAATAAAAACATCAGCACATTTTTATCCTATTTGCATTTGAAACAAACGTTTTAAGTCTTAAATACTGCGACCGGGGTTCAAACGAGAGACTCAAACTTCCTAGAACGACTAATAACAATATCTGTAAACTCTCTGTTGAATGTTGACAAAACAGAAAAGATCGCACACAAAATGTACCACTATTACGGAGTCTCCCTGACCTTACGAGTCGAGCATTAATTTCTGTTTATGTTGATATTGATTGTTGCTGTGCAGTTGTGAAACGATTTGATACTACAACTCCAAAAGACTATCAGTATCAAGACCCAAATCAAATTGCTGCTCATTATCTACTTTTCGAACTGCCTGGACTGAAGTAAAATTCTCATGTCCGAGAGTAACTGCGTTATTATATTAACCATTTTTTCCATAGCTGTCTTCCTTCAGCAAGCACTCTCCTCGAGGTTTGTTCCCTTTCACACAATTTGCCAGTTAGGCCACGGGACGATCTGATTGTGCTCTCCATTGCTCTATTTTGCTCATTTTTTTGTGTTCGCAGGGCCGAATGCTAGCCTCCGATTTATGCAAAGTGACAATCATAATTTGCCTTGCATCAAAGGTTTCATCCAAAATAGTGACGCATGTGTCGCGAAGACAGTGATTTGTGTATTCGTGCTTTGTGGCGTCCAACAAAACACCATACTAAGCCCCATCCCTTTTGTCATTTTCATTAATGACCTCTCACTTCGAGCCCAGCCATCAGTCCGCTTGTTTGCTGACGACTGTGTCCATTTTTGTGAGATTAGAGATGAACGTGACCATCTAATTGTACAACAAGACTTAGAAGCCTTGAATTCTTCGGAGAACGATTGGCTAATGGAATTCAATCCGGACAATTATTTTGTGCGCACTATTTAAAAAAGCGGTATCCAAAACTAAATAAATATTCATTGAAAAACACAGTAGTTTAGACAGCCGATTCAACAACCCATCTAGGTGATGGAATTTCTAAAGACTTAAAGAAGTCGCTTGTCAGGTGTGGGATCCCCACCTAGAGTGCCACATCTTCAAATTAGAGCCAGTGCAGGAGGACAGTACGACACGCGACAAATAGGTATCATAACAACAGTTCGGTCACCGATAAACATACATTCTATCATCTTCGAACCACCATATCACACCACCCAGCAACACAATAACACAAGTGTGCTCCAAGTGTCATTCCGGCGAACATCAAGTTATATTAAGCAGACACATAAGTTATCGAAAGAACATATGGCATGGAATGAGTTACCCTATTGTTACAGAGCTGACACAATATTACCTTAATGTGGTGCTAGTGTCGTTAAACTAATCAGTCAATCAAGCAATCAGGACGCTGGTATATATTTCTCATCGATTTTCTGTCCGCCTTCATTATCAAATGACTGATATTGAACATGCTATTTTAATTTTTGTTTTAGAACATGAGTACTCATCCTAAAGTACGCTACATCATGTATATTAATGAAGAAAAAAAATTAAAGGCCACCTTATCCTTTTGCCAGTGTTTTGACCTTGAAATGCAAACTTATGTCTGTGGCGATAAGAAAGGAATTTTGTTTTTTTGCGAAGTAGATTTTCTGAAAGCTTTTGGATGGGTAAACAAGAGATTTTGCGTGCGGTATCACTCATTTTGAAAGGTAGCCATATAATTAAGGAGGATAAGACTTGGTTTTTTAAACCTAAAATTTATTGCACTAACACAAACAAATATGCTATCCAGGGGATTTTCTGTTTCTTAACATGTATGTGTTTTTATTTAAAATCTTTTCTGTTGCAAGATCTCGCAAGTTAAGACTCAATTTCGTCTGTAAGACTGTACTACAGTTTGTTTACGAAGCTTCTAACAATGGATTTTTGTAATTTGCAAAAAAAAAAAAGAATTCAGCGAAAAAAATGATTGAAGATACTTTGGACTTCTTTGTATATCAAAATCAGCTTGTTGCATGTTGTGATGACTGTTACTTTTGTGACAAAATAATATAGCTATTGGTTGAAACAAGAAATATGTTTTCGTAGCCATCCAGTTAGGATGTACACAAAAGATTTGAAAAATGTTCACCCCCTTTCCCCTGTACGCCAAAAATTACGTTATTATGGATTTGAACATTAGCGCCCGCACTGGTCTAGACACCCCCTCCTTAAATCCGTCCTAAATGTATGGCCCCTTAGGCATATAATAAAAGTACTGTCATTGTACGTATCTGGTATGAAGTATTACTATTTTGTAGTTCCAGGAGAAGTCGGACGAAATGGCTCGTGCTCAGTGTATGGTGCGTTATTTATTATTTATGAAATATCTGTGCTTTTATCTTTTATCTTCAAAAGTTTGATGAGATTGTTGGGCCTACAAATTAAGCTAGGGGTGGGAGAGCTGCCAATGAGAGGTCCCTCTTTATTCTTCGTACATACAAAATATGTACATACATTCATAAGAGATATAGAACGTGCCACTTTGAGAGACGTTATTTACTAATTTATAAGTGTCAGTGAGACCCAAAATTTTGGTAGACCTAAATGATGTTAACTTCGATGAGGAGGTGAGATAAGATTTAAAAATTGTTATCTTAAAATATTAATTTAAACAAAATGATCGTTTATTCTTCTTCATAATTTTCAGCTTCTTGCTGCTAAAGAAAAGTCTACTGCAAATATGCAGGTAAGCTGAATAATGTTATTCAGAAATTGATCGTCATTTACAGTTGCGTATAGACGGGTATATTTACTTTACTGATGATTGGTTTCATTAATTTAATTGGTTCAATATAGGGATTAACAGTAAGACAAACATCAAGTTCAATATTTCATGAAAGAGGGTACACTCTGTATTCCATAAAAATTGAAGAGCTTTCAGTTTTTGAAAAGACAATTTGCATCTTAATATGCATATGCATATGAATATCGCATTTTACTAAGCGTACGTGCGTACAGTGGGCAGGGGGTATGGTCCAAAGCGTACGCACTGCGTACAAGGGGGGATCGGAAATTGACAAATTTTTGCGCACGTACTCAAATATTCACAACAATCTGGGGTATGATTGTCTAGATTGGCTAAAAAGATGACATTATCACTATGATATATAATAAATATACTGGTATGTTGTTTTATTTTTATGTAGTCAGGCATTGTGTTTCCCTTTTAGGTACTTGATCTGCTATCAAGTGGTCTGCAGAAGATACTATTGCAGTGAAGGGCCTTATCCTAGTATGTATCTCACTCAAATAACCAAACAAAATTATAAATATTAAAAGTATAAATAGTTTGAAGGACTTTTCAGGGTGATCTGTTCTTAGAAATCATTATAGCTTGTAATTTATAAGGTATAGGAAAATTGACCTGGGCGGTTGAGTTATTCTAAAATATTGATATACACATCTGTCAATTACGGTGTCAATTGGTTAAATTTTAAATGTCCATTTCTTTCCTTTCAGGCAAGGCGAAGATCATAGAATTCCTCTGTATGAAATCCACAAAGAGTATCGAACACTTACCCCAAGATGAACAGTACAAAAAGATACGAGCTAAAGTGACCAACGAAAGAAAGACAGTGCACATCAACATAAATAAAAATCTTGAGGTACTATTATCAAAGAAACAGCAGGTTAACCTAGATGATAAAGTTGAAGGGTGATGGAACACTTGTCTTAAAAGTACC
This sequence comes from Protula sp. h YS-2021, assembly GCA_949752745.1. Lineage (NCBI taxonomy): Eukaryota > Metazoa > Annelida > Polychaeta > Sabellida > Serpulidae > Protula > Protula sp. h YS-2021. The sequence goes on along the minus strand of OX457025.1, from coordinate 13,497,804 downwards.
CAGTCTTTCAAGTTTGCGGGCCCTTAAGTATATCGTCGCTACGCAACTACGTACGCAGCAGGATGTCGCTCCATTGCAGTGTAACCCCTTTTTGACAACGTTCCAACGACCACATAATTCCTTCTTCACATTTTATTTGAGTACAGTATTGAATTAAAAAAAAAAACAACCGAACAGAACCGAAATTTTGGAATTCGGTTTTCGGTTATCAACCAACAGAGAAATTTTGCTCGGATTTCGCTGAAACCGGCACACCCCTACTATTCTCAAATAAGAATTTTGAGCATACTTATCGATTGTGATAGCGTAGTTTAACGTTTCATTTATTTGTAGATCCCCAATACCAGACTTAGGTAGACCATGCTCGAAAAAAGAATATAGGCAGACCTCATGTAAATTCTTTGGATAAAAACAATTCTTGACATACTCAATGCTTTACTTGTGAACGATTGTGACATTGTTCCTTCCAAATGTAGGGCCCCACAAATAATTATTAAAACTATGAAATAAAAGATAATATGTAAATCCTCCTTATGTACCATGCATGAGTATGGCATATCTCAATCGCACCAACAGTATATAGATTTATATTTATTCATTTCATACTTTTTAAACTTTTGTTACTTTCAATAACAAGAAGCACTAACATAACACCCCAGAATAAATAACGATATCAGAAAGTGGACATCCATTTCGCACGTGCGCAAAAAGAGAGGGGGGATGTCTATTCGTGTGAGTACGCTATTGTTAAACTCTATAATGAAGGCTCAATTTTTGGCATACATAGGGGGAGAGGGGATAACAGAGTAACAAATTTTCGCGCACGCACTAAAGGAATGACCCAAAATCTCAAGCGCGCTCTAAAGGACTAAAAGATCACGAAGGAAATTCACGGAAAAAGGGAATTGTACGCCTGCTCGAATCCCATAGAAAAACCCAGTCCATGGCCTATCCGTATAATAGCACCTTTTGTGATGATATATTTTCGGGGATAGGGAGATTTTATGTATCACGTTATATATGTATTTTGGTTCTTAATATTTATTGCCTATGTGCCTGTATATGATGGTTTGGGGTTAGATAAGTAACAACCAATGTGTCTTTGCTTCATGGTTGAAAAATATCTGTGTGAAACACAAATAAAAACAGTACATCATATTTCACTTCTCTTTTATTAACACTCTCAAAAATGGTAGTGGCTTGATCAATTCGACATCGGACGGATAGCACCCAGTATATTTAATCACTAAATATATGATGTCTTGCGCCCAGTGAACAATTTGACCTCACTGTGATCTCACCGTGACTTAACAACAACCACGTGCTCATGTTATAGTACGATGTCACTGTGAGCTAAATTGTCATAATGTGCCATTGGGTAGAATAACACAAGGTCCCGGCACTGATAACTCCTGATGGTCGCACAATACACGCTCGTCGTGTCATCCCGTACTCATGACATGTCTTCGGCACCCTCATGTTGCGATGAGGTAGCTTGACGTTGTTCCTTGTCAAGCATTGCCGCCGTCTCTGCGCCCTCAAACCTTGGCGTGTCTCGCGATGATTTCGTTCTTTCCACAACTTCGGGCCTGAAAATTGAACGCGTGTGTATCTATTTAGGTCTGCTACCGCTGAATAGGTTGCAAACGGCGGCTATGAAACTACACTTGAATATGCCAACAGGGTAGAGATGTATTGAAATATCATTTTTTTAAATATAAATTCACGATTGTACTATGAATCGTTGAAAAATGTTAACGATGAGAAATAGGTGTAGATCGTTTTGCCACTGATCACTTTGCAACCGACCACTTTTCCACCACAAAGAAATAAGCAAAAAATTCTTACTACTTATTACTTAAAACCTAGTAGCTACAACTAATGTATAAACTTACCTTATTTATTGATTTTAATTTACTCAAAACAGTAACAAATTTTGCTACTAGGTTTTACCTTTAGGCATCAGGCTTGTATGTATTGTAAATATGTGTTCGATCATTCTTTTGTATATCCATGCCTTATACTCCCTTTAGCAGCCATCTAAATAAAAGCTAAGTTAAATGCTAATTTTTCAGAGGGAGACCATGGGATTAAAAACAACACATACGGAGACCAAGGGGATATAGTTGCACAATATTTCTTTCTTAAATGAAATATAATAGTATGGTATCGCAGTTTAAAATAAATATATCTAAAATATATAAAATAAAGACAATGCTCCCGAACAATTCCCTTCGAAGGACAATTCTCCCTATGTCTATACCCTCCAATTCATTTTTATTTTTCTTATTTTTACTTTTATTTGTATTACTTCTCTCTTTTTAAAATAAATTATTGCCTTTTTATCTTTTAATTGGAGGCCGTGTAATTGTCCTTTCAACATTGTCGCGTTTTATTTTGAAAAAAAAGACAAGAGATGAGTGCCAGATTGTTTTATTATCACAGTACAGCCCATTCCCCTACTTAAAACCTAGGAGCTACAACTAATTTATAAACTTACCTTATTTATTGATTTTAATTTACTCAAAACCTGGTTTGACGTTTAGACACTAGGCTTGTATGCATAAAAAATCTCTTACCGTTTTCGAGATAAATCATGTTTTTCTTAGATAAGGTTTTTCGCGATTTGACCTTGACCATCAAGGTCAAGGTAAAAAAATTTTAACGGGTGCCTCAGATCACATTGTTCTTTATATATGTGCCAGGTGTGGCTTTTCTTGCTTCAACGGCCTTGCAGTAAATGCTTGGAATCCGATTGATCTTTCTCGCAATTTCACCTTGACCAGTAAGGTCACGGTCAAAACCTTTTATCAGATTCACCACTTCAGATGACCTTCCATACATGTGCCGAGTTTGGTTGGTCTAGCTTCAGCGGTTTAGGAGGAGATGTCTGGAAACCGATTCTGCGGAAGAAGAAAAATAGAGAGGAAAAAAGGGTGAAGGATTCGAGGCAATTCATCCTCATTTTTATTTTCAATACCAAGTGGGAGTAAATATATATAAAATATATAAAATAAAGAAAATTCTCGGGATTTTAGGTATGCTTGTATATCACTTACTGAATGGTCTGCGACGGCGTCGCAGGTCAACATTCAATATGTAATATGCAAGTGTACCTAAAATCCGAGAATTTCATTTTTTAGTACTTGTACTAGCAGCATTAAGTTTTAATATATTGCTAAAGGGATCGGGACAATACAACCCAGACAATTCCCCCAGTCAATTCTGCCCCGACAATACAATTCCCGCCCCGAACAATTCCCCTCGTAGGACAATTCCCTGCGAGGTCTATTCCCCTCAATTCATTTTCATTTTTCTTCTTTTTTTCTTTTCTTTGTATTCTTTCTCTCTTTTATTAACAAATTATTCCCTTTTATCTTTTATTTGGAGGCCGTGTAATTGTCCTTTCAGCATTGTCGCGTTTTATTAAAAAAAAACAAAAGATGAGTACCACCTTGTTTTATTATCACAGTACAGCCCATTCCCCTACTTAAAACCTAGGAGCTGCAACTAATTTATAAACTTACCTTATTTATTGATTTTAATTTACTCAAAACAGTAAAAAGTTTGGTTACCAGACTTTACCTTTAGGCACTAGGCTTGCATGTATTGTAAATATGTGTTCGATCATTCTTTTGTATATCCATACCTTATAATCCCTTTAGCAGCCATCTAAATATTAGCTTAGTTAAATGCTAATAAAGAAAATTCTCGGGATTTTAGGTATGCTTGTATATCACTTACTGAATGGCCTGCGACGGCGTCGCAGGTCAACATTCAATATGTAATATGCAAGTGTACCTAAAATCCGAGAATTTAATTTTTAGCACTTGTACTAGCAGTATTAAGTTTTAATATATAGCTAAAGAGAACAGGACAATACAACCCAGACAATTCCCCCAGTCAATTCTCCCCAGCAATTTCCCCTTCCTCAGAACAATTCCCTTCGTAGAACAATTCCCTGTTAGGCCTATTCCCCCAATTCAGTTTTTTGTCTTATTTTTTTATTTGTATTTTTTTCTCTCTTTTTTAACAAGTTATTGCCCCTTTATCTTTTAATTGGAGGCCGTGTAATTGTCCTTTCAACATTTCACGTTTTATTTTGAAAAAAAAAACAACAACAAAAGATGAGTACCACCTTGTGTTATTATCACAGTACAGCCCATTTCCCCTTAATTAAAACCTAGTAGCTACAACTAATTTATAAACTTATCTTATTTATTGATTTACTCAAAATAGTAAAAATAGTCCTAGACCCATTGCTATATACATGATTTTAGTAAACATAACTCTGTAGGCTACTTTTAATATCATAGTTTTAATGTCATAATTTTTCATTGGGAGATCATGGTATTAAAAAACCTACATACGGAGAATAAGTAGATATAGTTGCAAAATATTTTTTTCTTAAATGTGATGCTATAGTATGGTATTGCAGTTTAAAGTATATATATATATAAGAATAAAAAAAATTCTCCGGGATTTTAGGTATGCTTTGTATCTCACTTATTGAGTGGCCTGCGACGGCGTCGCAAACAGTCGAAACACATATGTTGCGGAAGAAGTTGCGGAAGTGCAAATTTCTGACTGTTTCGAATAAAAAAAAGTTTGGGCGTATGAATTTATGTTTTGGATATAATATGTAGCAATATATGGATACTTATTTGCCACCTCTTTTCTATAATTTTTGTGTTTTAGCAGAAATGTGATGGGATCTAATTCTTTTTATATGCTCTAGCAACGTATCGTTTGAAACATTTTGCACTATTTTATCATTGGATGTGCACTACAACGAACGTGAAGAGTCTGAGTGTAAACATGGAGATACAGAACCTGTATGAATGTGAAAATTGCGTGCGTGATCTGACTTACAATATATAAGCGTTCATGTAAGCATAGGCTGAGAATACTTGCAATGTTACTTAGTGGTAAGAGGTAGCTAGAACTTTACTTGGGTCGAGAGAGTGTCTGCAAGTACTTGACATCTGTGTGCCTGTAGGCATACACTGAACGGTTGCTTGTACCTGATCGTGAACCGAATAGTAAGTTAAGTATTAGAAGCAAATATATCCAGCAAACCAGTTAATAAAAAACATCTGAACCCAAAATCCGTATATTGAAAGAAAAATAGAATTCCATCCAAGTGCTAGCAACCTCTGGATGGCGTGCGTGTTTATTTCGGTTGAAATTAAGTAATAAATGGAATTTTGGCTTTCAATGACAGGTACAGAATTCCCCTCCAATCCCAAAAAAATTTCGCTTATAAACACTGTAATAACTTGCTTTTCGGTGGCCAAATTTTGGGAAAAAATGAAACCCTGTCATTGATTCATAGTCAAAACAAACGACTACTATTGTGAAAATCCTAAGATTTAAATGAGGCTACAGTAAGTTTGTATATCTAAATCGCATTTAAATTAATACAGGCAAAATGTTTGACATAACCCAACTGAGGCCTCTATCTGTGCGCTATTGATTCATATACTTGTTTTGTTTCCTCTGTACTCTGTGTGTGCAGCGTTTGGCATACGTGTTGCGTTACTTAGATACTCCTGTTCGCAAAACACGCACTAGCAAACCTCTGTTGCTGGATTTTAGACAGGCTGTGTGTACTGCTGTCTGGGTAAAATAACGTCGCTATATCAGCGGAATAATTGGTTCTAAAAGATTCAAGGAAAATGGATTTGTTAGGCGTGTCTATGAAAGTGAAGGTTTCTGGTAGAACTATATCTTAAATTTGGGTATTTTTACTGGATAGTAACGCCAGTTATCGTATTAATTTGTGAGTATAAATTGTTTGTACTTTTTTGGCTGATTACAGCCCCCTCTAAAACAGTAGCCATCACATTGCAATAGAATTTTCTTGTTGCCCTCGCCTCGTGTGTCAGTTCAGTATGTGTACTTTAAGGGTCACATTTTGGAAAAAAAAGTGTCTGGAATCTGTGAAATGTTGAGGGCTATTTTGCCCAGTTGTGTAGAGTGTTAGGCAGTTCAGTTTATGGTCAATTTCTCGATTTTATAGCAGAAAGTCTTAAAAATTCATTGTGATTGGTTTAGTGGATAAAGGACCTGTTCACGGGCTTTCATTTGCAACTAGTTTCAAGCCTCTAGGATGTGTATTAAGCGAGCCCTGAGGGGTTAGACGCACCATGGGGTCGATGGCACCAAACCAAGCAGAACCTTTCTGGTGTTGATGAGCTTCGACTAAGGTTTGCCGCAGATGTATCATACCGCCACTTTCCGCAATTTTCCTTCAGTGACTTTTTCCGCCAGTTCGTCTGTGGTAAAATGAGACTGTGAACTTTCTGCTTCTTTTCATGAGACTCCAACGTGAGACTCTCGAAGACCGCAGTGAAAACTAGACAGAAATTCGCACAGCGAATTAGCCCCACTTGGAATGATAACTTAAAGCGGAAGGTAGATGATATTGCAGTTTGTTGACAATTTTCACATTTCTGAATGCAGAATATCCTCCTAAATACTACTAACTATACCGGTAAGGTCAAGGCCAAAAATTTGCTCTATCTCTTACCGTTTTCGAGATAAAGGCCAACTTCCGGTTTGGGGCTCACAAGTGACCTGGAGTTCAAGGACACCGGAAGTTATACCTTACGTATGGTTGTATAGGGGGTGGAGGTCGAAAATGCGGTCAGAATAGCTCTATCTCTTTCCGTTTTCGAGATAAAAGCCAACTTTCGGTTTGGGGCTCGAAAATGACCTGGAGGACACCGGAAGTTATACCTTACGTATCGTCGTATATGAGGTGGAGGTCGAAAATGAGGTCAGAATTGCTCTATCTCTCACCGTATTTGAGATAAATCATTGTTTTTCTTAAATAACGTTTTTCGCGATTTCAAGGTCAAGCTCAAGGTCAAAAATTTTTACCGGTTACTTCAGATCACATCGCCCTTTATATATGTGCCAAGTTTGGCTTTTCTAGCTTCAATGGCCTTGCTGTAGATGTCTGGAAACCGATTGACCTTTTTCACGATTTGACCTTGACCAGTAAGGTCAAGGTCGAAAATTTTTATCAGGTGTACCATTTCAGATGACCCTCCATACATGTGCCAAGTTTGGTTGGTCTAGCTTCAGCGGTCTCGTCGGAGATGTCTGGAAACCGAATCGGCGGAAAAAGAAAAAAAGGAGGAAAAAAAATAGGTGAAGAATTCAAGGCAATCCATCCCCATTTGGTATTTTCAATACCAAGTGGGAATAAAATCATACGCACACCAAAAATGTTTATCATACAGTAGAATAAATCACTTAATCACAGGATGCAGCCACCACACAGACACACAGACACACACACGTGTGTGTGTGTGTGCATCCTGTGATTAATATATATATATATATATATATATATATATATATATATATATATATATAGATATATATATACATATATATATATATATATATATATTTGGAGAGAGAGAGAGAGAGAGAGAGAGAGAGAGAGTGAGAGAGAGAGAGAAAGAGAGAGAGATCCAAACTTGGACGATGTAGGCTTGATACTGTACATCAAATAGCGCATAGTAAAAGCACGACTACTCCAAAAAATGCAGCAGAATACTCAAAAAAAAACACACACAGGATATGTAAAACTTGAAGGACGATAAGGGAAAAGAAATCTAACGCACCAACCTCCCACACCCCCTCTTAACAACCACCATCACCATCCAATGTTTGTTGCATTTGGGCAATTAATGTCAATGAAATGTACCAAAAGCCTCCATAAATAATGTCACACTGAGATAAAGAGAGGAAAGGTGTTTTCTGATTTCCCTCAATGCTTGGGATCGTAAACGATATGATAACATTGTGAAACTTCATAATCACGTTAGCGAGAGAGAGAGGGAGAGAGAGAGAGAGAGAGAGAGAGAGAGAGAGAGAGAGAGAGAGAGAGACAGAGAGAGAGACAGAGAGAGAGAGAGAGAGAGATTTCCGAGTCAGTACAGCATAGAAAAGGGCTTACCTACGATTACAGCAATATGATATATATGTAGCCATTTCTGAATTATGGAGAAGTGCGATAATAAAATCATACGCACATCCCCCGCCAACTTCCGGTTTTGGGCTCGAAAGTGACATGGAGGTCAAGGACACCGGAAGTTATAACTTACGTATCGTCGTATAGGGGATAGAGGTCGAAAATGAGGTCAGAATTGCTCTATCTCTTACCGTTTTCCAGATAAAGGCCAACTTCCGTTTTGGGGTTCGAAAGTGACCTGGAGGTCAAGGACACCGGAAGTTATACCTTACGTATCGTCGTATAGGGGGTGGAGGTCGAAAATGAGGTCAGAATTGCTCTATCTCTTACCGTTTTCGAGATAACTCATTGTTTTTCTTAAATAACGTTTTTCGTGATTTCATGATCATGGTCAAGGTCAAGGTCAAAAATTTTTATTGGTTGCTTCAGATCACATCGCTGTTTATATATGTGCCAAGTTTGGCTTTTCTAACTTCAACGGCCTTGCAGTAATTGTCTGTCAACCGATTGACCTTTTTCGCGATTTGACCTTGACCAGTAAGGTCAAGGTCAAAAAAATTTATCAGGTGCACCACTTTCGATGACCCTCCATACATGTACCAAGTTTGGTTGGTCTAGGTTCAGTGGTCTCGGACGTTTTCGAGATAACTCATTGTTTTTCTTAAATAACGTTTTTCGCGATTTCAAGGTCATGGTCAAGGTCAAGGTCAAAAATTTTTATTCGTTGCTTTGTATCACATCGCCCTTTATATATATGCCAAGTTTGGCTTTTCTAGCTTCAACGGTCATGCAGTAATTGTCTGAAAACCGTTTGAACTTTTTCGCGATTTGACCTTGACCAGTAAGGTCAAGGTCAAAATTTTTTATCAGGTGCACCACTTCAGATGACCCTCCATACATGTGCCAAGTTTGGTTGGTCTAGCTTCAGCGGTCTCGGAGGAGATGTCTGGAAACCGATTCGGCGGAAGAAGAAAAAAAATTAAAAAAAAGCGAGAAAAAAAAGGAAAAATAGGTGAAGAATTCGAGGCAATCCATCCCCATTTGGCATTTTCAATGCCAAGTGGGAATAATAACTGCCTAGTGCAGTTCAGATGGGTTCATGTGCTAGTAACCTCTGAATCCAAAGCTGTGTTCAAAAAGGTTCGTAATTAGTCAAAATAGGTCGTAATTAGTCAATGACAGGTTTAAAATTTACCCTTTACTTTCAGTAAATGTTGTTGCTTTATTCCCAGAATATTTCTCTCTTTTTACCACCGAGTTTTGATTTAAAAAAAAGCAAAACAAAAAAACTTATCACTGATTTCCAGTCAAATGAATGACTCCTGCTGTTGTGTAAATAACAAACATTGCAATAGTTTTCAGTGAAAATGCAGAGTTAAAAGTTTACAATATGCCCAGTGGACATGTATATGTAATCATGTTTACGCTAGTTGTTTTGTGAAAGACGTAGTTGAATTCTGTATAATTTTTCCATGAATGTCAGGTTAATTTTGTTAGCAATCTTAAAATTCCGATGTGGTGTCATAATGTCTTTATACGGACATGTTATGTCACTTGGGGCATGTTATAATGTTAAATAAAATATGTTTCAATAAAAAAAATTATCTCCTCCCCCTCCCTACTGGTGAACGAATGTTTTATAAACCGTGTGTAACTGTTCGATATTTGTGATAAATTTTGTTTGAAATATAGTTAAAGCTTCGGAAGCCCCCCCCCCCTCCCCGCCCAGCCTGTGGCAGCATGTGGTTGTCAAAAAAGATTGTCTTTTTTTAGGACTTTAATCCCAATTCCACAGGTCACCTTCAGCTCTGTGTGTTTATTATTGTTTTTTTTTTTCGAGTTAAAAGTTTGGTCAAATGTGTACGAAATCTTTCTAGTTTCGCAGCCTGGGACGCATGTTATGGCAGAAATTGCATTTTTTATTTTTCGGTCATTTTCGGCTAAAGCCACTGTACTAATTATTAATATAATCAGCTGCAGCTCGCAGCTGCCTTCAAAGCTCTCTCCCTCACGTACAGTGCAGCCAAGACCACTGAATTATCGGTCATTCTTTTGTGTGCAATTTTTGCGGCCTGGTTTATATTCGGCAGTCCCCCTTAGGCCTTAAACTGCTCCGTAAAACATGTTATTTTTTTTTAAACATTTAAAATAGTTAATCTTACGAGATCTCCCCAAATTCAGTCGTTTAAAACGGCCCCAAAAAATGGAAACATATTGCGTTGAAGCTTACCTAAAATACTGTACTAAAACATGTTTCAAGTATCCTGTGTTCAACTCAAATTTATCGTGTTGTAACTTAAAATAGACCTCTCAAAATTGATCAAATCTGAAAAGGTATATTCAGCTTTCCATTATGCTCATTATTTTAATAAAACTTGATCCAGATCTATTTTCAAAGCGTTTTATTTCTTGCCGTGTACCGTGTACTGTTTGTTTACTGTGTATAGGCCAAGGCAGCGGTCTTGCTGCTTGTCAGCTGATCTGTACTGTTTCGTTATTGATCGAGTTTTCTCTCTCTCTGTGTGACACAAGCCCGGCTTACATTCAAACGAGTGTTCTCCCTCTGTCTCTGTAGCACAGGCCTGGCTTATACCTTTCGTACTGTCGTGTTTAAATTTATTCATATTAACTGTCAATCATTTTCAAAAGGGGCGGAGTCAGAGATCATGTGATTAATTTGTACGATGGTCGATGTGTCACATGATTTCAGGTTTTGCGTTATGATGTCGTATATGCGTTGATTTTTTTTCGAGTTTTCGTTTCAACACCGTGTCGCGTCAAAAATCGAAAGATGTTGCGTGCGTTCAGTTTGCGGTACGAAAGCGAACGCTCCTGTGTTATTTTAGCGCTTCTGTTTAATTTGTTATATCAAAAAACCTCCTTGGAGCTCATATTAGGAAAGTACCACCTTAGCACGTGACAAAAGGGAATTCCGTACGGTCGCCTCGTTTTGAATTTTGGAAAATACCTTTATTTAAAGTGTAAAAATTCTACCCGCCCATTCAAATATCTTTTTTAATTCGTTCCCTAAACCTTTTTAATATTGATCGTGTAAAAATAATTGTTGAATTATGTTCTGGATTGGTTTTGAATTTAGGATGTCTCAAAAAGTCGTCAAAGATTAAGACTTGTCTTAAATCGTATTTGGTGCTATGAGCGTTAGTTTTCTCATTATCTTTTTAAATTAGACCGATTTTATAATCGACATCTAAATAAACACTCATGATTTTTTTATGGATGACCAACTTGAAATAATTTACATAAAATAATACTTGCTCCCTTCTATTGGCCTGAAAGGAAACTTATGTCAGTCATTCAATTTTCCATAAAGTGCGCGTGATTAAAAGGTTCTGTTTTTAATTTTGACTCTGTTTCATAGACAATATTGTTGTATTGTTAAATTATTTTTCTGAATTGTTATCGTTGTAACAATTCTTGTTGTTTTCATGCATCTGTGATAGATTTATTATTTTTTTTAACTTGAAGTGTGTTATAGAAACATGATGATGTTTGATGATGTTTCAGACGACCTTTTGTTCTGCTGTTTCTGGCAAAATGGAATTTAGTTGATTTTTGTCGTTTTTTCTATCATTTCTTTATATCCTGGTCCCACCTGAATTCAGCCGAAACGCAAAAACTTTTCGGCAAAAGTCAAAGGGCGAATTGGCTTATCCTAAAATCCCTGGCCCGAAACTGGACAGGAGTGGAAAGCAGAGGATTGACTTTCGCTCAAGTTAGCTTAGCTAAACGACTAGATTATTCACCACCACGGAATTCAAAATTAGCAGAAATGAGTCTTCCGGCCATCCCTTAAAAACAAAACAAAAAAGGCCTCACCAACAAAGCAGTTATACCTACAGCAAAACTAGCAGCTTCAACTAGGAACACAAGAAACACCCACAAACATGCTTTTAGGCATCTCCAAGTAAGAACTGACATCTATAAATATAGTTTCATTGCGGCCACAATAGTAGATTGGAATAGTCTCCCCACTAGCGTATTTCAAGAACATAGCCCAGCTTCAGAGCACGTTGAGGAATTTACCATTTACATTAGAAGTTCAGTCATCTAGGATACTTGGCGCTTGTGCGGTGTTATAACATCGTGAGATGACACACCTTTAATATTGCAAAGATGTCATACTCTATGTATTTCTAGATAAATATGAAATCTATAAAAGATTTGTGCTGAAACGGTAGATAAACACTAAAACATCAATATACTTTGTTCTTTTTCGCCGGAAAAGCCTGGAGAAAACCCGTGTTGCTGGTTCGAGCTTTGCCATTGACTGAAAGTGTGTCAGTTTCTGCTCCATGGTGTTTTAATCTCCTTTGGCTGTAGATATTAAAGTTTTTATTCATGGAAATACTAATCCCTGGCCGGTTTAGACGCCATAGAGTCTGGTGACTGACTAGTACTACTACTTGTTCCATGATATAATCATAGTTATAACATAGAGCACAATAGTTTTGAATAAGCAAATTCATACTTTCATACTTTTAAGGATAGCCAATTTAAAATCCACGGGGTGGGGTGAATACATGAGAGGAGGAAAAGAAGTGAATTTGTCCTAGATAGGCCAAAAGCCAACTTCAGTTGCTGCATGCGAATTTACGTTCACGGTGCACTATCAGCAACTTGTTTTCATAATATTCCAAAATAATATTTTGGAGCTACAGAGCACATGTATTTGTTATTGTTGATGTTGGTTAAGGTCCCTACATGTTACAGATATGACGCTGTGGCCCGCGCAAACGAAGGAGCAAGAGTACTCGTACTAATTAAAAGGTTGTCACTCGCTTCATTTTTATATGTTGAAAATTATCGAACGTTTATTGGATATATTTTTGCAGGATAACTTCAGTCGAACCTTGCATATATGCGGCCCGAGGTTTTACAAGAATGAAAAACCAGACTCCGCAGAATTCAAGTGACAAGAAAGCTTCAACAGATGTTGTCATGTCCTCAGTGCCAGTATCTTATGTTGTTAACAGGTATGAAATATTATATCTTTGCCAAGGTTAAAGTGTTCAAAATGTTAGAATTAATGATTGACAGGTAAACTTTATTTCAGTATGCCTAATAGGAATTTACATTGTGACGAAGGAGATGAACTTGATGCGGCTTGCCATGTAATATTTTATTTTTGAAGCATATAGAGATGTATGGTACTGTACTTTAATTTGTTCTAGAATTACTTTAAAAGCGGTACGATAATGAAGTACATGAACTTCAGATATTTAAATGAGCATATCAAGGCATTTTTTCCGTTTCGTGTATTCAGGGGTGGCTTCTTCCTTAAGCACAAGAAAACAAATGATGATGACGTCATTGTCAGACTAGAAACGCCAGGAAAGATCGATGTTTGCGACAAGTGAGACTTGGCCATCTTCAATTCTGTGTACCCAGTGCGGAAGAAGCCTCCATTCAAACTGCTGCTTTTTTCGAGGGTTTATGAAGTGACAAAATACTGAGTAGATTGCGTGAACAGAACAGATCTTTTCTGACTTCTTTTTTAAAATACTAGATTATGCGGATGCATCGGATCAATGGTAGGCAGATCGGGGCTTCCTTATTAAAGAAGAACTACTTGAGAGTTGAGCAGGACAAATACGAGAAAATGGCGCTTGCTCACCACTCGCCCATTCACAAGAGGAAGGATGGCATTCACTATGACAGTCTCGCTTCGCAGTTTTGCACCTGTTCCACCTCAACTCCGACAGTCTCGTCACAAAGCATGCGCTGTGCCTGATTACTACAGAGCTGCCGTTATCCGATTTCTACATTATGACGGCGAACTGATCACGGATGCTCAATAGACCTGAAATTTAATTTTACACACCCTGCCATATTTTGCCGTGATCTAAGTGACAAAATACCAAATGTTGTACAGTCGTCGTGATACTCGGTTCTTTACACAAACGACTGAAACGGCTAGTTTGTGATCCGCTGCCCTCGCAACCAGCGCAACACTCACCTCACCCGCCCCCCTCCAACAAAGCGAAAAAAACAAATGATTGGGACGGAGGTGCAGGAAGTGAAGCAATAGCTAGTGTTAGAAGATATGTTGAGAAAGCGACCGAGCGGCTCAAACGTAACCAAAAAGTGACGTTTACTGGTTTTATTGAGGAGTGAGGAGTATTGGTGGGATATGCATATATTTTATCACTATATTGCTAAAGTCTTATGTGCCACCACCGGAGAGCGCAGTAATTCCGCATAGGAAATCGCTATGAGTGCACCCTGCAGGAGTTGAACCTACAATGACACTAAAAAAAAAGTTGATAATATAAACACACATTTGATAATATATGCACACAGAATATGCCAACATAGGAAGACCTTTTGTATATGCTAAAATACACTAAAGGTGTCACTTAGAGAGACTATAGATAAAAGACAGTAAATAGGGAGACCAAAGTATGGTCTACCAAAGTTGTATTTTTGGGTTATATATCATTGATTATTATATATATGCACATTTGTCCCCCTATTTACTATATTACTAAAGTTTGATGTGCCACCACCGGAGAGCGCAGTAACTCCGCATAAGAAATCGCCATGCGTGCACCCTGCAGGAGTTGAACCTACAATGACACTAACAAAAAAGTTGATAATATATACACACATTTGATAATATATGCACACAGAATAAGCCAACATAAGGAGACCTTTCGTATATATTAAAAGACACTAAAGGTGTCACTTAAAGAGACCATAGGTAAAAATAGTCAGAGAGACCATAAATAAAAATACTAAATAGGGAGACCAAAGTCTCCGATTTACTATTTAAACGATTTAAATAGCTATATGGCATCAACTTGATGTTTATTCAATAAAGATTGAAAAGCCAAAAAAAAAATGCTTGCTTGTACTTATTTTTCCCTTCTCCCCTTCCCCGTTCCTTGGGTGCAGAAAATGTATTGAAGCTCCCCCATTTCCCTCCCTCCCAAAAAGGATGGCAAATTGTAGTTACTTCGAAATTAAGATTTCCAAGTCTGGCCTTCAATGCTGCCGTAGGTGATATACGTTCATAAGTTAATATACCGTTTCATGTGTAAACATCCGGTGGCCTTGAGGGGTCAGCTGGGGTAGCATATCGGGGAAATATCAGAAACGGAAAAATGAACCATCACTGTTTAATATGGTATGACAGCCTATCTAAAAAACCAGTTTCACATGCTGTTGTGGCATAGTTCGGTACTTCTCTTGCTGTGCTTCGCCCGGAGATTGCCAGTTCATTGCATAAAAAATGTTAGGCAAGCAACCTGTGGCAGTCGAACCCAAAACAGCATACATGCAAAGAAAAATTCTCATCTCCGCGCTTGTTCTTATTCTGTGTTAATAAATGTTTGAATAAACACTTAAGGAAATGTTTTATTTTGTAAAATAGATGTTTTGATACGGGATGAAATTAACTTTTCGGGAGTGGCGGTCGTGAGGTGCAGTTGACGACAGGTACATTCTCTTGTATCTGTGGCCGTATTCACGAACATCTGAGTTTATTTATTTAGATATTAAACTTAGATCTCAAGATTAAACTTACGTAAGTTTACTTACTTACGTCATATTCACTTACGTAAGTTTATCAACTTACATTTAGTCAATATTGCAAAATTTTCATAAAGAGTGCGACTAATCGTTATCGTATAAACTGGTTGTCAATGTAAATATCGAAGGCCGATGAAAACTTTTAGATGTTTCGGGGCGGCAAAGCTTCTTCTTGTTTCTGACTCCAAATTTTCGAGATTTTTTCACAAAAAATGAATATCTTCTCTTGAAATCTATATCGAGTTAAGATTTCGTCGTCATTGTAAACTTACAACGGATTACTACGAAACACTTTCCCTCCTAAAAAGCCTTTCATAAACAAAGCACTCCAAGTACTTAAATATCGCGTAGGATTGAACTAAGAAAGCTAAGTGTAGTCCGAAGTAAACATAGAAGTTTGAACTTATACTTGAATGGAATTTTAAGCTTACATTTTGTGAATACCGCTAAGTTTAGCCAATAGGAAAGTTAACTGTTACATTTTTGCACTTAGATTGACTCTAAGTCTAAACTTACACTTTCGCGAATACCGCCACTGGTTTACAAAAATTATTGCCAATATCTGCAGGCAATAACCGAATTGTGTCAGTGAAATTACGGGCAATTTGGTGCCATGATTATTGGTTTTAACTTAGTCTCAGAACGTGTCATTGATGTCAATTTTGCTGATCTAGGCGCATGACTCAGGCCACTGGCGTTGATTTAGAAAGAGTGCATCACACAAATGGCCCAATTATAAATACAACGCACAATTTCTATGGTTAAACAACAATTTTGTACTGAGAAAAATATGTTTTCTTGGGATCAGGATATAAAATCTCCAATTAGCTCCCACAGCAACAATAAGTAAATTCGCACTTTTGACTTTTGCCGAAAAGTTTTTGCATTTCGGCTGAATTTAGCTGGGATAAGTATATAAAGAAATGATAGAAAAAACGGCAAAAATCAACAAAATTCCATTTTGCCAGCAACATGTTCTCATGTTGGTTATTAAAGGGACTGAATAATATGTAAAATACTTTTCAGAAGATTATATGATGGCTTTATAAATTTGAAAGTGTGCATGTTCAAAGAAAATTAGAATTTTGATGTTTTCCCTTATCATTACTTTATAATTTATCTCCCAACATTTGCAGTCAAAACAACACCTCCACTGGAAAGATCCAAAAGTGCGAATTGGCTTATGACTGTACAATAAGCCAATACGCACTTTGACTTTTTCAGAAAAGATTTTACGTTTCGGCTGAATTCAGGTGGGATAAGTATATAAAGAAATGATAGAAAAAAAAACGAAAAAAATCAACAAAATTCCATTTTGCCAGCAACATATTCACATGTTGGTTATTAAAGGGACTGATTAATATGCAAAATAGCTTTTAAAAGATCATATGATGGCTTCATAAATTTGAAAGCGTGCATGTTGAAAGAAAATTAGAAAATTAATGTTTTTTCCTTATCATTTCTTTATAATTTATCCCAGAAATATTTCCAGCCAAAACAACACCTCCACCGGAAGGATACGAAAAAGCCCGAACTGGTTTATTACAGGAACTGTGATCATTTCTGTCCTAGGAAGATTGATCAAGTCATCTTCATGCAATAAGCCAAGTCACACTTTGGGTGTTTCGAATAATTTGCGAAAGAAATTTTGGTTTTCGACTGCGAGGGAACCAAAAAAATGAAATAAATAACAGAAAAATATGGAAGAAATATCGCAAAAACAGCTTATACTCGGAACATAAAGAAATTGAAACTTGAAACTATTTGTTTAAACTTATAATGCATTTTTAAATAGCACAGAAGTTGTTAAAAACCTGACTGCTCTTTGGTGCAAGAGAAATTTGGCATTTAGGTGAAATCTCTCTATCATTTCTTTCATTTTTTACCCGGTTACTTTTATTCGAAACGCAGAACTTTTGCACATTTTTATTAGGAACGCCCTAAGTGAGATTTGGCTTGTAGGTAACTGGGCCATAATGAGCGATATTTGGAGTTCATAGCAGTTTTATACCAATACAAATTCGTCGATATTTAAGCTAAGTAATAACACTTTTCTAAACGGTAAAAATCATTCAAAGAGCTAGCTTCCTGGCATGTGACAAATAGGCCAAAATGTATGCAATCGGTTTACAACAAGAAAAATACACTGTTATATTTGGTATTAAAACAACGAGAAATTGCGTTTTGCCCCCACGCAAGCACTGGCACTTTTTGATCACGTGATGAAAATGTTAAATCTTATTGGTAGATGTAAGATTGTGACGTGAACTTGTTCTCAAGAATAGAAAGGGTCCGCTGGGACTAGTTTTACCATTGGTAACTGTAAACAAGAGGTTTTGTGCTAAAACATAAGATAAGAGCTTAGTCTGCACGACAGTAATATGTCAACTAGTCTTCAGACTGAATGTAATAGTTTCAAGTATTTTGTTATTTAGTTTAACTCCTTTCTTTTAAGTTATTCTGTGTCTCTGGCGGGTAGGTGTAAACAATACAAACAAAATTACCTGAAGTTTGTAACCACAACTCTCGCGGAAATAGACGAAACTGTGAATTGTTTTTATTCCGAATAACTCTCCTCTGAAACTTGTATAAAGTGCCAGTAAATTATTAAGTTACAAAAATGAAAAAAAAAGATTTAGCGAGTCCACTGACTCTGCTAAAAATGATCATTTGGAGAACCGGGCTCATATACAAAACTAAGGAGATCTCTTTAGTCTCTTTTAGTGGGTGTGTTTCTGGCAAAAAGGAGATCTCGTTTTCTTGTTATTGTTGTGTTTTTATCAAAACAACCATAACAGATCATAAAAATAATATTAATTTAAGATATCTATGCGATAACAAAAGAAAAAACACGGAAGAGAAGGGATATACATTTGGTCTCCCAATCTTTTATTTATAAGCATGGTCTCCCCAGGTCGCAAGGTAGGTGTGTATATATATACAACACAAAACCTATATAATCGCCCTCTTGTTTACAGTTACCAATGGTAAAACTAGTCCCAGCGGACCCTTTCTATTCTTGAGTTCACGTCACAACCTTACATCTACCAACAAGATTTAACATTTTCATCACGTGATCAAAAACTGCCAGTTCTTGCGTGGGGGCAAAACGCAATTGCAGACATTTTGGCCTATTTGTCACATGCCAGGAAGCTAGCTCTTTGTATAATTTTTACCATTTAGAAAAGTGTTATTACTTAGCTTAAATAGCGAAGAAGTTGTATTGGTATAAAACTGCTATAAACTCCAAATATCGCTCATTATGCCACAAGTTACACACAAGCCAAATCTCACTTAGGGCGTTCCCAATAAAAATGTGCAAAAGTTCTGCGTTTCGAATAAAAGTAACCGGGTAAAAAATGAAAGAAATGATAGAGAGATTTCACCTAAATGTCAAATTTCTCTTGCACCAAAGAGCAGTCAGGTTTTTAACAACTCCTGTGCTATTTAAAAATGTATTATAAGTTTTAACAAATAGTTTCAAGTTTCAATTTCTTTTATGTTCCGAGTATAAGCTGTTTTTGCGATATTTCTTCCATATTTTTCTGTCATTTCTTTAATTCTTTTGGTTCCCTCGCGTCGAAAATCAAATTTCTTTCGCAAATTATTCGAAACACCCAAAGTGTGACTTGGCTTATTGCATGAAGATGACTTGATCAATCTTCCTAGGACAGAAATGGTCACAGTTCCTGTAATAGGCCAGTTCGCATTTTCGGGTCTTTCCGGTGAAGATGTTGTTTCGGCTGCAAATATTTTTCGGATAAATTATAATGAAATGATAAGGAGAAAACATCAAGTTTCTAATTTTCTTTCAACATGCACGCTTTCAAATTTATGAAGCCATCAAATGATCTTTAAAAGCTATTTTTCATATTATTCAGTCCCTTTATTGTACAGCTATAAGCCAATTCGTACTTTTGGGTCTTTCCAGTGGAGAAGTTGTTTTGACTGCAAATGTTGGGAGATAAATTATAAAGAAATGATAAGGGAAAACCTCAAAATTCTAATTTTCTTTGAACATGCACACTTTCAAATTTATAAAGCCATCATACGATCTTCTAAAAAGTATTTTACATATTATTCAGTCCCTTTAATAACCAACATGAGAACATGTTTGCTGGTAAAATGGAATTTTGTTGATTTGTGCCGTTTTTTCTATCATTTCTTTATATCCTTATCCCACCTAAATTCAGCCGAACCGCAAAAACTTTTCGGCAAAAGTAAAAGTGCGAATTGACTTATTGTTGCTGTGGGAGATAATGGGAGATCTTATATCCTGATCCCAAGAAAACATATTTTTCTCAGTACAAAATTGTTGTTTAACCACAGAAATTGTGCGTTGTGTTTATAACTGGGTCATTTGTGTGATGCACTCTTTCTAAATTAACGCCAGTGGCCTGAGTCATGCGCCGAGATTAACAAAATTAACATCAATGACACGTTCTATTATAGGAACTATCACTCTTACTGTCATAGGAAGACCGCAAGAGTCATCTGGGACTAAGTTAAAACCAATAATCATGGCACCAAATTGCTCGTAATTACACTGACACAATTCAGTTATTGCCTGCAGATATTCGCAATAATTTTTCTTTAGGGACAGGCCGTAACCATAGCCAACCTAGTATATTCACCCGTAAACCAGTTGCGGCATTCGCAAAAGTGTCAGTTTAAACTTAGAGTCAATCTAAGTGAAAAAATGTAACAGTAAACTTTCCCGTTGGTATTCACAAAATGTAAGTTTAAACTTCCACTCAAGTATAAGTTCAAACTTCTAAGTTTACTTCGGACTACACTTAGATTTCTAAATTCAATCCCACGCTATATTTAAATACCTGAAGTGCTTTGTTTACCTTGGCAACAATGAATTTATTGAGATTAAATGAAGAATATGAAAGAGTTTTTAGGAGGGAAAGTGTTTCGAGATAGGAGTAATCCGTTTGAAGTTTACAATGGCGATGAACTCTTAACTTGATATAGATTTTCAAGAGAAGATATTCATTTTTTGGTGGAAAATCTCGAAAATTTGGAGTCGGAAACAAGAAGAAGCTTTGCCGCCCCGAAACATCTAAAAGTTTTCATCGGCCTTCGATATTTACATTGACAACCAGTTTATACGATAACGATTAGTCGCACTCTTTATGAAAATTTTGCAATATTGACTTAGAATGTAAGTTGATAAACTTACGTAAGTGAATATGACGTAAGTAAGCAAAGTTTAATCTTGGGATCTAAGTGTAATATCTAAGTAAATAAACTCAGATGTTCGTGAATACGGCCACAAATACAAGAGAATGTACCTGTCGTCAACTGCACCTCACGACCGCCACTCCCGTAAAGTTAATTTCATCCCGTATCAAAACATCTATTTTACAAAATAAAACATTTCCTTAAGTTTTTATGCAAACACTTATTAACACAGAATAAGAACAAGGGCGGAGATGAGAATTTTTCTTTGCATGTATGCTGTTTTGGGTTCGACTGCCACAGGTTGCTTGCCTAACAATTTTTATGCAATGAACTGGCAATCTCCTGGCGAAGCACAGCAAGACAAGTATCGAACTATGCCACAACAGCATGTGAAACTGGTTTTTGAGAAGGCTGTCATACCATATTAAACAGTGATGGTTCATTTTTCCGTTTCTGATATTTCCCCGATATACTACCCCAGCTGACCCCTCAAGACCACCGGATGTTTACACATGAAACGATATATTAACTTATGAATGCATATCACCTACGGCCGCATTGAACGCCAGACTTGGAAATCTTAATTTCAAAGTAACTACAATTTGCCATCCTTTTTGGGAGGGAGGGAAATGGGGGAGCTTTAATACATTTTCTGCACCCAAGGAACGGGGAAGGGGAGAAGGGGAAAATAAATACAAGCAAACGTTTTTTTTTTTTGGCTTTTCAATCTTCATTGAATAAACATCAAGTTGATGCCATATAGCTTATTTAAATATTTTTCCGCCTAAGCATCATATACCAAATAGCAAAATGTACGGGCACATACACAGGAAAACAATGGGAGATCCATCGCGTCATTTCATTTCTCAATCAAAGTTTACTTTGAGATTACTACACGACTATTTCTTTGAAGAACTACTAAAAAATGACAAACTTTATTGTATCAAAATAAATTTATTTTAAAAATCTTTGCAAAATCGCGTTTCGTTGTTTTTGTTTTATTTCTATTATTATTTTTATTTGGTTTTACTACCAATATGTGGGTGTAACTAAGATAATAGTAAAGGTTTTTTAATTATTATTTTACAGAGAGCATGCATAAAAATAGTAAATAGGGGGACTTTGGTCTCCCTATTTACTATTTTTATTTATGGTCTCTCTAACTATTTTTTACCTATTGTCTCTCTAAGTGACACCTTGAGTGTCTTTTAACATATACAAAAGGTCTCCCTATGTTGGCTTATTCTGTGTGCATATATTATCAAATGTGTGTATATATTATCAAATTTTTTGTTAGTGCCATTGTAGGTTCAACTCCTGCAGGGTGCACGCATAACGATTTCTTATGCTGAGTTACTGCGCTCTCCGGTGGTGGCACATCAAACTTTAGTAATATAGTAAATAGGGGGACAAATGTGCATCATATATAATAATCAAAGATATATAACCCAAAAATAAAACTTTGGTAGAGCATACTTTGGTCTCCCTATTTACTATTTTTTATCTATGGTCTCTCTAAGTGACATCTTTAGTGTATTTTAACATAAACAAAAGGTCTTCCTATGATGGCATATTCTGTGTGCATGTATTACCAAATGTGTGTTTATGTTATCAACTTTTTTGTTAGTGTCATTGTAGGTTCAACTCCTGCAGGGTGCATGCATAACGATTTCTTATGCCGAATTACTGCGCTCTCCGGTGGTAGCACATCAAACTTTAGCAATATAGTGATAAAATATATGCATATCCCACCAATACTCCTCCCTCCTCAATAAAATAAAACCAGTAAACGTCACATTTTTGTTACGTTTGAGCCGCTCGATCGCTTTCTCAACATATGTTCTAACACTAGCTATTGTTTGACTTCCTGCACCTCCGTCCCAATCATTTGTTTATTTCGCTTTGCTGGAGGGGGCGGGTGGGGTGCGTGAGTGTTGCGCTGGCTGTGAGGGCAGCGTATCACAAACTAGCCGTTTCAGTCGTTTGTGTAACGAACCGAGTATCGTGACGACTGTACAACATTTGGTATTTTGTCACTTAGATCACTTCAAAATATGGCAAGATCTGTAAAATTAAATTTCAGGGCTAATGAGCGTCCATGATCAGTTCGCGGTCATACTGTAGAAATCGGATAACGACAGCTCTGTAGCAATCAGGCACAGCGCATGCTTTGTGACGAGACTGTCGGAGTTGAAGTGGAACAGGTGCAAAACTGCGAAGCGAGACTGTCATAGTGAATGTCATCCTTCCTCTTGTGAATGGGCGAGTGGTGAGCAAGCGCCATTTTCTCGTATCTGTCCTGCTCAGCTCTCAAGTAGTTCTTCTTTAATAAGGAAGCCCCGATCTGTCTACCATTGATCCGATGCATCCGCATAATCTAGTATTTATAAAAAGAAGTCAGAAAAGATCTGTTCTGTTCACGCAATCTACTCAGTATTTTGTCACTTCATATACCCTCGAGAAAAGCAGCAGTTTGAATGGAGGCTTCTTCCGCACTGGGTACACAGCTGGTGTGCATTGAAGATGGCCAAGTCTCACTTGTCGCAAACATCGATCTTTCCTGGCGTTTCTAGTCCGGCAATCACGTCATCATCATTTGTATTCTTGTGCTTAAGGAAGAAGCCACCCCTGAATTTACGAAACCGAAAACATGCCTTGATATGCTCATTTAAATCTCTGAAATATCAATTCATGTACTTCATTATAGTACCGCTTTTAAAGTAATTCTAAAACAAATTAAAGTACAGTACCATACATCTCTATATGCTTCAAAAATAAAATATTACATGACAAGCCGCATCAAGTTCATCTCTTTCGTCACAATTTAAATTCTTATTAGGCATACTGAAACAAAGTTTACGTGTCAATCATAAACATTTTGAACACTTTAACCTTGACAAAGATATAATATTCCATACCTGTTAACAACATTAGATACTGGCACGAGAAAATTAGAAAGTACATCTAAAGCTTCTCCTGAGGACATGACAACATCTGTTGAAGCTTTCTTGTCACTTGAATTCTGCGGAGTCTGGTTTTTCACTATCACTATCACTATATCATGGAGCAAGTAGTAGTACTAGTCAGTCACCACGCTCTATGGCATCTAATCCGGCCAGGGATTAGTATTTCCATGAATAAAAGCTTTAATATCTGCAGCCAAAGGAGATTAAAACACCATGGAGCAGAAACTGACCCACTTTCAGTCAATGGCGAAGCTCGGACCAGCAAAAGGGGTTTTCTCCAGGCTTTTCCGGCGAAAAAGAACAAAGTATATTGATGTTTTAGTGTTTATCTACCGTTTCAGCACAAGTTTTTTTTATAGATTTCAGATTTATCTAGAAATAAATAGAGTATGAAATCTTCGCAATATTAAAGGTGTGTCATCTCACGATGTTATAACACCGCACAAGCGCCAAGGAGCCTAGATGACTGAACTTCTAATGTAAATGGTAAATTCTTCAACGTGCTCTGAAGCTGGGTAATGTTCTTGAAATACGCTAGTGGGGAGACTATTCCAATCTACTATTGTGGCTGCAATGAAACTATGTTTATAGATGTTAGTTCTTACTTGGAGATGCCTAAAAGCATTTTTGTGGGTGTTTCTTGTGTTCCTAGTTGAAGCTGCGAGTTTTGCTGTGGTATAACTGCTTTGTTGGTGAGGCCTTTTTTGCTTTGTTTTTAAGGGATGGCCGGAAGACTCATTTGTGCTAATTTTGAATTCCGTGGTGGTGAATAATCTAGTGCAGTCGTTTAGCTGACCTAACTTGAGCGAAAGCCAATCTCTTGCTTTCCACCCCTGTCCAGTTTCGAACCAGGGATTTTAGGATAAGCCAATTCGCACTTTGACTTTTGCCGAAAAGTTTTTGCGTTTCGGCTGAATTCAGGTTGGATAAGGATATAAAGAAATGAAAGAAAAAAACGGCAAAAATCAGCAAAATTCCACTTTGCCAGAAACATAAGAACAAAGGGTCGTCTGAAACATCATGAAAATAACATTAAATGTTTTGTCCGAAACTCATGTTAAATTAATGGACAAAAGTCAACAAAATTATTACACTGGTGTAAAGGCATTCTAGAAAGCGATAATTGATGACACAAGTTACGCAATAACTCTTCAGTACTAATAGACTTTGATTGATTTAACTCTATATCACGTGTAACAAAGTCTTGACGTTCTACAAATTCGCCACACGTATCTTCAGGAGACATGTAAACCAAATTGTCTACCGAGGGCTCATTAGACGGATTACTGTAAGCATGATCAAAACCACACCTATCATATCTAACTTCAATCATTGACACCAAAACAAAGTCGAAGGCAAAGTCAAGTGTTACATCAAAACAAATTCCAAGGCACCATAACCATTTTGCAATTAAAACGCAAGTAAAAGGAATACAAAATTTCAGTGTTGCTTCATAGGGACACAATTAGTGATTGTAACAGTTTTTATCCTAAACAATCACAACTTTCCCTTCACATAAGAATTTTGGTGTAATATTTGTGTAAAGTAAGTATTCATGAAGAGCAAGACAAAGTTATACCGCACCGCAGCAGCAAAAAAATGTAACCAAACATTATACAAATATAAACTATAATTTAACATTTTGGTTGCAACTTGCAATAAAGAAAATGTTGCTTAAATTATGTAATATTCAACATTTCAAATTAATTATTCAGAAAAATCGCCGAATATCTAATGTTCTAAGTGAGTTGACCAAATAATAAAATTTTTCGAAAGGGGTATTCATTTTTCTATAACACACTTCAAGTTAAAAAAAAATAATAAATCTATCACAGATGCATGAAAACAACAAGAATTGTTACAACGATAACAATTCAGAAAAATAATTTAACAATACAACAATATTGTCTATGAAACAGAGTCAAAATTAAAAACAGAACCAGTTAATCACGCGCACTTTATGGAAAATTAAATGACTGATATACGTTTCCTTTCAGGCCAATAGAAGGGAGCAATTATTATTTTATCTAAATTATTTCAAGCTGGTCATCCATAAAAAAATCATGAGTGTTTATTTAGATGTCGATTAGTCGGTCTAGTTTAAAAAATAATGAGAACACTAACGCTTATAGCACCAGAATAAAACACAAATACGATTTAAGACAAGTCTTAATCTTTGACGACTATTTGAGACATCTTCAATTCAAAACCAATCCAGAACATAATTCAATAATTATTTTTACACGATAAATATCAAAAAGGTTTCGGGAACGAATTCAAAAAAAATTATTTGGATGGGCGGGTAGAATTTTTACACTTTAAATAAAGGTATTTTCCAAAATTCAAAACGAGGCGATCGTACTGAATTCCCTTTTGTCACGTGCTAAGGTGTTACTTTCCTAATATGAGCTCCAAGGAGGTTTTTTTTGCTATAACAAATCAAACAGAAGCGCTAAAATAACACACGGGCGTTCGCTTTCGTACCGCAAACTGAACGCACGCATCATCTTTCGATTTTTGACGCGACACGGTATTGAAACGAAAACGCGAAAAAAATATCAACGCATATATGACAGCATAACGCAAACCTGAAATCATGTGACACATCGACCGTCGTACAAATTAATCACATGATCTCTGACTCAGCCCCTTTTGAAAATGATTGACAGCTAATATGAATAAATTTTACACGCGACAGTAAGAAAGGTATAAGCCAGGCCTGTGCTACAGAGACAGAGGGAGAGTACTCGTTTGAATATAAGCCGGGCTTGTGTCACAGAGAGAGAGTGAGAGAGAAAGAAGTCGATCAATTACGAAACAGTACAGATCAGCTGACAAGCAGCAAGACCACTGCCTTGGCCTATACACAGTAAACAAACAGTACTCGGTACACGGCAAAGTTTTATCGGTAGAAATAAAACCCTTTTAAAATAGATCTGGATAAAGTTTTATCAAAATAATGAGCATAATGGAAAGCTGAATATACCTTTTAAGATTTGATCAATTTTGAGAGGTCTTTTTAAGTAACAACACGATAAATTTGAGTTGAACACAGGATACTTGAAACATGTTTTAATACAGTATTTTAGGTAAGTTTCAACGCAATATGTTTCAAGTTTTGGGGCCGTTTTAAACGACTGATTTTGGGGATATCTCGTAAGATTAACTATTTTAAATTTTCCAAAAAAAGTAAGATGTTTTACGGAGCAGTTTAACGCGTAAGGGGGACTGCCGAATATAAACCAGGCCGCAAAAATTGAGCACATAAGAATGACTGATAACTCAGTGGTCTTGGTTGCACTGTACGTGAGGGAGAGAACTTTGAAGACAGCTACGAGCAATAAACATCAGCTGATTATACAAAAAATAGTACAGTAGCTTTAGCCGAAAATGACCAAAAAATAAAAATGCAATTTCTGCCTCAAGATGCGTCCCAGGCTGTGAAACTAGAAAGATTTCGTACACATTTGACCAAACTTTTAACTCGAAAAAAAAACAATAATAAACACAGAGCTGAAGGTGGTCTGTGGAATTGAGATTGCAGTTCTAAAAAAAGACAATCTTTTTTGACAACCACATGCTGCCACAGGCAGGGTGGGGGGGGGGGGGGGGGCTTCCGAAGCTTTAACTATATTTCAAACAAAATTTATCACAAATATCGAACAGTTACACACAGTTTTTAAAACATCCGTTCACCAGTAGGGAGGGGGAGGAGATAATTTTTTTATTGAAACATATTTTATTTAACATTATAACATGCCCCAAGTGAAATAACATGCCCGTATAAAGAAATTATGACACCACATCGGAATTTTAAGATCGCTAACAAAATTAACCTGACACCCATGGAAAAATTATACAGAATTCAACTACGTCTTTCACAAAACAACTGGCGTAAACATGATTACATATACATAACCACTGGGCATATTGTAAACTTGTAACTCGGCATTTTCACTGAAAACTTTTGCAATGTTTGTTATTTACACAACAGCGGGAGTCATTAATTTGACTGGAAATCAATAACAAGTTTTTTTTGTTTTGCTTTTTTTTAATCAAAACTCTGTGGTAGAAAGAGAGAAATATTCTGGGAATAAAACAACAATATTTACTGAAAGTAAAGGGTAAATTTCAAACCTGTCATTGACTATTGCGAACTATTTTGACTAATTACGAACCTTTTTGAACACCACTTTGGATTCAGAGGTTACTAGCACATGAACCCATCTGAACTGCACTAGGCAGTTATTATTTTCACTGCGGTCTTCGAGAGTCTCACGTTGGAATTCTAGGCGCTGAAGTCATAAAAAGAAGCCAAAAGTTCACAGTCTCATTTTACCACAGACGAACTGGCGGAAAAAGTCACTGAAGGAAAATTGCGGAAAGTGGCGGTATGATACATCTGCGGCAAACCTTAGTCGAAGCTCATCAACACCGGGAAGGTTCTGCTTGGGTGGGTGCCATCGACCCCATGGTGCGTCTAACCCCTCATGGCCAGCAACCTCTCTCGGCGCACACTAGTCACTGTAGCGACGGAGGGCGGAGAACAAACAAAGTCCGACGTGTTGTGCTCTGTATTTGTTGTCCCAACATCGCTCCGTGACTGAAATAACAACACAATGCGCACTGTATTTCAGCTCCGGCATACAAAGGAACATTTAATAAATCTTTAACGCTAAATTCATCATACAAAACCCACTAACACAGCATTTGACATCAGCCAAAACTTGTGCTATAAACCAACAAACCATTCAAAACTGAGAATAAAATTTTTCTGAAACCATTATTCACTTAAACAAATAACATTAGAGTACCAATTTATGTAATATTTACCTAGTGAGGTGCGCCTAAAGACGGTTACAAACAAAAGCTCTGAGCAAAACCCGTCCTTTCACTTTGACTGCTGATGATGAAATGGCAGAGCGATACCACATGGCACGTGATAATGGCAATGCCATGGATCCCTCTCGAAACATGTTTTCAAAACCGTCTGTCCGTTACAATATTAAGCATCAACTCCAAACCACGGTCTAGTTTACCACAAGTTGAAAAGAAAAGGGATGTGGCATGTGACAATACAACACAAGTTCCCAAGAATGACTCATATTGCAACTTACTGTCCCAGCAATAAACCAAAAAAACGTTATGAATGGGCGGGGGTGGAAGGAGAGAAGGTACTGGCAAGAAAAAGAAAAAAAAAGAAGTGGGATTGTCCTTTGACCATAGAAATCCGTTACAAGCACTTTTGCTTAGAAAGAACAACATGGGAAAGACCGGGTAAGAAGTTTTCAAACTCAGTTATTTTGAACACCCTAACGGCAGGTATAAAGGAGTTAGAAGCATTTGAAATTTCTACTTATGCTGACATGAGACGTTTAGCTGGATTCATTAGTACATCAGCGGGCATGCACACCTGTGTTTTTTACATAGAATGCAACATCAGTTTAAAGATAGCACGCCACGCTGTCCGAAAGATCTCGTACAGCAAAATTTCAACACCCGTTGCAACACTGCAACATCTATGAACCAGATTCCTGTTTTCAGGAACCACACATGAGTCTTTAGGAACCGCACATGAGCTTTCAGGAACTGCACATGAGTTTTCAGGAACCCCATATGAGTTTTCAGGAACCCCATGCGAGTTTTCAGGAAACCCATACGAGTTTTTTTTTACCTCGCAGTAAAACAGAGCACGATTTCATTTTTTAGTAATATATACCTCAACCGATTTTGCTTGTAAACAGTTTAATTAAAATGAAAGGTGCAGCTCAAGAAATCAATATTACAAACCGCGCTCAGTGCTGCATAGAGGAGACCGGGCTTTCAAGGCCATTGTCACGACAACGGTACACAGCGACAGTGCCGTTGATCAAAGCAAATGACTGATAAATTTCAAGTTGCGATAACACGCTTAATACACATCCTAGAGGCTTGAAACTAGTTGCAAATAAAAGCCCGAGAACAGGGCCTTTATCAACTAAACCAATCACAATGAATTTTTAGACTTTCTGCTATAAAAGTCGAGAAAGTGACCATAAACTGAACTGCCTAAAACTCTACACAACTGGGCGAAATAGCCCTCAACATTTCACAGATTCCTGACACTGTTTTTCCAAAATGTGACCCTTAAAGTACACATACTGAACTGACACACGGGGCGAGGGCAACAAGAAAATTCTATTGCAATGTGATGGCTACTGCTCTAGAGGGGGGGGGCTGTAATCAACCAAAAAAGTACAAACAATTTATACTCACAAATTAATACGATAACTGGCGTTACTATCCAGTAAAAATACCCAAGTTTAAGATATATTTCTACCAGAAACCTTCACTTTCATAGACACGCCTAACATATCCATATTTACTTGAAACTTTTAGAACCAATTTTTCCGCTGATATAGAGACTTTATTTTATCCAGACAGCAGTACACACAGCCTGTCTGAAACCCCAGCAACAGAGGCTTTCTAGTGCGTGCTTTACAAACAGGAGTATTTAAGTAACGAAACACGTATGCCAAACACTGAACACACCGAGTACTGAGGAAACAAAACAAGTATACGAATCAATAGCGCACAGATAGAGGCCTCAGTTGGGTTATGTTAAACCTTTCGCCTGTATTAATTTTAATACGATTTAGATATACAAACTTACTGTAGCCTCATTTAAATCTTAGGATTTTCACAATGGTAGTCGTTTGTTTTGACTATAAATCAATGACAAGGTTTTAATTTTTCCCAAAATTTGTCCACCGAAAAGCAACTTATTACCTGAACTAAACAGAGTGTTTATAAGGGAGATTTTTTTGGGATTGGAGGGGGATTCTGTACCAGTCATTGAGAGCCAAAATATGACTTACTTATTACTTAATTTCAACCGAAATAAACACACACGCCATCCAGAGGCTGCTAGCACTATTTTTCTTTCAGTACATGGAATTTGGGTTCCGAATTTTTTTTAATTGGTTTGCTGGATATATTTACTTCTAATACTTAACTTACTATTCGGTTCACGATCAGGTACAAGCAACTATTCAGTGTATGCCTACAGGCACACAGATCTCAAGTACTTGCAGACACTCTCTCGACCCATGTATAGTTCTAGCTACCTCTAACCAGGAAATAACACTGCAAATATTCTCAGCCTATGCTTACATGAACGCTTATATATTGGAAGTCAGATCACACACGCCATTTTCACATTCAAATCACAGGTAACCTCTGTATCTCGATGTTTACAATCAGACTCTTCACGTTCGTTGCAGTACACATCCATTGATAAATTAGTGCAAAATGTTTCAAGCGATACGTTACTATAGCATATAAAAAGAATTATATTCCATCACATTTCTGCTAAAATACCATTATAGAAGTATAGAAAAGAGGTGGCAAATAAGTATCCATATATTGCTACATATTATATCCAACATCATACATAAATTCATACACCCGAACTTTTTTTATTCGAAACAGTCAGAAATTTGCACTTCCGCAACTTCTTCCGCAACATATGTGTTTCGACTGTTTGCGACGCCGTCGCAGGCCATTCAATAAGTGAAATACAAAGCATACCTAAAATTCCAGAAAATTTTCTTTATTCTATATATATTTATTTTAAACTGCAATACCATACTATAGCATTACATTTAAGAAAAAATATTGTGCAACTATATCTACTTGTTCTCCGTATATGGGTGTTTTAATACCATGGTCTCCCAGTGAAATATTATGACATTAAAACTATGATATTAAAAGTACCTAGCCTAAAGAGTTATGTTGACTAAAATCATGTATATAGCAATCGGTCTAGGACAATTCCCCCTCCGACAATCCCCCCCCCGAACAATTCCCCCCGTAGGACAATTCTTCCCGAGGACTATTCCTTCCCCACTTAATTTTTTTTACTTTGAATGCCAAAATAAAAATTAAACAACCAGGTATCTGTCACTTCTTCCTTTAGAAAATACCTAAAAATTAAAAATGCAAAATTCTTCTGCATGGGGCGCAAGTCTTTTCTGCCATTTAAAACCGGATATTGTTGACAATTCCACGCAAATAGTAAATAAAAAAGAGAGAGAAAAAATACAAAGAAAAATGAATTGGTGGAATAGGCCTAACAGGGAATTGTCCTACGAAGGGAATTGTTCTGAGGAGGGAGAAATTGTCGGGGAGAATTGCCTGGGGGAATTGTCTGGGTTGTATTGTCCTGTTCCCTTTAGCAATATATTAAAACTTAATACTACTAGTACAAGTGCTAAAAATTAAATTCTCGGATTTTAGGTACACTTGAATATTATATATTGAATGTTGACCTGCGACGCCGTCGCAGGCCATTCAGTAAGTGATACCTAAAATACCTAAAATCCCGAGAATTTTCTTTATTAGCATTTAACTTAGCTAATATTTAGATGGCTGCTAAAGGGAGTATCAGGCATGGATATACAAAAGTATGATCGAACACATATTTACAATACATACAAGCCTGGTGCCTGGTCAAGGTCAAATTGCGAGAAAGATGAATCGAATTCCAGGTATTTACTGCAAGGCCGTTGAAGCTAGAAAAGCCACACCTGGCACATATATAAAGCACAATGTGATCTGAGGCACCCGTTGATTTTTTTCCTTGACCTTCATGGTCAAGGTTAAATCGCGAAAAACCTTAGCTAAGAAAAACATGATTTATCTCGAAAACGGTAAGAGATTTTTGATGCATACAAGCCTGGTGTCTAAAGGTAGAACCTGGTTTTGAGTAAATTAAAATCAATAAATAAGGCAAGTTTATACATTAGTTGTAGCTCCTAGGTCTTAAGTAGGGGAATGGGCTGTACTGTGATAATAAAACAAGGTGGCACTCATCTCTTGTCTTTTTTTCCAAAATAAAACGCGACAATGTTGAAAGGACAATTACACGGCCTCCAATTAAAAGATAAAAAAGCAATAATTTATTTCAAAAAGAGAGAAATAATATAAAGGAAAAGTAAAAATAAGAAAAATAAAAATGAATTGAGAGGAATAGACATAGGGGAAATTGTCCTACGAAGAGAATTGTTCGGGGGGATTGTATTTATTTTATGTATTTTATATATATTTATTTTAAACTTCAACACCATACTATAATATTTCATTTAAGAAAGAAATATTGTGCAACTATATCCACTTGGTCTCCATGTGTGTTGTTTTAATATCCTGGTCTCCCTCTGAAAAATTAGCATTTAACTTAGCTTATATTTAGATGGCTGCCTAAGGGAGTATAAGGCACGGATATACAAAAGAATGATCCAACACATATTTACAATGCATACAAGCCTGGTTCCTAAAGATAAAACCTAGCATGAGCATGTGGTTGTTGTTAAGTCACAGTGAGATCACAGTGAGGTCAAATTGTTGACTGGGCGCAAGACATCATATATTTAGTGATTAAATATACTGGGTGCTATCCGCCCGATGTCGAATTGATCAAGCCACTACCATTTTTGAGAATGTTAATAAAACAGAAGTGAAATATGATGTACTGTTTTTATTTGTGTTTCACACAGATAGTTTTCAACCATGAAACAATGACACAACTAAATACAAGCACATAGGCAATAAATATTAAGAACAAAAATACATATATAACGTGATACATAAAATCTCCCTATCCCCGAAAAAATATCATCACATAAGGTGTTATTATACGGATAGGCCATGGACTGGGTTTTTCTATGGGATTCGAGCAGGCGTACAATTCCCTTTTTCCGTGAATTTCCTTCGCGATCTTTTAGTCCTTTAGAGCGCGCTTGAGATTTTGGGTCATTCCTTTAGTGCGTGCGCGAAAATTTGTTACTCTGTTATCCCCTCTCCCCCTATGTATGCCAAAAATTGAGCCTTCATTATAGAGTTTAACAATAGCGTACTCACACGAATAGACATCCCCCCTCTCTTTTTGCGCACGTGCGAAATGGATGTCCACTTTCTGATGTCGTTATTTATTCTGGGGTGTTATGTTAGTGCTTCTTGTTATTGAAAGTAACAAAAGTTTAAAAAGTATGAAATGAATAAATATAAATCTATATACTGTTGCTGCGATTGAGATATGCAATACTCATGCATGGTACATAAGGAAAATTTACATACTATCTTTTATTTCATAGTTTTAATAATTATTTGTGGGGCCCTACATTTGGAAGGAACAATGTCACAATCGTTCACAAGTAAAGCATTGAGTATGTCAAGAATTGTTTTTATCCGAAGAATTTACATGACGTCTACCTATTTTCTTTTTTCGAGCATGGTCTACCTAAGTCTGGTATTGGGGATCCACAAATAAATGAAACGTTAAACTGCGCTATCACAGTCGATAAGTATACTCAAAATTCTTACTTGAGAATAGTAGGGGTGTGCTGGTTTCAGCGAAATCCGAGCAAAATTTCTCTGTTAGTTGATAACCGAAAACCCAATTCCAAAATTTCGGTTCTGTTCGGTTGTTTTTTGTAATTCTATACTGTACTCAAATAAAATGTAAAGCAGGAATTATGTGGTCGTTGGAACGTTGCCAGAAAAGGGGTTACACTGCAATGAAGCGACATCCTGCTGCCTACGTAGCTGCGTAGCGACGATATACTTAAGGGCCCGCAAACTTGAAAGACTGGGTACTTTTAAGACAAGTGTTCCATCACCCTTCAACTTTATCACCTAGGTTAACCTGCTGTTTCTTTGGTAACAGTACCTCAAGATTTTTATTTATATTCATGTGCACTGTCTTTCTTTCGTTGGTCACTTTAGCTCGTATCTTTTTGTACTGTTCATCTTGTGGTAAGTGCTCGATACTCTTTTCGGATTTCATGCCGAGGAATTCTGTAATCTTCGCCTTGCCTGAAAGGAAAGAAATGGACATTTAAAATTTAACCAATTGACACCGTAATGGACAGATGTGTATATCAATATTTTAGAATAACTTAACCGCCCAGGTCAATTTTCCTATAGCTTATAATTTACAAGCTATAATGATTGCTAAGAACAGATCATCCTGAAAAGTCCTTCAAACTCTTTATAATTTTTAATATGTATAATTTTGTTTGGTTCAATGAGTGAGATACATACTAGGATAAGGCCCTTCACTGCAAGAGTATCTTCTGCAGACCACTTGACAGCAGATCAAGTACCTAAAAGGGAAACACAATACCTGATTAAATAAAAATTAAACAACATACCAGAAAAAGTTGTTGATTTTCAAAACCCTAAACTACTGTAAAACTAATCTTGAACGACTTCAAACAGTGACTTAATACTAACGTCGAAGCAAAAATTGTTCCAATTGGCCCATCAAAATTCGACATCTGAAAATATTGGCACAATATAACTGCTTCAAGACGAGATTCTAACGCTTTTCGGTACGTTAAAAGACAAATTAACAAACCGCTTATTTAATTCTAACATATCGGAGTTGTTTATTGTAAGGTTTGCCCAGACATTGGGGATCATATTGTCCTTTCAAAAACTGAAAGCTCTTCAATTTTTATGGAATACAGAGTGTACCCTCTTTCATGAAATAATGAACTTGATGTTTCTCTTACTGTTAATCCCTATATTGAACCAATTAAATTAATGAAACCAATCAACAGTAAATTAAATATACCCGTCCATACGCAACTGTAAGCAACGATCAATTTCTGAATAACATTATTCAGTTTACCTGCACATTTCCAGTAGACTTTTCTTTAGCAGCAAGAAGCTGAAAATTATGAAGAAGAATAAACGATCATTTTGTTTAAATTTATATTTTAAGATAACAATTTTTAAATCTTATCTTACCTCCTCATCGAAGTTAACATCATTTAGGTCTACCAAAATTTTGGGTCTCCCTAACACTTATAAATTAGCAAATAATGTCTCTCAAAGTGACACGTTCTATATCTCTTATGACTGTATGTACATATTTGAATAACGAGGGACCTCTGATTGGCAGCTTTCCCACCCCTAGCTTAATTTATAGGGCCAAAAATCTCATAAAACTTGTCTATTTGAAGATAAAAACACAGGTATTTCATAAATAATAAATAACGCACCATACGCTGAGCACGAGTCATTTCGTTCGACTTCTCCTGGAATTACAAAATAGTAATACTTCATACCAGATACGTACAATGACAGTACTTTTATTATATGCCTAAGGGGTCATACATTTAGGACGTATTTAAGGAGGGGGTGTCTAGACCAGTGCGGGCGCTAATGTTTAACTCCATAATAACGTAACTTTTGGCGTACAGGGGGAAGGGGGTGAAAAGTTTTCAAATCTTTTGCGTACATCCTAACTGGATGGCTACGAAAGATATTTCTTATTTCAACCAATAGCCATGTTATTTTGTCACAAAAGTAACAGTCATCACAACACACAACAAGCCGATTTTGATATACAAAGAAGTCCAAAGTATCTTCAATCATGTTTTTTTCGATGAGTTCTTTTTTTTTTTTTTGCAAATTACAAGATCCATTTTTAGAAGCTATGCAAACAATTTTCTACAACTGATTTTTAACAATGGAACTGTAGTACAGTCTTACAGACGAAGCTGAGTCTTAACTTGCGAGATCTTGCAACAGAAAAGATTTTAAATAAAAAACACATACATGTTAAGAAACACAAAATTCCCTGGATAGCATATTTGTTTGTGTTAGTGCAATAAATTTTAGGTTTTAAAAACCAAGTCTTATTCTCCTTAATTATATGGCTACCTTTCAAAATGAGTGATACCGCACGTAAAATCTCTTGTTTACCCATCCTAAAGCTTTCAGAAAATCTACCTCGCAAAAAACAAAATTCCTTTCTTATCGCCACAGATATAAGTTTGGATTTCAAGGCCAAAAGACTGGCAAAGGGATAAGGTGGCCTTAAATTTTTTTTCTTCATTAATATACATGATGTAGCGTACTTTAGGATGAGTACTCATGTTCTAAAAACAAAAATTAAAACAGCATGTTCAATATCAGTCATTTGATCATGAAAGAGGACATAAAATCGATGAGAAATATATACCACGTCCTGATTACTTGATTGACTGATTATTTTATCGACACTAGCACCCCATTAAGGTAATATTGTGTCAGCTCTGTAACAATAGGGTAACTCATTCCATGCCATATGTTCTTTCGATAACTTATGTGTCTGCTTAATATAACTTGATGTTTGCCGAAATGACACTTGGAGCACACTTGTGTTATTGTGTTGCTGGGTGGTGTGGTATGGTGGTTTGAAGATAATAGAATGTGTGTTTATCGGTGTCCAAACCTGTTGTTATGATACCTATTTGTGGCGTATCGTACTGCCCTCCCGCTGCACTGACTCTAATTTGGAGATGTGGCACTCTAGGTAGGGATCCCACACCTGACAAGCGACTTCTTTAAGTCTTTAGAAATTCCATCAACCAGATGGGTTGTTGAATCTAAATTACTGTGTTTTTCAATGAATATTTATTTAGTTTGGGATACCGCTTTTTTAAATAGTGCGCACAAAACAATTGTCCGGATTGAATTCCATTAGCCAATCGTTCTCTCAAGAATTCAAGGCTTCTAAGCCCTGTACAATTAGATGGTCACGTTCATCTCTAATCTCACGAAAATGGACACAGTCGTCAGCAAACAAGCGGACTGATGGCTGGGAGGTCAGTGGGAGGTCGAAGTGGGAGGTCATTAATGAAAATGAGAAAAGGGGTGGGGCTTAGTACGGTGTTTTGTTGGACACCAGAAAGCACGGATACACAAATCACTGTCTTCGCGACACGTGCATCACTATTTTGGATGAAACCTTTGATGCAAGGCAAATTATGATTGTCACTTTGCATAAATCGGAGGCTAGCATTCGGCCCTGCGCAACACAAAAATGAGCAAAAAAGAGCAATGGAGAGCACAATCAGATCGTCCCGTGGCCTAACTGGCAAATTGTGTGAAAGAGAAAACCTCGAGAAAAGTGCTTGCTGAAGGAAGACAGCTATGGAAAAAATGGTTAATATAATAACGCAGTTACTCTCGGACAAGAGAATTTTGCTTCAGTCCAGGAAATTCGAAAAGTAGATAATAAGCAGCAATTTGATTTGGACCTTGATATTGATAGTCATTTGGAGATCGGTGATTTCTTAGATTTGTTCGAGGCTTCTGGTGTAGTATGAAATCAGGTTCACAACTGCACCGTAACAATCAATATCAGCATAAGCAAAAATTAATACTCGACTCGTAAGGTCAGGGAGACAACGTAATAGTGGTACATTTTGTGTGCAATCTTTTCTATTTTTGCAACATTCAACAGAGAGTTTAAAAATATTGTTATTTTGTCGTTCTAGGAAGTTTGGGGTCTCTCGTTTGAACCCCGATCGCAGTATTTAAGACTTAAAATTTTTGTTTCAAATGCAAATTGGATAAAAAATGTGCTGATGTTTTTGTTGACAATGTTAACATCGTGAAAGCCCCAGTCTGAGAGGTCACGGCGCCTAAAGCAAAGGCAAGAGAATGAAAAAGTGATTCTCCGCAGCGACATTGACATGGTTTATTTCCAATAAAGCGACAAAGTTCACCGCCTCGTAACTCTGAAAGGCAAATTTCAGTATTCCATTTCTTGGCTGAACGAGAACAATCCAATACAGGTCGATATGAAGCTTCTAACAGACCTCAAGAACCCATTATGATAAAACAAAGAGAATATGACAAAGAATTTGTTGAAAAGATACCAAGATAACACTAAGAGAGACCTAATATGAAAATAAGTAAACAGGGGGACCAAATGTTCATCGGTAATTTTTGCTCATATATAACCCTAACATACGACTTTGGGAGACCATACTCAGAACATGCCAACATAGATAGTCCTTTCGTATATCTTAAAAGACACTCAAGTTAACAGCTAGAGAGACCATACACGAAAAAAGGGTAAATAGGGAGACGAAATGTGCATCATATACATTCACTCATATATACATAACCCTAAAATACGACTTTGGGAGACCATAAACAGAATATGCCAACATAGGTAGAGCTTTTTTATATCTTAAGCGCAGGGCTTGAAATTAATTCTTTTGGGAGGTAGCAAATATTCGTATATCTCTCTGTCAGAGCTACGAAGCATTTCATTGTTCCACTAACAGCTGTCAACTTCATATGCTCAGAGGCACGAATCCTGCATACCAGTCCCTACTATTCAAGCAGTTACAGAAATTTCATGCTCATACATCCTTTTGTAAAACAGGCACAATTTTTAGTGGGTTGTATATCTTTTGTTTGTTAATAAAAGTGTAAAAAAGTTTACTTCCGCATCCTCCTGTCTAATGTTTGTTTACATTCTGGCCTTCAAATGATACGTGACCTAAGTCAAGTGACCAAATATTTAAATAAAGGGGTTGTGGGTTTTTTTAAAATATATACTAAAATAGCTCATGGATGCAGAATTACGTATAAAATTAGTTTGTACACCCATAATATTTGACTTTGGCTGACTACAACATCCGCCACCGTATATATACACAAGATATCAGTACCTGGCCGTATGGACGTGCAGAGCACGCATGTTCCTCCACTTTATACCTTTTCAATGCACCTGGTTATTAATTATGAATAATTAATGATTTAAACTCCCGTATTGATCTCACTTTTAAATCCTAACAATGGTAAACTAAGAAAAAGCACACATTTATTTCGGTGGCACAGTTATCGCGAAACTACTCACACACGTACACTTTACCGTAAAACAACCTGTTACTGCTTCCCTTTCACCTCAAAATCTGGTTACCTTTGATCAACAGGCGGTAAATTTTGAATTTTTTCTTTTTTTTTGATACTGGAATCAACCTAGCACTGCATGAACACAGCTTTACACATTGACTGAGGATAGACGCAGTTTCCAATCGGCCGTCACTTAAAACCACAGGTTTCACGAATTGATTTTACTTGGCAACGCCTCTTGTATATCAGCCCATTGCTTCACCCAATTCATTTAAATAACTGAAATAATTCTAGCTTACATTAAAAATAACAATATCGAGGGGGGGGGGGGTTAACACTGACCCTCAGGTCAACATTGAATTAAATTTGATCACTAGGTAGTAACCTCTGAATGTTTTTTTTAGAAGGGGATACGGCCACTTGCCGCTTTAGCTTAATGCAAAAAAAAAAAACAATTTACCGGACTAAACCACACCTAACGCACCACCAAAGCAACTGTCTTGTTTTTTTATAAAACAAGGCGATGTAACACATATACCCTACACTGGGATACACCTTTGCTGTGAATCGACACCAAGCACACTGACTGAAGGGTAACGCCGCTTTCATTTAATAACCGACACTGGCTTCTCGAATCGATTTTATTTAAAACAACAGGCCTTCACTTTACAATGCTCTTGCTTCTCACAAATTGATCGATTATCAGCACAGAGCCGTGTTTACACTATATTGCTAAACAGGTCACTGGCCGTATGGAGTGCAGAGCACGTATGTTCCTCCACTTCAAACCTTTTCAATGCACCTGGTTATTAATTATGACAAATAAACCTGCTACTGTTTCCGTTTCACTTCACTTCCGCACTTCACAGAAACCAAAGAAAAAATAATAATACCGCCTCACTTCAGCGTATATTTCACTATGTATTCACTGAAATCACTAGCTCACCCAAAAAAAAACAACGACAATGGGGGGGGGGGGGGGGGGGGTTAGGACTGACCTTACGGTCAAAATCAAGTTACCTTTAATCAACAGGTGGTACCAGACTAAACCGCACCTAACGCACCACCAAAGCAACTGTCTTGTTTTTTTCATAAAACAAGGCGACTTAACATATCTACCCTACACACCTAAACACACTGACTGAAGGCAGCTCTCATTTAATAACCGTCACTGAAAGCCACAGGCTTCTCGAATTGATTTTTTAAAAACAACAGGCCTTCACTTTGCAATGCTCTTGCTTCTCACACATTGAACGATTATCAGCGCAGAGCCGTGTTTACACTATATTGCTAAATAGGTCACTGCCAGCTTTGCGGCCTGCTTTAAAACATAAACCGCAGCAAAAAACCACTCTGGTCACATTCAACTGCCCACAGTACATTCTAGATAAATAAACAAATACATAATTAAATAAATAAATAAATATATAAATAAATAAATACCCAAAAATGTCTCACACCCTGCGGTGTACTTGACACTGTTCCACGGCGAAACTCCCACAAGTCGCCCGATACGCACAGTAGTTTGATACGGTGACAAGGACGTAGTACAGTACCGTGAAATACTGATTCACCAGAGAAAAACGCACACAGCGTCCCAGACACGCACAGTACCTTGACACAGGGTCGTAGCACGCTAACTTGTAACGATCACTGCGCTTGGGCAGCTACTGTTCAAAACCGATAGCGCACTGCGATATGCGACGCATTGTTACTGCTTCAATGCATTTGACTTATCATCACGAACAGGCAGACGGACGTCCAGACCAGAAAACTACACCAAGACTCCTACAGCATTGGCATCACGTCTACCAGGAACACACGGCCAGGTGCTGATATCTTCTTCACAAGAGTTTATATTAACATCCGTCACATAACTTTACATGTCTCGTGATTCTGTCGAATAACCCTTATTTTCATTATAAAACCTTTTATTGATCTGATTCGCCAAGATAGCATTTGTTTTCCGTTGTCAAGAGTACCACACTGCGACTCTGCGAGGCTGCAGATAAAGTAGTAAGTTACTATACCTCTTGAATCTCCCGGGAATTTTTCATATTTAGACTGGTACAACTCTTCACATTTAATAAGCAACAAAAGTTTTTTCTGTCGTACTTGACACATGCGTAGCTCCAAAGAAACATATCAAGTATAACTAATGAAGAGCTGACTTGGAGCTACGTACATGCGGTGACAGGTTTTTCACTAGCATGACAACTCAATGTCTGAAAAAATCAAAATTCTACAACAAGATAAGCCAAATCACACTTAGGCGTTCCCATTAAAATGCGCCAAAATTCTGCGTTTCGAATAAAAATAATCATGTAAAAAATGAAAGAAATGATAGAGAAATATCGCCTAAATGTCAAATTTCTCTTGCACCAAATACCGGTCGGGTTGTTATGCTATTTTAAAAAAATATAAAAGATTTTAACAAATAGTTTCAAGTTAAGTTTCTTGTATGTTTTTTTGCGATTTTTCTTCTATATTTTTCTACCAGTAACCTGGGACCGTCTGCCACTTT
This sequence comes from Protula sp. h YS-2021, assembly GCA_949752745.1. Classification (NCBI taxonomy): domain Eukaryota; kingdom Metazoa; phylum Annelida; class Polychaeta; order Sabellida; family Serpulidae; genus Protula; species Protula sp. h YS-2021. Next base: position 13,455,902 of record OX457025.1, on the reverse strand, counting down.
TCAATGGTTTTTGCGCAATAGCTGTGGTGTTTTGGACGCGAGCCCGTAATGCTTTTGTATGTAGCAAATACAGGATTTTACACATATTTTCTGTTCTGCGCGAAGTAAAATGTCGTGATTTACAAAAATCCAAGGTCGATATATTTCTTCGGGCAGAATTTTCGAGCTGTATTTCATCCTCCCGAAATGCCACTTTATTCCATCATCCCGAAATGCAAATTTTAAGTGCAAACTGTAAGACTATCAACTCGCTTTTCAAAATGACTGCTAAGAGCTATAAGCAAATTCGCACTTTGACTTCTGCGTTTCGGCTGAATTCAGTTGGGATAAGGATATAAAGAAATGATAGATAAAAACGGCAAAAATCAACAAAATTCAAACATATTCAAACATTGGTTATTAAAGGGGCTGAAAAATGTGTAAAATGCTTTTTAAATTTGAAAGTGTGCATGTTGAAAGAAAATTAGAATTTCCGTTATCATTTCTTTATAATTCATTCCGAAAAATTGCAGTCGAAACAACACCTTAACCGGAAAGACCCGAAAGTGCGAATTGGCTTATAAGGATTACTTGTGACCACAAACCCGACTTTATATGTGTGTACAAACAGTTTACTTATAGCAGCTCAACATTTTGCATTCTAGACCAGTAGCAGGTGTCGGGAGGTTCGGCAAAAATATTATTTTCGGGATAATTGCTGTTTTCGGGAGGTGGCGACACTACAGGCAGAGGCGGATTTAACCTAAGTTAATCTATCATTTCTTTCATTTTTTGCCCGATTCCCTCGTAGTCGAAATTCAAAATTCAAATTTTATTCGAAACGCTCAAAGTGCAAATCCAGTATAGTTAGAGAATAGATACTTCCTGATTATGATGAGGAAATGATGTTGATCAACCAGTAAGCCAATACGCACTTTGACTTTTGCCGAAAAGTTTTTGCGTTTCGACTTCATTCAGTTGAGATAAGGATATAAAGAAATGATAGAAAAAAAACGACCCGAAAGTGCGCATTGGCTTATTTGCTGTCACGTCGTATCCACTTTCTAGAAAATGTAACATCCAATATATTTCCTAATGTACCAAATATCCAGAGTTTATTCAAGTCAAGTGTACCACTATTGACATTGATTGTCACTACAACTTGTTCTTAATGGTATAACTTATACTTACTGAAACATGCGACAAAATGCAATAAAAATGTCGTCTCGACAGATCTTTCGCGCATGCGCCTTCAAAATGTTTTTGTTTTGATATTGTGTTTTTGTTTTGATTTTCGACAAATCAAATCGAAGCACGTGTAATTTTTCAGAAAGGTTGAATGTACGACCAGGAATAAAAAAAAGACTTTTTTCGTCCATCCTTCATGAAACTTCGCCTTATGATAGAGTAGACATCCCCAAATATGGGAAAAATTTTAGTTTGCCCATATACAGCCGATTTTGTTCAAAAATGACAATAACAAATGGTCTCCCTGAGGGGTATTTGATATAGTTGTGAAATATACAAGGAGTAGACTTTAGGGCGACTTTTCGAATTTGTCTTTCAGTCATAATGTTTCATTTTGGTCATGTCTTATACACATTATGCTTAAGTTTAGTGTTCGTCTTAAAAATGTAAGAAGAATTGGCTACTTCTGAGTTTTCTGGAGGCCTTATAAATAAGGAGACCTGGTTCTGGTCTCCGAATTTTTTCGGTCTCTCTAAACCTTATAAATCAGCACGTGAGGTCTCCTCAAGCATTAGGCTATATATATATATATATATATATATATATATATATATATATATATATATATATATATATATATATATATATATATATATACATATATATATATATTATAAAGATTTGGGTATATATAGGAGAGGTGGGAGCTTTGTAACATGGAAAGGCAAAGGAATCATAACTGGTACAATAGATTTTATGGGTGATATTGTGATTAAACTTTAAAAATAAAATGCAGATTTATATAAAGTAAAGGTAATTTTAATTTTAAATGTCACGTTTAGACTGGAACAATATTCCCCCAATGTGTTATAGTAGTGCCTTTGAGTATCCAACACATAAAACTGCTTAAATCTAAGTCTTTTCATTTTTGTTATTCCAGCATAGAATTTGGGAACGTGACTCAGGTACGCCTCTAGGTAGTAATTACAGTCCTGAACGGTGTGGCCTTCCAGTAATCCAGACAGCAAGTGGAACGGTATTCACGATACACATTTTCATACTAAATCTTATTTTGTTTCATGGTGTTCTTTCATTCTTTTATAAGCTGTCTTAAATATTGTTGCATTCTGCTTGTGCAACAAGTTTTCAATTTTCAAATGCTTTTTATCTTTGGATATTTTATGTTATTTAAGACTTGTCTGTTAGTTTTAAAGTGCTTTTCGTTTGTCCGAGAGAGAGAGAGAGAGAGAGAGAGAGAGAGAGAGAGAGAGAGGGAGAGAGAGAGAGAGTGTGTGTGTGTGTGTGTGTGTGTGTTTGTGACTGTGTCTGTGTATGTGTGTGTGTATGAGAGAGAGAGAGAGAGAAAGAAAGAGAGAGTGAGAGAAAGTGTGTGTGTGTGTCTTTGTGTGTATGAGAAAGTATTTGTGTATGTGTCTGAATGAGAGAGAGAGAGAGAGAGAGATAAAGAGAGAGTGAGAGAAAGTGTGTGTGTGTGTCTTTGTGTGTATGAGAATGTAGTTGTGTATGTGTCTGAATGAGAGACAGAGAGAGAGAGAGAGAGAGAGAGAGAGAGAGAGAGAGAGAGAGAGAGAGGGCGAGAGACAGAGATTAGCACGAAGAAGTTAACAAACATTGTAATGTTCTTAACGTCTCGATCGAAGCTTCTTTTATATTTTCGACCCATGCAATTCACTGGAGTGGATTGTTTGAAGAAAACGAAACAAAAAACCTGTCGTGCGTAATGTAATTTGAAGCAGCGACTATGGTGTAATCATTCTCTTTATTTAACGTGATTATGTTTACTTTTATTTTTGTAATCACATCTGAGAGTCCTATTATATGCTGCTCTTCAGACGCTTTAATTTTCGCTCTTTTCTCAGCAGCGTATTTTTCTCTATGTTGTTTACATCGACGTGAACACAGTCGGCGCACTCAGAGGTAAGCCGCTTTCTTTGACTTTCTTTTAATGTGAACCAAATTGAAGACAACCCAGAAACAAGATCATTTCTTGCTCATTACTCTGATTACTACATTTTATGAAAAAGACCACCGTAGCGTTAAGACCATCCCGGAAAATACGCAAGTATTTTTTCAGATACGTTTAATTTTATTTGCATTATAAAAGACTTCTCATGTGATTCCTCACGGCGATCTTATATCTAGACTCCTGGCGTAAATCAGTTGTTATTTTCAGCGCCGAGTCGAGTAAATCACATGTTATTTCTGACAGTCTGGAGTGAACCACATGTTATTTTTGGCGCACTGGCGTAAATCACTTTAATGGTACATTACTGGATAAACTGACAAAACTCAGTGAATAACTCGGGCAACGCAAATGAACAAAGTAATATTAGGGAAGTGCAGGATCAGTCCCGATGGATGGTTGGCAGGAAAGGGATGGGATGGGGGTATTAGGGCTGCGCGGGTATGTTGGAATCGCATTGGTGGTGGTAATACATCACTTCATAAATTTATATCCCTGTGAGTAACTAAGCTTGAATAACAACGCGTCATTGCATTCATTTCTGAGTTGACTGACGTTTCTGTTTAAGTTCTATAACAGAACTTCACAAAGGATATATGTAAATATTTTTCAAAAACTTAGGATTTAACATATTTCTTGTACATTTTGATTCTTAACTTAGATCACTGAGGACTTGGAACAGAATCTGCATTATTTGGAAGCAATCGAAATTTCTCTGCACAGTCTTCAAAATAAGGAAATGATCTGGAGTGGCGCAAAGGATGGAATTCGAACAAGATCTCGGACATTTGAGAACGAGCTGATGGATCTAAGCCAACGCTTGGGGAACTTCCGCCGCCTGCTGAAGACTTTGGCACAGAAGCTTGGTCTGCCCGGATATAGGAGTTGAAGGACGACCACGCGTACTCCATTGAGCCATGCTCACCATGACTGGTGCTTGAGGCAAACCATCGAGAGCTTGCCGGCGTTTTGGAAACACATGACGCGCTTCATTTCACGTTGGGCTGGACAAGGTGCCTGCATTTGAGTGGTTCCTTCCTTTTTTAATAAAAAATGCCTATGTATTTTATTTGAAATTTTTGTCAGGATAAAAATAAGAGGACAGAAATTTAAAAGCGTATAATTTCGCCAACAAAACAGGTATTTCAGAGGGGGGGCATTGAGTCAAACAACTGCTCTTTTGGCATTGAATGAAATGACTCAAGGTATGACCAACTTTGAGATGAACTATTTAAATGAATGCATTTCTCCTGTATGTGTCTTGCCTTGTATATATGTAAAGCTTCCGTTGTATTGCAATGAGACAGGAAAATATTTGGCATTATGTATTTATAGACCAGTTATATATATATTGTGTGTATATATAACATGTGTTTTGTGGTAGCTCAGAAGGTCTAGCTGTAGTTGTTTGTGGAACCCTATCATGCATCTGCGTGTTAATATTTACAACCAAGAAAGGGAACAGTTCCTTATATATAGATGAGATTGGTAAAATCAAGAAAAAGAAATGCCATATTAGGGAATTGGAGGATCAGTGTCGATGAGTGGTTGGTGGGAAAGAGGTGGGGGAGGGGGTATTGGGGCTGTGGTAATACATCACTTCATAAATTCATATCACTGTGAGTAACTAAGCTTAATTGAATAACAACGCGTCCTTGCATTCATTTCTGTGTTGACTGGCGTTCCCTTTTTAAGCAACTGACGACTTATGTTAAGATATGTGTAAATATTTTTCAAAAAACCTAGGATTTAGCATATTTCTTGTAGATTTTGGTTCTAAATTTTGATTACTGAGGACTTGGAACAGAATCTACATTATACTTTGGCACACAAGTTTGGTCTGCCCGGAAGTAGCAGTGCAGCGACGACCACGCGTGCTCCATTGAGCCGGGCTTACCATGACTGGTGCTTGAAACAAACCATCGAGAACTTGGAGGCGTTTCGGAGACACATGACGCGCTTCATTTCACGTTGTGCGCGACAAGGGGCCTGCATTTGAGTTGCCCCTTCCTTTTGTCAATAAAAACTACCTTTTTTAAAATGTATTTTTTTTTCAGTATAAAAATAAAAGGGCACAAATTTAACAGCATATGATTTCGCCAACAAATCAGGTATTTCAGAGGGAGTATCAAAAAAAATTTTTTTTAAGGGGCGGGGGGAGGCAGTGAGTCAAGCAACTGTTCTTTTGGCATTGAATGAAATGAACTTCTTAGAGGGGGTTATTAAGTTACAGGTAAAAAATGAGCATCGTTCAACTTGACTCAACGTATGACCAACTTTGAGACGAATTATTTAAATGAATGCATTTCTCATGTATGTGTCTTCCCTTGTACGTATAAAGCTTTCGTACTGCAATGCGACAGGAAAATACTTGGCATTGTGTATTTATAGACCAGTTATATATATATATTGTGTGCATATATAAAAGGTGTTCTGTGGCTAGTTGAGAAGGTCTAGCTGTAGTTATTTGTGGAAATTTATCATGTATCTGCGTGTTAATATTTACAACCAAGGAAGCGTACATTTCTTTCTATATAGATGAGATTGGTAAAATCAAGAAAAAGTAAAAGTCAGAGAGAATTAATATCTTTATTTCCCGCGGAGGGGGGGGGTGGCGCACTCAAATACCACCTGGTTACCATGCAATTTCCTGACCTTTTAAAATGACCCCTAAATGTGGAGTGTTCAGTTTGTACTAATACTGTCTTTTGAACCAAACGTGGCGTACTGAATTAAAATTACACCGCCCTTTATAACTAAACTGACACTCGGCGCTCAGCTCGTCTGGCCTCAGAATTTCCCCTCCTTTCTCCACGTTATTTTACATACGTGAAATAATGCAATAAATATATATACATATACATTTATTTATCCCCGAAAGACTTTTACGTGTAAAATAAAACTATTTTTATATAAAATTGTATAAAAGATAATCACTGAATTTATAATACTCTAGAATTTAAACTGGCAGGAATTTAAACCATTATATTACGTTATCTTAATATCCATTGCCCTTTCTATGGTGATTGCTGTTTCTGTTGAATAGCTAGTGATAGTTATTGTTAGAATATGATATTTCACATAATATTATCATAGAAAATAGGATATATACTTTTATATATGTGTTTTACCGACGTCCTATACATTTTAACGGTCTTTTGTAGGAGTTCAGGGACCGTATTAACAAAGTTAACTGTCCAGCTAATTCCTCCATTAGCAAAGAGAACACCCGAAACTAAATGAAGAAAAACCTTAATAAACAAACAAAAATCCACCTAAAATACAGCTAGATCAATGAGCTTTTGTAAATACCGGGTAGGCCGTCTGGATTATGCATAGCTAACAGAATGTTTTGATGTAATTGTCCATGTTACCGCATGCTGTTATCACATATTTTACTATTATTATAAAAGTGCTAGTTGAATTACAGTTAAAAGCAGTGATAATTGTATTACATATTTTAGCAAATATGGAAGTGTAATTCTCTGCTTTGGAGCTTTAGTTGACTTTTCCAGGATCATTCTTTTCCTGAATCGTGCTATTTTACAGACTGGCTACATGTTCGTTTTTAAATATTATCCCCTTGTTTTTATCTTTAAACATTTAACACCTTTTCTATTTGTTATGAAACAAAAAGCTGAAGTAAGTTGTTAATTACACTTTGTTTTGTGTTTCTTGAGAGGTACAATTTTATTGGTGTTTTTCATGGCATATGAAAAACATGTCACATACTGTAGGTCTTGCGAAATAAAACAATCTTTTTGATATATTGTCCAGCGTTTACTCACTAACTATACATATTTTACCAACTATTTCTTCTTTGTTAAGCAAAACTCGCCTGCCAAAACCTCGCTTGGTGGAGGTAACGGTGGTGCAGGGTTTGGAGTGAGGGTATGTCTGAGGGGAAATCCAACTTTTTACTCGTAGTAATCCATTTTGGTTATTGACACATATACAGTCCACTCCCGAAGTGTACCGCCAGCTCGTACGCCAGAAGTGTGCAGCCCGTTTTTCTCCCTACGTATATCTCCTGCTATGCCGCCAAATTCGCCTAACGCCATCGGCTACACATTTTGAGGAACCAAAGTGCAATTTATAAGGCCTTTCTGCATTTGTGGTGCCACCATGAAATTTCACCGAAATGTTTTTTGCTAACGTTCCCAATCCGAAGTTTGACTGTACACTATATTCACTTGTTTTTATTAGATGTCCTGCACACTTGATCATGGTTTAAACAGCAGGGGTTGCAATGCAATAAATATACTTTAGTATAAAGACTTTGTACGCATCCGTTCGTCTAGCTGTGGAAGCATTTCAAGCAGTCATTTGCATTAGAGATAGTTAAAATATGAGATAAGATTCCGAATTTACCATACAGTAAGCCGCCGAATGCTTTCGAATCGAAAGAAAACACACATTCATAGCATCTTACACTATTCAGAGTCATCACACAAGGTGTCTGTTGATGAAATAAACGGGTGTTAAAAATTAGAGTAGATTATTGAAAAATGTCTGTACAGACTGCTAAACAAAAATCGATCATTAATTTTTGTGAGAAAGTAAAACCGTACTTCAATGACTGTTTCTTGGGTGAAAATGTAAAAACGTATTGTTTTGGGTGAATTTTAGCATAAGCAGTTGCACAATTTTGTATTCAGAACGATCTTTTATTTGCAGCAGAACAAGAGTAAAATGTTACTGCTTTATAATAGTGATGGCAACAAAGCTCAAAATACTCACCAAATTGTGTGTTTTTTTAAGTATAAAACCTTTTCGATGTCACGCCGTAATTCTTCTGGAATGTACTATGGCGGTACAACGGGAGAAGATTGTGAAGATATAGTTTTGAATTCAGTAAAGATTTTCACTTCCGTTCTCCCTGTGAATGAGCAATCCTACCACATTTAGGCAGGCAGTCGCAAGATAGTTGAGGGGATCGGAGGAATGAGGGGGCAGGCTTATGAGGTTTGAATCATTTTTTAATAGCATTTAATAGAAATTCAATTTTCAACGAAGTTCAGTGCGTAACTTATTCACCCTTCTCGACACGAATCCGGTACAGCTCTTATATATAAAAACATATTTTATCATAGCTGCAGCTAAGACTGTAGAAGGGCTGACTTTGCTATATAGCAGCATTTTACCCTGTATACAAACCAATGCTCCTTTTGACTTTTGGACAAAACGGATTTAAGTCCACAACCTGCTGTAGCTGCTTAGTTGCACAGTAACGATGCTATCAAGTCCTAAAAGAATTCAAGGAATTAAATTAACTGAAAATAAAATCATATTGACCCTGACCATGCAACCTTATTTTTAATGCTTGGAATCAAACGAATTTTATTGTTTTCCTTGGGTTTTTTTTTCATCTTTAGGCAACAAAGTGTTTATTTTGAATGTCAAGAGAAGAGGAATGTGGAAGAGTACCAGAAATATGTGATAACTGTTGTCTGTTAGCTCCGACGTGTCCCTTTGACGCATTAGCCAGGGTCATTGTCGCAATAGTCAAGGTTTTTGTGTCAGATAGTCTTGATAACAGTCATAATTTGTAGAGAATTCAAGCTGTTCTGCTGCACACTTAAGTTTATCTATTATCAGATTAAGATTTAGGTTAATCTTTCGTGGATAATGACGAAGAATGAATATTTAAAAAAGCAATGTTATGCTCCATAGAAGACATTAAGGCATTTGAAGATAAATGAGTGAATATTAAGTTTCAAAGTAATATATTTAAATATCGTATAAATAGAATTGTAAGTTGTACAAAAACAGGAAGGTCTGCAACATCATTTAATCTATGTTTGATTATGAAAATATAGAATATCTAAATGAATCATTGGTATAAATTATTGACCTGATGCAGAATAAATAAGAACACATCTAGAAACAAATCGCATAAGGTACTATCTGAATGAAAAATAACTTGAAATAGTAATAAAAATGTTTATAACCTGGTGAATTACCGACGAATAAAAAGAAACTGCTTAGTTAAACTTTCATTTTATTGTCTAAGATAACACAAGTTTTCTAAAGCAGACTATCTATGCACAAACAAACTGTGACACAGCTGAATGAAGAAAGGAAATTACAATCATAAAGAACCATTCTCATAAATTAGTTCTGCCATGTTTGCTTTTTAAGACACGATTTAGATCAAGAACGTTCCATTTGGTAACTTCACCACTATAATTGAAAATACAAATTTTAAAACATAAAAATGCCATAATTTTAATCTGTTATCACTATATATATACTTGCTGAACATAGCAGTGTATTTAAAGGCATGCTTTCCAAGTAAAATGAAATATGGTAATAGATGCCGTTTCTACAATCCTGTTCTTTCCCTTATACCAATGTCACTTTTCAACTGTTCAAACCTCGCTTTTAAAAGAATTATATTTGTCTGTAAAAATCATAGTCCATGAGTAAAGAAAACACTTACAATAATGTTCTAAGTTTAATGCAAGACATTTCAAGACATTATAAGCAAATGAAATAAAGTATTCATTTGCTTATAAAAATACGACTTTTCATTATGCTTCATACCAGTACGGATTATGAAAAGAGTGTGGCAGCTGTATGTCAAATAACACAACATCTTCAGCATTGCTATATTTGTGTTGTTGAGAATGAATACATGAAATTATTAATGTCAAACGTTGTGGAAAGAGACGTCAAAATCACTCAGCCCTGCAAAATAATGCTTTGTAAGCATAACGATGATACACTTGCAAACAATTTGCACAGGCACTAACACTGTGGAGGCTTATTTAGTCTATTTTAAAGTTGCAATTTAAACAAAATAAAATAAGAAGAAGGAAGCTGTTTAAGAAGGAAGTTGACAAGTTAGTAAGACACACACATTGGGTTACAGATTGCACTGTACATGGCGGAAGCACACCACTGGGAAGATCCTGGATTGAGCGTGTGAAGCAGCTGCTTCACCGTGCTTTCATTCACGCTGGGATCCTTCGCTTGGAGTGACTGAACGATCGTACCAAAACACAGGCAATTTGAAAACAGCGGGTTGGCGCAGAGGTCAGAGTAAGTCTTCACCGCCTCGATTTTAGCGCGCATTCTATTGGCATCTTCTTCAGATTGTCTGGCCTGCTCTTCAGTGATTTCGGAACAGTCATTGTTGCGATACAAAGCCAAGGCGTAGAAATCAAAGTACTCATCAGGTTTTATGCTTGCAATAACGCATAGGATATCCTTGTTCTGTATAGTCGCTGCGAAATCCATTTTATCCGGATCATGTCCATGATTAAAGGACCAGACAACATTACGTGTAATATCGTTGACATTATCTATACCTTCGTTCAGACTGGAAACAACAACATCCTCCATGAGGCTTTGGTAACGGTTTATCGTTGCCTGTTGCTGCAAAGTACGCCATTCCTGGTCTGTGATCTCACACATTGGGCGCATTGGCTCTAAGTCGTAGAAATCATACTGTGTGAGGTCAGACAAAACCAGAGCGTAAAAACAGACGACATCCTTCTTTGTGAGTGAACGGCTGTACTGTGCCTTTTCAAGTGAACCTGTACGAAGTAAAAATATGCCAACGTAATAATTTGTAGTTAAGATACAGGCCATCTTGTCACGATCTGCATTATATTTGTACCAGACATAACAAGAATGTCCTAGGCATTGTACCAAACCGTAAAAGTGCAGATATCACAAAGTTGAAAAGAGAATTAGACAATTTTGGACAAAATTTACATTTCATAGAAGGCAACAAGGGCAACACTACATTCAAAGTAATCGGATAGGATCTGAGGGACGCACAGCATTTCTCTATGTTTTCTTAAAGCTATCTGTTTTCCAAACGAATTAAAAGCATTATTGCTTATCAAGTATTGTAACGCACCTTGAGCAACACTATAGATATAGGAGGCAAGCAAAACACGCACACAAAATAAATTGATTCCTGACTGGGGCTTGAACTCACAACCTCTTGCTTCACAGATGACAACGAAAACCACTACTTCTATGGGAGGGAGAACTATAAATATATTTTATTAAACTGACAAAGGAAGACAATCAAAGCATCCGCTTTTAACGGGGTTTGAACCTACGAACTCCTGAGGCTTGAACTCACGACCTCGTGATTTCAGTCCAAAACTTGATCGATTGAGCGATCGAAGCAAGTAGTTAGGCGACTGGTGAAGGCTCAGCAAGAAAAAGCCTTGTAGCTATTTTTGCAAATTTACCGTTTTTGGTCAATGTTTTGACCAATATCGGTGAAATCAGCAAAGATAACTCAAGCTTGCTGAAGCAGCTTGCGCAAAACAGTCCTTTCAAATTTCAAGTCAATCGAGCCGGATGTGTAGGTAGAGTAGCTTCTGTTGTGTTTCCACAAATTCAACTATTGTTTTTTGCAATTTATGAAACAGAAAATTGTTTATGCACACACATGTTAACGATTTCGTTTTTTGTCAAAGAAATTTGGTTTCGCCTTTATTAACGTAGATTCAATAGAACTAAAGGTGATAAACAATTTAGCGACTTTCATGACGTTTTTACACAGGAAACTATAATAAAACTATTACCTGAATGTTCCATAGCACTTTGGACTTTGTCGAACGTCTCTGCTACGTCATTAGTTTCGTTGTAGTTCTCTAGGCATATCTCATAGAACTTAGATCGTCCTTCTAGAATTTCCTTGGCTGAAAAGAAATCTTCGTTCATGTCTTCCTTGATAAGCTTCAAGACGTTGTTTTGTTTTGTTTCCACATTGCCTTTATTGATGACATCCAGGTAGCTGTCCTCGAAGACTGGGTTGTCCATGTTGTAGTGGAAGCCGATATTAGTTGCGTCGGACACTTCTGAATGCTCCGTTGCCGTGGCAATTATCTCTGTAAAAATAAACGCTCTGTAAATACAGAATCTCACTTTGGTTATACATATCGCTCGGTGCTGTCCTTCATGCAAGCATTGACACACATTCTTTCATGTTCCTTACTACATTCTACTGCAGAAATAATTAAGCAAATCAGTATCGGATTACATCACAAACCAAAGGTACTTTGAAGGACAGTCAAACAATGTTAGAGTCATATGAATAGTAAAGCATACTGGTGGCATTCGACACACCATGCGAATGATGGCTGACAGAAAAGCTGTTTTTAAAAATGGCTTACCTTTGAAATTGTCAGTAAGGTTAGCAAAAGTAACAAATGTCTTTTCAAATTCGAGTTCTTGCTTGGCCATATCATCTCTAAGGCTCTGCTTTTGTTTGACCAACTCTTTCTGTTAATATAAATAAGATGATACTGAATTTTTAGCTGCTGAAAAAAATCGTCACCAGAAAATTTTAAATCAGGTATAAAAATTATCTTGTTTCTCATGCCAACCTTTCAAATTTCATCTCAGTATCCAGAAATCTTTTAAACTTTTTTCTCGCAAAAAATAGACCTGATCCCGCAGCCAAACGTGTTTACTTTTTAAACTTTTAGTGAAGGTTTTTGTCTTGGAAATATGGCTTCATGACATGCATGAAGACTTTTAAGCGTTCGAAGTATTACTTGCATTAAAACGTGTGTCAAAAATGCAAGCGCACAAGTTAAAATAAAATTCTTCTTTAAAATGTCTTTTTCAGTATTTTTTCAGGTCAAATTTTGTAGTTTGAAATTTTGTGCAGCCGACAGGTCGAATATTTTTAGACACGCCTGTGATCACTTTTTAAATTAATTTCAAACTTAGTAAGCGGCATGGGGATGAAAAATCGGGTTTTAATTTTTTTCGCATCATTACATTACGCAAAAAGTATGCCACAACAATTTATCACTCTCTCCTCAAATCTACAGAGATTCACAGCAAAAACTGTGGCTCTTCATGACTTTGCTTTTGTTCATGTTTTCAATCATGTTGCAAAGAAAAATGGCAACTAAATTAGCAATTTATCAAAAATAATGTGTAAAATAGAGCTGAGAATTAGTCATAGACCATGTTCAGGCTTAGTCCTCATATTTTTCTAAGACCTAAAACATTAAAAGTTTTAGCAAAACATGAAAGTTCAGGCTGGTTGCAATGTCTTTTACAGTATGTTCATTTGCAAAACGTTACAAAGGGCGCAAGGGGGAGCTAAATATGAATGCATAATGGAGTACACGGTTAAAAGAGGTGAAAGCAGCAAGAACCAGTTTTCTCGGATTGACACCTTTAAATGGGACCGATAGTATTACTGAAATATCATCACTCAGTATGAATGCCTCAGATACGAAAATCTTTGGTCCAGAACAAAATACTGAATTGTTTCATATTAAGGCTGGTCGTGAAGAAATGAAACAAAACATATAGTTGATGTCAACATTTGATGTGTCAGTGGAAAGGTCAAAGGTTATCTGAAGTATTTAATATCGTTTTTGGAAATGAATTCACTCACATTGAAATCTAAAAAGTTTATTTTCACATGTGTACAAGAAATATAATTACAGCAATATACGAAATCTGTAATTGTTAAAACACAAATTTTAAGAAGAAATGTTCAAAATTGAAAAGAGTGCTCTACAAATTAAAAATTCTCAGAAAACGTAAAAGAATTTTAATGTTACGCAAAATGAAAAGGCTAACTTCTGGCAGAAAGTTTCCACTGTTCCCCAGAATTCTTGCTTGTTTATCCCCTACTTGAACCTTTATATGGCTAAAAGTTGTCTCTTTGAATATATCTCAAAACCCGGATTGAAAAGAAAGTATGAAATCTTGACACTGGTGTAGTGTTTTGGTGTATTTCCATATTCTATATTTAGAGTATATTTAAGGGATACCCTCAGTCTCGCTCTGGGCGAGAAGCCCGCATCATGTCATGTAATTTTGGACGAATGAACTTTGTGTAAATAGACAGCAATCAGTTTTTTTGAAGAATATTATATTGGCGACGAGATGGTAAAGAAATAGAGAAGGAGATGGCGAAGTTTTGATTCGAGAAAATGGGGGATATGTTGCATAAGTGTTCCTTGCGCGTAAAAAATAGCCTGTTTTTACGCAGAAAAGGCTTTTTTCTACGGGCAAGCCCGTAAAATCTACCTGTCAACGCCTTAAAGGGCGTAAAAAGTCATTTCATGCACAAAACAAGACATGAATTTCTGAGGCACAGGACATTTTTACGCCATCAATCCGCAAAAACGCCCTTTTTACTTTTTGAGCTATTATTTTCAAGGTAATATACTTTTAAATCTATCTGTAAGTTGAAATGGCATATTTACGCCTTAAAGGCGTAAAAAACTCATTTCAAAAATAAAACTAGACATGAATTTCTGACTCACAGGATATTTTTACGCCACTAATCCGTAAAAAAGTCTTTTTTTCTCTTTTGACTATCCAGGTTCAAGGTTATATATTTGTAAATCGAATTTTAATGTGAAATGGAATTTTTACGCCTTAAAGGCGTAGAAAAGTCATTTCCGAAATAAATGCCATTTTTACGCTACTTTCCGTAAAAAATCCTTTTTCTTAAACTACGAATCTTCAAAGTAATGAACCTGAAAGTGTAATTTTAAGTTTAAATTGCATATTTATGTCTCAGGACGTAAAAATTAATTTCAACAATAAAACTAGACATTTCTCTTTACCTTGAGTGCTTAGCCCTTTCCTCCCAATAATTGTCTTTTATTCCAATAAATAAAATCCTGGTGGGGGGGGGGCACTTAGAAACATAAAGGGGTTATTTTGCAGCAACATTCCGCTTTTGCGGAATCTTATCTTAAAATTAGCAGTCCGCGCTTAGGGGTCGTTTTAATATGTCATAGACACACATGGTAACCATTCGGTACGTGAGTGCTCCCCCTGCCACTCTCCCCAGATAAATTTATTGCAGAATATATTTTAATTCTAGAACATTAATTCTAGAATTTTGTGCGTGTGTGTTTGTTTGTGTGTGTGTTTTGCCTTTTTTCTTGGGAGGGGGGTGGAGAGGGAGTAGAGTGCAAATGAATAACTGCAGAGGGTCTGGTACTCTGTTACCCAACCCTTCCCAAAGAAGTCTTGTCAAAGCACGGATTACTCTACTGTATGGTATGTTGAAAAGCAATTTGCGGGTAATCTTATAAGCAAATATTTATGACGAAACACACTCTCAAAGCTTTCGATATATCGTCATGGAATATTGAAATCATTTTTTCAGGAGAGGGGGAAGGGATTGACCTAATCTGTAATGCGCGGTGGTACTGAGTCTGGCCGGTGGAAAACTCAGTGGTACATGCTTTTGAAGAGATGTACGCAGCTGTTTTGGGAAGAAACAACAAGCAAATTACAAAAAGCTGCCAATCAATACACAGGGAAAATCTACGCACAGGGAAAAGTTATACAACTGTGAGCGTAAGTTTTCCCTGGGCGTAGAAAAGGCCTTTTTTACGAACTGTGAATCTTACGACAGGGAAAACTTACGGGACAGGATTAGCGAGAAACTAAGGAGTTTATTGTCACACGAGACATTTTCTTTGTTTGATGGGTGGATCCGCATGCATTAATTCATAAGGCGAATGCCCCTTAGTTTTGTTGATATCTTGCGGTAAATGTAACCGAATAACTTTAAATAGGTATTAATTTCGATTGGGCGAACTGGATTGTGATTTTTAAGGGAGATATTCGGTGATATGAGATGAACTGTTTTGACAATTTGGGATGGATATTAGTCACATGATTACAGGAATCAGGATTCCCAGTGACGTCACGATTTATTAAGTAAACAATTACCTGGAGAAGGTGGAAACGTGCATTTAATTTGCATTTAACTGCCAAAAACATTATGGATGATAAACGCAAAGTAGCCACACTGTTGCATACAGCAGGTATGGAATTTCAAGAACTGTATTACGCTTTAGCAGGCGGTGATGAAACGAAGAATTTTACAGACAGTATTGCAATGTTAGACAGTGATTTTATTCCAAAAATCGAACGTCATTTTTGAGCGATACCAGTTGCGCCAAATGGCTCAGAAATCGAACGACGACTGTGGATCAATTTGTGTGTCGTCTAAAAAAACAAGCAGAGTTGTGTGAATATGACGATATTGATAATGCGGTGCGCGATCAGTTGATTGAAGAATGTTTTAATTCTGCGTTAAGAAGAAAGTTTCTTGAGAAAACATGTAAAGCAACTTTAACGAATTACTTGGATATTGCTCGAGCGTTCGAAGCGGTCGAATCACAGATGAAGGCTTTATCGTCGGAACCGAGTGGTCAGGTTAACAAAGTAACCGCGCGTGGTAACCCACCCCAGCGCTCAAAACAAGGTACAAAACGGTGCTTCAGGTGCAATCGAGAGGGACATTTTGCAAAAATTTAAAATATGTCCAGCACGGGATGCTACATGCTCGTCAAGTGGGATATTTTGCTGCATGCTGTAGGTCAACGTCAGATCAACGTAAAGAAGGAGGGAAAACGTCAACGTCGACGATCGAATCAACCTAGACGTCAGGTGTCTTAGCAGGAGGACCGCGAGCGGAAGTCACGTGTTCAAAACGTGACCGATGAAAGTGACACAAGTGGAAACAAACATGGCGATAATTATGCCTTTTGTATTGGTGCGCAAGGAAATGAATTCGGGTACGGAGTCATTAACAAGGCAAAACGTTTCATGCACGTCCAAAGCATAGACCCGAAGGTTATTTGCATATGGTCAAGAAAAACCGATGGAAGCATGTGCTACATTTAGAAGTGTTATATATTGTAAAGAAACCGATCGAAGGTGCGTAGATGGGTTTGTGGTAGTGAAGGGAACCGGATGTTCGTTAATTGGTAAAAGTACCGCGGAGAAATTAACCGTACTCAGAGCTGGTCCTCCAGGGAGGGAAAATGTGTGTTCTATTGTACGTGAGGGTAGCGGTACTGACATTCTGAAATCGTACCCGGAAGTGTTTACAGGTGTGGGGAAACTTGAAGATTACGAGCTAGAACTTCATATAGACAAGGAGGTAAAACCAGTCGCGCAAAATATGCGTCGTATCTCGTATAGTCTGAGTGAAAAGGTTGACAAAAAATTGGATGAGCTATTGGAATTGGATATTATTGAGGAGGTTCCAGATACGCCATCAACCTGGGTCTCACCATTCGTGTGTATTCCAAAAAAGAAAGAAAATGACGTGAGGGTGTGTGTCGACATGCGCCTCGCAAATCAGGCAATCGAACACGAACGCCGTCCAATTCCAGTGGATGATATTTTACAAGATTTGAAAGGGGAAAATGTCTTTTCAAAGTTAGACATCAAAATGGCTTTCCATCAGGTTGTAATCAAGGAAGAATGCCGTGATGTAGCAACAGTTGTGTGCCATAGGGGTTTAATGAGGTACAAGAGATTGAATGTTCGGATCACTAGTGCATCTGAGCATTATCAACGCATTATTCGAGACGTGTTACGTGCGTGCAAAGTGGTCGCAAATATCGCTGACGACATTATAGTGTACGGCAGTGACCTTGAAAGTCGTGATACGAACTTGTTTGCAGTGTTAGAGTGTCTGAAACAAAGCGGATTGACGAAATCCCGAAAAGTGTGAATTTCGAGTGCCAAAATTGACGGTTTTTTGGCCACAGTTTCAGCGATAATGAAAAAATTGCGGCAATACAAAATGCACAAGCTCCTAAAACCGGATCCGAAGTACGATCGTTTCTTGGTTTAATACAATATTCAGCGCGATTTATTCCAAAATTTTCAGAGTTATCCGACCCATTACGTAGAGTAACGAAACAAAACGTGGTGTTCAAATGGAAAATTGAACAACAAGAGGCATTCGATAGCTTGAAAAAGGCTATATCTGAGGCTGAAACTTTGGATTACTTTAAATATGGGTGCAAAACTCATATCGTTGCGGACGCTGGACCGACAGCTATTGGATAGTTACAGGATAATATTTGGAGAGTTGTCAGTTACGCTTCGCGTGCGCTGACAGATGTGGAGCGCAGTTACTGTCAAACTGAGAAAGAGTCTCTTGGATTAGTGTGGGCATGTGAACGATTTTCGTTGTACGTATTTGGTACTCAGTTTGAATTAGAAACTGACCACAAACCCCTGGAACGTATATACAGTACGAAATCCAAAGCCCGAATTGAAAGATTGGCTCTTAGGCTGCAAGGGTATGATTATAAAGTTGTCTATCGGCCGGGCAAAACGAACATAGCCGACGCATTGTACGATTGAACATTTCGGGGAATAAAGACGATTTTGTAAGTGTATTAGCAGAAGAGAGTGTCCCAGTAGCACTTTCACCTAGAGAGGTAGAAAGGGTATCAGAAGTGGATTATGAGTTGTCTATAGTGCGGGAATGTGTTAGCGGGGGAAAATTGGATGATTGCAATTTACCACCCAAAGTAAAATTTGTTTACTTAGCAGTAAAAGAAGCACTGTGCGTGTTGAGCAAATTACTACTACGCAATAGTCGAATTGTAGTACCTCATGAGTTGAGAAAAAGAGGTTTAGATTGGGCCCATGAAGGTCATCTAGGAATTGTTAAGATGAAAAATTTATTGCGCACGAAGGTATGGTGGCCCAAAACGGATTCGGATGTTGAGAAGGTGTGCAAAACCTGTCATGCTTGCCAGGTGGTCGAGCCATACAGTGTCTCAGAACCTATGAGAAGAGCTGGACCACCACCTGGACCATGGCAACACTTAGCGTGTGATCTGTTAGGTCCCATGCCGAGTGGAGAACAATTACTTGTCATTGTGGATTATTCATAGTCGTTACTTTGAGGTTGTTGCGATGAGAAGTGTAACAACTGAAAATATCATCAAGGTTTTGGAACATGTTTTTGCACGATTTGGCTTACTGTTCAGTTTGAAAAAGGATAATGGAATGTATTTTGTATCCGAGGGATTTAGAAATTATTTGGGGAATCATGGAATTATGCATGTGACATCCCCACCAATGTGGCCTCAAACCAACGGGGAAGTAGAAAAAAACAGAACGCTTCTCAAAGCAATGAAAAGTGCTGAGGTGGAGGGCAAGAAATGGTAAAACGAATTAAATAAATTCTTTTTAGCATAGAGGTCAACACCTCATTCCAGTACCGGGGCAACTCCGGCGTATATGATGTTTGGGAGAGAAATAAAAACTAAATTGCCAGAAATGAGAGCAGACAAATCTATTCTAGACGAAGGTATCCGTGAAAGAGACTGGGGAAACAAGCTTTCGGCAAAGTTTTATGCCGACAACAAACGGGGAGTAAAATTAAATGATCTGGCTATTGGTGATCATGTTCTGATTCGAAATCAGAAAAAATAAGTCAGCCTCAGAAATCACAGTACAAACCAAGGAAGGGAAAGAATACAAAAGGAATTCGTCATTTGTAAAACCATATCTGGTAACAGCCGAAAATGAAAATAATAAACCTTGGCAACATCTTGCACGCATAAAACAGAGCATCGACCAGTCCGCGATCGGAGAGAGCCAGACAGATACGGCGTTCCGATAACAGATGTAAAAAACATGGCGTTAAGTAAAATTTGTGTATTAGAATATGTAGAAATGTGTATTCGGACTTTGTAGTGAATTGCTTCTGATAGCAATTGATTAGAACCCAGAATGCATAAAGTGATTAATGAATTTTGAGATTTATATTTTGTTTGCGGTTCTCAAAATTTTGATTAATATTCGTGGCGTACAGAAATTTTGTTTTAAAAGGGGGAGGGATGTAGTGTTTTGATGTATTTCCATATTCTATATTTAGTGTATATTTGAGGGATACCCTCAGTCTCACTCTGGGCAAGAAGCACGCATCATATCATGTAGTTTTGGACGAATAAACTTTGTCTAAATAGACAGCAATAAGTTTTCTTTCAAGAATATTATGAAAGCGTCATGAAATATTTGTGCAAAGACAAGGGACGGCAGAGCTAATCTTGCTTAATGTCTTTTTAGAAGCGAGGACGTCAGTCAGTTTCCACGAAAGTACCCATACCCCTGGTAGACATGTGTTATTTACCAACAAAAGAGATCTATTCCCTAAAAGTCCTTTTCCAATGACCTTTTCGTCTTAATTATATCTCTTCTAATACAACTAATTTCCCTGAATTTACCTGATGTGAACTTAGATAAAACAGGTGTATCTGATATTTGTTAGACGTTAGACATGGGAATATCTTTTTCTTTGTCTACCAAAAGGTGACTTAGAACGAGTTGTAGCTCAGTGTGCCATTTTGCCTCAGGTAGAGAAGAAGCAATACAAAATATCAGACAAGAAATAGATCCGGCTTTCCCGGGGAATAACAGCAGCCTTCCATCCTTGGTTGAAATAACCCAGGGTAAAAACTCAACTTATCATTGTTCTAAAATACTAATATGTATATATGCTACTTGACCTTATAGTTTTCATAATTGATTCGCTGCTCTCTCATGTCATCCCTCACTCGCGCCCATTGCTTCGTATCCAGGGCGATTTGGAGGCCTGCTAATGCTGCGGATATGGCTGTGCTGAGCGTATTCGACCAAGATATCTGTTGCATGACATACGTTGAAGACATTGACTCAATATGGCAATATATCAGCATATATTGACTTCATTTTTGCTGAGGGGGTTAAACATAGCTAAACATGTTGATGTCTGGTGAAATTATGAAAAGTCAACATTTCTCCAAAGCATTCGATACTTCCAAAAATAAGTACATAAATGATATTTTCAAGCAATAATAATAGCTGTTGTGGGCGGCAGTGTCAAATCTATATTTGATGACGGGTATTGCTTTATTTAGAAGAACTAAAATATTAAGAGGGACCTTGAATCCTGGCTTAGAAAACTGTCGTAGTCCTCCGGTTTTAAGAGTTCGCCACGATGTCTTTATCCTGGTCATTACTGCTTTCGCTTTACCTGCAATTGTACAAACAGAGCACTTGAGCAGCAGACCGTGTAAGTTAGTTGCTGCAATGTCTGTTTTACATGTCATCACAAAATTTTAGTCAACTAAAGTAAACCGCTAGATAGCGGAATAGGCCCACTTGCAGAAACCACAAAAAGAAAATATTTGTATTAGATTGTGACCAAGAAGCTCAGATTCACACAGTACCAATTCCTTGTCGTCCTTTTGGCAAAAAGGGTTAAAAATGATATCAAAATCAGCCCATCTCTAACTTTTTTCGAGAAAAGAGTCAACCACCTGTTGCCACCTCGACCGTGACCCAGAAGATCAAGGTCACCAATGTACCGCATATATAACGTTGTTTATTCATATAAGGTCGAAGATGAGCTCAAATCGTTTTTTCTTTAACCGTTTTCGAGATAAGCCGGCCTATCGTTAACGGCACATAACGTCACGTGATCTTTGACCTTCATCCTCAAGGTCTGGTCAATATTTAAAATTAAAGGTTTCTGCCTACTGAGACGTTTTATATGTTGAAACTGAAATGTGAGTACTTTTTTGCCACCTTTCGTGATTAATAGGCGTTTTGAAAATATTTTGACCTCACTTTGATCTTGACTTTGAGATCGAGGGAAAAAATATTTGTGGTTTCACCGAGACCTGATGATTGTCTATAAATGTAGTAATATAAAGGTCCGCTCACTAGGAGGAGTTTTCTGGAAAGCATTTTTTAAACCTTTGAGGTCTAAAAATATGCAGATTCACCTAGACCTCGTCACCTTCTCCAGGTGTTCAAAATTTTACCTCCCTTTGTCAAAAACTGCAGGAGGAGTTTTCAGTAAATCATCCAAACGGAAGAAAGAGAAGAAAAAAACGAAAAAGGGTAGAAACTTCCAGAAAAACTACAGATTTTTACCACTTACAAACGATGTTTGCAAGTAGAAATTAAAAAAAATGCCATTAAATTGCGCAAAACTGAAACATGTAAACTCCGACACTGTGTAGATTAAAAATAATCAATAGCCAATGCCATCTGCAAAATGTTGACGTTAATATTTCACCCGCAGTTGCTTCTTACGTCTGCTCCCAAATTCAGAAACACAAATATATGATTACAGACATGCTTATCAGTGTTTAAACTATATTATGAAGTTTATTTATTGCCCTAGATTCAGGATTCTATAATCCAGGTACAAAATCAGGTAAATCAATTCAATATTTCCAAAAAATAATGTAGAATTAGTCTAGGAATAAAATTTAGGTACACATAAAAAGATCACATATTGGATAAAGTGGAAGTAATATAATTCTCCTTGAGTATGTTATTTCAATTAAGATTATGGCAGTACCGAAATTTCAATTACCCTCCCTACGACCAAGGATTGTGAATGTCGTTTCAAAATAGCACATACACCACTCCACGAAAACATCGTTCCTTATTGTTCATGTCATAACCATTAATTATCATGTCATGAACCCACATAAACAATAATATAACATGGCAATTGTTTGTTCTCAGCATCATTACTCTGTTAATACCTTACCGATTGCTTTAGCCTTGAAACTGTTGAAGATACGCTTGGGTTTGAAAAACTGCCTGAGGCCTCCTGCCCGTTGCACTTTGAGTGAGAAATAAGCGAATGGTCGCCTGGCCATGCTGTAGAATGTCTTCCCAACCAACACGAATTTACGCTTTATGGAGCTTCCGAAACTCAGCATGCCGCCTGTATGTAAAGATATATGAGAACTAGGGTCACACGAATTCCGAATTGATAAACGTAGAAAGCAATTTTATCATATGTATAATACAAAGTTGACTGGTGCATTTCCTGTTTCATTGATTCGAAAAAAAATTCAGGTAAAATAAATTATAATGACGTTTGTTATTTATAGAAATGTGACACAAGGCAACCAAAAACTCATTTAAAACTTCGACCATCTTCGGACGAGTTAAAGTAAAACGAATTGCAGCAAAAATTAAAGAAAAAGCATAATACAACTCCTAGGCACTTGGTACATATCCACAAAGCAAACGCAGATTTACTCACTGAATTATTTAAGAATTGTGGGCATAATTCACTGTGGCTTGTAGAAACATAAAGCACCTGCTGGGCACTTATTGACATACGTGTTAATATAGATAACCCCAAACCAAACGCAGATTTACTCACTGAATAATTTAAGAATTGGGGGCATAATATTCTGTGGCCCGCAGTTTTTCAGTGAGTCACTTACTGATATTGTTCGGTTGTAACAAACCAAATAAGAAAAGGGTCAACCTCTTTTTAAACAGTGCTGTATGAACACAAGTTGATGAAGAGCTAAATCGGCGTATGAAGAAGATTTATCACACATATTTAACAGTCTTATATGGACATAAGCAAGACCACTCGACCGAATGGACCGCCGAAAGATTTACGAAATAAGCTTTTCAGAAATGTGGCAAAGACGTCTACTTATAAGCTTATAAGATTTTACGTTGCACCTGACTATGAATACAGAACTCATTACAAAACCATCATAGCAGTTGCCTTCTTCACCACCCACAACACGAACACGACAAACCTTTCAACTTTGCGCCGATGCGTCGCACAGTGCTCCGATGGGCTGGATGCTTTGAGTTGCTCAATACATTTCTATCTGCTTCATTTATATCCAGATCCACAATTTTATCCAGGCGATTCTGTTGAACTTAAGATAAAATTAACAATAATTGCTCTTTTATATAACACACAACGTTTTAACAAAATACAAAATATAAGCTGGGCTTTGTTACAGATATATGTATTTGTTTTACATATTCAGATTCAACCACAGCTTCATCAACACCATTGCCATATGTATTTTCATGTTGCTGATAAAAAATCCGCGTCACATGGGAATTCGTTGTAGTTCACATTAAAACTGTACTTTTAAGAATTTAAGAATAATATTTTTGAATTTGTAGCCGAGTTCTACTTTATGAAGCTTTACTTTACTTTATAAAATACTAAATGCAACTTTTGGCGCCAAAATATGACCCATCTTCTGGATAACGCGGATCATGGGTCTTACATGATATAAGCCTCTTTTTATTATATACAGGTCAATTATGTAGGTAGAAACAGTGGTTATTTCCCCGTACTAGTTATACATACCTCTCGGGTTGGCTTTCTTCACTTGATTGTACGTATCGAAGAAATAAGTGACAAGTAACTGGGTGCCGATGTTAAGAGCAACACTTTTGTATCCTGCAGTTTGTGCATCACCAAGCATTTTTTCTATGTCTTCTAGAGTCAAAGCCAGTGTGCCAATGACCTGCAGTTGCAGAAACCAACGTATTAACATGGGATTAAGGCCATGCACAGATGTATAATGGAATAGACTGGGGTGCATATAGCATGCATACAATACAAACAAATGTATTTTCTATATGACAAGATGCTGTTGAAATGTGTATGTCATCAACTTTCGATGTAGTACACACATATCTCAGTATGAAGTATCAAGATATATACGGTAAAAGCGATCAGCACAAGTGACTACAAAACATGACTAGAGCATATGTTGTTTCCTGGATAAACCGTAACAAGCTGCAGCTGACTCTTTATGTAATATGTAATATTAAATTCCCACTGAATAATGTGCAATAGCAAATAATAGCAAATATAAATTTAGCTGATTTTTTAACACTCTTAGTGACTGATGGCATTTTACATTATAGATGATTACGACAATCAAGGGAATTGCATAAAATACCATTTTAGTAAATATTTTATAGACAGAAACATTCTTTGTTCACTTAAATCGATTTTAGAAATGATACATTTATAAAATTTATCATATTAAGGATTTATGTTTGTCTATTTTGCTTCAAACGAGGATGCATGCGTGGTGGATTAAAAATGGCTACGTTCTCTAACATTAGATAAATGCACAAATGTGCCGAGAAAGAAATCCCAAAAATAACAGGGCAGTGTCAATTTTGAACCATATGAGGATCACTATGGTTGATGTAGAAGGCGAATGAAGGAGGAGGGAGGAAGGTAGATGAAGGCACGGATTACCCTCTACCACCTGGCGGATAATTCTGAAATGTTTTAACACTTGTAAACAGATAAGACATATGTAACACACCCAACCCCAGTTTATAACTAAAATTTGGAGAAACATTTCTGTAAAGGCATTAAAAATTAAGCAACCAGTAAGCTGGGACCATTTTCGACATTTCAGGTTAACCAGACTTTGCTTGAGGGACATCGACTTTGAAGACATGAAAAATTTTAAACCGTATAAATGCCATCGCCTGGCAAAACAATAACAATGTTGGGAATAACAATATTTACAGCTTCAAGATATTCTTCTGACGTCATATTGCCACTGTTGTACATCTCTGTCAAGGTCGGTAGGTGGGCAGCGAGGTATAGCTGGGTACGCCTTGTGATGTTGTTGATGCTTTCAACTGTCTGCAGTGCTTCATCCGTGTAGTATGTTATGTACCAATTACTGTACAAAAATGAAGCCAAATTAACTAGCTAACAGTTGTTGAGTTCTTTGAGTTCAACAACAAGGTCAAATTAAATAGCTGCATTTGGGATCCTAAGGGCAGAAACATAAGTTTTTGCCAACAAAATTTTCTTACATTAAAACATTTACACTTCTTACATTAAAACATTTACACTTCCGCCAAACAAATGTGAGAACAGGCATATAAAACAGTTTCTTGCTTGCAATATTATGTAATAATAATATTATATAATCAATTATATAATGATTATTTTTTTACTCACTTGTCCATGATTTGTTGAAGATTTAGGTATTCATTGAGACCTTCTATGTATTTTTCATCATATTCTTCCTTAAGCCTGTCGATTTCTCCCGTCAGGCGAGCAATGGCGTCCTTATCAGTACAAATGCTGGGGTAGATTCCGCAGCCTTCTGAACTCGACATGATACCGCATTTGTCATTTATGTGTCAGTTAAAGTGACGCCAGTTGTTTATTCCTTACATTATAGCATGGCTATTGCTCAGTCTGTTTTGAATATGTAATATTGACAAATACCATTTCAGAAAAATTAAACATTGCACAACACTCGGTGTTTAGCTCAACTTCTGTTGCTGAACAATGTTTATTGATATTGGATACATGATTACTTATAACGCAATGTAATACGGAATTATATATAACACATGCAAACCCGGTTTATAAGTAAACTTTGGAGAAATATTTCTGTAAGGGCATTTTAATCAACCAGTAAAGTATGGCTACCACTACTCTTACTATCACTGCTATTTTTGTTGCTATTACTATTACTACTTCTAGTTCAAATAATAATAATAATAATAATAATAATAATAATAATAAGCTGCTCACTTGAAAATAATGAAACTATCATAAAAATATACTTATGCCTTGTTTTCGGGAGATGGCGATGTAATCTTGTTGCCGACAGTTTTTTGTTTACTGGTAGGAACTTAGGCATGCTAAGTTGTGACAAAAGTTAATGTAAATGCGAATTATAACTATTCGGGTGTTTTTGTTTGTATTCCACAGATCCTAAACAGTACTCGAATAGTATTTCAACAGTATTTCAGTTGTATTTAAACTGTACTTACTTGTTACAGCGTTGTATAAAGTATACCCATTGGATGCCAAAGTCAACGTCCAAACTAAAACAGCAATGAAAGAGCATACGTCTCAATGCAGTGATGGTCTATTACTTTGAATATTATCAATGACCTCTTCCATATTTTCTGAGTCGTTATTTAATTTTCTCTCACTTGGAAACATCGTTTTAAATTGAGCAAAAGTCTGTAGATATTCTGGAAATTTCCCTTTTATTCTCTCTGTTCTGTCTGGGTGGCTTCCAGAAAACTCTTCGAAAATTATTTGATGCAAGAAGACGAAATTTGTCACACGCATAGAGGATGACCAGCTCTTACTGAATCCGCAATTCTGTACCTTCACCGTTAATGTGAAGATCAAAACTGAGGTCAAGGTTATTTTCTGTTAAAAATGGGTTCAAGAAAACTCATCCTGGACCGTGAGTTCGAGGCGTTTAATACATCTATATATTTGATACAGCTACTGATGGCAGTAAGGTATCACAAAAACCAC
Source organism: Protula sp. h YS-2021 (assembly GCA_949752745.1). Taxonomy (NCBI): domain Eukaryota; kingdom Metazoa; phylum Annelida; class Polychaeta; order Sabellida; family Serpulidae; genus Protula; species Protula sp. h YS-2021. The sequence goes on along the minus strand of OX457025.1, from coordinate 13,428,864 downwards.
ATGTTTGTCACCTTGAAATCTAAGGTCAAAGTCAAACTGACATTAAAATACTTTTCCAGACTGTCTTTCTAGCGTGACAAATGGCTAAAAAAAGGGCTCAAATACCATTTTTTATACAGTACAGTGTGTATTATTACAAAGTGAATCTGCGTTACAATGAAAAAGGTCAATGAAAAATGTTAGAAAGTTTCTCCCCTTTGGGCCTTAGCGACGTTTGCACAAGAATCACGTCGATCAGCGTTCATCTTGAAAATAGGAATTTGGCAATTATCTCGAAAACTGAGATCGAGCGATTTTAATCTGATTTCTTACCCTTTTGGGCCAAAACAATATATAAAAGAGACGACTTGGTCAGTTTGATCTTCTCGATTAGGATTAAGGTCATTTTTAACTCATTTCAAGGATTAAATAACGATACAAAGGAGAAAAATCCATCAAAGTCAAATCCAACAATTTGAAGTTCAATGTTATATATCGAAAACGGTTAGAGATAGAGTTTCTGAGTTCATTTTCGTCCCGAAGTTACATAAGAGATACCTTATTGACTTTGACATTTGAGCTTGACCTTGTCATGGTCGAACCCCAAACGATGGACATTATTTTGTAAGCGATTAGAGATGCAACGGTTTTGCACTCATTTCCGATTATTCGGTCGTAATCGGAGTTACATAAGGGATACCCCGGTCAAAGTCAAGGACAAAACTCGGAAGCTCATTTGCGTTCCTTTCGACCTCCTAAAAGACACCTCTGTAAATTAGACGTGCTTGCTCAAGTTTTATTCATCTATCACATTTTACTAGAATGCACCATTCTAACGAGGAAATTTGAGTTTTAAAAGAGGACATTTTTTTTACATTTGTTTTCGCTAACGTTTTTTAGAAGAAACATTCGAACTTAGGAAGTAAGTAGACGGAAAGAATAAAATAAAACTCACCGATAACGGAACCCCAAAATCTTTTCTCTATCCGTTGTGCTCCTAATAAAAGCAAATAGTAAATGAACACAAAATCAATGCTACCGTGTAACACGCAAACTTCATAATTATAGGTCTTCTTTATAATCAATAGTTTTAGTCCTTTATAATTAAAAGAGAAAATGTGTGTTCGATCTTTATATTTTTATCAACTGAATTTTAGAGATATAATGGAATATGTTTGAGAATAAGTGGCAGAGTGAGGTCTTTTTTTGTTTGGGAATTTGGTTAAACTTGCTACATATTCCTTTCTTTAATGACAGGGCAAACAGGCAATCACTGAAAAACAAATAATTTACTGCCATTGTTTGTAAGACATGAATTTGAATTTACAGTTACTGATATGCTGATTGTCCGGGACATCTAAAGTGTAAGTAACTGAGAAAAGATTAGCCCGTTTTATACAGCGTAGTATAAATCTTATGTACTATAAAATCAAGACGAACCACCAACATGAACACCACAGGTGTGAATAACACAAAGTGATAACCGTTTGCGTCGTTTATTCCGTTTTAATGCTCATTGTATGCTCCAGGGGTTTTTCAAAAGTAGAAAACAGTATTTATGCAGATAAAGGCGCATCGGTGAATCCTGTGCAGTTATCCACTTAATTTTGTCATTTTTGTAAGTGTAGGCTGTAGATCGTTTGTTAAATCACAAAAGAAACAAATCCTTCAAAAAGAAGAAAAAAGACATTGGTGTTGGCGTTATGATATATTTGTCAAGCTTTAACACCCCTGAAAGATACCTTAACGCTCAGAGAGCACGCAATAGGCTTGCACTCTTAAGATCTGACGTTTTGTTTCACAGTATTGGATATGGTAATTCACCAGGGTTATATGGTAATTCACCAGGGTTATGTGGTAATTTATCAGGGTTATCAAATATCATTATCAAATATCGTTCCTTGATAACACTGGACAGTGAAATAAGATGACTGATTCAAAGCGATTCAAAATTCTGGTTTTCTTGTTTATTACACTATCAATGCGCAAGTTTTACACTATTACACTATCAATGCGCAAGTTCTTTTTGTTCTTACATTCTCCCAATATGCCTTCAAAATGTTGGTCCCATATCGTTCCTTGAAATAAGAAGACTGAATCAAAGTAATTCACGGTACTGGTTTGGCTCTAGAGCTGGCCGTGCTTTTTGTAACAAAACATTTCCTTTCAACGACGTGGATTTTTATATTGCACTAGTTCAGTTAAAGTCATATATTCAAGGTACACGATTGTGTCACTTCGAGATCGCAGTCACCACGACAAATCTTGAATAAGAACGTTACTCGGCCATTGCAATACAAAAGCAACGTACCCGTGTATTCTTGTAGCTGTCGGCTTGTTGATCCTGAAGGTCTCTGACCTGTCAATTTTCAGTAATAGTCTACACGTAGAATGAAGCGAAGAAAATTCTATTTCGTTTGCTTGTGATACTATTTATACCTTTGTGTATATAACCAGATTTGTTTTATTCATAATCTTTTGATTTAGAAGGTCTTGCAGACTTAATTGAAGCTGAGAAAATAATAAAACAGCTCACCTAACTCGCTAATCTCTTGTACTTCCTGCCGAAGATGCTCCAGCTCTTCTTCCTCTTGTCTTAATTCTGTGCATTATATTAAAACAAAGCAATTTTTGATTTTTTTACAAGACTATATTATAAACAAATGTTTTAATGTGCTGTACAGTATTGTGGATTTACTCAGGTAATACAAGCCTGCCCAGCTGCCGCTTCCTTCACGCAATAAGATCCAAGTCAGCTGGCTGCTAGATAACTGGCCTTCGCTCAGCTGACACGATAATGTGCCCCGCGTTAGCTGATTCCCATAGAATATGCCACGGCGAGCTGGTTCCTACATTCTACATACCACTGAGCTGGTACCAGGCTATACGCTGAAGGTGAGCTGGTTGCCACACAATACGCCCCCCCAGCGGGCTGGTTGCCAGGTAATACGCCCCCCCGTTAGCTGGTTCCCAGATAATATCCTCTAATGAGTTGGTTCTCGGCTAATACGTCCCAGTAAGTTGGTGCCCAAAATATAAGCCCGGGTCAGCTGGCATCAATTTGTGAACACAGCGTTAACACATACACAAGCACAGACCTTCTCCGCAGTCTTAGTACTAGTCCCTAATCATTATCTAGGTTAAATGCTGATATTCATTTGGGATCAATGGACCTACAACTGGTGACATATTATAATCTAGTCTGATGAGCTCCGTGGAGCTCAACACAACAACATACCGTCATCGTCAACGTCTTCCTCATCCAAGTCCTGCAGATCCTGCTCAGTGAGTTCCAGAGTGAAGTCCTCCGGCAGTTCTGGTCCATTGAAGTCAAAGGGATCAAACTGGCGTTCATGTAATTCTAAAAGTGTTTGAAATGTGCGCATTTTTAAATGTTGTTATTACTGAGCGACACATGCTAAGATCAACATATATAACAAGCTGACAGGCTCATAAATGCATTTCCACATCTACTTAAAATTATACTTTAATTTTTGGCATTAAGCAAATTTTTCCCTTCACCAGTTCATGTTTGATGTACTAAAGCAAGTGGAATGAGAACATTGAAAATAACAATGGGTGAAAAACAGGCTCATGGGGCCAGAGTAGGGGATTGGAGTGGCCTAGGCCCACAGCATGTAAATACCGTTAATCGAATCGGTGTTTTCTTCTAGTTTTGACTCCAAGTACAACTTGAGCTCGTCCAATGCTTTCTCTAAAAAAGTTCATTGAGAAATTCGATATATTTAGCGGCGCAAGTAAGGGTGTGTCCACAGCTCTAGAAAGGAATCAGAATGTTATGCAAAATGAAATGACACATGTTGAAGAGAAAGAACAGAAACATCTTAGAATTGTTACTTGTAAAGACTTTCTAGAAGTTCTAGAATAAAAACATGACAAAAGTATTACATTATCACCGATTGAAACAAAACCACAGCCGGTGTTGGTAGAATTCAGAGAAAAGGTCACTGCAATATATTTTATTGATTTATAAGCAGTAAGCGATATGTCACATACCTAGCTCTTCTGTGTTTGGTCCTGAAAAGAAAAGAAAATAAAACAGACATGAACACAGATTAAAAGCGTTTTGCAGGAAAGCTGGTTTCCACTTCCGTGCAGAAGATGCAATATACAATTATGAACTTTTTCGTGATGGTCAATAGAAGTGCAATGTACTTACGAGCATGCGCACTGCAAACCAGCGCCGCACACAACACCAGACCCACGAAGCTCATCATCTCCGACTGTAAACAAGCAAAGATTGTCAACAAGCAGCATCTACCAAGAGTTATTCATCAAATCATTTTGGTAATTTTTGAGAGAAACATTATTTGTAAAATCGGAATTGGCGTATTTCCCACAACACAAACAAATTATATTCACAGAATTTTGAATTATTTTGGGCCCTACACGGTCCACACCGGATTCCAATCTATTAAAAGCGGATAATTTTCAAGTTTTTGGAACTGCAATACGGAACGCCACTAGAAAGGGTGCTGAAAAAGAGTGTGTCCAGTTTTCGTTTTATGATTGCGTTTTACCTACTCATATATTTGTAATTTTGTTCATACTAATGCCTTGCAGCTGCCATCAGATCGAACCGATGCTTTTTAAAGTATCATCCTATCTTTTCGGTGCCCATAACACAGTTGAAATATAATTTCTAATAAAATTTAGAAATAATTTCACTGGAATTATGGGTACTTCATGGGTAACCCCATATTTGCTCGTACTGGCATTCGATGTTCACTTTTTTGACGCTGCTTTCCTTGATCATTTTTGAAGAAACACAAGTTGTAGCACCAGTGAAAATTTTAAATTTTTTAGGGCCCTTTCCAAGGTTTGCTCGAGAAATGAACATTGTAGAGTTGCTTGAAGTCTCGAAAATCAATGATGTGAAATGTGGGAGAATTCCTTCTTGGAGGAGCGGTACTGCACCAATTTGACTGGCCAGCTGCTGTTTGTTTGTTTTCTCTAGCGCTTTGTTGCAAATTTTGACTGTTTTAGACTGTTGAGGCCGTTTTTTTTGGTTGTGAGTAACGCGGTAGAGCCATGAACACATGAGAAAACCAGAAATTGTCAATCTTACGGATAACGAGAGCGTTTACAAGTTCTCCAGCTTGAACAGTGTTACAGAGCTCTGAAAAGCTCTTGTAGATAAGTGCTACTTAGGCCGCCAAAGGTAGCACGGACTGCATGCTGAAACCTCGCACGAGAGCAGCACTACACACCAAATCGACAATATGCATTGAAAAACTGGCACTCAAGCAAGATTTTCTGTTTCTGTGCAGTCATGAACAACAATGGCAAAGAAATCACAATGTAGGCACGCAGGCCTTAAGGACGATCTTCACAACTACTGCAGAGACTGCGCTACTTGCCAAGGGGGATAGGACTGCGACGGTGTGATAACGCTCACAGTTTGCCAGCACGAGTCGCGAACTATAATACTACTATCCTCAACTGACAACAAGGCCACTGAATCATTTGAGGCTGACAACAAGGCCACTGAATCATTTGAGGCTGACAACAAGGCCACTGAATCATTTGAGGCCCTCCGCATACAGACAAACCTTGCAATGATCCTCCGAAAGCACTAAAGCGGACAATCATGATTTGACAAAGACCTCGTAGGCTGCAGGAGCAAACACCGAGCAAAAATCACGAGACCGGGAAAATACACTACAGGCAACAGTACCTCGGGAACCACTTTGCTCAAACCAGCCAGCAGAAAAGGAAAGTCATCACCTATGGACTTGATTCATCCCGAAGAGGTGCGAGGAAAACGAACTTCTCGGATGAGGGGTGTCCCTGTAGGGGAAGTGAGGAAGTGGGATCATTTCCGGGAATTCATTTTCGCGATGTTGTAGGAATGCGCCAAGTAGGCAAGCTCCTGCAGGAGAACCATTCCGTATTTAGATTGGAATCCAAAAGGCCACGGAAGCAGGACTAAGAATGTATACAGGATACAGCAGCGGGCATTTTGGAAGCCGCCGAGTTGAAGGAGGCGGAGTTTAAGTAGAAGAAATTTTTGGAAGGCTTATGTAACCCAAGCACGTCACAACCTGGTTACCCGTAGTCCGCCCCGATGACAAAGTAACGATAAAAGACAAGGACCTCCGCTACATCTAGAGCGTCACGAGAACAGGGCTGCGGTTACTCTCATTTGTTGAGCATGAAAATCAGACCTTAGTGAGTGGGGCTCTGGATTCCAGTGCATCCATAGTGACCAGGCTGATTGTGCACGGGACAAAGGACCTGATTAAGTTACACATAGCCCTGCTATCCTCAAGCATTCTGCTACAAAAGCGTAATGTGAACAATTTTTTCTAGTTACAGCATGCAGACTACATGGGGCAAGCGCACCTGTTATTAGATGCCCTGATGGCATAGCTCAATGTCGGTACACCCAAGAACTCCAGGCGCGGCACACGCATGGCCACGCCAAGTCATTGGGCCTACAGCAACGGCCACCAACGGGGAGCTGGGCGCTACCCAGGATTAAGCAAGGAGAAACCTTCAAGTTTTAAGCAAAACCAGCCAGACTCCATCAAACACGTGACAACTCCAGCAAACAGCGGGACAGTCCTTGTCATGAGAGCTGACTCGCTGCTGGAGAACTTCTAAATTCTGGCGTAACATTATTATATACCAGAAGCAAAGTGTTGCACACAAACTCCTTGCCCGTGGGAGGCAGGTCACACACTTTTGGCAAAGATGGAAAGCATTTGGGGCACCACCCATGGTGGAGAGTTGACTAAGGTAGGCTACGCACTCCCATTCCAGAAAATAAACGGTCAAAAACGGATCATCAGTCTCACTCAAAAGAATATATGAGCCTCGTGACTTATTACTGCCAGGAAAGGGACAAGCAAGTAGCACGGATATGCTTGAAAAGGCAGCCATAGAAGAAATGCGTGTTCGTTAACCATTCATGTTTCACAGGGTTTCCTAAGACAGAAAAGAACGTGTTTGGCGTCTCATAATAGATTTGAAACCATTAAACGGCTATTTGATAACCAAGACATCAAGACATTCAAATTGGTCACTTGTCAGCACGTACGCAACTCGCACCTATGCTTTCGGGTGCAGGAGCCCAGGTATTGGTATCGAGCTACCTTTTGGCTGGCACTGGCGCCTTTTGTCGTCAACAAGGCCATGCCCTCAGTGAAGTCATGGGGGCAACGACATTCAATACCTGGACGACTGGTTGAACGGGGGCTGGACAGAGAAAGCTTGGCTGCTAAAACGTTAATGTGACTAGACAATTGCATCAAGTTAAATTACCGGTAAAGTCAGAGAACCCAAACGACAAATTGTGTTTCTAGGTGCCGTGTTATAGTCAGACGCGTGATTCCGTCACCAGATAGAATTCAGAAGATTCGAGACATTATCAGGTCCACGATGGAAGATAGATGGGTACCCGCAACCTTAGCAGAGACGTCGCTGTGGCTGTAGGTAGCAACAGAGATAAGGGTGCCCCTGAGGCGCCTTCATTTCCAAAGCTTCCAACATGCAACTGGAGATGCACTCAAGAATTGTCGTAGCCATAACAACAAGTTCAGATTACCCCAACAATCGAGGGAAAACGAGTGATGGTGGCTGAATACAGCGCAAATGACGCAAAGGACTCCATTTGCCATATCGCTGCCAGAATCCAAGATGCAGACCGACGCATCAAAGACAGGCTGGTGGGGGGCACACGTTGAGGACAAGTTGTTTCAGAGGCAATGGACGCAGCAAATGCGAGGCATGCACATCAATGTGTTAGAAATGCGTGAAGTAGCAGAAGCACTGAGGATCCTAGGTCGAGAAGTTCAGGGCAACGCGATGCTTTGTCTCAGAGACAATACCATAACGGTAGGCTACATCAGGAAGCAAGGGGCACTAGGTTGCCCACTCTGGACCAAGCAACAAGGGAAGTATGGGAGCTAGCAATGCAACACCAAGTAACACTACTACCACATCATATCCCGAGGGACTTGACTATTAACGGACATGGTTTCCATCCAGGGACAAGTTCTACAGGTGGAATGAACGTTCTCTACATGTCTCCTCTGCTTACGTCGAGGTACCTCTTATGCAGCGTTGTTTAAGTCCAAAGGGTCAAATATGAGCTCAAAATCGATCTTTAACTGTTTTCGAGATAAGGATCAACTTCTTTTTTCACCTTAACCGTAAACCAGTAGGTCAAGATCACCGAGGTACCTCTTATGTAACGTTGTTTAGGCCCAAAGGGTAGAAAATGAGCTCAAATCACTATCTTTAACTGTTCCCGAGATAATCGTCAACTTTCGGTTTTTAATTGTGACCGAGACACAGAAGATCAAGGTCAACGTCCGGTTTATGACCTGAACCGTGACCCAGAAGGTCACAGTCGCCGAGGTACCTCTTATTTAACGTTGTTTAAGCATAAAGGGTCGAAAATGATCTTAAAACCGGTCTTTAACTGTTTTCGAGATCATCGCCAACTTCTGGTTTTTGACCTTGACCGTGACCCAGAAGGTCAAGATCACCCAGATACCAAAGGTCAAACTTTTTGACCTTGATCAAGCTCAAAAATCGGAAGGTGACTATTGTCTCGAAAATATTTAGAGACAGAGTGATTTTAGGTCATTTTCGACCCTTTGGGCCTAAGCAACGTTACATAACAGTCAAACCAGTAACCTTGACCTTCTGAGTCACAGTTCATGTCAAAAGCCGGAATCTAATGATTATCTTGAGCATGGTTAGAGATAGAGCGATTTTGAGCTCTTCTTCGACTCTTTTAGCCTAAACAACTTTACACAGGAGGTATTTAAGTGACTTTGATCTTCTGGGTCACGGTCAAGATAAAAAACCACAAGTTTACCCTTCTAGGTAACGGTCAAAATCAAAACCGGAATTTGACGATTATCTCGAAAATGGTTAGTAATACGGCGATTTTGAGCTCATTTTCAACAGTTTGGGCCTAAACAACCTTACATGAGACGTTTCTCGGTGACCCTCTTTGTCACGGTCAAGGTCAAAAATCGGAAGTTGACTAGTATTTCGAAAACGGTTAGACATAGACATAGACATTTTCGACCCTTTGGGTCTAAGCAACATTACATAATAGGTACCTTGGCGACCTTGATCTTCTGGGTCACGGTCAATGTCAGAAACCACAAGGTGACTACTATCTCGAAAATGGTTAGATATAGAGCGATTTTGAGGTCATTTTCGACCGTTTGGACCTAAACAACACTACATAAGAGGTACCTGCGTGACCTTGACCTTTTGGGTCACGGTAAAGATAAAACCGTGACTGTTGTCTGGAAAACGGTTAGATATAGAGGGATTTTGGGTTCATTTTGAACCCGTTGGGTCAAAGCGACGTTAAAGAAGGGGTACGCGTGACTTTGAAGTGTTTGACCATAATTTAAAACTAATATTTTCTTTGATGGTTTCTGCAAGTGGGCCAATTTCGCTATGTAGCGGGATTCTGTATAGTTTAAAAAGCATTGCAGCACCACAATGAATACATTATCACCAAATGCAACCCGTAAGGACTGCAGCAGCATTTGCACAAGCTTGTAAAAACAGTCACACTGTGCATTACATAAATTATGTGTGCTTTGTTTGCATAAGCTGAATACGCTGAGCGACATTTTTCCTGTTCATTTAAAAAAAAACACTGAATGTCCACATAGTGACATTCATAGTGAAGTAGCAAAGCTGTATTATTTCTAGAAAGTTTCGAAAGTTTTCATAGAAGTTTTGCAATCTAAAAAAAACATTGGGTTGTCTGTAAAGGTACAGCTATCCAAAATCACTCTTGGAAATTCAGTCAAGTGTTTAATATTTCGCCTTCTATAAATAAGCTTTAGTTCAACCTTACAATTTCAACAAGCCTTTAAAAGTTCGCTAAACAGCTTTGCCGCAAAAGAGTGAACATTCGTGTTAAAAAACTGTCCAAAGTGTCTGTTTTCCACTCTGGCTGTTGCGAGAATGCACAAGAACAGAAAAGATAGAAGCGAAGTATGATTAAAGATATCAACAAATCAATATTGATCTCAATAATATATATTTTGCCATCACGACTTCTGTATAACATCAGTTTAGCGGAATGCAGTCTAGTTTAGATTTAAAATGCATGGGATGCCATTTTCACAGTTATTAGGCAATAAGTGATATCAAGAATTATTTTTTGATCTCTAAAATTAAATTTTTGATATCAAGAAAATCATTTGCAGTTCTCAAAATATAAATTAAAGAAGTCTCATCCTTAAATTATGTTATCTCAAATAACATCTTGGTATCAATAAAAAGAAAATAAATTATTGGGCTCAAAATTTAGATTTTGCTATTACATATTTCATTTTGCGATCAAGAATTGGACTTGTGATTTCTAAAAATCAATTTTGCAGATCATTTAATCATTTTAATACAAAAAATTTAATTTCTCTAAGTATTTATTGATATCAGAATTAATTCAAGAATGCATTAAGAGAGATCAAAAATGTACTTACAGATAGCAAAATTGGTGTCAAGAAATCATTTTTTGGGATCAAACATTAATTCTTGACATAACAAAATAAATTGTTTGAGATCAAGCATTAATTCTTGATATTAAAATTAATTTTAAGACCAAAAATTTATTCCTATATTGATAATTGTCTGACAAATGTGAATATGACGTTCCAGAAGCCTGAAGTCTAGGAAATTTCCCGCGGAGCTTTTCCCGCGGGGACTTTTCCGCGGGGACTTTTCCCAACCTAGGACATTTCCCGCGGAGACTTTTTCCGTGAAGACACTTCCTGCGGGGACTTTTCCCACGCGGACTTTACCCGACCTAGGACGTTTCCCGCGAATGAAAAAAAACTATCAAAAAATATTCTCTATGAGCTTCTGTTGATATGTTTGCACTTCACACTTGTACACTATTTGTTCGCACTACAGTCATAGAAACTGTCTGTCTTTTGCACATGATCTGTTCACTAAGAGTCACAGTTCTACGGGTTCACATTGTGGGCAATTCCACGATAGTCGCTAACGACAGTAGCGATGCGCTGTGCACTGTCGCGATAAGCTAGGCGTGGTGGCGGTGGTTCATGACCCGCAATCATCTGCGTTATCAGCACGTTGGCAACGCTGTGCTCTTTCTTTAGCAGTGACAGCTGACTGCATCCTCCTGTGCCACCCCTCAACAAAATTATTTGTCTTGGGCAGAAACTAATCAACGAACATTATCTAGGGTTCTTTGGATTATTATCAATTGCATCTTTTGCTGTTTTTTAATCCATCACACATTTGTAAACTAAGTTTTAATTGCATTTAAATGAATCACAATATACCCTGCCCCTGCAGCAAAATCCAACGCAAGTTGTTGACAATAGAAAAAAGAAATATCACAGACCGGAGTGAATAAAGTTTTAATTACATTTAACCCTGAAGCTGCAACATAATCTACTACAACTTGTTCACAATGGAAAAAAAAGAAACATCAGAATCCACTACAACTTGTTGACAATAGAAAAAAGACCGGAGAGAACACAACTGAGAATGTGCACTGCAAGTTTAAATCACTAAATAAAAATTGCATTAAATTAATTTTATTTTTGTCAGTTTTTTTCTCATTCGCGTGAATTGTCCCAGTCGGGAAAAGTCCTCCGCGGGAAAAGTCGACGCGGTTAAAGGCCCCGCGGGAATTGTCCTGTTTCCCTGAAGAACTATGTGTTCTGATTCTTTACTACAAAATATCGACCCCCTACCCCCTTAATAGAACATTTTTAAAAAGCTGAAATCTTGTAAAAGAAGCATTTTCGTTCATTCTGTAGGTTTAGAGTAAAGCTATTGTTTACACTTTAAAAACTCACACATTTTCTTTTGCCAAATCATTTTCCATTTTACAACCAATGCCCAAAAAGAGATTTTTTTACCAACCTTAAAATTATTCCTGGACACTTCGAAGCGTTTACCAATCTCCGTGCGTATATTACAGCCTCCTTTTATTGAAATCTTCCTTTCTTCCTTCCTTCCTTCCTTCAAGTGCCGAGTATGACCACATTTTTTATATGCACCACTGACATATCTACACGCATGCTCAGAGAGGCCGGAGCCACATGCGTGTTTCAAAGTCCTATGGTCGTGAGGAACGCCTGCTGTCAATCATGAACTTAATGGTGGGAGGTGGGGGGGGGCACTTGGTAGCATATAGGTAATCAAATTTGTAAAAACGGAGAAGAGGGGAGAAGTGCTTTAGAAGTGAGACGCAGTCAACATCACATTTCAAGTTCATTTTAAAGGAACGTAATTTTTCATTCAGCACTCTGTGTTTCTCTAAAACTAAAGGGTTCTTTCGGAACTGAAGTCCTCCTCAAAACAAGTGCACAGCCGCTATTCTCATAAAAATCAAGTACACACCAGTGATTTTCATAGCCATCAAGTACACACGCGCGATTCTCGTAGAAAACAAGTACACACGCGTACTTCTCGTAGAAAACAAGTACACACCCGCGCTTTTCACAGAAAACAAGTACACACCCGCGCTTTTCACAGAAAACAAGTACACGCAAGCGCGTCTCACTGTAAGTGTGTTTTTTTAATCCTTTCCATGAAAATGGTAAGGATAAAACGGTCGTATTTTTCAAGCTTGGCACCCAGCACTTGAGTGATCGTTTTAAAATGTCATGAACACACATGTTAACCAATGTACATTTGAGTGCCCCCCCCAACCACCTCCCACCCACCTCTCAGCGGGAGCTGGCGGAAAAGGAGGCATCTGTAAGCTTTAGCGGGAGTTTTTTTCATAAACAATTTTAGTGACTTGAGATCATACGGCATTCCGGATTTCAACTTTTAGAACTGTTTTTCATAGAGAAAGGCAAGTGGAATTGCTCTTGATTTTAAAGGCTTGCAAAATTGCACATTACTTAAATTGGTGTATAGTATCAATACAATATAATGATAAGGAATAGAACGATATCACTATGAACAGGAATTTTGCAGAGAGAGAGAGACAGACAGACAGACAGAGAGACAGAGAGAGACAGAGAGAGAGACAGAGAGAGAGAGAGAGAGAGAAAAACCCGGAAAGATGTGAAATGTTCCTTCCAATAGCGTAGTGTTCTGTGATTGGTTGTGGCGTCAAGAAAAGTAAACAAGTGTCGGCTGGGTGATGTTAACTCGTGTTCTGCATGCAAATAAAACAGAAAAAACGCTACACCTCCACCTTTTCACCCTCAAAAAAATGAGGAGAAGGAATCCAGTAAGTATTCCCTCGTCGATCCCAAGCCGATCTGAGGTTGCAAAGTCGATCCGACTAATCTGCAGCATTGAATCTGATTGTAACTTTGTTGTGATTGGTCTTGACCACAGATCATCGAATAATCAACGTCTTTGACGAAACGCTGAATAGACATTGGGTAAGCCGTCTTGTTCAGGCGTGGCTGTCTTTTTTTTCGGCCCAAATAAATCTCACTTTCTCGGTGGCTAATTAACGGTTATGTTGCAACTTTGAAAAAGCATAGGAAATCAACGTTTAGGTTCTCAACCAAACAACAACCTACTTTGAAAAATATTAACAAAACTTGATTTCATAAATGTCTTGCGTTACCGGATAAACCAAGGGTGGGGCACTTTGACTGAGGGTTTAACAGAAAACCTTACTTTTATCACTATCTAGATGCAAATCTAGGTAAATATTTCTCCGACGTCTATACAACGTTGCTCTTCCGACGCATATACAGTGTGGCGGGAGGGGGTTGAGATCAACGTTGTCTCGGCTTCTATTTAGATCCTTTGACGACATCTATTGAATAATAAACGTTTGTATAACGTCGACAGATAAAAGCTGTTTCGTCCTTATCTACCAAAACCCGACCTCGATCCCACTTCAGGTGCGACGTGTGTCCAACGTTAATTAACGTCGCAACGTTTGCTGGAAAGCTTTATTTTTCAATCGTTTTGTAAAATCTTCCAGATAAAATGCCACTTTGCTTGCTTGTGTCTAAAGTAATTCTTCTTAATGTTAGATTTCTAAAATGCAACTCCAGATATCAAAAGTTTATCTAGTGATATCTAAAATTGATGAAAATATATCTTAATTCAAATCTAAGACAATTAAAATATTTAGAAAACTGAGTTAAAGGCATTAAAAGGACATAAATAAGCCATAAAGTAATATCTAAAATTCAGGAATAGATATCAACTAGTCCATATGAGCTCATAATCGTTGTCTGCAACCATTTTCGAGATAATTGTTAATTTCTGGTCTTTCACGTTGATTATGACATGGAAAGTCAAAACCCTTCTGTAATGTCTTTTAAGCCCAGATAAGGGTCAAATTCCGTTCTTGTTACCTTAACACTAAGATCACTAAGGTCATTTAATGTAGCGTATTTTAAAATTGTCGAAGACAAGCTCAAAATCGCTATATCTCTACCATTCTAACTAAAAAAAGCTCATCTCTAACCGATTCGGAAAAATGGGTAGCTTCTGGTTTTCTTACCTGACCTTGACCTTGACCCAGAAGAATTTCGAAAAATAAGGAGTAAAGCTCACAAAGGCGCCTCTTTCGTAGCGTCTTTCAGTCCCACGGAGTTGCAAGTGATTAATTACAAAAACGCTCTCTTTTTTCCGGAGACCCTTGAGCTTGGCCTTCAATGTTAAAACTCAGATCTCGAGGTTGTTTGTTACTTAAGCCGCATTTTTGTTTCAGAAGTGATTTCAGCCCTATTTATTATCCATTTTTCGTAATAAATGGGGTTTTAAGAAATATTCTGCCCTTGCCTTTGAGGCCAAGGTCAAATTACTCTTAACACCCTTCACAAATGTCATCTTCTTTCGTCAAATATACCAGAAGGAGTTTTTGGGTAACCGTTCAAGTAAAAAATAACGTATGACCTTAATTTGACCTTGATCTTACAGATCACGGTAAAACAAATCCCGATTTTACTATGTCTCATCATCCTTCATATGTGTGCCGAATTTCATCTTCCTGCGTTAAATATCAAAGCAGGAGTAATCCGGACTAACATTCCGGACTAATAATACGGACTAACAATCTGGACTAAAGGCTCACAAAGAGGAATGACCTTTCAGAAAGTCTACTAAAATATTTTCCATTTGGAAACGGGGTTTCTATTCGAGAAGAAATTGGAAGGACTGATGGAAACTAAGAAATGATTTGGAGGTATATTTAAATGAATTTTATATAGCTCGAATTAAATATTGAAGATCGTAAATTATTTAGGAAGATTTCTAGATTTTAGATATCTTTCATTATTGAAAGGTATTTTTAAAATAAAATTACAGATATTAACAATTTTAAATCAATATGCAAATCGTGCAAAATGGAATTCACAATTAATTGAATTAATTACAAAGTGGTAAAAATGCTGATTTCAGGTTGAAATGTGTAGTTAAGATTTTAAAAATTCACATTAATGCTCAAATCTGCTTTCACTGCAGCTTAATTTTTCACCGATGTCCTTTGGGCATAATTTCACCTTGGTGCTACTCGTGTGCAGTGTGATATTTTTCAGAAATGTAAGGCAAGATCAGGTCAGATGTGTACAACGATGAAAGGCTTATGGTTACGATGTCACTTGTCCTCTCATATTTTTTCTATAATATTTATGGTAAACGTCTGTTTATCCTTCTAGCACAGCGACATTCAGTTGCTGTTGAAGAAAAAGAAAAGTCATCAGAGCTTAGGCCCACGCACAGAGCGTGAGATGACTTATCTGTTAAATCTGTCAAATGAATGTGAAAGCGGACATAGAAATATGCTGGTATGGTGGCAAGGCGAGAAAAAAAAACAATCACGGCCAGTTCTCACAAATTTGACACGTGACTGTTTCAAGTGACATTCCCCTCCACATTTTCATGTTTTTTTCTTCCACCCAGAGCGTAAACAGACTGCTTAAGTCGGAGTTATGGGAACAAAGTCAAATTAAAAAAAAACACTCCTATGCCGGTTTGAGGTTGCGACTAGATCCGACCAAATTACAACATTAGATCTGTTTGTGATTGGTCGCGATCATAGATCAACCTGCTGACAAAACGTTGCATAGTTGTTGGCAGTAGGATAAAAGTGGGGCTCCGAAAACAGGAAGTTACGTCATAATGACGTCAGGTGTTTTCGGAGCCCCATTGGGGCGTCAGTGACGTCATTTTGACGTGATATAGACGTGATATAGACGTGTTATGGAGGTCATATGGAGGTCATATGGAGGTCATATGGAGGTCATATGGAGGTCATATGAACGTCATAATGACGTGATAGGGATATTGGGTAGCCATTCAAACCGGCGGCCATTCAAACAACCATTCAAACGGGCGGCCATTGAAACGGGCAGCTGGAGCACACTTTTTAAAAATTTTTTATCTCTCTCCACACACATAACACCGCAGCAGACGGACAGACGGACAGATGAGACACCTCTCCAAACGTACAAGTTCTCCATTTTAGAAATAGAGAACTCATAGCTACATGGCTAGAGCTCACCTATAAGGCCCCCTTAAAGTCAAAAGGGGGTATAAAAAGGGGGTATAAAAATAGCCCCCTTTTTAAAGCATTTCCCACACTCTCATGCATACACATACATACTAACACCATGACAGGATGTGAGTGTGTGTGTGTGAGTTGCTGCCCATTGAAAAGAAAGTGATCGCCTGTCATGCCACAGGTGAAACATGTGACTGTGTAATGGTTGTTCAGAGCCAACAGCTGCGTCCAATGGGCTGCACAAATCAAGCAAAGCTGGTGGTCACATTCTGCCAGTACCCGGTCTGGGGAGATCATGATGCCACATCCAGCGCAAATCTCCAGGTCCTGTTGGAGGAAGTATGACCCCCAGGCCGGATACTCTTCCTCTTCAAGACGCGATGGAATGGTCTCCCCCAACATGGTTGTCCTGAAGAAAGCCCCGTCATAATCGCCAGCCTCGATTTCCCTGAGTCGCTTTCAAAGTGTGACCCTTCTATTAAAAAAGACGGGCGCGCATAGGATTGATCCGTGAGCCGGGTCCGGCAGCAGCTGGAAGAAGTACACTCCTTCTAGCGGTGGCGGTGTGACAGGCAGATGAAGTTCTCTGACTTGAGCAATGGTGAGAGCATCATTCAACGCGAAGAAGCACTCCATGTTGACGGAAGCGAGTTTGAGCCCAAAATGAAATGACCATTGGTTATATACCACCTCAAGTGACGACCCCCCCCCCTAGAGATAAAAGTAAGGACCCCATCCTCAGAGATAGAAGCAAACTGCCTGCATTATGTGAGGACCCCCCTCCCCCCTCAGAGATAGAAGCAAACTGCCTGCATTATGCGAGGACCCCCCCCCCCCCTGGTCAGCATATAATGCGAGGATGGTCGCTAGTATGTAGTAGTATATAAATGTTGGTTAAAGACCGCATTACCCAAAACAAACAGCAAGATGTCAGCAAGTCATACAATCACAGTGATGCGAAACGGCAAGGCAGTGACTCTAAAAACAGAATGTTATAAGTGTTGGGTGTGGATAGAACATCCAGGACAACCACACAACTGCCCGGTGCACCACAATGCACCACGCCGGTACTGTTGTAAATCCTGCGGCGGTTTGCTCTGGTACAAGTTTACTGCAAGATTACCTGGACCGGAGCCATGCACAGACTGTTGGTGGTGCGGTGCGACGCTGAAAAACTTTGGATATTATAATTTTCATCCTTTCAAGTGTTCACGAAGATCTTTCACGATGGAACAGTTTTACAGATATCAGTGTGATTGCGGAAACCCGACTTGTTGGTGAAGAGTCAACTTACTAACATCTTTCGGCCCTTCTAAGGGCCATCCTCTGTTCTGAAATGAATGCAAA
Organism: Protula sp. h YS-2021; assembly: GCA_949752745.1. Lineage (NCBI taxonomy): Eukaryota > Metazoa > Annelida > Polychaeta > Sabellida > Serpulidae > Protula > Protula sp. h YS-2021. The sequence continues at coordinate 13,411,067 of OX457025.1, read as the reverse complement.
TTCTGTCTATGTATGAGTGTGTATAAAAGGGGGATGTCTGAGATTACATTTCAGCATTTCAGTTTCAGCAGTTGACGGAACAACAACCAGCTAAGATGAAACGTGAAGAGCATGGAAAAGTGGCAAAGAGACAAAAGATGGAAGAAGATGACATTTGGCCATACGGTCAAGTTCAGTGTATGGAATGCAATGTGAAATTTCCATCTATGGATACGTTTGAGGCACATACATGCAGTAAAGCTGAGATGAAAGGAGCAAAGAGACAAAAGATGGAAGAAGATGACATTTGGCCATACGGTCAAGTTCAGTGTATGGAATGCAATGTAAAATTTCCATCGATGGATACTTATGAGGCACATGCATGCATACCAGCTAAGATGGACAATGTAGCTCATGAAGAACATGATTCAAAGAAACAAAAGACAGGACAAGTAGGGAGAGGTAGAAGGGTTAGTCTTGGTGAAAACGCGCAGGAAAAACGGTTTGAATCTGAGGATGGATCAGATTTACTGCTTGAAATGCGACAGCAAGAGAACCGTATCAAGACACATTTGTTGGAGACCTTAAACCATGGAATGAAATGGTACATTGTAGTGCATGCACGTTTCAAGAAACTGACAGCAAATGCTGAAGGTGTTATGGTAGAGCAAGTGGATAATGCATTTATCAGCAGTCCAACATATACAGCATACAATCCAGCAGATATTGAGCAGGACTTGCCAGAAGCCTATAAAGAATTATTTACCAAGTTTGACGAACATGAGCGACAAGGCTCTGGCTAGGTATTGGATAACATACTGTACACTGAAGTACATACAGCTACGTTGGTTCCTCTGGGAGCGAGTAGTTTTATTCCACTGCCGAAGAAAGTGAAGAAAACAGAAGGTGTGATAAACATTAAGAATGATGATAACAAGTGTTTCTTATGGTCAGTATTGGCTTACCTTCACCCTCATGACAGCAACCCAAATCGCGTGAATCATTACAAGCCATTTGAGAAGGAATTAAAGGTAGAGGGTATGACATTTCCGACACCAATTACTGACATTCCAAAGTTTGAAAAGGAGAACGATGTAGCCATCAACGTGTTTGGATATGAACATGATGTAGTTGTTCCAATACAACTTAGTCGAAACGTCAGTGTGAGAGAAATCAACTTACTTCTGATTAGCAATGAAAAGACGAGGCATTACTGCCTCATCAAGACTTTTAGCAGACTTATAACTTATCGATCAAAGCATAAGGGTACATATTTTTATTGTTTCAACTGTCTTCACGGGTTTGTACGGCAAGATCTTTTAGATAAACATCGTGAAGTGTGTGACAAGAATGGAGCACAACGTTTATCATTTCCCAAGGAACCCTTCATCAAGTTCAAGAATGTAGCTAAACTACAGCGAGCGCCTTTTGTGATTTATGCCGACTTTGAATGTTTCACGCAAAAAACTGCTTTGCCTATGTGGTTGTGAGCCAGTACGACACACGTGCACCAGTTGTGTATCGAGGAGACAATGCTGTGAAAGTCTTTTTAGACCATATGGTGAATGAACGTGATCGTATTGTACGTGAATTAGAGCAGCCAAAGGAACTGGTGATGACTCGTGAAGACAAAAAGAATTTCAAGAACGCTGTTGATTGCTGCATTTGTCATGAACCTCTAGGAGCAGATCGTGTGAGAGATCATGACCATATCAATGGCAAATATTGTGGAGCAGCGCACAATGAATGCAACTTACAATTCCGACTTAGAAAAGATCAGCAAGGGGAAAAAGATTCTTTTATCATTTCCGTGTTTTTCCACAATTTGTGAGGCTATGACAGCCACCTGATCATGGAGGAAATTGGGAAATTCAAAGGTGAAACGATTACAGTTATTCCCAACACCATTGAGAAATATACTGCATTCACCATGAGCAATCTGAAATTTACAACAGACAGCTTTCAGTTCATGAGTACCTCTCTACAGAAGTTGGTATCCAACCTTGCAGCAGAAGGGAAAGATAACTTCTACAACATAACCTCTCACATTCACGATAGTGACTAACAAGATTTGTTGCTGAGAAAGGGAGTGTACCCCTACGATTACGTGGACGAACCATCCAAGTTTGCTGAAACACAGCTACCATCAAAGGACAAGTTTTATAGTCAGCTTAGCCAAGAGGACATTAGCGATGAGGATTATGCGCATGCGCAGAAGGTGTTCGATACATTCAACTGTACCATATTTGGTGAATACCACGACCTGTACCTGAAATCAGATGTGCTATTACTAGCTGACGTGTTTGAAAATTTTCGTCAAGTGTGCTTCAACACATATGAATTGGAACCTGCTCACTACTATACAGCACCAGGACTGTCGTGGGATGCAATGTTAAAAGCGACAAAGGTGAAGTTGGAATTGATCAATGACGTTAACATGTATTAAATGGTTGAGCAAGGCATACGCGGAGGAATATCTGTGATCACACACAAGTATGCGAAAGCAAATAATCCCTACGTAGCAGATTACAATTCTGAGATACCAGACAAGTATCTGGTGTACCTCGACGCAAACAACTTGTATGGCTGGGCCATGTCACAAAGCATGCCGCAAAGAGGATTTATGTGGGCGAGCGAGCCAGAATCCCTCGACTTCATGGATGTAGCTGAAGATGATGACATTGGATTCATTTTGGAAGTGGATTTAGAATATCCAAATTCAATCCATGACCATCATAATCACTACCCAGTAGCTCCAGAACGGAAATGTGTCAAAGTTGAAGAATTGTCAGAGTACAGTCCGAAACTGCGGAAAGATCTGAACATGAAAGAGAAACCCAGTGAAAAGCTCATTCCTAACTTGTCTGAATAGAAGAAATATGTACTTCATTACAGGAATTTACAACAGTACGTCTCACTAGGGTTGAAAGTCACCAAAGTACATCGCGCCATCATGTTTGAACAGAGCAAATGGTTAGCAAAATACATTACCTTGAACACGGAAAAGAGAAAATTGGCCAAGAACCCGTTTCAGAAAGACTTCTTCAAACTGATGAACAACTCTGTGTTTGGTGAAACCATGGAAAATGTGAGAAAGCGCATCAATGTGAACCAGGAAAAGCGATTCAAGAAACTTGTAGCCAAACCTTCTTTCCACAAATTCAAAATTTTCAACGAAGATTTGAGCGCTCTACATTTACGCAAAGTGGAGTTGCTTCTGGGTAAACCCATTCAAGTTGGCTTCACCATTCTCGACCTCAGCAAAGTGCTTATGTTCAACTTTCATTACAACTACATCATGGTCAAGTATTCCAATGCCAAATTGTTGTTCAGCGACACCGACAGTCTATGTTACGACATAGAAACGGAAGATATCTACAAGGATATGCAGCAAGATGCTGACCTGTTCGACACAAGTGACTATCCGCCAGATCATTTCCTACATTCCAACGTAAACAAAAAAGTGCGTGGGAAAATGAAATCAACCAAACTCAAACAATGGCTACAAGTCATACTCACCAGCTTTTCTCAGAGAAGATTAGGAAGGTAGCCCTCTCCCCGTATGATGGCAAGCGATATGTATTGGATGATGTCGATTCCATTTTAGCTCATGGACATTACAAGGCTGTGGTATAAAAGAGGGAAGGTCCTCCAACGTAAGAGTTATTTGAGGTGGGAACATTGAAGCGTTAACATGGAACGTGAAAGTCGTAAGAGATCTACAAGTGATATGGATACTCTTGCAGATACAGTTAAAGACTTAAAAATTAAAAAATCCTACCACTACCATCAAGAAATTGAAAGTGGAGACGGTGCCAACACCACAGTCGTGGGATGGAATGCTTTCTCTAGGAAATGGAAAGTATATCAAGATTATGAAACAAAGCAATGAAGGAGTGGTAAACATTCGCAAGTACCTGAGAGATGAGGGGACTGGAAGAAACCGTCCTACGAAAAAGGGTATTTTGCTGACAATATCTGAATGGAAAATGTTGAAGAAGCAAGTGAAAGAAGTGGATAAAAGGTTTCGAAGACAAAAAGACGGCTCATAACAAGGTATTCTCATCATGAATGCACTCATGTTTAACAGTGGTGCTTACCTTATTGTAAATTAGAGGAATGAAGTGATAATAGGTTCTCGGATAGTTTCTGATTATCAGTTTAAACCTGAAGTGTGGAAAGACTTTAAAAACATACCGCTTAAACATGACTTTAAACGCAGACTTGAAAATAAAGTTGAAGTGGTGGTGATTGAATATGATTCTAACATGCGTGTGTCATTCTGGAGAAATCTTTTACAGGATTATCCAGAGGACTATAAGGGAGTTGTGCCAGATACTTCACATATAGATATGATTCACTTTAATATGAAGAATTGGCGCGCAGTCTTACGATTCCTAGAAGCGATACAACATCCACTCTTCGCCATCTTGCGAGCATAAAAACGTCTTTGCAGACAAGGAGACAGCTCATAGTTCATCTGACTGTTGAACGAGATGGAAGACTTTTTATCGGAATATGAACCAATTACGCATGGATTCTCATATCTGAGAAACTTATGTGATGACATTGTGCTAAGACATTTTGGAAAGTATATCATTCTATCAACTGACGAACAATCTGTGTTGAAAGACCATCTAGAGAAGTTCAGGATACCTGGCTTTCTCCTAATACCCTCAGAGGATTTAGAAGTGCGTGTGACTGAGAACTGTCTAGACCTGTTTGTACAATTTCGCCAATATGACGAGCTTACAGAACGCTACGACTTCATCACCCTCAACACAGTGGAATGGTACGCTCTGTTGCAAGTATTGAGTAGGAAAGAACCTGACGCTTGAATTCAAAGAGGAAGGAGTGCAACTCATGCGGGGCACCAAGTTCATTGAGGTAACACATCCCATGTGTGTTATGGTGATGGACATTGACATGAATGATCATGGATATGAACTGAAACTGTCCGAACACGAAGATGTTAAAATAATAAAATTTGGCAATGGACATTGTTATGCTAGTTTTCATAGCATTTACAAACGTGGGTGTAATGTCTATGATACATATATTAATTTAGATTGGTATGAATGGCATTTGTTTATCAATGTATTGAATGTATTTGTGAAAAAAAAAGTTAAATGTAAAATAATTGTTAAAATGTAAATAATGTATAACACAATAAAAAAGAATGTTGTATAAAACTGTCTTGTTTATTTGCAATATCCATAATAAAATTAACAATTACCAACAACTTAACTAATACAACTTAACTAATACAACATCAATAAAATAATGGTTTATAATGTCTATATACAAAATCCTTTACAACAAAATCACCATCACTTCTTCTTAATACATCAATGATTTCAAAAGGACTATGTCCTCGAGCTCTTTGAATTATATAATACACACAATAAAATCCACATGTAGAGGATATCGGTGTTTGTGATGGAACTGAATTATAAATGAAATTAAACTTTAAAAACTTATTCAAACGACTGTCTATAGGTAAAAGTCCATAAGAGTCAAAATATTCTGCAGGGTCTTCGTCAAAATATACTGCCACCCAATGCTCTCCTGGCTCATCATGATCGTCTGTGTTGATGACATAGGCACCGCGTTGTAAAGATGGTAACTGGTCCATGGCAAACACACCTTGAAACAAGTGTTTTGTCGTAACATCATGGGATAGGATGGCTTCTATCTGCTTCGTGTTCATGACTGGTAGTCGAATTGAATGCTAAGATTTGTACTTATTTCAACAATGTTATCAAATTCAGCATACACTATAACATTGACTGTATTTTGCAAGACACCAGCAAAATTCATTTCTAGTCTCAAATTCCCATGTTTGATACGGGCATAATGATCAGCACTATCATAAGCAGGTGTTAAGTCAAAAGAAAATAAAGAATAACCTCTAGACCAATCTTCCCGTTTTATAATGGAACTTTTCTCACCATCCAATCTATCAAAAAATTTGTAAAGAGTTTCAAAAGCATCAAGATATTTGCCTTGATTTATATCAAGCTTGAGAGGTTTGGATAGGACTGGTTCACCATCAGAGTAAAGCTGCATAAAGTTAAGATTAAAATGTTCAAAACTGTATGGATTTCTCAATACTGTTCCAGCAAAGGCTTCATTATGAACCAGTCCAATAACAATACGTTTTGGTAATTGGCCTAAAAAGATGCTATCTTTCACAAAAGATTGAAATCCAGTTGGAATAGCTAAAACTTTACACTCTTTTCTAGTAATAATAAACTAAGCAGGTTTTTTCATGAATGCATCTGCATGTCCCAACTGAATATCTTGACTAACCCTCACTTTGCGAATGGTTAAAAACGCTTCTCTCACTTCTGCTTTAAAAGCATTATTTGCAGCCATTAATGCATATCCATCTTTTTGTCTATGTAAACGTAATTTCATACTAACACCATTGGGAAGATAACGATCCTGCTCAAACAAATCTACCCTTAAACCATCTGTAAGCATAAACTCACGGCTTAGACGTGTATACAAATAGCGATTATGTAAACCATTATTTCCTGTTTCAGCTAGATCGTCACCATCAGCATTTACATGAAAACCTGATACATATCTTTCATGATTCGGTCTTTTCACCTCATGAGTATTCATTGACCCGGCAGTATCTTTAAAGATGAGACGCATAGAGCGCTCAGAATGGAGACTTTCTTCAGAGTCATGAATGAGATGAGATATGATGCTGGTATAACCATGGGTATTGTTACTATGTGATATCAAACGATCATTTAGAAATAGTTCAATATTAGACCATAACCCATTAAACAAATCATTGATACATGACACGTTATCATCTACACCACACAGTGTTCCATCAGCCTTTACAATGCGACATACAATATGGAGTTTACTGTTCTTTAAATCTAGATATTCTTCTGTACTTGGAGGAATGTAGAATTCTATTGGAGCACCCTCTCTAATGGCAGTCATTGGTTGATAGTCTGCATTATAACTTTTTTCTACAGCAGTTTGCGTTGGTGGTATGTGAAACCATTCTAATGGAGAAAGGCTACATTCACAAGAATGATTATGAATTAAAGACATGATTAAAAAATATCTTTCTTATGTTTTTTTTATGTTATCCGTTTAGCTGCCTTTCGCCTTCTGACACGTTTTGCTCGTTTCGCTCTCTTTTGTCCTCGTAACCCACCACCAAACATACGTTGTGCTACTCGACCTGTAACATCTGTCGCGATATCTTTTACATCCCTTTTAAGATGTGGTGCAGCGATTTTAGCCCCTGTCTTAAGCAGTGGAATAGCTTTTCGAGCCAATGATCTCAGTATTGAACCAATACCATCTCCATATTGTATTCGCGCTCCTTTAAATCCTGGTAATTCTCCACCCACTTGACAAAGAAAATGGTTGCGATATATAGATGGATTGTGTGTGTATGCTTTCATAATGCTTTTGGTCGAAAATGAAGTTTACAGATCACCTTTCCAGTTTGAAATGGAACATTATAGCCTGTGTCATCCTTAATATTCATTTCTATCACGTCAAATTTGGATGTGTTTACAGGAACATAATGAGGTTCTCCATAACTTTTCATGATAATGTCTCCATCATGTCCTTGTATTCCAACAGAACGTAGCAAAGGAACATAATAATCACCAATAATTTGTGGCTCACAAATACTACAGTACACATAAAGTGGATAAAATCCCTTTTTTACATCAGCTTTATGTTCAGCTGTACACGTTTCAGTATACCATTGATCTGGGATAAATCCTAAAATCTCAGCTAATCCAGTGGAGAATGACACTTCAAAGCCGTAATTTAGAAATAGAAAAACGCGTCGTCTAATTTTATCATACTTTATCTGAATAGCTTCTTTAAGGTCATCTTTCATAGAATTAGTCGCTTCTTCCTTAACTGCATGACATATCTCTTGTATGGATCTGTAGTAACCATAAGGAATATTGATTGTGTCAAGAACAACATCATTCAATGGTTGTTGTCGATACTGAATAGAATAGTCCATTCCATGTCTCATGGTTGTCCATGTATGTGGATATTGAATTTCAGCTAAAGCCACTTCGTATTTTCCGTTCAGATAGATGGTTCGAGGCATACGAATTTGATAATTCGAAGTCTTGTTGTTGGGATAATAGTTCATACTAGCATTGCTTGGTAAAGTAATCTACTACTCCTCCCTGACAACAAGCACTAACACATCTAATTTTTACAGGAATAGTATTTTTATTTCCATTTTCTTTACAACAACAACACCATAACTCTTTAATCCATGTTAAAAAGTTTTCCATCCTTCTGGAAATAACCTTTGTTGACGTTGTTGTTGCTCTTTTGTAATATCTTTACGAGTCGTCTTTTTGCCAAAAACTGTTTTTGGAATATTAGCGTCTACAATTTCCTCAATAAACTGCTTCCAACCACGTTGTGGTTCTCTCCGTTCTTTTCTTTTTGTGGCAACCAATGCTTATTTCAACAAATCAATAATGTTAGAATTTGTAATGACAGTACCCGTTTTTAAAACAAGTTCATTTTTATCTGTCCATCTCGTACCATAGTTCTTAAGTTCTGCCAGAAGTTGTGTTAGTTTTACATGATAAATAGGTTGAAAATGGTTTAGAAACTGTATGGACTTTTCTGATTTCTCTGCATTAGATGCTGTAACAGACTTTTGTCGTTGTTGTTGTGAACGTTCGTAAATGACGTCCAAGCACTTGAGACATTTCTATTGCTTTTTCACGAGTTCGTTTCCCACGTAAAAGTTTATTCACTTTCGTTTTGATTTCAACATCTTTTCCCTTCTTTTCTAACAACATTTTATATTCATATTCAGGAATGAGAACCATTTTCAAAGTATGTTTCATTTTAACAGCAACTGAGCTAACAAGGGTAATGCAAATTTAGCAATAGCTCCAATAAATCCTCCTTTCTGATTCACCAACTTCTTTTTTCTTCAAAGCGATATCTTCTTATCTGCCAGTGCACGTAGGGTATGACGTTCACGCTTGAATAACTTATACCTTTTTGAGCTTAAGGGTAAATGTCCTCGCAATATATTCAAACAAATTTCAAACAAGCTAGTTAATTCTTCCTTAGTAGCTTGTTGTAGCAAGGATTTACGTCGTTTAGGCCCGCTGCGTGCGAGCAAGTGAAGGAAAGGTTGATTCGCTTGAATACGTTTAGACATCTTGGCTGCGAATGGTTAAGTGACTTGGTTCTTGTTCATACGCTACCTTATCAACATATACGTAATGTGTATCTTTTGGTAAAATGCCTGTACGAATACGTAGTTGATCATTGGTCTTCGGCTTCAGATCAATGAATAAATAGCCATGATGTTTGCTGGTAGCATCTTGATAGGCTTCTATGAGTAATTGAGATTTTCCAGGATACATTTGTCGCGCTAATGTACTTATTTGTTGACTGTCTCTAGGATTTTTAAACAGAATGATGTAATGTGTATTCAAACTAATATTTCGCATTTCTCTACCATGATGAAACAAATTATGCACAATAAAAATAATGGTTAGATTTTGATGACTTCTGCCAACACTAAAGAGACGTGTCATGCGCTCATCACTATGACATTTGGTCATTAAGTCATCAATGATGAGTAAGTTTGGTTTTTTCGGGTTAAAACGCTCTTCAATGTTATCTGGAATACCTTGGTAAAATTCCACACCTTTCATTCCCTTATACAAAGGCTGATCTGCATAGAGCCATAAAATGGTTTTTGGAGAGGGTTTAATTAACTTTTGTTCTAGAATTTCTCTAACTAGAGAAGTTTTACCACTACCTGTAGGTCCAGAGACCAAACACGTGAATGGATGCTTCATTTTCGAATATCTGTTTCTTTCACCCAACTGTTAAACATCTTTGGCGAACCTAACCACTTCACAAATAATTCTTTAACACCTCGTCTTTTCGTGTTTTCAAGACCTTTTCAATTCTGTAGACTGATTCAATATCTTTTGTCACTTTTTGCAGTTCTTCTTCATAGAAATGTCCATCAATATCTTCATTCAAAAAGTCTTTCACAAGTGTATTCCTTGCTTCTTACAACGATGTGTGATAATGAAGACTTCTTGCGTCCACTTTATATGATAATCCCGTTGAAATACATATTTCATGTGAGAAATGTGAACCTTATCACCAATTATAAATTTGTAAGGTTTTTTCTTCTTTGGTTTTAATTTCAATTTGTCTACATACATATACTTCCACACTTTCGATTCTATGTCTTTACGAATATCTGCAGGAGCATACTTATTAGGGAGGGAACCATGAGGTCTATGGTTGTAATTATACACTAAGTCTGGAAGGACGTCCATATATCGATAAGTTTGATTATGAAGGAAATATCGATACATCATTCCCTTTAGAGTACGAATGACTCTCTCAGCAAAGTTGGCTTTGGTTTCATTCTTTGTCGTATAGGCATGTATTCCCTCCTTCTTCAAAAATGCTTTTACCCATCTGTTTTTAAATTCAGTTCCTTTATCTGACCTTAGAGTTCGTGGTCTTCGTTGTGTTTCATGAAAAATCTTTTGAAAGGCTTCTATGACGCTGGTATGTGATTTATTTGGTATTGGTTGCACCCATAAATATTTGGAAAACACATCAATGACAACCAATAAAAAGTGGGTGTCATCATTATAGGAAGCTATGTTTCCCATGTCAACTAAATCAATATCCCACATATCATCAATTCCACGTGTAATGACACGTTGCCGTTTAAACCTGTATTTTACAGGTTGTAGTAAACTGAAGGCATCTTGATCCTGCAACCATTTCTTCACTTGTGAATGAGTGACTGGTTGACTATGTTTTTTAATATGTGATAAAGTTTGTAAGGACCAGCAAATGCCCCGGGTTGACCAGGTTTAAAGTAAATATTGGTTAAGTAGTCATTCCACGTCGACATGTTAACACTAAATGATTAACACTTGTTAACATATCTTGCATTTTATTTTATCAACACATCTTGCATTTTATCAACACATCTTACATCTTATTTTATCAACATATCTTGCATTTTATCAACACATGTTAAATTTTATTTTATCAACATATCTTACAAATCAAGTATTGATACAATGGTGTGAATAATTGGAGTCCATTGATCTTCAATGTATATTAACCAACTACTTAATTCATCAAATGTGATAGCATCTACACCATATTTTTCACAACGTTGATTTGCAATATCTAACACTTTATCTAAATGAATGTAATATTTAGCTTCATTCCAATATGTATAGACACATGTAGAATGACACATATGTTCTGAACACTCTTCATTTTGACAAGCAGGACATACTAAACATGCAAACTTTTTTACAGCTAATAGCATTTCTTCACAATATGTTTTTTGCACAATATATTGTCTCAATGTAATGTCTGCCATTATACTGCAATGTAGATTAACCACTCTCTCACTTCATCAAACAGTCTTGGATCAAATCGAGCGAAGTGATATGCTGCTTCCACATCAAACTCCTCAGCTCCACCAATGTTTGAAAACATACACTCTTTGATGAAATCCTCACGTAAGTTTGGTACGTTCAGCGTGGAATGAGCAAGTTCCCAATAAATGTCAAAGTGCTGCAGTTGTTGTTGAATAGATCAAAAACGTGCCAGTTCACTTATCATGTAGTCCACATACTTGTCCTTGAAACACGTTTCTACCTCCATCTTTCACATGTTCATATAACACGTCTGCACACTATGACGGCTGGTAAGCAAATGACTCTCAGTCTTACTCCGCAGAAACAGTTGGTGAGCCGCACTTGTTGCAGAAGTTATCTGGTTCACACAACTTGCAATTGTACTTGTGGCAGTGACAATCATAATCCTCAGCATATCCGTAAGCACCACAATATTCACAGGTAAGTCCAAGTTGATTTTGCACATCCATATTCTCCAATTGAACTTCAGCCAGTCTTTTCTTGGATAACTTTGATACTTTCATCCGATTGGCCTTTTGCAACTTGATAGGAGTTTTCTTACCATGACATTCCGTACATGGCGATAAGGTTGAGTTAATGCTATCCATCTCCTGAAGCAATGTCTCCCATTCACCATCATTCATGTTGATGTAAAACTTGTATTCTTTCCCTTCAAACAGTGATGCTTGCACAAAACTCACATAGCGCATATCCAAGTATGAAATGACTTCAAGCCATTTCATTTGCGTTAAGTACAGTTTGAAGCCAATGTCGCGTAATCTTGACACACAATCTTCCACAAGGATGGTGATAAAGCAAGCCATCTCTCTCCACGTTTGATTCGAATAAATAACCCAAATTGTCCATGTTCCACAGTAATGGTTAAGTTTGCACTAATTTTAAAGCTGCTTGTCTTCTCCATGGCTGCGCGTCGAATGATGACTGCACTTGACACCTCCCTCCTTTTATATGGACATTACATGTATGTTTTCATGAGATGTTTGCAAAATCGCGGAGTGATCTCGTTGAAACCATCCAGAAAGGCTGTTGGCAAACCGTCTGTTAGAGATTGTCTCATGACGATCACTAAAAAGTCTCCTCGTTTGCGACTCCCAATTATCCATTGAAATAGCATTGGCATGGTGAAATGTCCTTTTTCATAGAGGTAAGCCATCATATCATACACCTTAATACGTTCTTCAAGGTACTTGAAGCCATGTAGCATGACCTTTGCACATTTGGAATTGCGATACTCATCAACACACTTTGGCGCCGGTAGACATAAAGTCTTAAAAAGTTCCTCATGAAGACTTCTAATAAGTTGAACGAAACGTCGGGTCATGGCTTCGGAGAACTGTGGCTCTGACGCGGGAAGATGCTCTATGTTTCCTTCTAGCATGTAGATAAGCTGAATGACAGTGTTCACTTCTTCCGGTAGGCAGATGTATGTGTGCTGATCGACAAAAAGCCTTCTTCACATAAACGCCATAAAATGTTGCAATCGATCAGAGGAATCACTGCTTGAAAGTTTCGTTTCAACAGCGTGACGTCTTCCTCTGTAACAGGAATAGTTTTGCTCAATTCAAATTTACATTTGAGCTGCGTGTCATCGTCGTCGCTGTCGTCATCGTCGTTGTCGTCATTGTCGTCATTGTCGTCATCACCGTCGTTGTCATCACCGTCGTTGTCATCATTGTCGTCATCATCGTCGTCACCGTCGTCATCGCTTGACATGACCACTTCTTCCTCAAGATGCTCTAGATGCGCCTGTAACTTTGTACTAAGTGGTTTGGCGCTACCATTTGCAAGCGCATTGGCAACCCAGAACGGGTAGTCAGATCCCTCAGGATCGGGCATTGCTTGCTGTACTTCTTCAGGCCTGATTTGCTGTACTGTAGACACGTCTGACGGAGCCCCTAATGCTTCCTCCAAGGCTTTTTCAGCTTCTGCTAGTGTACTTAGGAAGGCAGCAGTCTCCTCTTCAGTTAAAACTCTATCTGTAAAAGCCATTGTTTCATTGCTGAACAGGCTATCAATTTCCATGTTGCTAGCCGTTGCTGCTTTTCGAGACGTCTCCATGATGGTTTGGCAATGCAATGGCTATAGGGGTGTCGAACCGACCTTATTATACTACTGTCGGTGAGCCGTGAGCCAGCGGCTAAAGAGTCGATGGGCGGGGGGGGATCCTCTCTTCAGGTCGGCTGGCCAGGGGTGGGGGGGGGGGTTCCGTCGACCAGCTCACCCATATAGAGACAGTATATGCGTAAAGATCGTTGGGGTGGGGGGGGGGGGGTTCTCGCTTCAGGTCGGCTGGCCATGGGAGGGGGGGTCCTGTAGAATAGCAGCCTCGCACTGTATGCAGTCAGTCTGCTTTTGATCACTGCAGAGGCAACAGCTAAAAAACAAAATATGCAACACAAGGCTGAATTCTTCTCAGAGGAACGACGGAGGAAGTACTTCCTGTCCACCAAGGATGTCGACCTCTGGGAAGAGATTTACATCGACTACCAGGCGTTCCTGTTTAAAAAGTGGAGGGATTTTCTGAGGACCAAGCCAGAACAGGAATACAACCGGTTTGGCAGGGCGGCGGAGGAAGGCTACAAGCGACGGAGGGAGGTGTCGCCCGACCAGTTCAGTGACCCGTCGCCCTGCCAGGAAGAAAGGTCAGCCAGAACGACTCCTGCCAAGGCCACAGCACAACCATGACAGCGGCGACTCCTGTCAAAGCGACTCCTGCTAAAGCCACAGCGTCGACGATGACGACTCCGCCGAAATCAAGTCCAAGGGAAGCTGATGTGACTGTCCGGAAGGTGTCGGCGGCACCAGTTACGGAGAGGCGGCCCTTACCCAGTGCCACCGTTACAAGACCGGACAGTCCGCCACCAGCTCCTGAGGACGAGGTTGCAGCCGCTGTCGCCAGTATTACGGACATTCCAGTGGTTGACGTCAGCCTCATGCAGTCGCCCTCCGATTATGACCGCACCACGGAACTGGTTGACTTAAAACAGGAGGATGGCTCTAGAAAAGAGTCAACCCTCCAGGAGATCGTGCAGTTCTTGGATACGGCTGATAATATAGAGTATTGCGAGTTCTGCCATTATGGAATTCCGGCAGGACAGTCTATGAGAGTGCACGAACAGTCATGCCCACAAGCATTGAAGCCGGAGTATCATCATTGCAATGTTATGGGCAGAGGTTTTAAGTCACACAGGGCCGCGCTAGCAGCGCACAGAAGGAGGGTCGGCTGTGGGAAGGATGACGGCAGCGGCAGAGGCGGAGGTAGAAGCGATTGGACGTGAAACGACGGCAGGGGAAGCGACGGCTGACCGAAGCTGAAGAAAATCCCTCCAAGGCTGCTTTTTAGCAGCCTCCCATTATTACGAAATGAACGCTAATCGTGTCATGGTGTTAGTATGTATGCATGAGAGTGTGGGAAATGCTAAAAAGGGGTCTATAAATCATTGATTTATATCTCCATCTGTCCGTCTGCTCGTCTGAGAAAGCTAAACAAATTGCTGCCTGGGTTAAATATACCCTGGCTTGAGAAATGAAACGCTAAATCTGTCCGTCTGACCTGTTGTGTTATGTGTGTGAAGAGAGAGATAAAAAAATACAAAAATGATTGTCCGTCTGACCGTCTGAGAAAGCTAAACAAATTGCTGTCAGGGTTAAAAATAGCCTGACTTGAGAAATGAAACGCTAAATCTGTCCGTCTGACCGTCTGCTGTGGTGTTATGTGTGTGAAGAGAGAGATAAAAAAAATACAAAAATGATTGTCCGTCTGACCGTCTGAGAAAGCTAAACAAATTGCTGTGAGGGTTAAAAATACCCAGGCTTGAGAAATAAACGCTAAATCTGTCCGTCTGACCGTCTGCTGTGTTATGTGTGCGAAGAGAGAGAGTTTTTAAAAAAAGCCACTGTCTGAGTTTAAAAATACCCAGGCTTGAGAAATAAAACGCTGAATCGGTTGTGGCTATATATGTGTGAAGAGAGAGAGAGAGTTAAAAAAAGCCACTGTCTGGGTTAAAAAATACCCAGGCTTGAGAAATAAAACGCTGAATCGGTTGTGGCTATATATGTGTGAAGAGAGAGGGAAAAAAGACTGCCCGTCTGTCCGCCTGTCGTGTAGGTGTTATGTGTGTTTGGAGAGCGAGAAAGGTAAATAAAGAATAGAGTGGAGAAAGAGCTCTCATCTCAGTGCTCGTTCGGTTTTAATTGCTTATGTATGCATGGAGAGAGACAGAGCTCTCTGAGTTAAAAATGGCTTCCTTAAGGAAAAGAGTGCTCATTTTCTTAATTGCTGTTGCAATGGCTTGGCTAGAGAGTGAGAAAGCCCAGAAAAACAGTTGTTGCCGTGATGTGATGTGTGTGGAGAGAGAGTTAAAAAATAAAAAAAAATCATGACTGTCTGGGTGTCCGTGTGTCTGGGTGTCCGTTTGTTCGGTTGCCGTAGGTGTTATGTGTGTTTGGAGAGTGAGAAAGCTTAAAAAAGAGCTGTTGCTGCCTGTATATACCGTAATGGAGAGAGAGCTCTGGGTTAAAAATGGCGTCCTTAAGGACTGGTTGCTCAAGTTTAATTGCTTCTACGGCAAGCCATTAGTGAAGGTGTGTGTGCTTGGAGAGTGAGAAAGCCAAAAAACAGTTGTTGTTGTCATGGAGAGAGAGAGCTCTGGGTTAAAAATGGCGTCTCTTAAGGACTGGTTGCTCACGTTTAATTGCTGCTACGGCAAACCATTAGTGAAGTTGTGTGTGCTTGGAGAGTGAGAAAGCCAAAAAAAGACTGCTTGTTTGCCCCCCAGCTATCGTGGTGTGATAGAGAGAAAGAGAGAGAGATAAAAATAAAAAAAGACTGCCCTTTTATCCGGGTGTCCTTTTATCCGGGTGCCCTTTTATCCGGGTGCCCTTTTATCCGGTTGCCGTAGGTGTTATGTGTGTTTTGAGAGTGAGAAAGCTTAAAAAAAGAGCTATTGTTGCCTGTATATACCGTAATGGAGAGAGCTCTCTGGGTTAAAAATGGCGTCTCTTAAGACGGCGTTGCTCACATTTAATTGCTGCTACGGCAAACCATTAGTGAAGGTGTGGAGCGAGAAAGCCGAAAAAAAGAGTTGTTGTTGCCTGTATATGCATTGAGAGAGAGCTCTGGGTTAAAAATAGCGTCCTTTAATTAGCTCACTTCTAATTGCTGCTACGGCAGGCCATTAGTGTGCTTGGAGAGTGAGAAAGCCAAAAAAAACAGTTGTTGTCATGGAGAGAGAGAGAGAGAGAGAGAGAGAGAGAGAGAGAGAGAGAGAGCTCTGGGTTAAAAAAAGGACTGATTGCTCACGTTTAATTGCTGCTACGGCAAGCCATTAGTGAAGGTGTGTGTGTTTGGAGAGCGAGAAAGCAAAAAAAGACTGCCTGTTTGCCTGGCTGCCGTGTGGAGAGAGATAAAAAGAAACAAAAAAAAAGACTGCCCGTTTGTCCGACTGTCCGTTTGTCCGGGTAGTCCGTTTGTCCGGGTGTCCGTTTGTCTGACTGACCCTTTACCAGTCTGTCATGGTGTGTGTTTGGAGAGAGAACGCTAAGAATTGTTGTTGCTTGGATACATAGAGTGGCCTGCGGTGCTGCTGGCTTCGGGAGCAGGCGAAAAGTGGGGTCGACGGGCCGGGGGGGGTCGATGGGCCGGGGGGGTGGTCGATGGGCCGGGGGGGGGGGAGCCCGTCGACCAGCTCACCCATATAGATACAGTGTATGCCTAAAGGTCGATGGGCCGGGGGGGGGGGTGCCTGTCGACCTTCTATACGGTAGGCCCGGGGGGGTATTCTCGCAGTGCATGCCTGCCTTGCAACTGGCCCTTTTTCTTGTCACCCATATGGCGCCTATATGGCACCAATATGGCACCTATATGGCACCCATATGGCACCTATATGGCACCTGTATGGCACCATATGGCACCTATATGGCACCCATATGACACCTATATGGCACCCATATGACACCTATATGGCACTTGTATGGCACCTGTATGGTACCATATGGCACCCATATGGCACCTATATTGCACCCATATGACACCTTTATAGCACCTATATGGCGCCCATATGACACCTATATGGCACCAATATGGCACCTATATGGCACCTATATGACACCTGTATGGCACCCATATGACTTCCATAAGGCACCTATATGACACCCATATGACACCCATATGGCACCCATATGACACCCATATGGAACCTATATGGCACATATATGACACCCATATGACACCCATATGACACCCATATGGTACCTAAATGGCACCTATATGACAACCATATGGCACCCATATGACACCCATATTGCCACCCGTTTGAATGGTCGTTTGAATGGACGCCCGTTTGAATGGTCGTTTGAATGGTCGCCCGTTTGAATGACTACCCAATATCCCTATCACGTCATTATGACGTTCATATGGCCTCCATATGACCTCCATATGACCTCCATAACACGTCTATATCACGTCTATATCACGTCTATATCACGTCAAAATGACGTCACTGTTTTCGGAGCTCCATTGGGCTCCGAAAACACCTCCTGACGTCATTATGACGTCATTTCCTGTTTTCGGAGCCCCACTTTTATCCTAATGTTGGCTAAATAAATTTATTTACCTTTGTCCGCAAACAAACCCAAAGTTGTTAAAATATTCACCAAAATTGACTTCTTACATATCCTTTGTTACTGTATGATCTAAGGCTGTTGCGCTTGGATTGTGGGCAACACTTTGTGGTTGCAACTGCAGATTTATATTTCCTGACGCCATTAAAACGTCACTTTCCCAATGTCGGCACGCATACATTTTTCTAACATCCAATCAAAACTCGCCGTTGATGCATCGCCCGGTGCAACTTATACCCATTGTTACATTGCATAACGTTCGAAAGACGTCCGACTCGACGTCAGATCAACGTTGGGTTTTGATTATAGAAGTTTAGACAGGTTTCCAAAAGAACCCGTTTATCTAAAGATGATGGATAGACGTCCAATGAGCCAACTTCCAAGAATATTTTTTTTTTCAAAAATAAGGTGAAAAAAATTTGGGCGCTCCAGAAATGGCCATATTTTACGTCCTCCATTTTACTGGCTTCCGTTCCCGGTGATCATTAACATGATGAGGTTGTTGTCGTTAAAAACGTCGATTTTCGATGCCTATTCAACATTGCACAAAAAGGCGTTGTTTAGGCGTCGGAGAAAGTTAGGTTGCGGTTGCGACTAAAAAGCAACGTCTAAACGAAGTAGCTCTTAAAGCCCATTTCTTGTTACGTTAAAGACACTGATTAGACGTTGATCTATTGTTTCGTCTTAGCATAACTAAAGTACAACCAGATTAAATGTTTTAAAGGGAAAAAAAGATTAATCCTTTCACATGAGAAGAAAACTGGACATTTCGCAAGTGATATTTTTATAATTTTGAACCATATTGAAATTTTGTCATCTCACGTTTTAGTTCTTTTTAAGGGATAAGTGACGTGTGTTTGGTGGCCTTCTTGGCATTGAAAACCTGATTTTCCTCATATTTCAAAGTTACGCATTGTTAATGAGAGGAAATGTTTACATCCTGCTTGTTATCAGTTTGACCTTCAGCTGTATCAGTAATAAATATAAATTTAGTAACAGGATTAGAGTTGGAATTTCGGTGCTTTTTTTTAGTTTTTGTGAATAGCTTTCCGTCTTATGATAGCACATCCGGAAGCCACACTTGACATTGACGTCAAATAAATATCAAAATTTTCAGAATCAGAGCATATCTTATACATTCGAAACGTGTTAAAGGACCACTCCCTAAATGGGACCTCCTCATGAGTAGGAGCACCCTGACAATGGGACCTCCTCATGAGTAGGACTACCCTGAAAATGGAACCTCCTCACGAGTAAGAGCATCCTGATAATGGGACTTCCTCACTGGTAGGATCACGCTGAAAATGGGACCTCCTCACGAGTAGAACCACCCTGAAAATGGGATCTCCTGACCAGTAGGACCACCCTGAAAATGGAACCTCCTCACGAGTAGGGCCACCCTGAGAATAGGACCTACTAACGAGTAGGAGCACCCTGCAAATAGGACCCCCTCACGAGTAGCACCACCCTGAAAGTGGAACCACCTCACGGGTAGGACCACCCTGACAATCGACCAATCTCTCGAGTAGGGCTTCTCCGAAAATGAGACCTCCTCAAGAAATATGACCACCCTGCAAATAGGACCACTTCATACATAGGATCACTTTTCAATGCTGACGTTCTAGCGAGTCTTCCAGAAATTCAACTGGTTGATTTCGATAACAACTGTTCTGCTTCCGGAGTTTCACTTATTACTCTACACTGACCATAAGCCTTGTTGAAGATTACATATTTTATATGAATTATTAATCATTGCAGACCTAAAATTTTTCATATTGCAAAACTATAGAGAGTTTATAGAGATTAGATTAAAAAACAATGGAAAAAGAAAGAAAGAAAAAGCTTGTGACTCACTGTGCAAACCAGGAAGCCATTCATTTATAGATTAACTTTTTGCGGCTGAATCTATAATTATCATGAGCTTGTTTTTGCTCCAGTGTCGTTACAGGCGGACAGAATAAGTTCATGTACTAAAGTGGCACTTCAAAGAATTAAGACTTTAGAAAATCGCAGAGAACACAAACTGTGCATATAGTCCGACTTTCCTTTATTTCCTTTATCATCGGACTTTTTATTCGTGGTAGGACTTTTTATTCGTGGTAGGAATAAAAAGATAATGTGTGTCAAAAAAGATAAATAAATAAAACTAACCCGCTAAACATAGGAACGTTTTTGTTTGGTTGTTAAAAGGTTATAACGTTTTCCTAACCAAAAACGAACCTTTTTTGGTTGTAAAAACGTTATATTCAGCAACCAAATGAAAACGTCATTTTACAAACCCAAATAAACCTAATTTGGTTGTAAAAACGTTACATTTATCAACCAAAAAAAAAACTTTTTTTTCCAAGCCAAAAACACACGTGTGGTAATTTTTAAGGAACCAAAAAAACAAACCAAAAACAAAACAAAAACAAACGTTTTGTATAAGAACGTTATTATATCAATTTTAAAGAATGTCATATATTGGAGCGTCAAGGAAATGTTATAGGCATTTTAATACTTTTGTAAAGTAATTTTAGATATGAATAATATATTCGCAATAACAGGAATTACATTTTAGATGCAAAGCGTCAAATTCAATTCACATATATTAATTACTGTAAGCTATAACTAAGCATTAAGTGTGCAGATAAAAAAGCCCATAAAAAGGGAGGGGACAGACCTTGGAGGAATTTCCCTACGGGGAATTGTTCGGTGGAGGTTGATTCGAAGTGGGAAGAGTAGGGGTGGTGGGAGTTGGCTCAGGGCACACTTCAATGGATGCGCCGTAGCGTAGAGGTAAGTTCGTCGCTTTGGATGCCAGAGGTTCCCGGTTCAAACCCAGCCAGGTATAAATGTTTCGTGAAATGTTAGTTGCAGAAAAATAAATGGTAGTTCTTAAAAATGAAATATGATGTGATGATGGTGCAAGATGCAACCTCCCAGTGATCGGGTTCCAACTTATCTTAACTGATACCCCAGTTTAATTAAATAAACAAAGAAACGATTACTTTTCCCAATAACAGATTACTGTGGCGTGCCGCTTGCGCAGTTAATAAGCTGTATTTTAAGTTTCATTAATTTCACAGATAAATACCGGATACCAGATTTAAAACTGTGATTTTAATTTGATGAAATAAATATTTCCTTAAATAAACTTCTACTGTAGAACACAAGGTTTGATACAGTAGAATAATTTCTATCACTGAAATATATTTCTTGATAACAAACATTGTGTATGATAAATGAAAACACAATGCAACAACGCTTTTTTTTGTATAATTATCGGCAGTCTATGAAATACCATTCTATATTTATTGAAGAATTTTTTTTTGCTTCGCAAGTTTTAGATGTGGTTTTCCTTGAAATATTTAACAATTGTGCAAACAGAAACAGAGCAAAATTTCTGTATGTAGTTTGAATAGTCCCTTCCCATTTCCGCTGGCAGGCCAGCCAGAGCCAAAGGGATACACTATAGGGTGCCACGTCATCTTGCGCACAAGAGCATTCCCTTTCAGCGTGGTTCTGCTAACACACTGTGTGCTCCGTGAGCTGAAATTAGCTTCTTTGTTGTTAAATGTTGAGATCAACACGTAATTTGTCATATCTTGAGTTTTAGATAAATTTGGTCCGACTGACTTGAGCACTTGCTGTTTTTGCGACCAGTTCACAAGGAAGGTTAGTACAGAGAACTGTGCCACTTATTCTCCACTACTCTGCCTGAGCATCGAGTCGTTTAAGCCACTTCAGTCTTAATTTCTTCGAACTTCTAAACGACAGTGCAGTACTCTTAATTTGCTGGTGCTGGGGTATGTGTACTTCTCCGGCCGAACAGAGGAGCTTTGGAGCATTTCGTGGTCTTGCAATCTGCTTTTTCGGGGCTGTATTCCCGTTTTCGGACTTCCCATGCCAACTCTGCGCTCGTTCCGTGATTAAAATGGTCTATAATCAGATGACTCATAGTTGCCAGCCATTTCCCTTCTCGGTCCATTTCCCGTGTGGCGGACCCGTAAAAGTCAGTAACTGTAAACCAAGTTATGTTAATCTGTTTTTATTGTACTTCCTTTACAAAGATGTCGGAAGCGAGCCTGTGATCGCTATCGCGAGAACTTCTGCAGTGAATTCATCCTTCCGCAGCCCCCCCCCCACCCCATCACACGCGGTCTGTCGAAGATGCAAACGGGATAACAGCACTCCCATGTGAGACGGATCCAACACTTCTAAGCCCTGGCTTCTTACAGAAGAGTAGTTGGAAAACGACAGTTCTAGAACAGTCAATCATCAGTCACGTGACCAATTAAGCCAAGCCCATCAATTAAAGCTGTCAATCACGTGATCAATTAAGCCCTGCCTACTTTCTGTCTATCACCAGTCAATCATCGTGACGTCACACCTGCCTCATATCTATTTTTAGATGGAAAAATCTTACAACATTTATTTTTAGTTACTTTGTAAAAAGTACTGTGTTTGACGTGTGCTTTTGGAAAATCCCCAGGGTTGGGAGACGGGTGGTGATGGCGTGTTTTGCGTTATTAGGAGCATATGTGATACCATGTGTGTCAAAAAAAGATAAATAAATAAAACTAACCCGCTAAACATAGGAACGTTTTTGTTTGGTTGTTAAAAGGTTATAACGTTTTCCTAACCAAAAACAAACCTTTTTTGGTTGTAAAAGCGTTATATTCAGCAACCAAATGAAAACGTCATTTTACAAACCAAAATAAAACCTAATGAAAAGCCAATGAAATCAACGAAGACAATGAAGTCCCACCCACTTTTTGTCTATCACCAGTCACTCATCGTGACGTCACACCTGCCTCATATCTATTTTTACATGGAAAAATTTTACAACATTTATTTTTAGTAACTTTTTAAAAAGAAGATAACTTTTGTTATGTTTAACCGATTTGAATGAAGATTTTACCGTTTGATCCAGTTTTATTTCTAGTTTTGAGCAAGCTAAACATGTTGTTGAACATGTTTAACATCTTGAACATGTTGTTGAACATGTTAAACATGTTGTTTAACATGTTTAGCATCTTGAACATGTTGTTGAACATGTTAAACATGTTGTTGAACATGTTGTTGAACATGTTAAACAACATGTTGAACAACATGTTGAACATGTTGAACAACTTGTTAAACAATTTGTTGAATAATTGTTAAACAAGTTGCTAAACAATATCGTGACGTATTATGTTCCAAAAATAATTCGAACACGTCTTTGGAATGGGGCTTGCCATTCGAACACATGTTTGAATCGTGTGCTCTTCTCACTTGTGCAAATAGCCTGTGACCACTGTACATTATGCTTATAGCCACATGTGCAAATAGCCTATGACCACTTTATGTCAAAACTAGATATATAAGACTGGATCAAACGGTAAAATCTTCATTCAAATCGGTTGAATATGCTGAAAGTTATCTACTTTTTTCAAAAATTACTGAAATATACATTATGCTTACAGTCACATGTGCAAATAGCCTATGATTACTTTATATCAAAACTAGAAATAAAACTGGATCAAACGGTAAAATCTTCATTCAAATCGGTTAAACATAACAAAAGTTATCTTCTTTTTAAAAAGTAACTAAAAATAAATGTTGTAAAATTTCCCCAGGCTAAAAACAGATATGAGGCAGGTGTGACGTCACGATGATTGACTGGTGATAGACAGAAAGTGGTAGGGACTTCATTGTCTTCGTTGATTTCATTGGCTTTTCATTGGTCACGTGATTCATGACGTCACGATGATTGACTGGTGATAGACAGAAAGTCGGCAGGGCTTAATTGATCACGTGATTGACAGCTTTAATTGATGGGCTTGGCTTAATTGGTCACGTGACTGATGACGGACTGTTCCAGAACTGTCGTTTTCCAACTTCTCAGAAGCAGGGGCTACAACAGTCGTTGAAGGTATCTCCGTATGTGTGTATGTACGCTTTTAAGTTGGAAAATCATATCTGCTCCTAGGTTTTTAGCCTTAATGTCTTGAAATTTTAGTTGGCGGTAGCGGACATAAGTATCTACGCGGTTATTGCCTTTTTGTGGTAATTAGCCAAAAATTGGTGAAAATATTGGCAATAACTTTTTTTCGTAAAATCTTAACTTTCGTCAGGAAAATGCTCTTACTGTCTTAAAATTTTACATGAACATAGCAGACATTACAATCTACCAGCTTTTGCTCTTTTTTGGTGATTGACCTAGAATCAGTAGAATCTTAACTATTTGAATTTGATCTTACTGTCTTGCAATTTTATTCAAAGCTAGGAGGCATAAATGCCTGCCAGGTTGTAACTTGTTTCTTGATGATGATGATTATTATTATTATTAGACTTTTCTATTTGCGCGCTTTTTAAGCTATATAAAAGCGCTACAATAATCAAAATAATATAGTCATAGTACAATCAACAAAATACTGACATAATACTAATATAGTCTAAAAAAGCACTCAAATGCAGGTAAGATAATACTGATTTGAAAACTAAAATTACACAATGCTTTAATTAAACGCAGTATGACATCCTAAATAAAAATGGTCTTAGGATTCTTTTTAAAAGTGTTAAGATTATCTGTTTCTCTCAAATTTTGTGGTAATTTATTCCAAAGTCTCGGACCTGCAACCTCAAAACTTCGATAACCAGCTGATTTTAGGTGGAACCGTGGTTCAACTAAAAGACGCTGTGATGCTGAACGGAGGGGTCGGGTTGGTTCATAAGGGACTAGGAGTTCACTAATATATCCTGGGGCAGGTCCATATAGTCCTTTATATACCATTGTGACAACTTTGTACTCAATACGCTCTGGTACAGACAACCAGTGAAGTTTGATTAAGGCTGGTGTTATGTGCTCATTTCTGGGTGGTACAGTTACCAATCGTGCTGCTTCATTTAGCACACTCTGCAACTTCTTTATCAGGAAAGTAGGTAAATTGACGTTAAGACAATTACAGTAATCCAGTTGGCGTAACATTTCGCGAAATTTTTGCCAATCACAATATTGTCTATAACATTGGCGAAAATGTGGCGAACAAAAACCAAAACATTTTCGGTAAAATCTTGACGAACTCTATGAAAATAGTCTTACTGTCTTAAAAATTAATGAAAAGGTAGCAGGCCTCACTATCTACCTGGCTGTTGTTAGCGAAAAAATCCGTAAAATCTTAAAAAATCCAGGAAAATAGTCTGATTGCCTTTTAATTTTAAATTACAGTAGCAAACATTGCAACCTAACTTTTTTGCCAAAAAGTGACGAAAATGTTGACGAAAAACCTTTTTTCCGTAAAATCGTAACTCTATCCAGGAACATCGTTTTACTGTCTTAAAATTTTAAGGGAAGCCAGCAGGTGTTACTGGCCACCTGGCTGTTGCATTTTGGGTGATTGGCAAAAATTTCGCGAAATATTACGCCAAAAACAAAAAAAAGTTTCAGTAAAATCTTGACTAACATTATCTCACTATCTTGAAATTTTAGATAAATGTAGCAGGCATGCTTACCTATCTGACCGTTAATTTTTTTAATCATTTTTCTGCCTTTTAATTACCAGTAACAGTATTTATTATTACCTAATGGCTATTACTTTTTGAGAATTGGTTGAAATATTGTCCTAAAACCAATTTACTTCGAACGCATCCCCTAGGAAGGTAGCGTTTAAAGTATCCACCTGGCTATTACTTGTTTTGGCCCTCTGCAAAAAATTGGAAACATTGGCAAAAACCATTTTTTTTACAAATTTTAATTAACTCCAGGAAACTAGTCTTGCTGTCATGAAATTTTAGGTGGACATAGCAGGCGTTACCACCTATCTGATTATTACTTTTTGGGTGGTTGGCCAAAAAGCTGGTGAAAATTTTGGCGAAAAACCAGTAAAATCTTAACCAACTGTCTTGACGTCCTGAAATTTTAAGTAAAGATAGCACGCATTATTTCCAATCGGGATATTAATGAAGAAAAATAGCCTCATTGCCTTCTAATTTTAAGTAACAGTGGAGTACATTGCTATCTCACTAGCTAGAATTTCCACATAACCGGAGTTTTCTCCTTCTTCGGATGTATCTAAGATACATATGCTCTTACTAAATGGTTACTCTAACGGCATTTCTGTCGCTGCAGTCTCAAACTCAGCGGCAACGTCAGGACTTACAGAAAGGATTCCACCCTAAACCCTGATTCTGATCCCTTGTCAGGACCAAAGAACGGTGGGAGTTAGCAATGAAAAGTCTTTAACTATAACCATTTGGTCAGAGTTTGACGTTTGGTCAACCTTAAGAGGAGCTGGCCCGGGCCCAGACATTTCCCATTCCTTGATTCCGTCAAAGAGGGAAGACGATGTACTCGTCAATTAAGGAATCGCCTTCATCTCAGGAGCTAGACAGTCCACAGGAAGGATAGTCGTCGGACGACCCGGATCAGGATGTTAGAAGTGTGCGGAGTTAGATACAGAACAGGCAGTCTCCAGCTGCAATTTTCTGTGCGAGAAGCGGACGTTTTAGGTCTCTATCGGCGCCTATCCCTACTCCCTACTCAGTCTCCCATAGACCTTGGTACGTCTCCGGAAGAGGCTATACCCTCGGTGGTGTCCTCTTCCATCGCACCAGTTGGGAGCAGTATTTAAGCGATCGCTCT
The DNA here is from genome assembly GCA_949752745.1 of Protula sp. h YS-2021. Taxonomy (NCBI): domain Eukaryota; kingdom Metazoa; phylum Annelida; class Polychaeta; order Sabellida; family Serpulidae; genus Protula; species Protula sp. h YS-2021. Next base: position 13,384,385 of record OX457025.1, on the reverse strand, counting down.
TCTGCCACGGGTTTCATGTGGCACTCCCTACCAAGTAAAGACAACACTGGCTTCAAGTGTCCACCGAGAGGACTCTTCCATTGTGCCGTCTTTAAAGCAGACAGATTCCGATGATGTGCGAGCGTCACATCAACTAGTTAGAACCAAGGGTAGTTTGGATAGCCTAAATAGACTATTCTAACTCTTTCTGGTCAGGAGACTCCATTATCTCCTTAACAGACAGGGAGGTACCAAGTCTGACGAACTGACCGCTTTTAGAGCCATGGTCGACAGAAGCTCCATGGGTGGCCTGCAGCAAGTCTGTGAAGACCATCTCGATCCCATGATATGAGATGATCCTGCAGCAGAGCAGCCGCATTGTCTATACTTCCACCTCTTTCCACACCTTCTCAACCTGCATCTGCGGTGCCTAATCGCTCCACTACAGAAAGGAAGGAGTTCTCTAAAAGTAAAGCGGGGAAGATGCTAAGCAGTCCAATGCAAAGATGTACTATTCGCAATGGAACACTATCCAGGTTTCAGGCTCCCAGGCTTCTCTGGCAGTTGTAGGGAATTTTAGACCAGCTGAAAGATTCATTTTCCTATTACTTTAAGAGGAGAAAAGAGATCGATGCCTTCTGCAGTCCAAACATGAAGAAGAGCGGTGAGGATTTTCTTAAGCAGATTATTTATGTTCACATGAAAGGTCATAGTTGCCTCTGAAGAAGCGCAAATAGACGATAAGGCTGCTTTCTTTCACAGAAATACTTAAAACGGGATACTGTCTAATTAATAATACATTGAAACAGTGCGGACACCCTCAATAAGCCGTACAACTTCGCAATTATATTTTCAATTGCACAGTGTTTATCACTTTAGTTTTTTGGCGTTTACACATATAATTTTGATTATATTTGTTTTTCACAACACAGTTTTAGGTACTGTTTGTGAATAACTGAAATGTAATTATGCTAAACATTTTCATTCACAGTTGCCAACGACAATCAATTAATACAGAAATTAAAAACATATTAAGAACTATTTTCAGACCATTTATTATTTCATGTGTTGAAATACATATGTTGCTGAGATTTAGGTACCAGAATTGGTTTTCAATTATTGATTTCTAAATTTAAGTTTTGCTATACTAAAATGGGTTTAAGATACAATAAATTTTAGATATATGAATTGGAATTATTGAGGCTTAAATTGAATTTAGTATCTCAAAAAATAAATCAATTTCAGGTATCTAAATTTAATTTCAGACACAGTAAAATAATTATTGATATTTATAATTATACAATAACGACACGCTGTAGATGCAACAAAGCAAAAAGAAGTGACGCAAATAATTGCTTGATTTTTATCAGCTTACTTGTCACAGGCAAAGAAACTTGCTTGGGTTTAGGTTTGGTTCTTGTGAAGAAGATTTAGTGCTATGCCTTCACCAGCCTTAATATAGACTAATCGAACCTCAAATATAATGTTTAATAATATAAAGGGCGCATTATTATCTTTTTCTACTAATCATTAAATATAATTTCAGATGTCAAAAATACGTTTTCAAAAATTTGAGAATTTCAGATAGCTGTAATTAAATTCAAAATATCTTGCACAGATTTAAATTATCCGAAATATGTATCAAATGTCAAATCCCACTTTTTGGCATGTAAAATTTAACTCTAGAAATGTAAATTCAATTTTAATAGTTTAATTCCTGGTCACGATTAAAAAAAGAAAATTTTTAAGATTGGTGAAACTTCATAATTATGAGGTGTGAAATGCACAAATTCCTTGCAGAAAGAAAATATTGTAAGATATTGCCGGACACACCACTTGTCGGGATAAATTAGCTTATTGTCATGAAGTTTTTAGCACACTTAGCGTTTCAGAATCTGAAACTGAGTTGTAAACATCCGGCGTTCAGGTGCAGATAAAACAAGAATTTATAATTTAATATTTTGAATATCTAGGATTCAGATCCAAATATTTTTTAGCAATTTGTAGAAAATAAGTTGAAAAGATTTTTTTAAATTGAGTTGTAGTTATTATTACTTTATCAAATTGTTATGGTCTAATATTGAATTGTTTCTGAATGATCGATTGGTTTCTCATATTAACAAACCCATGGTTATACCAGCATTATCTCTCATCTCATCCATGATTCGGAAGAAAGTCTCCATTCTGAGCGCTCTATGCGTCTCATGTACAAGGACACTGCTGAGTCGATGAATAGTTATGAGATGAAAAGACCTAATCATGAACAATATGTATCCGGGTTTCATGTCAATGCTGACGGTGGTGACTTAGCTGATCAAGGAAACAATGGTTTACATCATCGTTATTTGCATACACATCTCAGTCGTGATTTTATGCTCACAGGTGGTTAAAGCATATATTTGTTTGAGCAGGATCGTTGTCTTCCTAATGGCATCAGTTTGAAATTGCGTTTCCATAGACAAAAAGATGAATATGTATTGATGGCTGCAGATAATACCTATAAGGTAGAAGTGAAAGAAGCATTTTTAACCATTCGCAAAGTGAGGGTGAGTCCAGGTATTCAGTTAGGACATACAGATGCGTTGATGAAAAGTCCTGCCAAGGTAATTATCACTAGAAAAGAATGTAAAGTCTTAGCTATTCCAGCAGGATTTCAGTCTTTTGTGAAAGATAACATCTTTTTGGGTCAATATACCAAAACGTATTGTCATTGGTCTGGTTCATAATGAAGCCTTTGGTGGATCAGTAGTGAGGAATCCATATGATTTCAAACATTTTGATCTGGACTATATGCCACTGTACACGGATGGTGAACCAGTTCTGTCCATACCTCTCAAGCTTGACATTACACAGAACAAATACCTGGACGCTTTTGAAACGCTTTACAAATCGTTTGATCGATTGAATGGTGAGAAAAATTCCATTATAAAACGGGAAGATTGGCCTAGAGGTTATGCTTTATTTTCGTTCGACTTAACACCTGATTATGATGGTGATGATCATTTTCCCCTGATCAAGCATGGGAATTTGAGGCCAGAAATGAATTTTGACGGCGCTTTGCAACATACAGTCAATATCATCGTCTATGCTGAATTTGACAACATTATTGAAATAAGTGCAAATCGCAGCATTCAATTCGACTACCAGTCATGAACACGAAGCAGATTGATGCCATACTGAGTCATGATTGGATGACCAAAGACTTGTTTCAAGGTGTGTTTGCCATGGACCAGTTACCATCTTTACAACGCGGTGCCTATGTCATCAACACAGACGATCAAGATGAACCAGGAGAACATTGGGTGGCAGTGTATTATGATAAAGACCCTGTGGAATATTTTGACTCTTATGGACTTTAACCTCTCGATGATCGTTTAGAAATGTTTTTAAGAAATGACTATATGTATAATTCCATATCATTACAAACGCCAATATCATCATCATGTGGTTTATTGTGTATATTATATACTGCATAGAGCTCGAGGTCAGAGTATGTTTGATATTGTGAATATATTAAAAAGAAAGGATGGTGATTTTATTGTAAAGGATTTTGTATATAGACATTATAAACCATTGTTTTATTAATGTTGTTGTTGTAGTTAAGCTGTTATATTAGTTAAGTTGTTGTTATATTAGTTAGGTTGTTGCTATATTAGTTAAGTTGTTGTTAATTGTTAAATAAAACAACCCAAGTTTCAAACAGTCTTGTTTATTGTGTTGTACATACGTTTATTTACAAACTCTATATACACTATTTACAAACTTTTATTAACAAATTCTTAACTACAAACTCTATTTACAAACATTTAATTACAAATTCTTAACTACAAAGACTATTTACACTATTTACAAATTCTATTTACAAACATTTAATTACAAATTCTTAACTACAAACACTATTTACAAACTCTTAATTAACAAAGTCTATTTACACTATTGACAAACTTTTATTTACAAACACTATTTACAAACACATTCATTGTTCAACACATTTATCAATGAATGCCATTCATCAGAATCTAAATTGATATAGGATCATAGACATTATACCCGTATTTGTAAATGCTATGAAAGCTTACATAACGCACATCGCAAAACTTTATCACTTTAACAGTGACATGTTCAGACAGTTTCAGTTCATATCCTTCTTCTAAGTCCATCAGCCGCATAGGCTGTTTCAGCTCAATGAATTTGGTACCCCGCTACATTGTATTCCATGCTCTTTGAATTCAAGCACAAGGGTCTTCCCAATCCAATGCTTGCAACAGCGCGTTCCATTCCACTGTGCTGAGGGTGATGATGTCGTAGTGTTCTGTAAGCTCGTCATGTTGGCGAAATTGTACAAACACGTCTAGACAGTTCTGAATCACACGCACTTCTATATCATTTGAATGGTGAAGTAGAAAGCCGGGTATTCTCAACTTGTCTAGATGATCCTTCAACACAGATTATTGTTCGTCAAGCGATAGTATGATAAACTTTCCAAAATGTCGTAGCACAGTATCATCACATAAGTTTCTCATATATGAGAATCCATATGTAATAATCATAATCCAACAAATAGTCTTCCATCTTTATGCTCGGATGATGTTGAACAGTGGACAGCTTCTAGGAATCGTAAGACTGCGCGCCAGTTCTTGATATCAAAGTGGATCAAATCTGTATATGGAGTATCTGGCACAACTCCCTTATAATCCTCTGGATAATCCTGTAAAAGACTTCTCCAGAATGTCACACGTATATTAGAATCATGTTCAGTCACAAACGCTTCCACTTTATGTTCAAGTCTGCGTTAAAACCCAGGTTCAAGCGGTATGTTTTTAAAGTCTTTCCACACTTCAGGTTTAAACCGATGATAACTTATCCGAGAACCTATCATCACTTCATTCCTATCATTTACAGTAAGGTAAACACCATCGTTCAACATGAGTGCATTCATGATTTTACCTTGTTATGCGCTGTCTTCTTGTCTGCGAAGCCTTTTATACACTTCTTTCACCTGCTTCTTCAGCATTTTCTATTCAGGTATTGTCAGCAAGATACCCTTTTTCGTCGGACGGTTTTTTCCAGTCCCCTCATCTCCAGCAGGGTATTTGTGAATGTTCACCACGCCTTCATTGCTTTGTTTCATAATCTTGATATACTTTCCATTTCCTAGAGAAAGCATTCCATCCCACGACTGTGGTGTTGGTGTCGTCTCCACTTTTAATTTCTTAATGGTAGTATCAGGATTTTTCACATTCATGTCTTTGACTGTATCAGCAAGAGTATCCATATCCGTTGCAGATCTTTTCCGATTCATGTTTACGCTTCAGTGTTCACACCTCAACTAACTCTAAAGTTGAAGTGTCTCCCCCTTATAAACTGTAATGTCCATGCGCCAAAGTGGAATAGCCATCACTCATCACATATCGCTTGTCATCAAAGGGAGAGAGAGCCACTTTCCTCAACTTCTCCGAGAAAATCTGGTGGTCATGACTTCGAATGATGTGCCCTATAACCATCGTTTGCGTTTGGTTGAACAAACTGTCTCTATACTGCTTATGTTTCATACGTCTTTGACACGCGCGAGTGATGCCTTTAGCCGTACGTTTTTCTTTCCCACCATACATCATACTATACATTTTCGGTCGAAGTCCAACAAACTCTTCTATGGGAATGCCCGCCGTCTCATCTTTCATTTTCCCAAGCACTTTCTTTTTCACGTTGGAATGTAGGAAATGATCTGGGGGATAGTCACTTGTATCAAACAGGTCCGCATCTTCCTGCATATCTTTGTAGATATCTTCCGTTTCTATGTCATAACATAGACTGTCGGTGTCGCTGAACAAGAGTTTGGCGTCGGGATACTTGGTCATGATGTGGTTGTAATGAAAGTGGAACATGAGCACTTTGCTGAGGTCGAGAATGGTGAAGCCGACTTGAATGGGTTTATCCAGAAGCAGATCCACTTTGCGTAAATGTACAAATCTTCGTTGAAAATTGTAAATTTGTGGAAGGAAGGTTTGGCTACAAGTTTCTTGAATCGCTTTTCCTGGTGAACAAGTTCCACATTGATGCGCTTTCTCACATTTTCCATGGTTTTGCCAAACACAGAGTTGTTCATCAATTTGAAAAAGTCTTTCTCAAACGGGTTCTTGGCCAACTTTCTCTTTTCCGTGTTCAACGAGATGTATTTTGCCAACCATTTGCTCTGTGCAAACATGATGCCACGATGCACCTTAGTGACTTTCAATCCCAGTGAGACATATTGCTGTAAATTTCTATAATGAAGCACATATTTCTTCTTGTCACACAAGTTGGGAATGAGCTTTTTACTAGGTTTGTCTTTCATGTTCAGATCTTTCCGTAGCTTCTGACTATGTTTTGACAATTCTCCCACCTTAACACATTTCCGTTCTGGAGCCACTGGATAGTGATTATAACGATCATGGATTGAATATGGGTATTCAAAATCCATCTCTAAAATGTATCCAATCTCGTCATCTTCATCCACATCCATAAAGTCGATTGATTCTGACTCACTCACCCACATAAATCCACTTTCCGGCATGCTTTGCGACATGGCCCAGCCGTACAAGTTGTTTGCATCCAGGTACACCAAGTAGTTGGTTGGTTTCAAGGGATCGTAATCTGATATGTAGGGGTTATTTGCTTTCGCATATTTGTGTGTGATGACAGATATTCCTCCACGTAGACCTTGTTCAAGCATTTGGTAGATGTCAATGTCGTTGATTAATTCCAATTTCACCTTTGTCGCTTTCAACATGACATCCCACGACAGTCCTGGCGCTGTATAGTAGTGAGCAGGATCTAATTCATATGTGTTGAGACATACTTGACGAAAGTTTTCAAACACGTCAGCCAGCAGCAACACATCTGATTTCAGGTATAGGTCATGGTATTCGCCAAATGTAGTACAGTGGAATGTCTCCCACACCTTCTGTGCATGCGCATAATCCTAATCGCTGATGTCTTCTTCACTGAGCAGACTGTAAAACTTATCCTTGGACGGCAGTTGTGTTTCAGCAAACTTGGATGGTTCATATGTTATAAAAGTTATCTTTCCCTTCTGCTGCCAGGTTGGATACCAACTTCTGTAGAGAAGTACTCATGAACTGATAACTGTCTGTAAATTTCAGATTGCTCATGGTGAATACAATATATTTTTCAACGGTGTTGGGAATGACTGTAATGGTTTCGTTTTTTAACTTTCCGATTTCTTCCATGATCAAATGACTGTCATAGCCTCGTAAATTGTGGAAAAAGACAGGAATGATAAAAGAATCCTTAACATCCTGCTTATCCTTTCGAAATCGGAATTGTAAGTTGCATTCACTATGTGCAGCTCCGCGGTATTTGCCATTGATATGGTCATGGTCTCTCACATGGTCTGCTCCTAGAGGCTCATGACAAATGTAGCAATCAACAGCGTTCTTATAATGCTCTTCATCTTTACGAGTCATCACCATTTTCTTTTTCTGTTGTAAACCATGCACAATACGATCACGCTCATTCACCATATGGTCTTAAAAGACTTTCACGGCATTATCTCCTCGATACACCACTGGGGCACGTATATCATACTGGCTCACAACCACATAGGGAAAGCTGTTTGGACGATGATGCTGATACCTGTCTCCTTCATGCTTTTTCGTGAAAGATTCAAAGTCTGCATAAATGACAAACGGCGCTCGCTGTTGTTTGGCTACATTCTTTGAACCTGATGAAGGGTTCCTTGGGGAATGAAAAACGTTGCCACACACTTCGCGATGCTTGTCTAAAAGATCTTGTCGTATAAACCCGTGAAGACAGTTGAAACAATAAAAAGCTGCAGCCTTACGCTTTGATCGATAAGCCATAAGCCTGCTGAAATTCTTGATGAGGCAATAATGCCTTGTCTTGTCATTGCTAATCAAAAGTAAGTTGATTTCTCTAGCGCTGGTGTTTCGACTCAGTTGTATTGGAACAACTACATCATGTTCATATCCAAACACGTTAATGGACACATCATTCTCCTTTTCAAACTTTTGAATGTCCGTAATCGGTGTCGGAAATGTCATGCCTTCCACCTTCAATTCCTTCTCAAATGGTGTGTAATGATTCACACGCTGTGGGTTGTTCTCATGAGGGTGAAGATGAGCCAATACAGACCATAAGAAGCACTTGTTGTCATCATTCTGAATGTTTAACACACCTCCTGTATTCTTTACTTTCTTCGGTAGTGGAATAAAACTGCTTGCTTCCAAAGGCGCTGACGTAGCTGTATGTACTTCAATATACAGTATGTTATCCAACACCCAGCCAGAACCTTGTTGCTCATGTTCGTCAAACTTGGTAAACAATTCTTTATAGGCTTCTGGCAAGTCCTGCTCAATATCCGCTGGATTGTATGCTGTATATGTCGGACTGCTGATAAAGGCATTATCCACTTGTTCTACCATAACACCTTCAGCAGTCGCCGTCAGTTTCTTGAAGCGTGCATGTACGACAATATACCGTTTCGTGCCATGGTTTAACGTTTCTAACAAATGCCTCTTGATCCGGTTCTCTTGCTGTCGCATTTCAAGTAGTAAATCCGATCCATCTTCAGGCTCAAACCGTCTTTCCTGTGCGTTTCCACCAAGACTCACTCTTCTGCCTCTGCCTACTTGTACTCTCTTTGGTTCTTCCATCATGCATACATGTGTGTTAAACGCATCCATAGATGCAAATATCTTAGTGCATTCACAGCAGAGGACTGGATCAGGTCTTTCAACACCATCTTGTACGGTCTTTCGTCTCTTAGCTTCTATCTGCTGACCAAGCTCTTCACGAGCACGTTTCAACCTGGCTGGTTTACATGTATGTGCCACGAACAATTCCAGAGATGGAAATGTCACATTGCAATCATGACAGAAGACTGTGGCCATCGTTGTTGTTGTTGCTGTTGCTAGAACTGAAATGGATAAAAATACACGTTTCACTCTTCCTTTTATACCACTTGGATGGTGTGTTAACTCAGCAGAATTTATATCACTTTGATGTAATCAAAATATGGTGTGTAAAAATTGTTAAAATTGCTGACTCAGCAGAATTTATCACTGGTTCACATGTTTCACTCATGCTTTTAGCTACTTACATGTAATCAAAATATGATGTGTAACTTTTCAAACGTGTTTAAAAATTGTTGACTCAGCAGATAGTTGCTTGAATGTCTCACTTACAGCTTCACTGCTGCACTGCTGCACAGCAGAGACATCTAGCGGTGAAGTCAAATGGTATTCATCCGCCAAATGGTATTCATCCGCGAAGAAGCACTGTAAACCAATGGTGAAATTTTCATGTAAATCAGTCAACTATAATGAAAGTTATATAAGTTTTTACAAAGTTAAAATGGCGGTAAATATGCATACAACACGCTGCGCAAATAGCCTGTGATTACTTTATTACAAAAATTTACATAAAACTGAATCAAACAGTGAAATTTACATGCAAATCGACCAACTATAACGAAAGTTATCACACTTTTTGTTTACAAACTTTCAATGAGTTCCACTTACCGATATAGTTGTCACTGTTGTTGTTGGGTGCTCATCCCTTATATACCCCTCTGATGTGATCAAATTGTGGTGTGTAACTTTTGCTTCCTTGCTCCACTTACCGATACGACCGTCACTGTTGTTGATGGGTGCTCATCCCTTATATACCACTCTGATGCCCTGACTGCCGCCTGGGGGGGGGGGGGGTCCCGACAGCTGCCTAGGGGGGGGGGGGGGGGGGGGTCCCGACTGCTGCCTGGGGGGAGGGGGGAGGGGGGTCTGTCTCGACTGCCACCTAGGGGGGTCCCGACTGCTGCCTAGGGGGGGTCCCGACTGCTGCCTAGGGGGGAGGGGGGTCCACACTCTTTACTATAGGGTCTGTCCCAACTGTCGCCTAGGGGGGTGGGGTCCGTCCCGACTGTCGTCTAGGGGGGAGGTCCTCACTTTGGCTATGTTACCATGGCTAGGCTTGGCTATGCTTGGCTACGCTTCTTTTCCATGACTACTCCACTGCGTTGCCATCACAACACTTCGTTGCCATGACAACACCTATGACGTCACTTCCTGTCCAGACAGTATGACGTCACTTCCTGGGCTGGAACCCCTCTTTTCATACTACTCTTGTGTAACGTTGTTTAGGCCCAAAGGATCAAAAATGAGCTCAAAATCGCTCTATTTCTAACCGTGTTCGACGTAATAGTCAACTTCCGGTTTTGGGCCTCCACCTTGACCCAGAAGGTCACGTTCACCGAGGTACCTCTTATGTAAGGTTGTTTAGGTCCCAAAGGATCAAAAATTAGCTCAAAATTGCTATATATCTAACCGTTTTTGAGATAATAGTCAACTTCCGGTTTTTTAAAGTGACCCAGAAGGTCAATATCACCGAGGTACTTCTTGTGTAAGGTTGTTTAGGTCCCAAAGGATCGAAAATGAGCTCAAAATCGCTCTATCTCTAACCGTGTTTGAGGTAATAGTCAACTTCCGGTTTTTGACCTTGACCGTGACCCAGAAGGTCAAGGTAAGAAAGATACCTTTTATGTAACGTTATTTATGCCAAAAGGGTCGACAATGAGCTCAAAATCGCTCTATCTCTAACCGTGTTTGAGGTAATAGTCAACTTCCGGTTTTTGACCTTGACCGTGATCCAGAAGGTCAAGGTAAGAAAGATACCTTTTATGTAACGTTATTTATGCCAAAAGGGTCGACAATGAGCTCAAAATCGCTCTATTTCTAACCGTTTTCGAGATAATAGTCAACTTTCGGATTTTGGCCTCCAACTTGACATAGAAAGTCACGGTAACCGAGGTACCTTTTATGTAAGGTTGTTTAGATCCAAAGGATCGAAAATTAGCTCAAAATCGCTATATATCTAACCGTTTTCGAGATAATAGTCAACTTCCGGTTTTTGACCTTGCCCGTGACTCAGAAGGTCAAGGTCACCGAGGTACCTCTTATGTAACGTCGTTTAGGTCCAAAGGGTAGAAAATCTCTAACCCTTTCGAGATAATAGTCAACTTCCGGTTTTTGACTGTGACCCAGAAGGTCAAAGTCACCGAGGTACCACTTGTATAACGTTTTTTAGGCCCAAATGGTAGAAAATGAGGTCATAATCGCCTTCGAGATAATAGTCAACTTCCGGTTTTTGACCGTGACCCAGAAGAAAATGAACATTATCAAACTATTTTAGATGACTTTAATTGCTTTGTTAATGAAAATTATTACGAGTGTTCAAAAGCACTAAAGGCGTGTATAAGAAGAAACAATGCATTCTTTGAAGATCTTCTAGATGAGGAGGAGGAAGATGAAAGCAGCGAGAAAGAAAGTGGTGTGGATGAAGACAGTGAGATGGAAAAAAATGAAGCAGATGAAGAAAAATAGACTCATTGACTAAACTTTTTAATAAAGACATTGTAAATCAACAAATGTTGGAATATTGTTGTTGATTTAAGTAGTGTGTGTTTAAGTTTATTAATAAAACTATTTAATATATGTCTTGCTTTTTTCTGAACTAGCTACCATTGTTGTTTGAACTACAACATGTTGAACAACAACTTGTTGAACAACACCTTGTTGAACAACATGTTAAACAACGTGTTGGAATTATTTTTGGAACATATTACGTCATGGTATTGTTCAACAAGTTATTCAAGTTGTTGTACAACAATTGTTCAACATGCTTAACGGTAACATTTTTATTATAATCGGTTAAACATTACGAAAGTTATCTATTTTAAAAAAAAAGTTACTAAAATGAAAATTATGCTTGTAGCCAGATATGCAAATAGCCTGTGGCAATTTTATGTAACATCTAGACATAAAACTGGATCAAACGGTACAATTTTGATTCAAGTTTGGTTAAACATAACGAAAGTTATCTACTTATTTTACTTTTTAAAAGTTAAACTTTTGAGATGTAAAAATTATGCTTACAGCCACATCTGGAAATAGCCAATTTATGTCAAAACTAGATATAAAACTGAATCAAACGGTAAAATTTTCATTCAAATCGGTTGAACATGACGGAAGTTATCTACTTTTTTCAAATTTGAAAAGTTAAAATTTTAAGGTGAAAAAATTATGCATACAACTTCATGTGCAAATAGACTATGACCACTTTATGAAAAACTAGACATAAAACTGAATCAAACGCTAAAGTTTTTATTCAAATTGGTTAAACATAACGACAATTATCTACTTTTTTTACTTTTTAAAAGTTAAAACTTTAGAATGTAAAAATTATGCTTACAGCTATATATGCAAATAGCCTGTGACCACTTTATGTTAAAACTAGATATAAAACTGGATCAAACAGTAGGATTTTTATTGAAATCAGTAAACATAACGAAAGTTATCTACTTTTTAAAAAAATGTTACTAAAAATAGATGTTGTACAATTTCCCCAGTCTAAAAATAGATATGAGGGGGGTCTGACGTCACGCTGATTGACTGGTGATAGACAAAAAGCCACATCTGGAAATAGCCTATGACCAATTTATGTCAAAACTAGATATAAAACTGGATCAAACGGTAAAATTTTCATTCAAATTGGTTGAACATGACGAAGGTTATCTAATTTTTTTACCTTTTAAAAGTTAAAACTTTAGAATGCAAAAATTATGCTTACAGCCATATATGCAAATAGCCTGTGACCACATTATGTTAAAACTAGATATAAAACTGGATCAAACGGTATAATTTTTTATTGAAATCGGTAAACATAACGAAAGTTATCTACTTTTAAAAAAATGTTACTAAAAATAGATGTTGTACAATTTCCCCAGTCTAAAAATAGATATGAGGGGGGTCTGACGTCACGCTGATTGTCTGGTGATAGACAAAAAGCGGGTGGGGCTATATTGCATTCATTGACTTCATTGGCTTTTCATTGGTGACGTGATTCACGACGTCACGGCGATTGACTGGTGATAGACAGAAAGTGGGTGGGGCTACATTGCCTTCATTTATTTCATTGGCTTTTCATTGGTCACGTGATTCATGACGTTACGGTGATTTATAGGTAATAGACAGAAAGTGGGCGGGGCTTCATTGCTTTCATAGATTTCATTGGCTTTTCAATGGTCACGTGACTGATGACGTCATTATGACGTCACAAGGTGGGGCAGTACTCTCATGAGAGTTCTGGCCCACCTATGACGTCATTATGACGTCACAGGATGGGCCAAAACTCTTGTTTTTCTACTACTCAACGCGTAAGAGCTGCAGCAGCATTTACACAGGCTTACGCAATCAGCGTTCAACACCTAAATGACGTGTTCTTTATTTGCATAAGCTAAACATGCTGAGCAAAATCTTACCTGGTCATTGGTGTGCCCCCACAGTCTTCTGCCCCCCCCCCCGGTCTTCTGCCCTCCCCCTTTTTGCAACCTGGTGAAGTGCCCCCAGCCTTCAAAAAGGGTGAGATGTCAACTGCCTCTCCCCCTTTCCCTCTACAAAAATCGTATTTTATAGAAATAATGTTGCGTTTAAGTCATTTTATTGGCATTTCCGAAATTATGTTTTAGAAAAACATGTTGCTATAAAGTCTACAACTGCCATTCAACGAATACTTTTTTCCACTGTCTTTATATTCGACCACAGTGTCATTGCTTCAAGTGACAACCAGTTCGATTGCACTTCACTATTAATTGCAATAAGTGAATTACAATTTATATTAATGACACTCAAGTAAACCAGAGTCTGAGGATTTGCAATTGATATTTACTGCACTCCGATCAAAGTTCAATCACACCCGAGACCGTGTCTTCTCAGATCAGTCATTTCCTAGATCTATTCACGAATCGTTTTTGTCATTTACTACTCTCCAGTTTTAACAAATTATTAAAAATGATCACGAAAATCCCTTAAGCCCTAAAAATTACTTACATACAATATTTTGTCTTTTTTGGGGGGGCAGATGACATCCCCACACTTTTGGAGGGGGGGCACTTCACCTGATTCCAACAAGAGGGGGGAGGGAGCAGAAGATTGTGTGGGTACTTCACCGACATCCGGTCATTTTAAATACACCGAATGTTCACATAAATTATCACCTTCAATTACGCGCTATTCATGGGGAGGGTCGGCGCCCAGCAAACATTAAAACGTCAGAATGACGTCGGGTCGGCGTTGTGACCCGGCGTTTCCGACGTCGGACTGACGTGCCGGATTTGGTTGTATGGAACCGACCTGAAACTGACGTCGGGTTTACCACCTTGAAATGACCAGTCTTAGACACGTCTTACAAAAATAATCTAGAGTTATATAAATAATAGATAATTAATCATTCAACTGCTGTTGTGAAATACATACCAAAGCATTTCCCATGTAAATTTTTACAATCTAGGAAGAAAAATACCGACGCGCCATAAAAATTCTAAAATTTTCATGTAAAAATTACGTTTTTACTTCGCGAAAGCTTAGAATTCGCTTATCTCCACTTTTAATGGGTTCCCTTCCAGTAATATTTACCACGCAAAAAAGGACTTTTTGAGGTACCGTTCAAAATCACTTAACCCTTCCATCCATCCCTCGACCAATCAGGATTCCCGAGACGTCGTCTGCTAGTCTCGTAGAAACGACATTCCCTTTTTTGCGTGGCGTCTGTACAACACGCCATTCTGTGTGCTGCCGGTTTTTTTGCAGCAAGGGAACTGGTTTAAGGTGCGAATTGCTTCTTAATTCACTACCTAATGGATTACTGTATCTATTACTGTGCGTTGGGATAATTTTATGGAACCGAAGTGTGATTATTCGACATTGTGTTCTTCGGTCTGTTTAGGTTGAGTTTGCACGGTCACGGAGACACTTTCTTAGTCCCCGAGAAGTGCGTCTCTTTCTCCACTTTCTTTCAGATATCGGAACTTACCAGTTCCACCTCATTTCGTCTAGGAGTAGGATCTTTTCAGGCTGCTGTACCTGATCAGATTCCAAGCTTTACCAGCCAGCTGTGTCATCGCGGAAATGGCCAGCTTTGCTTAAGCTTTACTCTTTGGGTCGCTTCTCAGTCTTCGTAGAGCAGGTTCTGCAAGTCTGACAGCGTTTTCCGACGAAAATAGACGTTTGCTGTGACGTCTGAGGGTCTTTTTCCTTGCCAGGACCGTTTTCCGGTTGTGGTCATACGGTCACGGGTGCGAGAAGACCACTCTAGTCCAACGGAATTTATTGCCCGTTACGGTCCTATGGTCTAAGGCTCCCATCTGAGGCAAGAGAGACCCATACCCGACACGGGAAGTCCCATTGCTACCGTTCCAGGAAGCACCTCTTTTCGATACCTTTGTGCGAGCAAGACAACCCGTGCGGGGAGTGTCTACATCTCACTCCAGAGGATTGAAAAGCCCTATTACGGAATAGGGTCAAGAACGAACGCAGCAGGGATAAGCGCAAACTCCTCTCTTCAGCCTCGTTTGTTACTCGTGAATTCATTCAGGATACCATGAAAAAGGCTAGCTCCGTTATTCTGGGCCAGGTCTCCACCCCCGTGCACGTTGACACTGGTGCAGAATCGGATGCCACTACTTCATCTAAGAGACATAAAAAATCCAAGAGTAAGTCACGCGCGTTTTCTGAGACCGTAGCAGAGTTGGATATCCCGGAAGGGAAAGAACGGGATCTTCTCCGTGAAGCATTGGCTTCATCTCCCAGAGCGAAACCCATGGGCAGTCCTGGGGGAGGCGTTCAAGTCTCCGACTGTGACACATAGAGATACGGGAACAGTTCTTTCGCCGCGAGAGGATTTATCCCCCCTCTCCCTAGCTACAGCGTCTCCCGAGTGAGTTTTCGGCGTTCTTGACGATGCAGTCGCAACTGCAAAAGCAACTGTTGGATTTACAGCATCAAGTACAAAAGCAGGAGAATGTGCTTAGTCAAAAACAGAAGTCTAAACCGTCGGCTACGGTTTCTCGCCCTCCCCCGGAGATTCAGTCAGTGGCAGCGATGTCGAGCTCGCCTGTACCTCACCTCTAGCTGGACTCTAACTTGGATATTCCCAAGACGGTCACCATCAGTGAGGAGGAGTCCGTGGGCGTTCCCCTTTCGGGCCAAGTTTCTGCGTTGCTGGACGAGGACGAAGAAATCGGGCCAATTGAAATCTCCCCTCTTGCCAAATTTATACCCCATCAGGGGATCCTCAAACGTCACAAATATCACAATCTCAACTCCCAGAAGCAGCATCTGATGAACAGGAGTCAAAGGGCGAAGACGTTGAAGGTGAATCCGAGGGCGCGCCTAGGCATTCCCGTTTTCATTTACCATTACGGGCAACGGATCAGGTTCGATCCCCAGGCCGGGGGCAAAGACTTTGGAAGGACCAAACGGCAGCGGGCAGACGCCCCATCCGAGTTCCCTCTCCACCAGACCTTACCCCGTCGGTCGAAGATGCAACCTCCTCGAGTTCCGCTTCCACGATCGCACCGGAAGACGTACCGTTCAGGGATGCCATTCAAGAGATAGCCCGCTTAGCAGAGGTCTCCTGTGGCTCCCCACATTTAGATAAAGAGAATCCACCCATTCGTATGACGTCTCAGGCCGCTCCGCCACAACAAGATTCCTTCATCGCATTAGCCACCAGCGAGGGCATTGCTCATGCTGTTACGGTTCGCACGAGGGAATTCAAAAAGATGGATGCTGGCGAGGGGCGCACACTGTTACGATTCCATTTATCTAAATACTGCCTAGTACGACCAGGCCCGTATCGGTCAGCGGATGAACAAATCCCCCTAGAGGTTCTGGAACAACCCGTGAAGCGTACAGTCTGGATGCCTACAATGCGTAGTGACTCGGACATTCCATTAGTGCAGAAGGACGCCAAGACCATCGAGGCGTCTTCCCGTCACATTCTGAACATTATGTCATTTCAAGATCACACACTCAAGGCACTGAAGTCTCGTTGGGAAGAACTTTGCCTCAGTGATCCTGTGTCTGCTAAACTGATGGAATGCCTGGCATTAGCTACCCGAGACGTGGTCAGACTCTCCACTTTCTTGATGACGTCAATGGTCTACCTACGTCGAGACGCCTTTCTCCAGCACTGCTGGTCCAGTGTCAAAGGTTTACGGGATCTGCGCCATGCCCCTGTCCTAGGGGAACGGGAACTATTCCCCCCCCCCCCCCCCCCGCCGAGATAGAGAGAGTGAATCAGGAAAGTCGATCACTTTCTCAGGATTATGCCCTTATGTCTAGGATGTCCCGCTCCTCCTTTAAGCGCCCACTGAAGAGGAAGCGACCGCAGCAGTCCTCGCCGGCACAGGCCAAACCGAGTGCGCAGCAACAACAGCCCGTCACCTTGCTGGGAAACTAAACGTCTTGACCGATTTAGCTTCCATACAGGGTCAAGTTATCAACACCGAATGGTGCCTATCCCCTTGGTCGTTTCAATGGGTGACACGTCAGTCCCCATGGGGTACTCCGACTCTGGATCTGTTCGCAAATTCTATGACCGCCCAACTTCCCCAGTACGTGTCCCCTGGCCCGGACCCAGCAGCTTGCGCAATGGACGCGCTCAACTGTAAATGGCCACGGGACGAAGTGCTGTATGCCTTTCCCCCACAAGCAATCTTAGGGCAAGTCATACAGAGAGTAATCGAGTTGAAACCACCGTTTCTATTGCTCCTTGCCCCGTGGGCACCGGAAGCCCCGTGGTTCACCCTCCTTCTCCGTTTTAAGATAGTGAGGTCGATACAGATTCCGTGCCACAACGAGTTGCTATCACAACCCCACTGACAACACTTCCACCCCTCCCCTCACTTACTGAATCTCCACCTTTGGTGTCTGACCAGTTCTTTTTGAAGAACTAGGGCTTCTCTAAACAGGTGAGGGAGAAGATAGTAAACAGTCACAAGGGCTCTACGGCCAAGGTTTACAGGTCTCACTGTAATAAATTTGCTGCCTGGTGTAGCACTTCTAGGCTGGATCCTTTTCAGGCTAGCGCAGCAGTGGTAGCGGACTTCCTTGACCACCTATTCACTGAGGAGAAATTAAAGGTAGGTTCCATCGAGGGCTATAGGGCCGTTATAGGGTCAAGACTCAAAGCATCCACAGGTTACGACCCGGGCGAAGATACATCTCTCTCACAACTAGTAAGACATTTTAAAGTTAATTCCCCACCCTGCCCATCCAACATAGCGCAGTGGGACTTATCTTTAGTCTTACGGTACCTCCAACGCCCAGACATCTTTAGTAAAGACGTGATTCAGCGAAAAACGCAACTTTAAGGTTTACATTTTTACTGGCTTTAGCGTCGGGCAAAAGAAGAAGTGAAATTCATGCCCTGGACAGAAAGGTAAATAAAGATAAGGGCACGTGGGAAAAGGTCACCCTAGTCCTCAGAGCAAGTTTCATGGGAACGACCCACATTATGACCCAAGGGATGGGAACGTTCGATCACATCTCCCTCCCATCACTTCCCGACGACCCCGAAATCGACGGCTTGGTCTCTTTGTGTCCCGTCAAGGCTTTGCGTCAGTATTTAGAAATGTCAGAGGCCTACAGATCTAAAAATCAGAAGGCTCTCATCTTTTCTTTTATGCCTAAATTTACCAAAGATCTGTCGAAACAGTCGATATCACATTACATTAAAAAGATCATTTTGGCGGCCTATGACGAGGCACAAAGTGACACGAACCCGTCAAGGGAACTAAACGTCAAAGCCCATCGAGTTAGACAGGTAGCTAACTCCCTCAGGGCCGTGCGTAATGTGTCTCTTTCAGATATATTAAAAACAGGTTGCTGGTTTTCCCCCAACTCGTTTGTTAAATACTATCTGAAAGACTTTTCACAAGATGAGTTGTCTGGTTTATATTCATTGGGACCTTTCGTGGCTTCAGAAACAACCATTTCAGGCTGATGGTTTCTGTTGTAGGCCCTCATCTCCCAAGTTCAAGAACAAGGGCAAGCAGAAGGACAACTGCTCCAAGAACCCCAAATTGAACAGTAATAACAACCACAAGCCACGAAAGTAACAACCTTCAAGAAGGACTCCCCTTCTTGCTCTGGTCATTTCGTTTCGCTAAGGTCCTTTGGATCATTTCGGTTCCGTGCTTATATTAAGCTACGGACAAACGCTAGACGGTTATTTTTAATTAAGCATTTATTACTCCGAGGTGTACATGACTGTGCATGTAATAAGTGCAGCCCAGTCTTCGGTCTTACGGCTACTCGGGTATGAAGTTTTATTCTCCTTTCTTCAAGTCTTTCAGAAAGAAAGGGGGAGACCGTTTCGGTCCCAACGTACTGTAGTGACCGTATACCCGTTGTGTCCGGAAGACCGAAAGACCGGTCGGTTGTCCTTGGTATAAGAGACCGTAGTGTCATGGGACACATATGGGAAAACAGTCACAAATTAGCTAAAGTTTGTCTGTATTTCATTTTTTGACGATTTAAGTAGTTTTAGAACTATCTTATCAATCTTTACTAGTTTATTTCGAATAAACGTGGTAAATTAGAATAATTTGGGAGAAAAGAAAATAGACAACGGTGTCTTTCTTTTTCCAAGTTTGATTAGCAGGTCTTGTAAGACACTTCAGTCGCGTTACTCGAAGTGTCAAAGAGTTTATTTGCGTAAACCCCTCGGGTTTACGAGCGCATTGAAGTATTGCTAAATAAAATTAATTGTTCATCAATACATAGCAAGTGAATAGTGAGAACTTGAGGTAAGGATCCATCCGGTGGGCGGTTGGAGGGGGATGGTAATAGCTCTCAACAGATGATGGCATGGTTGGAAGCCTTTCTCATCTCATCTGACAGTTGCTGTGATATTTTACTTTGTTCATGATTTTACCTTTTGTTAAAAGACCGGAATGGTACGCCTCCGGACTTTATTTAGGACAGCATTAAAAGAATTGAAACTTATCTGACAAGTTTTATTTCTTCTTCTTCTCCCTCGAGTGCCCAGCACTCCTGGTTATACAACGAGCTTTTACAAGCCATAGTAGTGTAATTCGCGACCTTTTTGGGCAGTTCAAGAATGGCAGGCTCCCCTGCTCCGGACTCAAGTCCCATTAAAAGTGAAGATAAGCGAATTCTAAGCTTTTGCGAAGTAAAACTGGCATTTTATTTCGTAAAACGAGCTTTTACGAGTAAAAGCGCAATTCGCGTTCTCCACTTTTAAGTTTGATTTTAACCCGGCCCAATCCATCCCCAACTAGCCTGGGCGTGTTTTACCGCCGTTTAGGGCTAAAAAGGGAATGTCGTTTCTACGAGACTAGCAGACGGCGTCTCGGGAATCCTGATTGGTCGAGGGATGGATGGAAGGGTTAAGTGATCTTGAACGGTACCTCAAAAAGTTCTTTTTTATTTTGCGTGGTAAATATTACTGGAAGGGAACCCATTAAAAGTGGAGAACGCGAATTGCACTTTTACTCGTAAAAGCTCGTTTTACGAAATAAAACGTTAGTTTTTTCTTCCTCTTTTTCAAAATGACTTCCATTTCCGGCGAGCGATAATAAATGTTGATCGCTTTTTGGTCGTTTTTGCAGCGTCGGAATGACGTCAGAAAAGCAAAGTTTCCTCGATGTCGGAATAAAGTCGGGTTTTGGGGATATAGGTCGTGACGTAATTCTACCCATTTTGCAGCCTTATTTTATTCAGAATATGGTTGTAAAGTGGTTGAGACCAAAATCCAACCTTTTTTCAAACAAAAAAGACGTCGATTGTTTGCTGGGAGGGGTGAGGGGATGCCGTTTCATAGAGAAGAAGCCAAGCTTTATTATTTCCATAAAAGTTTCGAAACGAAAAAAAAAACATTGGCTTGTCTGCAAAGAAAAAGCTATCGAAAATCAGGCTGAGAAATTGAGCCAAGTGTTTCATATTTCGTCTTCTATACATAAGTTTTAGTTCAGCCTTACTCTTTCAACACGTAAAAAGTGCGCTAAACAGTTTTGTCGTAAAAGAGTAAACATTCGTGTTAAAAAAACTATCCAAAGTGTCTGTTTTCCACTGTAACTGTCGCGAGAATGTACACGAAGCAGCGGTTGTCCTGTGTGCTTGCTTCATAAAGCAATCTGAGAGATGCACTGCTCGCCACGTACAGTCTGAATGCCACTAGCAGCTTTACTAGATTAGTAATGCTCTGGCCCCTTCTATCTGTTTTAATAACGAGAAATCTATTAAAAGGCTCCTGAATGCATGCAAGTCTTCACAGAAAAATGGAAATGATAAACGGTCTCGGATTGTCAAGGTTACGAAAACAGCATGGAGAAGAGGGAGGGGGAGTGTTGCTGAGGAATAGGGGGGTGGGGATGGAATGAGAGAGTGGATAGTGGAAATAAGGTAGCAATACTATTCTTATTCTTTATGGGAAGTTCTTGGGTTAATTACTTCTAAAGAAAAAGAAAAAAAACGCTTTTGTATTTTGTCGTGAAAATGTTAGACAAAGTATAACGGAGTAGTAACTTGCCGAAATATCACATGCCGAAAGCGAAATCACCCAAACTTAAAAAAAAAAAAGAAAAAGAGACCAAAACTAGATATTTTAAATTCAGTTAGACATTATTACAATGCCATTCTAACATTTAATGTATGGAATGCCGTTTTAGCATTTAATACTTATTTTTGATATCAAAATATGATTAAAGATATATCAATAAATCAATATTGATCTCATTAAATTATATGTCGCCATCAGTACTTCTGCATAACATCAATTTAGCCGAATTCAGTGTAGTTCAGATTTAACCTAGACCGAAATTCGCACAGCGAATTAGACCCCACTTGGAATGATAAATTATAACGGAACGTAGATGATATTGCTATTTGTTAACAATTTTCACATGTCTGAACGTAGAATATCCTCCTAAATACCACCAACTATAAGGTCAAGGTAAAAAAATTTTATCAGGTGTTCCACTTCAGATGACCTCTATTCATGTGCCAAGTTTGGCTGGTCTAGCTTCAACGGTCTTGGAGATCTCTGGAGACTGATTGCTCTATCTCTTACCGTTCCCAACTTCCGGTTTTCGGCTCGAAAGTGACCTGGAGGTCCAGGACACCGGAAGTTATGCCTTACGTATCGTCGTATAGGGGGTGGAGGTCGAAAATGAGGTCAAAATTGCTCTATCTCTTACCGTTTGAGAATTGAAACTTATCTGACAAGTTTTATTTCTTCTTCTTCTGCCTCGAGTGCCCAGCACTCCTGGTTATACAACGAGCTTTGACAAGCCATAGTGTAATTCGCGACCTTTTTGGGCAGTTCAAGAATGGCAGGCTCCCGTGCTCCGGACTCAAGTCCCATTAAAAGTGAAGATAAGCGAATTCTAAGCTTTTGCGAAGTAAAACTAACGTTTATTTCGTAAAACGAGCTTCTACGAGTAAAAGCGCAATTCGCGTTCTCCACTTTTAAGTTTGATTTTAACCCGGCCCAATCCATCCCCAACTAGCCTGGGCGTGTTTTACCGCCGTTTAGGGCTAAAAAGGGAATGTCGTTTCTACGAGACTAGCAGACGACGTCTCGGGAATCCTGATTGGTCGAGGGATGGATGGAAGGGTTAAGTGATCTTGAACGGTACCTAAAAAAGTTCTTTTTTATTTTGCGTGGTAAATATTTCTGGAAGGGAACCCATTAAAAGTGGAGAACGTAAATTGCGCTTTTACTCGTAAAAGCTCGTTTTACGAAATAAAACGTTAGTAAGAAGCAGCGGTTGTCCTGTGGGCCTGTTTCATAAAGCAGTATGAGATATGCACTGCTCGCCACGTACAGTCTGAATGCCACTAGCAGCTTTACTAGATTAGTAATGCTCTGGCCCCTTCTATCTGTTTTAATAACGAGAAATCTATTAAAAGGCTCCTGAATGCATGCAAGTCTTCACAGAAAAATGGAAATGATAAACGGTCTCGGATTGTCAAGGTTACGAATACAGCATGGAGAAGAGGGAAGGGGAGTGTTGCTGAGGAATAGGGGGTTGGGGGTGGAATGAGACAGTGGATAGTGGAAAGAAGGTAGCAATACCATTTTTATTCTTCATGGGAAGTTCTTGGGTTAATGACTTCTAAAGAAAAACAAAAAAAACGCTTTTGTATTTTGTCGTGAAAATGTTAGACAAAGTAAAACGGAAAATGTTAGACAAAGTAAAACGGAGTAGTAACTTGCCGAACAATCACATGCCGAAAGCGAAATCACCCAAACTTAAAAAAAAAAGAAAAATAGAACAAAACTAGATATTTTAAATTAAGTTAGACATTATAACAATCCCATTCTAACATTTAATGTATAGAATGCCGTTTTAGCATTTAATACTTATTTTTGATATCAAAATATGATTAGAGATATCGATAAATCAATATTGATTTCATTAATTTATATTTTGCCATCACGACTTCTGCATAACATCAATCTAGCCGAATTCAGTGTAGTTCAGATTTAAACTAGACCGAAATTCGCACAGCGAATTAGACCCCACTTGGAATGATAACTTATAATAGAACGTAGATGATATTGCTATTTGTTAACAATTTTCACATGTCTGAACGTAGAATATCCTCCTAAATACCACCAACTATAAGGTCAAGGTAAAAACTTTTATCAGGTGTACCACTTCAGATGACCTCTATTCATGTGCCAAGTTTGGCTGGTCTAGCTTCAACGGTCTTGGAGATGTCTGGAGACTGATTGCTCTATCTCTTACCGTTCTCGAGATAAAAGCCAACTTCCGGTTTTCGGCTCGAAAGTGACCTGGAGGTCCAGGACACCGGAAGTTATGCCTTACGTATCGTTGTATATGTGGTGGAGGTCGAAAATGAGGTCAAAATTGCTCTATCTCTTACCGTTTTCGAGATAACTCATTGTTTTTCTTAAATAACTTTTTTTCGCAATTTCAAGGTCATGGTCAAGGTCAAGGCCAGGACACCGGAAGTTATGCCTTACGTATCGTCGTATACGGGGTGGAGGTCGAAAATGAGGTCAAAATTGCTCTATCTCTTACCGTTTGAGAATTGAAACTTATCTGACAAGTTTTATTTCTTCTTCTGCCTCGAGTGCCCAGCACTCCTGGTTATACAACGAGCTTTGACAAGCCATAGTGTAATTCGCGACCTTTTTGGGCAGTTCAAGAATGGCAGGCTCCCGTGCTCCGGACTCAAGTCCCATTAAAAGTGAAGATAAGCGAATTCTAAGCTTTTGCGAAGTAAAACTGACGTTTTATTTCGTAAAACGAGATTCTACGAGTAAAAGCGCAATTCGCGTTCTCCACTTTTAAGTTTGATTTTAACCCGGCCCAATCCATCCCAAACTAGCCTGGGCGTGTTTTACCGCCGTTTAGGGCTAAAAAGGGAATGTCGTTTCTACGAGACTAGCAGACGACGTCTCGGGAATCCTGATTGGTCGAGGGATGGATGGAAGGGTTAAGTGATCTTGAACGGTACCTCAAAAAGTTCTTTTTTATTTTGCGTGGTAAATATTACTGGAAGGGAACCCATTAAAAGTGGAGAACGTAAATTGCGCTTTTACTCGTAAAAGCTCGTTTTACGAAATAAAACGTTAGTAAGAAGCAGCGGTTGTCCTGTGGGCCTGTTTCATAAAGCAGTCTGAGAGATGCCCTGCTCGCCACGTACAGTCTGAATGCCACTAGCAGCTTTACTAGATTAGTAATGCTCTGGCCCCTTCTATCTGTTTTAATAACGAGAAATCTATTAAAAGGCTCCTGAATGCATGCAAGTCTTCACAGAAAAATGGAAATGATAAACGGTCTCGGATTGTCAAGGTTACGAATACAGCATGGAGAAGAGGGAAGGGGAGTGTTGCTGAGGAATAGGGGGTGGGGGGTGGAATGAGACAGTGGATAGTGGAAAGAAGGTAGCAATACCATTTTTATTCTTCATGGGAAGTTCTTGGGTTAATGACTTCTAAAGAAAAACAAAAAAAACGCTTTTGTATTTTGTCGTGAAAATGTTAGACAAAGTAAAACGGAAAATGTTAGACAAAGTAAAACGGAGTAGTAACTTGCCGAACAATCACATGCCGAAAGCGAAATCACCCAAACTTTAAAAAAAAGAAAAACAGAACAAAACTAGATATTTTAAATTAAGTTAGACATTATAACAATCCCATTCTAACATTTAATGTATAGAATGCCGTTTTAGCATTTAATACTTATTTTTGATATCAAAATATGATTAGAGATATCGATAAATCAATATTGATTTCATTAATTTATATTTTGCCATCACGACTTCTGCATAACATCAATCTAGCCGAATTCAGTGTAGTTCAGATTTAAACTAGACCGAAATTCGCACAGCGAATTAGACCCCACTTGGAATGATAACTTATAACGGAACGTAGATGATATTGCTATTTGTTAACAATTTTCACATGTCTGAACGTAGAATATCCTCCTAAATACCACCAACTATAAGGTCAAGGTAAAAACTTTTATCAGGTGTACCACTTCAGATGACCTCTATTCATGTGCCAAGTTTGGCTGGTCTAGCTTCAACGGTCTTGGAGATGTCTGGAGACTGATTGCTCTATCTCTTACCGTTCTCGAGATAAAAGCCAACTTCCGGTTTTCGGCTCGAAAGTGACCTGGAGGTCCAGGACACCGGAAGTTATGCCTTACGTATCGTTGTATATGTGGTGGAGGTCGAAAATGAGGTCAAAATTGCTCTATCTCTTACCGTTTTCGAGATAACTCATTGTTTTTCTTAAATAACTTTTTTTCGCAATTTCAAGGTCATGGTCAAGGTCAAGGCCAGGACACCGGAAGTTATGCCTTACGTATCGTCGTATACGGGGTGGAGGTCGAAAATGAGGTCAAAATTGCTCTATCTCTTACCGTTTGAGAATTGAAACTTATCTGACAAGTTTTATTTCTTCTTCTGCCTCGAGTGCCCAGCACTCCTGGTTATACAACGAGCTTTGACAAGCCATAGTGTAATTCGCGACCTTTTTGGGCAGTTCAAGAATGGCAGGCTCCCGTGCTCCGGACTCAAGTCCCATTAAAAGTGAAGATAAGCGAATTCTAAGCTTTTGCGAAGTAAAACTGACGTTTTATTTCGTAAAACGAGATTCTACGAGTAAAAGCGCAATTCGCGTTCTCCACTTTTAAGTTTGATTTTAACCCGGCCCAATCCATCCCAAACTAGCCTGGGCGTGTTTTACCGCCGTTTAGGGCTAAAAAGGGAATGTCGTTTCTACGAGACTAGCAGACGACGTCTCGGGAATCCTGATTGGTCGAGGGATGGATGGAAGGGTTAAGTGATCTTGAACGGTACCTCAAAAAGTTCTTTTTTATTTTGCGTGGTAAATATTACTGGAAGGGAACCCATTAAAAGTGGAGAACGTAAATTGCGCTTTTACTCGTAAAAGCTCGTTTTACGAAATAAAACGTTAGTAAGAAGCAGCGGTTGTCCTGTGGGCCTGTTTCATAAAGCAGTCTGAGAGATGCCCTGCTCGCCACGTACAGTCTGAATGCCACTAGCAGCTTTACTAGATTAGTAATGCTCTGGCCCCTTCTATCTGTTTTAATAACGAGAAATCTATTAAAAGGCTCCTGAATGCATGCAAGTCTTCACAGAAAAATGGAAATGATAAACGGTCTCGGATTGTCAAGGTTACGAATACAGCATGGAGAAGAGGGAAGGGGAGTGTTGCTGAGGAATAGGGGGTGGGGGGTGGAATGAGACAGTGGATAGTGGAAAGAAGGTAGCAATACCATTTTTATTCTTCATGGGAAGTTCTTGGGTTAATGACTTCTAAAGAAAAACAAAAAAAACGCTTTTGTATTTTGTCGTGAAAATGTTAGACAAAGTAAAACGGAAAATGTTAGACAAAGTAAAACGGAGTAGTAACTTGCCGAACAATCACATGCCGAAAGCGAAATCACCCAAACTTTAAAAAAAAGAAAAACAGAACAAAACTAGATATTTTAAATTAAGTTAGACATTATAACAATCCCATTCTAACATTTAATGTATAGAATGCCGTTTTAGCATTTAATACTTATTTTTGATATCAAAATATGATTAGAGATATCGATAAATCAATATTGATTTCATTAATTTATATTTTGCCATCACGACTTCTGCATAACATCAATCTAGCCGAATTCAGTGTAGTTCAGATTTAAACTAGACCGAAATTCGCACAGCGAATTAGACCCCACTTGGAATGATAACTTATAACGGAACGTAGATGATATTGCTATTTGTTAACAATTTTCACATGTCTGAACGTAGAATATCCTCCTAAATACCACCAACTATAAGGTCAAGGTAAAAACTTTTATCAGGTGTACCACTTCAGATGACCTCTATTCATGTGCCAAGTTTGGCTGGTCTAGCTTCAACGGTCTTGGAGATGTCTTGAGACTGATTGCTCTATCTCTTACCGTTCTCGAGATAAAAGCCAACTTCCGGTTTGTGGCTCGAAAGTGACCTGGAGGTCCAGGACACCGGAAGTTATGCCTTACGTATCGTTGTATATGTGGTGGAGGTCAAAAATGAGGTCAAAATTGCTCTATCTCTTACCGTTTTCGAGATAACTCATTGTTTTTCTTAAATAACTTTTTTTCGCAATTTCAAGGTCATGGTCAAGGTCAAGGCCAGGACACCGGAAGTTATGCCTTACGTATCGTCGTATACGGGGTGGAGGTCGAAAATGAGGTCAAAATTGCTCTATCTCTTACCGTTTGAGAATTGAAACTTATCTGACAAGTTTTATTTCTTCTTCTTCTGCCTCGAGTGCCCAGCACTCCTGGTTATACAACGAGCTTTGACAAGCCATAGTGTAATTCGCGACCTTTTTGGGCAGTTCAAGAATGGCAGGCTCCCGTGCTCCGGACTCAAGTCCCATTAAAAGTGAAGATAAGCGAATTCTAAGCTTTTGCGAAGTAAAACTAACGTTTTATTTCGTAAAACGAGCTTCTACGAGTAAAAGCGCAATTCGCGTTCTCCACTTTTAAGTTTGATTTTAACCCGGCCCAATCCATCCCCAACTAGCCTGGGCGTGTTTTACCGCCGTTTAGGGCTAAAAAGGGAATGTCGTTTCTACGAGACTAGCAGACGACGTCTCGGGAATCCTGATTGGTCGAGGGATGGATGGAAAGGTTAAGTGATCTTGAACGGTACCTCAAAAAGTTCTTTTTCATTTTGCGTGGTAAATATTACTGGAAGGGAACCCATTAAAAGTGGAGAACGCGAATTGCGCTTTTACTCGTAAAAGCTCGTTTTACGAAATAAAACGTTAGTTTTTTCTTCCTCTTTTTCAAAATGACTTCCATTTCCGGTGAGCGATAATAAATGTTCATCGCTTTTTGGTCGTTTTTACAGCGTCGGAATGACGTCAATAAAACCGAAGTTTCCTCGACGTCGGAATAAAGTCGGGTTTTGGGGATATATGTCGTGACGTAATTCTACCCATTTTGCAGCCTTATTTTATTCAGAATATGGTTGTAAAGTGGTTGAGACCAAAATCCAACCTTTTTCAAACAAAAAAGACGTCCATTGTTTGCTGGGCGGGGTGAGGGGATGCCGTTTCATAGAGAAGAAGCCAAGCTATATTATTTCTATAAAAATTTCGAAACGAAAAAAAAACATTAGCTTGTCTGCAAGGAAAAAGCTTTCGAAAATCAGGCTGAGAAATTGAGCCAAGTGTTTCATATTTCGTCTTCTATAAATAAGTTTTAGTTCAGCCTTACTCTTTCAACAAGTAAAAAGTGCGCTAAACAGTTTTGTCGTAAAAGAGTAAACATCCGTGTTAAAAAAACTATCCAAATTGTCTGTTTTCTACTGTAACTGTCGCGAGAATGTACAAGAAGCAGCGGTTGTCCTGTGGGCCTGTTTCATAAAGCAGTCTGAGAGATGCACTGCTCGCCACGTACAGTCTGAATGCCACTAGCAGCTTTACTAGATTAGTAATGCTCTGGCCCCCTCTATCTGTTTTAATAACGAGAAATCTATTAAAAGGCTCCTGAATGTATGCAAGTCTTCACAGAAAAATGGAAATGATAAACGGTCTCGGATTGTCAAGGTTACGAATACAGCATGGAGAAGAGGGAGGGGGAGTGTTGCTGAGGAATAGGGGGTGGGGGGTGGAATGAGACAGTGGATAGTGGAAAGAAGGTAGCAATTCTATTCTTATTCTTTATGGGAAGTTCTTTGGTTAATGACTTCTAAAGAAAAACAAAAAAACGCTTTTGTATTTTGTCGTGAAAATGTTAGACAAAGTAAAACGGAAAATGTTAGACAAAGAAAAACGGAGTAGTAACTTGCCGAACAATCACATGGCGAAAGCGAAATCACCCAAACTTAAAAAAAAAACAGAAAAACAGACCAAAACTAGATATTTTAAATTCAGTTAGACATTATTACAATGCCATTCTAACATTTAATGTATGGAATGCCGTTTTAGCATTTAATACTTATTTTTGATATCAAAATATGATTAAAGATATCAATAAATCAATATTGATCTCATTAATTTATATTTTGCCATCACGACTTCTGCATAACATCAATCTAGCCGAATTCAGTGTAGTTCAGATTTAAACTAGACCGAAATTCGCATAGCGAATTAGACCCCACTTGGAATGATAACTTATAACTGAACGTAGATGATATTGCTATTTATTAACAATTTTCACATGTCTGAACGTAGAATATCCTCCTCAATACCACCAACTATAAGGTCAAGGTAAAAAACTTGTATCAGGTGCACCACTTCAGATGACCCTCCATACATGTGCCAAGTTTGGTTGGTCTAGCTTCAGCGGTCTCGGAGGAGATGTCTGGAAACCGATTCGGCGGAAGAAGAAAAAAAATTAAAAAGCGAGTAAAATAAAAAAAAGGTGAAGAATTCGAGGCAATCCATCCCCATTTGGCATTTTCAATGCCAAGTGGGAAATATATGCAATGCCATTTTCACATGTTTTCGTTCATTCTGTAGGTTTAGAGTAAAACTATTGTTTACAGTTTAAAAACTCACACATTTTCTTTTGCCAAATCATTTTACATTTTACAACCCATGCCTATAAAATCTTCGTGCGTATATTACAGCCTCATTTTATTGAAACCTTCCGTCCTTCTCTCCTTCCTTCCTTCAAGTGCTAGCATTGCCACCTTTTTTTTACATCCGCTACTGAAATATGTTCTCATGCTGCGACAGGCTGGAGTCACTTTGCATGTTTCAAGGTCCGATGGTCGTGAAGAAACGCCAATGTCAATCATGAATTTAATGGTGATGGGGGGGGGCACTTGGTGGCATATAGGTGACCAAGTATATAAAAAACGGAGAGCGCGGAGAAGTGACTTTTGAAGCGAGACGCAGCAAACAACAATACCACATCAGTTTTCATTGAGAAAAAAGAGAGTCATTTTTATTTAGTATTCTCTGTTTCGTTAAAACAAAAGGGTTCTTTCGGAACTGCACTCCGCCTCAAAACAAGTACATGCATCACGTAGAAAACTAATACACGTACACCCGCTTCTCATAAAAAACAAGGAAACACACGCGCTTCGCATAAAAAACAAGTACACACGCGCTTCTCATAAAAAACAAGTAGACACGCGCGCTTCGCATAAAAAAAACAAGTACACACCCGCGCTTCGCATAAAAAAATAAGTATACATGCGCGCTTCTCACAGAGAACAAGTACACACACGAGCTTCTCGTAGTAAATTAATACACACATGCGCTTCTCACAGAAAACCAGTATACGCACGTGTTTCCTGTAGGAAACAAGTACACGTCTCACTGTAAGCGTGCGTTTTTAACATTTTCAATGAAAGTGATATGGGTAAAACGGTCGTATTTTTCAAGCTTGGCATCCAGCGCTTGAGGGATCGTTTTATAATGTCATGAACACACATGTTAACCAATGCACATTTGAGTGCCCCCCTCTCCACCGCTCAGCGTTAGTTGGCGCAACAGTAGGCATGTGTAATCCTTCTACGGGAGTTTCTTAATAAAAAGTTTCAGTGACTTGAGATCACACGACATTCCGGATTTCAACTTGTGGAACTGTATTTCATAGAAAAGGCAAGTACAATTGCTTTTGATTTTAAAGGCTTACAAAATTCAAAACTGCATATTCGTTAAATTTGTGAATAGTATCAATAATATATAATAGTAAAGAATAGATCGATATCACTCGACCTGTTAAAATTAAAATTAACCGAGGGACTTACCTGAAGGTTGATTGGAATTTCTCTAGCAATGCGCGCTGTGGCGTTGTGGTTGCCGGAAATAATTAAGTGACACCATCGTCGTTATCGCTGTCGCCAGCCTTTTTGCGCGCCTTCCGCGCCTGCGAGCCCTGCCTGTCATTACTCTCGTCCGCATGGGGCATGTCATGCGCCTTGCGCTTCGAGTGCTCCGTGAGCATTTACAGACTAGAAGCTCATTCCGCTAGCGAAATGTTAAACACTTGACACCAGAAGCTCATTCCGCTAGCGAAATGTTAAACACTTGACAAAAATTAAAACGCAAAAATACTTCCTTCAATGGGTTATTGCTTTAATAATATATTGCAAAAAACACAGCTTGAATACGTCTTATAGGCCGAGTAGTGTTTGGTTATTGTTGACTTAAAGCATACGCCTTGTTATCTATTTACGCAGTGAGAGCTCGCACAAAGCTCACTGAGCAAATGCGTATTCTGTGCTGTCGTTAAATGCTACGCATTTACTTGCAAAAAATACACTCTTTTCACATGGCGTTTTAACAAAGAAAATGAAATCAAAGACGAAAATAAAAAATGACATGCACATGTTCAGATCAAGCTCTTCATAAGTCCCAAGTTTCATGGTTGTAGGGCCCATAGTGTCAGAGAAGAAGACACAAAAATTCTGAAAATCTGTCAAGAAGAAAAAAAGGACAAATTTTGCTTGCACAAATTCATATAACCCTTGCAAGCCAAAGGCTTGTCAAGTGTTCAAAAATTAAAACGCAAAAATACTTCCTTCAATGGTGTTTTCTTGAATAATGTATTGCAAACAACACAGCTTGAATACGTCTTATAAGCCGAGTAGTGTTTGGTTTTGTTGGCTTAAGGTTTTATTGACTGAGCAGGCATACCTCGTGCTATCTATTTACGCAGTGAGAGCTCGCACAAAGCTCAGCAGCTGTGTTCTGTGTTGTCATTAAATGCACAGCATTTACTTGCAAAAATACACTCTTTTCACATGGCCTTTTAACAAAGAAAACGAAATCGAAGACGAAATTAAAAGTGACATGCACACGATCAGATCAAGCTCTTCATAAGTCCCAAGTTTCATGGTCCTAGGGCCCATAGTGTCAGAGGAGAAGAAGACACAAGGAGAAAAAAAGGACGAATTTTACTCGCACAAATTCATATAACTCGTGCAAGCCAAAGGCTTGTCAAGTGTTCACTAGCCTGTGTTTATAGCATGGTGTCCAATAATGACTGCGGTTGTGGATCGGAAACTGCTACAGGCTGGTCACTGTCGATGGTGATGGTGAGGTTATCCGTTGCCATTTTGCGTTGTTTTTGTTTATGGAATGATGTATAATATTTATTTAGTGAAAACTATTGACATTATCCCTTTTTTAAAACAAATAGTGAAGTTGCAATTGTAAAACAAACAAAGCAAATATCCACTTAAAATATGAATGATAACAGAACACATAGCGGTAAAGCACACATAAGAAACACGGTTAATAAACACAAAAACAGAGCGTGAAGCTGGGAAGGTAAGTGTCGTGAAGTCTGAATGCTAAGCTGTCTATTCTTGCGGACACGTTCATGCCATGCATTATGGGTAAATGAGGGCATAATGAGCGATATTTGGAGTTTATCGCACTGTTTTATACCAGTACAAATTCTTCGCTATTTAAGCTAAGTAATAAATTATTTCTTTTGAAAAATATTTACAAAACTCGATTTTATAAATGTCTTGCGTTGCCGGACAATCTAAAGGCGGGGCACTTTGATGGAGGGTTTAAAACAAAACCTTACGATTATCACTGTTAAGATGCGACTCTCGATTAATATTTCGCCGACGTCTATACAACGTTTCTCCCCCGACGCCTACTTAATGTGGGGATGGGGGATGGGGTGGGGGTGAGGAGCAACGTTGTCTTGGCTTTCATTTAGATCCTTTAACAACGTCTATTAAATAATCAACGTCTGACCAACAGATAAAATATGTTTCATCTTCTTTAATCAAACAAAAAAAAAAAGACGTTGATCCGACGTTGAAGGGTTGAATATGGTTGTAATTGGGTTGTGATTGGTCTTGACCACACACCAACGTGAAACAAAGTCTTTAACGAAACGTTAAATAGACGTTGGATAAGCAGTGCTGTTTAGACCTTTCCTTCTTTTTTTCGGTGCAATCAGACCCCACCTTAATTCTCCGATGTCTAATCAACGTCTTTGTTGTAACGTTGAATAGGCATAAAAAATCGACGTTGCTTAGACGTCGTTTAATTGATGCTGCCTAAATGTTTGGTTCTCAACTAAACAGCAGCGTCGTCACGTCATCGCTTACCACAAAGAGGAAGCGACGGAATGATCACTTCGAAAGTAGACTAGAGTGAGTATTCCTGGAGCGCGCAAGTTTTAATTCCGCCTACCTTTTAAAAATATTTGTGAAACTTAATTTCATAAATGTCTTGCGTTACTGGATAACCAAAAGGTGGGTCACTTTGACGGAGCGTTTAATACAAAACCTTACGATTATCACTGTCTAGATGCGCCTCTAGGTAAATATTTCGCCGACATCCATACAACGTTGCTCTCCCGATGCCTGCTCAATGTGTGTGTGTATGGGGGGGAGATGGGATCAACGTTGTCTCGGTTTCCACTTAGATCCTTTGACAACGTCTATTGAATAATCGACGTATGTCCAACGTCGACAAATAAAAGCTGTTTAATCTACCAATACCAAACGTTGATCCGACTTCAGGTACGACGTCTGTCCTACGTTTATTAACATCGCGATGTTTACTGGGAATCTCTTTTTCATTTGCTGTTGTAAAATCTCCCAGATTTTATGCCACTTTGCATACTTGTTTTGAAAGCACTGCTTCATAATGTTAGATTTCTAAGATTCAACTTAAGATATCAAAAGTTTATCTAGTGATATCTAAAATTCTTGCAGAGATCTCATAATTCAAATTTAAGATAAATAAAATATATTTAGAAACCTATAAAATTGAGTTAAAGACATTAAACGAAGACATGTATTAGCGATATAGTTATGTCTAAAATTCAGGAATAGATATCAACTAGACCGAATTCTGCTAGGCATCGGAATGATCGACTGTGAAAAACTGCAAAAGAAACTTATGTATACTACGTTTGTGAGTTTTATAGTCACAAAGAATCAAAACTGATCTTAAAACCTAACGGTTTTCGAGATAATTGTCAAGTTCTGGTGTCTTACGTTGGTCTGACTTGCCTCAAGAGTGGCAAATATGAGCCCATAATCGTTGTCTGCAACCATTTTCGAGATAATTGTCAACTTCTGGTCTTTCACTTTGATTATGACCAGGAAAGTCAATTGTTATGCAATGTATTTTAAGCCCAAATTGTTCAAAAGTAGTTTAACATCACTCTGATACCGGTCAAATTCTGGTCTTGTTACCTTTGATCAAGATCACTAATTAATCTTATGCAGCGTATTTTAAAATTGTCGAAAACAAACTTAAAATCGATGTTTCTCTAGATTTCTAACCGCAACAAGCTCTACATCTCTAACCGATCCGAAAAATGGGCGACTTCTGGTTTTCTTACCTTGACCTTGACAGAGAAGGTTTTCGGCTTTGATCTTAAATGAGAAAGTAAAGCTCATCAAGGCGCCTCTCCTGTAGCATCTTTCAGTCCCACAGAACCGCAAATGATTTCAAAATCGCTCCATCTCTGTTTTCGAGATAAATCATCCTATCGTAAAAGTTTACTAGGTTCAAAGGCCACGAGATCTTTAGGTTTGACCTTCAGTGTCAAAATTCAGATCTCGAGGTTGTTCCCTACTTAATTCTCATTTGTGTTCGAGAAGTGATTTGAGCTATTTGTATCCATTTTTCGTGATAAATAAGAGTTTAGTAACCCTGTATACCAGTCACAAATGTCATCGTATTTTGTCTAATAATCCAGGAGGGATTTTAAGTAAAAAAGTCGTCATCCGTCACTTGTGCGCCAATTTCACCTTGGTGCTACTCGTTGCTTGGTGCTACATGGTGCTAATTTTAAAAAATGTAAGGCAAGAGCAGGTCAGATGAGTACAGCGATGAAAAATAGACTTTCTCCCATAGTTTTTCTATTCAATATTTATGTTAAGTGCATGATTATGCTTCTATCAAATCGATATTAAGTTGCTCTTGAAGGAAAATGAGGTCATGTCAGCTTAGACTCACAGCGCAAAGCGTGAGATGACTTATATGTTAAATATGGACGTGCAAATATGCTGGTATGGTGACTAGGTCGAAGAGTGCAACGGAGTTATTTATAGAACGAGGAGGAAATGCACTAACGGCCACATATGACAAATTTCACAAGTGACTCATTTTGATGCGTTTTTTCTTCTACCCAGACTGCCTAAGTGGGAGTTATGGGAACAAAGTCAAATTTAAAAAGAACACTCCTACGTCGACCCAATGTTGATTTAAGGTTGCGACGTAGATCAGACCAAATCACAACGTAAGATCTATTTGTTATTGGTCGCGATCATAGATCAACCTGTTAACGAAACGTTGCATCGATGTTGGCTAAATCGATTTAGTTACCTTTGTCCGTAAACAAAATCAAAGGCTTAAAGATAATCATGAAAATTGACTTCTTACCATATCCTTTGTTGTCGTATGATTCAAAGGTGTTGTACTTTGATTTTTTGGCGACATCTTACGGTTGCAACTGTAGATTTATAGTTCCTGATGCCTTTACAGGTATGCATTTCTTTCACAAACAATAAAAATCCGACGTTGATGCAGCGCCTGGTGCAACTTGTACCTAGTAAACATTGTGACATTGCATAACGTTCGAAAGACGTCCCACTCGACGTCAGATCAACGTCGGGTTTTGATTATATAAGTTTATCTAAAGGCGGCTTCCGAAAAAAACCCGTTTATCTAAAGACGATGGACAGACGTCCAATAAGCCAACTTCTATGAATATTTTCTTTTCAAAACTAGGGCGAAAAGTTTGCGGGGTCCAGAAATTCCCATATTTTACATCCTTTTTTTTACTGGCTTCCGTTTCCGGTGACCATTAAAATGATGAGGTTTTTGTTAAAAATGTCGATTTTTGGCGTCTATTCACCATCTACCTTGCCATATATGTCTACTTTTGATTTGCCAGAAACTGGGGGAAGAAAAGGCAAAAAACATTGTTAGTAAAATCTTAACTGACGCCAAGAAAATAGCCTTTTACTTTTGTTTTACGATCTGCCAAAACTGGTGGTGGAAATATTTGCCTAAACCAATTTTCTTGGAAGCATCTCTTGTCTTAAGTGTTTTGTGTAAATGTCATAAAATTTTGGTTGAATGTGTGTGTGTGTATGTGCAGGGGGGTATAACGGGTATAAGTCAAACATTTTTTTTTAAATCTGAACCTGCACCAGAGGAGACTTTACTGCCATAGTCTAGACCTACTGTTCCTGTTTGGTGAATAGCCAATATTACCAATAGATGTTGACTAAAGATGTATCTCCTGCTGTGAATTTATTGAAAAGTTTTAAAATTTTGATTGAAGAAAGAGAGGACAAATGTTTTACTTTTTTTCGAATTGCTAAATGTTAGCGAAAATGTTGACCGAAAACCAAATTTTTTAAAAGCGTAAAGTGGTCCCCTTAGCATTTATTGAAAATATAATAAAATATTGATTTAACGTACTTTGAACAAGTGTCCCCTTGAAGCGGGCGTTTTAGGTATCTCGTCTTTGGGGAGACCCGGCGGCGATCGCTGTTCTCCCCAGACCATTTCAATAGCGGTAGCCTATCTGAACACATGGGGATGCACCAAGTCTGACCAACTGACCGTTGTTAGGAACATGGTCGACAGAAGCTCCGAGGGTCGCCCTCTACCCCGAAGCAAGTCTGTGAAGACCATCCAGATCCCGTGCTATGGCACGGTCCTGTAGCAGCCGCATTGTTAATACTTTCATCCTTTTCCACATCGTCTCAACCTGCATCTGTGGTGTTTAACCGGTCCATTTTAGAAAAAATGAGTTCTCTAAAAGGATAGCGGAGATGCTAAGCGGTCGAATACAAAGGTTTACCATTCGCAATGAAACACTAAATATGGACTAAGTCCAAGTTAGTTCCCTTCCAGGCTTCTCTGACAGTTACAAGAGATTTTAGACCAACTGAAAAAAGATTCATTTTCGTACTGGTCTTTTGGGGTAAGAGGGGATAAAATATCCATGCCTTGGACTATCTGAACACGAAGAAGAACGGCGAGTTGACTCCTACAGCTGGCTTCAAGGGCAAAACGCCTATCGTTACATTCTTTCCTCTACGCCGTTTATCACCCAGGACTTTGTTGAAGAGACAATGAGGAAAGCCAGCTCAGTTATCCTGGATCAAGTCTCTACTCCGGTTAGGATAGACTTAGGTTCGGAATCTGACGCGGCCCTAACGGGCGAAAAAGCCAAGAAACTCAAAACCAAGGCCTTTAAAGAGACAGTGGCTGAGGTGGATTTCCCCGAGGGAGGGGAACGAGAAGTGCTGCGGAGAGCTTGGGCATCGCTCCTCCCCCCCCCCCCCCCACAGTGGTCATACCTCCAGAGACTGAAACCAGTCCCAGTCCCCGGAGCTGGTGACGGTCACTCATACGGCGTCGGGAACTTCGTTTACAACGTCGGCTGGTCAGTTGGGGATCCTGGCACAGCTCGAGCCATCTCCCCCTACCCAATCTCCAAACCTGCCAAGGGAGTTTTCGGCCTTCTTAGCTTTACAGACTCAAATGCAGAAGCAACTAAAAGAGTTACAATTGCGCCTGTAGAACCAGGAATCCACGACGATTCCGAGAAAACGTCATAAGCCGTCGGCCACGATCTCTCGTCCCCCAGAGGACGGCTCTTGCTCCCCACAGCTACCTCCCCGGCTGGCACGTCGAGATACACTGGCAGAGTCGGGCTCAGCTAGTGATGAGGATTCCTCGGAGATCCCACCGTCGGGACAGGCTTCGAGATTGATTCAAGGGGATGATGACGACCTGCAATCGGTTACATCACTCCTCGCGACAGTCCCTCTCAAGAGAGAACGAGAAATTTACACACCTTCTGGGGAAGTACCCACTGACCAAACCGCAGGGCAACCAGGAAACGACAGTGGACGGGACTCTGTGGAACAAGAGTCCGAGGGTGAAGAGTCAGAGGGGACGACAGATGACAACCCCCCCCCCCCTCTGCCCACTTCCACCTCCCCTTGCGGGAGATGGATTACATTAGATCCCCGGGTAGCGGTCAGAGGCTCTGGAAAGATCCTGCGGTAGCAGGCACACGCCCCATCAGAACCCCCTCTCCGCCGGACCTCATCCCCCGCAGCGAGGAGCCCACCCCCTCGGGAGCCTCATCCACCATAGCCCCCGAGGACGTGCCGTTCAGGGACGCCGTCAAAGAAAATGCGCGGCTGGCTAACGTCACCTTTGGGTCTCCAGGTCTCGACAAGGAAGATTCCCCCATAAGAATGACCTTTCAGACAGTATTGTCTCCACAGGACTCCTTCATAGCGCTCTCGACCAGTGAAGGGATTGCCAACGCTATCACAGTCCGCTCCAAAGAATTTAAGAAGCTTGACGCTAGCGAGGGTCGCACTCTCTCTCGTTTTCTCGCATCTAAGCATTGTGCAGTGGGACCGGGCCCGTACAGATCTTCTGATGACCTAGTACCCCTGGAGGCACTCGAACAACCGGCGAAGAGGACAGTTTGGATGCCATCGGTTAGGAGCGATTCGGACATCCCATTAGTAGAGAAGGATGCTAGGACCATCGAGTCTTCCTCCCGTCATATACTCAATATCATGTCTTTCCAAGATCACACTCTGAAAGCCTTAAAGACACGATGGGAGGACCTACACCTCGATGATCCGGTGGCCTTTAAACTTCTGCAATGTCTCGCTCTAGCGACCAGAGATGTAGTCAAACTGTCCACCTTCCTCATGACCTCCATGGTCTTCCTCCGGCGGGATGCGTTTCTCCAGCACTGGTGGTCGAGCGTGAAGGGACTGAGAGACCTGCGACATGCTCCCAGCCTTGGGCAGAAAGAACTCTTCCACCCGGCGGAAGTAGAATGTGTGAACCAAGAGAGCCGCTCTCTCTCGCAGGATTACGCACTCATGTCTCGTATGTCACGAGTGTCTTTCCGGCACCCACCAAAGCGCAAGAGGTCATACAGGCAGCCTGCGGATCAAGCGAGACCCAGAACGCAGTCACAGCCTTCTCCTCAAAAGAAACAGAAGCCAAACAACGGCACCAAGACGGAGGGGCAGTCATCACAACCTAACAGGTAGCAACCAACCAAAGTACCGCCTAGAGACTCCCTGGTCTCCTGGCGATACTTTACTAGGCTCAGAAAACTTAGAAAATTTGCTAGCCTTGAACGCATCCTTTCCCGTAGGAGGAAGCCTAGGCAAATTTTGGCAGAAATGGGAAAAAATGGGAGTCCCCCGCCACGTGGTCAGGTGGTTGAAGGTCGGTTACCTCCTACCGTTCAAGCGGGATGGGAGGGGCCTTCAACCATCTATCCCTCTGGCCCACAAAGCCCCCCCACTACCTTATCACCTCCTACGCACGGGACTCGGAAAGGGATGTAGCCCTACAGGAAGTACTCGTAAGCCTCCAAGATAAAATGGCAGTAGAGGAAGTGCCAGAAAACCAATCAGTATTTTTCAGCAGGGTTTTCTTGGTTCCCAAGAAATTGGGGGGTTGGAGATTAGTCATAGATCTGTCAGCCCTAAACGACTTCCTGCAGGTAACCTCCTTTCAAATGGACACCGCTCAGGGCATAAAAGAAAGCTTGCAGGAATCGATGTGGGGCACATCTATAGACCTTTCAGACGCCTGTCTGCACATTCCAATGCACCGATCAGCGAGAAAGTTTCTAGCCTTTCAAATAGGCCCAAAGCGATTCTGGTTTCGGGCACTTCCTTTCGGTCTCTCCACGGCCCCGTACGTATTCTCAAAAATAATGAAAGTACTCAAAGCATGGGCCAGGTTAGAAGGTATGCTCGTGTTCCAGTACCTGGACGATTGGTTACTGGCACACACAGACAGGGGCACGGCCCACCGCCAAACCCTTGCACTAGTGCGCAAAGCCTTACAGGTAGGTTTAGTGGTCAATCTCCCCAAATCGGAGCTAACACCCAAACAAGGCATCGTCTTTCTGGGGGAAAGATGGGATCTGGTAAGTGCGAGAGCCTTCCCCACAGCAGAAAGGCAACAAAAGATCACACAGGGCATACGAGGGATCCAGGCAGGAAAAAAGGTAAGACTGCATCCCATGGAGTCCTTACTAGGTCTCTTAGTAGCCACAGAGCGTACAGTCCCCCTGGGCCGCCTACATTACAGACCTTTCCAAAGACAGGTAAGGAGGGCCCACAGACAGGGGAGGCACCCTCAGGCAAAAATGACCGTGTCGCAGACTGCCCTGGCCTCCCTATCCTGGTGGACCAATCCACAGATCTTAAACGAGGGCACACCCTTCCACCTCCAGCCCCGGAAATAGAACTCCAAATGGATGCATCCTAAGGAGGATGGGGTATACATTGCCAACGCTAGATGTGGGACGGCAAATGGCCTTCCTCTTTCAGAAAGTACCACATAAACTTGCTGGAACTACGGGTCGTGTAGATAGCACTGAACAAACTGTCCGACCGACTCCGGGGCAGGAGTGTTCTATTTCTCCTAGACAACTCAACAGCCGTGGCATATTTAAACAGGCAAGGGGGGACCAGATCCCTCCCTCTATCAATATTGACCTACAAGATCCTATCCTTAGCTCGTCAATCTCAAATCACCCTCTCGGCGCGACATTTAGCAGGAAAACTCAATGTACTGGCCGATTTAGCTTCCAGAGTAGGCCAAGTAATCCACACGGAGTGGTGCCTAGCTCCCCAATCCTTTCAGTGGATCACGAACCAGTCACCATGGGGGCCCCCCACGCTAGACATGTTTGCCAATGCAGTAACAACACGTCTACCCAGGTGTGTCTCCCCATGCCCGGACCAAGAAGCGTGGGCAATAGATGCCCTCAGCTGTCCATGGCCATTGCAAGAGGTACTCTATGTCTTCCCGCCACAGGCAATCCTCTCACAGGTACTACAACGGGTACTGGATCTGAGCCCACGAGCCGTGCTACTGGTAGCCCCACGGATGCCGGAGGCTCCTTGGTTTACCTTGCTCCTCAGGTGCAAGATAGTCAAGACGACTCCAATCCCGTGCCACAGAAAAATCCTATTCCAACCCCATTGGCAACACTTTCACCCAGCCCCTCACCTACTGAACCTACACCTGTCTGAGGGCCCTCCTTACCTGTCTTTGGAAAGGTTTGTAATGTAGGCGGCCCAGGGGGACTGTACGCTCTGTTGCTACTAAGAGACCTAGTAAGGACTCCATGGGATGCAGTCTTACCTTTTCTCCTGCCTGGATCCCTCGTATGCCCTGTGTGATCTTTTGTTGCCTTTCTGCTGTGGGGAAGGCTCTCGCACTTACCAGATCCCATCTTTCCCCCAGAAAGACGATGTCTTGTTTGGGTGTTAGCTCCGATTTGGGGAGATTGACCACTAAACCTACCTGTAAGGCTTTGCACACTAGTGCAAGGGTTTGGCGGTGGGCCGTGCCCCTGTCTGTGTGTGCCAGTAACCAATCGTCCAGGTACTGGAACACGAGCATACCTTCTAACCTGGCCCATGCTTTGAGTACTTTCATTATTTTTGAGAATACGTACGGGGCCGTGGAGAGACCGAAAGGAAGTGCCCGAAACCAGAATCGCTTTGGGCCTATTCGAAAGGCTAGAAACTTTCTCGCTGATCGGTGCATTGGAATGTGGAGATAGGCGTCTGAAAGGTCTATAGATGTGCCCCACATCGATTCCTGCAAGCTTTCTTTTATGACCTGAGCGGTGTCCATTTGAAAGGAGGTTACCTGCAGGAAGTCGTTTAGGGCTGACAGATCTATGACTAATCTCCAACCCCCCGATTTCTTGGGAACCAAGAAAACCCTGCTGAAAAATACTGATTGGTTTTCTGGCACTTCCTCTACTGCCATTTTATCTTGGAGGCTTACGAGTACTTCCTGTAAGGCTACATCCCTTTCCGAGTCCCGTGCGTAGGAGGTGATAAGGTAGTGGGGGGCTTTGTGGGCCAGAGGGATAGATGGTTGAAGGCCCCTCCCATCCCGCTTGAACGGCAGGAGGTAACCGACCTTCAACCACCTGACCACGCGGCGGGGGACTCCCATTTTTTTTCATTTCTGCCAAAATTTGCCTAGGCTACCTCCTACGGGAAAGGATGCGTTCAAGGCTAGCAAATTTTCTAAGTTTTCTGAGCCTAGTAAAGTATCGCCAGGAGACCAGGGAGTCTCTAGGCGGTACTTTGGTTGGTTGCTACCTGTTAGGTTGTGATGACTGCCCCTCCGTCTTGGTGCCGTTGTTTGGCTTCTGTTTCTTTGGAGGAGGAGGCTGTGACTGCGTGCTGGGTCTCGCTTGATCCGCAGGCTGCCTGTATGACCTCTTGCGCTTTGGTGGGTGCCGGAAAGACACTCGTGACATACGAGACATGAGTGCGTAATCCTGCGAGAGAGAGCGGCTCTCTTGGTTCACACATTCTACTTCCGCCGGGTGGAAGAGTTCTTTCTGCCCAAGGCTGGGAGCATGTCGCAGGTCTCTCAGTCCCTTCACGCTCGACCACCAGTGCTGGAGAAACGCATCCCGCCGGAGGAAGATCATGGAGGTCATGAGGAAGGTGGACAGTTTGACTACATCTCTGGTCGCTAGAGCGAGACATTGCAGAAGTTTAAAGGCCACCGGATCATCGAGGTGTACGTCCTCCCATCGTGTCTTTAAGGCTTTCAGAGTGTGATCTTGGAAAGACATGATATTGAGTATATGACGGGAGGAAGACTCGATGGTCCTAGCATCCTTCTCTACTAATGGGATGTCCGAATCGCTCCTAACCGATGGCATCCAAACTGTCCTCTTCGCCGGTTGTTCGAGTGCCTCCAGGGGTACTAGGTCATCAGAAGATCTGTACGGGCCCGGTCCCACTGCACAATGCTTAGATGCGAGAAAACGAGAGAGAGTGCGACCCTCGCTAGCGTCAAGCTTCTTAAATTCTTTGGAGCGGACTGTGATAGCGTTGGCAATCCCTTCACTGGTCGAGAGCGCTATGAAGGAGTCCTGTGGAGACAATACTGTCTGACAGGTCATTCTTATGAAGGAATCTTCCTTGTCGAGACCTGGAGACCCAAAGGTGACGTTAGCCAGCCGCGCATTTTCTTTGACGGCGTCCCTGAACGGCACGTCCTCGGGGGCTATGGTGGATGAGGCTCCCGAGGGGGTGGGCTCCTCGCTGCGGGGGATGAGGTCCGGCGGAGAGGGGGTTCTGATGGGGCGTGTGCCTGCTGCCGCAGAATCTTTCCAGAGCCTCTGACCGCTACCCGGGGATCTAATGTAATCCATCTCCCGCAAGGGGAGGCAGAAGTGGGCTGAGTGGGGTTGTCATATGTCGTCCCCTCGGACTCTTGTTCCTCAGAGTCCCGTCCACTGTCGTTTCCTGGTTGCCCTGCGGTATGGTCAGTCGGTACTTTCCCAGAAGGTGTGTAAATTTCTCGTTCTCTGTTGAGAGGGACTGCCGCGAGGAGTGATGTAACCGATTGCAGGTCGTCATCATCCCCTTGAATCAATCTCGAAGCCTGTCCCGACGGTGGGATCTCCGAGGAATCCTCATCACTAGCTGAGCCCGACTCTGCCAGTGTATCTCGACTTCCTCTGGGGGTACGAGAGGGGACGAGAGATCGTGGCCGACGGCTTATGACGTTTTCTCGGAATCGGCGTGGATTCCTGGTTCTGCAGGCGCAATTGTAACTCTTTAGTTGCTTCTGCTT
Source organism: Protula sp. h YS-2021 (assembly GCA_949752745.1). Classification (NCBI taxonomy): domain Eukaryota; kingdom Metazoa; phylum Annelida; class Polychaeta; order Sabellida; family Serpulidae; genus Protula; species Protula sp. h YS-2021. The sequence continues at coordinate 13,340,399 of OX457025.1, read as the reverse complement.
TTAAATCTGTAAAGCTAAGAAGGCCGAAAACTCCCATGGCAGGTTTGGAGATTGGGTAGGGGGAGATGGCTCGAGCTGTGCCAGGATCCCCAACTGACCAGCTCCCGACGCCGTATGAGTGACCGTCACCAGCTCCGGGGACTGGGACTTTGGCTTGGTTTCAGTCTCTGGAGGTATGACCACTGTGGGGGTGGGACGATGCCCAAGCTCTCCGCAGCACTTCTCGTTCCCCTCCCTCGGGAATATCCACCTTAGCCACTGTCTCTGTAAAGGCCTTGGTTTTGAGTTTCTTGACTTTTTTGCCCGTCAGGGCCGCGTCAGATTCCGAACCTAAGTCTATCCTAACCGGAGTAGAGACTTGATCCAGGATAACTGAGCTGGCTTTCCTCATTGTCTCTTCAACAAAGTCCTGGGTGATAAACGGCGTAGAGGAGAGAATACGGCGGCAATCTCGTCTACGGTCGTTTCGTGCCCTGTTCTTATAAATCAGTTTCCAGTCGTCCGATGTGAGATCCTGGCACTCTGGGCACGTGTTGAGTTCGTCACAGAGGGGCAAGCTACTATTCCTCTGACACCGATCGCACACCGTATGAGGATTCCGCGCAGAGGGGTGGTGGGAGCGCTGCAGTAGGAGGCGAGCGCAGGGTGGCCTCTGTCATATCTGAAAGACAAGCAGAAAAGAAGCCATAAGTGACTGCAAAAGGATTCTGCAAGTAGACTTACATATAACGCAACACTGACGGAGCTACTACAACTTAACCAAGTGACCGAGCGTTGCTGGCGTTAACAGCCTCTTTTTTAACTTAACCAGAATAAATTCTGACTTTCTGACCGAAAGAAATGCTTTAAGATGCTTTCTAGCTGCTTTCTACGGGAGGGGGACCATAATGGGCACAGTTTATGGGTCCCAGTACCATAATCCCGACGTGGACCTCGGTCCCGTAACCAAAACAGGCCTCAGGCCTGAGATCCCCACATGGGTCTCGGTACTTAGTCCCGTGCCCATGACGTTCCCTGGTCCGGGTGAACCCGTTATGGGCCTAAGTCACCGGTACCGTGACCGAGATGGGACTTGGTGGGGGGACGAAATGGCCACTGCCCATCACGGTATCGCTAATCCCATAGCCCACAAGGCTGAGATGGGATCGGTGCACCGAGTACGGTACGGGGTAGCCATAACGGTCACCCAGCGGGCCCGAGTGGGTTTTGACGCCAAAAACGCCGGAAAACCCGCTAGAAAACGCCAAAAAGCATTTCTTTCTCCTGAACTGAGGTCAGAAATACACCACTGCTGGCAGACGCCTGACCAGTTCCAAGGAGTAATAGCCAAAACCGTGAGTGGTCATACCGAGATGACACAGACATAAGGCAAGGCCTAGAGTCTAAGCAGGCCCAGCAGACTGAAAAGACTCAAACAACTCCTAGGAGATGTGTGCTGGAAACAAGTAATAAGTTCGATCCTGTAGACTTCTGTGGAGAAGAGAGGCACACTTCTGGGGACTGGGATAAGTGTCACCGTTCCGTGTAAACTCACCAACTACCTGACCGAAGTACAAGATGCTAAAATCCTTGCTTAAACGTGGGCTAATTTTATCCACACAAGTACACAAGCAATATTAGTCCTTTAGATAAGAAATAAAACCACTAAAGGCAAATTCGCACCTTGAACTAGATCCCTTTTTCCAAAAAATTGCGGAGCTGTCAGTCAGGGAATGCCTGACAGCTTCAGTGACGTAGCACTTCGTGTTATCTGCATTCTCATTGGCTGGCTGGATAAAAGGCGGGATAGGGTTCATTCTATTTGCGAGAAAAAGTTTTTTTCTATTGTGTGGTAAATCTAACCAAAGGGAACCCCCATCTAAAAGTGGAGATAAGCGAATTCTAAGCTTTTGCAGAGTGCCAGCAACAAATACAGAACTCACTGTGCTGAATCATGAATACCGGGAGGGGTGGGGGTAGGTGGGATAGGGGAATGCTCGTACGTACCTAGTGACATAGGAAATGGTATCAGTGCTATTTTACATGGCTTAATTTATACGGGTTATTTGGCATGGTCGATTTACACCATTATTTTACACGACCATTTTGCACGGTGATACACAAGGCTTTTTTCACACGGCGATTTACGCGGCCATTTAGCACGGTCATTTTACACCGTTATTATACATTATCATTTTAAAGGGATATTTTACACGGTTATTTTAGTTTTTGATTGTTGCTGAATTAACAACGTCTATCTCCTAACTGTTGTATACACGCCGGGAGAGCGACATTGTAAAGACGCCAGGATAATACCGATCTATTGTTGCCATCTAAACAGCGACAATGATAAGGTTTCGTGGTCAGCCCTCCGTGAAAGCACTCCCACCACTAGTTCTTCCCATAACACACAATATTTATGAGTCAATTCGCATGAATATTTTCTGAGTTTCTGAGTTTCCCATATACGGCATCTCTACACTGTCGATTTCTGACGTCTGTTCAGCTTTGCACTACATACGCTGAATATACTTTGTTTATTCAATGTCTGTTCAATGTTGTGTCAAAGACATTGGTAGGGCATTGAGCTGTGGTGGCCACAAATCTAGACATCTAGCTGTCGTATGTGTTAGCATAGGAGACCAAAAGAAACGCGTAGAAAGGGGGGCATATTAAGTCAGATTAGGTCCTCGCGCAGTACTAATTTCGATAAAAAGTAGGTGGGGGACTGTCATTTTCATTTCGCATCGTAACCTTAAATGGACAACGGATGTTAGAACGCTTTTTACAAAAGATAGAGCACATATGTATTACATCTTGATGAAAAGGAACCTGGAAACAAACCTAATGATCGAACGACGAACGTCGAACGTTGCGCTGAAGCAGTAAAAATGTTATGGTTCCGCCTAAACGCAACGTTTAAATAACGTTTCTACTTTCGATCAAATCTTTTTAAAGTTGCACTGAAAACATCCAATAGATGTCGACTAAAGTTTTCTCGTTCTGTTCAATGTTCTGTCAAAGAAACTACAGCGGAAAGGTCATTGCAACCTCAGTACCCACCCCAACACACTCACCCGCATCCTACCCCACATTCTTCCTGCTGTCTAAACACCCCCACACCCTCACCCTACCCCACATTCTCCCTGCTGTATACCCACCCCACACACTCACCCTACCCAACTTTCTCCCTGCTGACCCACCCCCACACCCTCAACCTACCCGGTGCTGCTCAGGACCAGCATAGTGTTGCTCAGGAAACCTTGGTGTTTCCAAGGACAACCGCTGTGTTACTCAGGACAACCACTGTGTTACTCAAAACAACCACTGTGTTACTCAGGAGAATAACGGTGTTGTTCAGGGCAACCTTGGTGTTGCTCAGGACAAGGATGGTGTTGCTCAAGAAAACCACGGTGTTGCTCAGGACAACCAGGATGTTGCTCAGAACAACCAGGGTGTTGCTCAGAACATTCATGGTGTTGCTAAAAAACCACAGTGTTGCTCAGAACAAGGATGGCATTGCTTAGGACAACCACGTGTTGCTCGGGACAACCATGGTGTTGCTCAGGACAACCACGGTGTTGCTCAGGACAACCATGGTGCTGTTGAGAACAGCCATGGTGTTGTTCGGGACATCCATGGTGTAGTACAGGATTTCCATGGTGTTTTTCAGGACCACCGTGGTGTTGCTCAGGACAACCACGGAACCATGGTGTTGTTCGAGACAACTTTGGTGTTGCTTAGGACAACGATTGCGTTGCTAAGCATTGCTAAAGCGCTACTCCTTACCATCAGTGAGCTACTCATTACCACCACAAGGCTGCTAAGCGTTACTAAGTTGTTGTTCCTTGCCAACACGGAGTTACTCAGGACCACCACATGGTTGCTAAGCGTTACTAAGCTGGTACTCCTTACCACCACGGAGCTATTCAGGACCACCACAGGGTTGTTCAGGACGATGCAGGCCTTTTTGAAGAAAACCCTTTCTTGCAGTTAGATGTACGTGAAATGGCGTAAAATACATGATAAGTCAATACAACTAAAAGCTACGAGACGCATGTGTACTACGTCACAATATTCTAGCAAATCATCCTTTTCTGCTCCAACGAGCTTTGTTGTGGGCTGGTGGGTGGGGGAATAATTCTAAAAGCGGAGAACGTAAATTACGCCTTTACCTGAAAAGCCCAAATGGAGTGGCAGTTTTATTTTGCAGAAACTCTAATTTTGTTTATCTCCACCCTCAATGAGACTAAAACCGGAGCAGGAGAGCCTGTAATTCTGAACTGAAAAGTCGCGAATTACGGATATTCGTAAACGGCCGTGGTTGAAAGCAACGGGAAAGAGATACGTGGAAAGTTTGACCACATCCTGTGATGTCAACATTAGACATTCTAGTATATTTGAAGACGTGGGATCACTGCTTTTAATGCAAATAGTAGAAGACCAGAGCTAGTTCAACTGGAGCTGTTCACAACAAAAATACAATTACCAGAATGAACTTTGCATTTGCTGTCCTGCCTCCAGCTGACTTCGGCAAAAAATTTCTGAAATAGCCTGAACCTAAATACGTTTTTGTGTACGTGATTTAGTACCATTCTGTTCTGGTCAGTGTTTACTGGCCTTGTCTTTCCAACTTGTCTCTCCCATAAATGTAAGTGCTCGCTTTGCATTTTATAATCTTAAGCTTAAGTATCTGTTCCCACGCTGCCATAAATATTAGAATGTAATGGCAATTAAGTAACAGGACGCTACGAAAATTTAACCTTTTTATTGCTAGTACTGCATTACAGAATGACTATAAAACGTTGAATGTGGAAATAGGTATTTGTTGACATATGAAGTGGAATATTGTCAGTGGATGTACTGTTGATACATTTTTGCGACAACGACACTGTGTTAATGTCAGAAAGGACCGCTGTTTGGAAAGCCCACAGTAACCAATACAACCCTTCAATCAAACTATCCCTCGCGTATGGGTCATCGGTGTGTAAAAATACGTACAAAAACAATTTCTATGAAGACATTGTGCATTTCCTAACAGTATGCCTGGCACACAAACTCTAATTCTGATTATCCGACGTCAGTGCAACGTTGTGTCTGTCGATGTCCATCCAGAATTCGCAATTTAGAAATGAAAAATTATTCGACAGTCAGAGTGGCATATGATTTGAGGCTATGTATGGCGTATGATTTATGGCTAGGCGTGGCATACTATTTGTGGTATATGCTTATACCTCTTCACAATCGAATGATGGAGCTACTTCGTTAGGTTAGCCTCTTGGCTATCAGTGGTAGCCACGGCAAAGATCGAAAACTTTTCAATTAAAGGACCGTATAGGTGCTTTCTCTTATATATTTGTCAGTATGCTTGGAAAATGTACATGGGCCTGTTTAGGCCCTACAGCCTGTTTTGGCATGTCAGCCTTTTTGATGTCCATCATTGAATATTTCCACCACTGTCACATGGTTACGTCCTTCGCATATCACCACTTCCTGTTTATCCATTATTTTGCTGAGCTCCTCTTCCAGGCCTTCCCATTGAGCACCAAGCTAAATTTTTCACCACTTGTACATTTTAGGCACAAGATGCAGCGGCCAAAGCATGTGTGGGCACTCATGGCAGTTCTCTTATTGTACAGCGATATTTCTGGTGAGCGTATTCATAAACTGAGGGTTATTAATAGATTATAAGGCAGCTGTACAGCTAATCTATTTTCTAATGACAGTTTCTAAGTGTTTTTAATCTGAACTAACCGAGAGTATTGATTAAATTATGTAGCATATATCTTTTTGGGGCACTCAGTTATCTTGTATCACTGAAAATGAACGAGCCAAGCGGTTATACATTATTAGTAAATAATATATTTTTGACCAATGTATAAAATATATAGGGAATATATGCAAAATTGAGTTGTGTAATGCCAGTTAATCCAATTATATCACATCTTGTACAGCACTGATGACAAAAGCTTAAAACATATGCATTTATGTATATATTAGTTTACTGATAACTGATACTATATAAAAGAGACTTGATTTAAAAAGCAGTCACATCCCGTAAAATATCTACAAAAGATTTAATAAGACATGGATGGATAATTTTGCTGAGAGAACATTTCCAAAAAGACTTCAAATGGGTGAAAATAGCCTTAAAGCCTAAAAGTAAAGACATTAATTGTGCTTTACTGTTTCTGAAACATTGTCTTGTTCAGAGTCGCTGATGAGAGAGCGTGAGTACAAATTATTGTTGTCTGCAAGAGAACAACGCAAACCTAAAATCTACAACGAAAAGGATGAAAGTAATGACTTGTTTAAGTCACTTCCAAAAGAAGAGCTCTGCTACATGCTGAATACAAATCGCGGTAAGTGATATCACTTAGTTTTTATCAACTACCAAAATTTTACCTGAATCGCCTAAAGTTTACTGCATTCTTGCCAGTGCTTTTCGCTGAATAATATTAAAGAATTGATACCTTTAATATCAAGAAGTAGACAATGGTTATGTGGAATTGATGTCATAGCCTCATAGTTAGTGTAGAAGTTCCCACATATTACGGCACATATTAAACTAATTATAAAACAAAACTTCATTTTAAAAAAATCTTATATGCTAAAAACATCTGTTTTTTTTATTATTGATCTCTAGCACTATTGTTCCTTATTGATCTTGACTGTTCAGTTGACCAGGATTCTTTTTTATGTGTGTGTTATTGTTTTGATTGGTTGTTATTGAAACTTTAAAAAATCTTCATTCCTTCTTACAATTTACGGCTATTCCGTACAATGCATCATTGTTTTCTTTTAACATAAGTGACGCGATATTTGTAGATAATTGTGTAATTTGTCCCTATACATTGCTTTATATTTTGTCTTTGCAGTTTCCCAGGATTATCTGAGGCATAGAGGGGTTAACCATGCAGAGTTAAAAGACAAATGCAGAAACTTCAATGGAAACACAGGTAAAATATATTTTCATTTCACTTATCAAATCTGACACTGATTTTGATCTTTAAATCCTGATAAATAAATTAGGTTAATTTTTCCTTGCATTTAAACAAACAGATAACTAGACCGTTTTCGCTAAGGAGTAGCGAAACCTACATTGGAGACTATAAAAACATTACGAATTCCGGATAGGCCTAATTTAAAAGTAGTGTCAAGGTGGCAGTTGCATCAAAACTCTACGAAACAAAGGCATTTTGACGTTGCTATAACCATATCTGGTGCGTCTTCGGCCCTTCCAGACCACAATAGAACACAAAATCTTTTCATAATTTGGTTGTTATTGGTACTGACTGTGGATCAACGTCAAATTCACCAGCCAAAGTCACAATACTGTACATTGCCAAATAGCGTAAGCATCATAACAAAGTACACTGTAGGTTATCGATCTGTTTCGAGCCATAGCTTCTGCTGTGCACAGTGAAAAGCATTTGACATACTGAAAGTGCACTCACGTAAGCCCTTTTCTTTGTTGTCCTGTTTAACGGGGAACTTTGCGGAACTGTTGCTTAGAGGAAAGGTAGTTTGGGGAGGTGCGTTTTAAGAACTCTCCAGTGCATTTGTCTTCTGCACCTTGTAATTTGAGTTTTCGTATCGTCCCATTACCAGTGCAATCTCATTCGAGACATTAAGCTTTGATAATATCTTAAAACGGCGATAATAACGTTAGAGGTAAGAAAATTATCGATTGGACCAATATCCCTTGGTCAACAACATGTCTGCCAAATTTCGCTTTCTTAGCTCTCATCGTTTTGGAAATCGAAGAAAACAGCAAAAAAACATTCAGAATTTTACAGCAATTTCGTAGCTCCCTGAGACTGCGTCCCAAGTATTAAAATAACAAAAGCGATTTAACAGTAAATCACTTTAATAAGAATTTTCATTGTAACACACCCTCTCCCTCAATCCCACCTCGACGAGAAATACGTATGTATCATTTAAATTTTCAATAACACTTCATATTATGACGTCAAGCTGTGGTGATGAGCGACAACAAGTATAAACCATCTGGAAGTCTGTCCATGGCAGAAGAAACAACAGGAGATGTTTCTAGCGTAAGAAGTGTGGAGAAAGACGTATTAGCGTCACTACCGGATGCAGAGCTATGTGAAATGTTCAATGCACACAGAAGTAAGTAGAAACATAACAGTTCCCTAAGGTTCTAATTTTACTTTTTTCTTATCTTTGGCTTTGCGTACATGACCAATGTGACAGAGGAATACTTGCATATGAACCGCATTTATATGTCCTAAAGGGCCATACATTTGTAGGCCTCTCCGTCTTAATACTTTTGTCTCAGTTTCTGAAGAGTTTCTACAACATGAAGGTGTCGATGTGGCTGAATTCAAAGAGCAGTGCGGAAGTGACCACCAAGTGGCAGGTAAAGCAGACAACAGCTGAAATTTATAATGCATTGCGTGCGTTACATTGAGGTGATATCTGTTAAACTGTCGTTGTGTTCATTATTATGCAAAACAAATGTTGTCTGGTCTAGCTCTGACAACTGCTGTAGCCCAGGTCAAAATGATGCATATTGTATATACATATTGTATGTTCTGCTAAAGATTTCATCTTGGCACAGACAAAAAAACAAACAAGCAACAACTGATATCAAAGTTCAACTTATTAACCAATCATTTTGTTATTTAATTAATACAGCGTTCTTAGTTTTAGACCAACATACCAGCCAGTTAAGACTGACGAGTGACTCGGGATCGGTAGTCTCAGAGCGGAGCAGCGACATACAACCAGGCGACTGTTTTGACTGGCAGACGTATAATGGATCACATTGTGTTTGCGGGAATTCAGACAGGTTATTATCTAGTTAATGTTCGATACCTAAATGCAGAAAATTTGGTGGAATAAACACAAATTGATGATATTACACCTTAGTGACGATCAGCTTATTACATCTCATCTTTTAAAATGTGCAAATCTTTAATATTTTTTAAACATAGGTTACGATATTTAAGCACATTTTAGAAATATACATACAAATCTTCTAAGGAAATTATGCATTTAGGAATGTTTAGCATTGCTTAAAAGGAGTGTACAACATTCGGTACTCACCCAGAATTTAATGCGTAAATGAAAGTTTACGATTAAAAGTCGATATAAAGCTTTCAACTGAAATGTTTATACCTCTATGTCTATATGTCTATAAAAATCAAACTGAACGTGTTAGTTATTTCAAATGACAGATGTATTTGAAGTATTTACACTGTTATATACTTTTTGCATGAATAGCTGTAAGGGACACACCGGTGGTCATGTCTGTGACGATGAGGGAAATGACTACCAGTCACAGTGTGACTTTCAAAAACAGATGTGTAATCGTGAGATCTCGACACTCAGACAAATGAGTGTCTGCAGTAAGTAGCACACAACTATATTATGACGCACGACATGTCTCGTTTCTATGTTTTTATGAGTGTTTAGCATTTAAAATAAATTTCACAGTTACAAAATTATATTTCAGTAATAATATTTAACAATTTCTAATATCTAAAAATGAATTTGAATTGTCATGTTTCTAAAAAAAAAACTTTTTTGATATGAAAAGCGGAAAATTTTTATATGTTTTTATTACTTTATTGTAATCTCTATTGTCATGCATTTTCTATGGGTGATCTCTTCGCTATTGTAACGTATTTTCTATTCTGACGTATTTTGTATTGTGAACAGCCAAGTGTATGTACCTTAGACTACAAGGAAGCAGCCTTTTTGAGGAGGACCCCACGTACGGTCTGGGAATTTTCAAGGGCGTCGCTGAGACCCGGGCAGAGAGCGGAGAATACACAGAGTACAAGGCTATGGATGACTCAGAATTCATGATCATGATGGTGAAAGAGTGGGAAAATTGGGTAATAGGTAAAAGTCATTAAATATGTTTAAGCAACTTTATTAGTTCAACTACAAGCACGAATCTTCGCACAATTTAGCAAACTGCGCCTGAAAAAGTCAAAACTTTGGAACTTAAATGAGGAGATCTTGTTGTTTGCAAATGCTTTTTTACAAACTGAATATATGTTTATTCTGACCGTTAATTTTTAGCACAAGAAACAGACTAAGAGTGCGTAGATATTCTTTAATATGCCTTTAGGGAAACGAAATGCAAGCGGTGACTTTATCACGATGAAAGCTTTTATAGCTGGAGGGACTAGTCTATTAGAAGTGGGTAAAGGAGGCTTCACGGTGCTAAGACATGACGACGGAGAAATTGTATGGGACGTGGACCCTCTGCTACACTTGGAATGCATCTCAGGTGCCCTCAACAAAATACAAAAATAGAATAACTACAAAAATACAAACAAAATAATTCCTACATTTAGGTTTTAATTAAAACTTTCTTTTTCAAAAATAAAAAATTTCGAACAATGAACTGTTCCTGAAGTTCCTGAACCAAAGTTCTCTTTTGACTTTCATTAAAAGAATTTGTATTTGTCAAAATCTCTACTCAAAAGTTATTTTCTTTGCATCACATGTAAAGGATTAATTCATTTTACGGTGGAATCTGAATAGGATACGAATAAATCTTGTCACAAAATAACGTGTTATTATCAGTAAGCAATCTTGATAGTCCATCAGCAAATCTTTATGTCTAGGGCCACGACTCTTTAACGCCTTACGAGAATCAGTGCACTAATTTGTACATTTATTGGTCCAACTTTCTGTAAGACCTTAGTAAGCGGAAGTGAGCAGTTGTCTAATAAGACATAATTTCAGTCACCCGAAATTAATATTTTATGTAATTACCATTGATATAAATAGTCGGTTATTCATTTGAACAATTTTTATCTTCAATGTCAAAAGTTTCTCTTCCTTCTCTTTCTTACATAACCATTTTAAATCTTTAAAGTAACTAACAATAGCGGATTTTTTAAAAGATTGGCAAATAAAAAATATTCGTTTATGCAGTTAGAACATGATCAAATAGAATTCTGAATAAAATCTCCAACTCTTATTTACGAGAAAAATTATTGATGAGTACATTTAAATTAAGTATTCAATTGTTTCAGAAAAAGACATCTCAGCCATCCAGAAACGATTTTTCTTCATGTAAGTGTTCAACCAAATGTTTTCACAAGGATCCCTATTTATACATTTACATTTATCTACTTAATAAAAAAGTATCAAAGCTTCAGGCAGAATAAACAAATTGATCATACAAAACAATAAGTATTTTTTTCAAGTCAATCTTAAATTGAGTAAAAATTGTATATCCGTCATACTCTAGTGATTCAGCACTTTTTAAAGGATTCTAGGCAGTTCTTTAAATAGTACATTACTGGTATTCCTTTATTCAAAGTGCCTTGAAAGGAATGAGAAAAGCACTCAGCTGCAGGTCTTGCATGACCAAAAGATCAAATTTACCATATTTCTTACATAAGCTAAAAATAAATTTAAAGAATTAGTTAAGTTTGAAGAAATGTCTGTATCAGTTACTGCACTGAAGAGAATCAATGCGCAGTCTTGCAGTATGTTTGCTGCACTACTGTTACATCCTCACCTCTTAGTATTCTAAGCATCTGCATATTTAGCAAACGGTATTTATAGCAATGACAACCTACTCGGTGCATTTCACTCAATCGTTTAAAACTAAGCATAAAAAATCCTCAAATCAAATTATGTTTTTATTTAGTTTCTTTATCGTGGCAGCAGTGGTAGCGACGACAGTTAGCACAACCCTCAAGGTAGTGCAGTCGGTTAAAGGTTGCCTCTACTTCCCAGAAGTATGCGACCTACGGTAAGGGCGCGTCCAAGGATTAGGCGGAGGGGTGCGTAGGGAGTAAGAGTGGGTGCAATGATTGGAGGAGTGGATGTGTGGCGCGGGGTAAGGGTGTGTTGGAGATGGTGTGCCCAATGATTTGGCCAGGAGAGTGTACAGGAGGGTAAGGGCGTGTCCAGTGATTGGAAGAGAGGGTTTGTGGGCAGTAAGAGTAATTCCAATGTCTGGGGAGGAGGTGTGTGGCTGGAGTGAGGGTGCGTCCCATGATCGGGGAAAACGGTATGTGGTGGAGGTAAGTTAGCGTCAAGTGATTGTTGGGGTGGATGTGTGTGTGTGTAGGAGGAAGGAGGGCGTGCAATGATTGAACATCGTGCCGTCTGCCAAAGTATACCTGTACTTCCCAGAAGTGTCCGACCTGAGGCAACTTTTACTTTCAACTTAAGTAATTACTGAGTCGCTCTGAGCAACAACTGTTTATTATTTTTTTATATTTTATATATTCATATAAAGTTAATATGTAATTATATAGACGTGTGCAATATAACATGAGAGTTATCCAGTTCCTGTTACCATTTTTTTAGCCACAAAATTGAACACACATAAATTTTCTGACATTATAAAATAACAAGCACTGATTTCTTTTCACCCATACTATTTCATGAAATGACTTGAGTTAACTAATAATGTACTTTCAAACATGGCTTTCTTTTTAGAAAAGAAATTGAAGACGTAATTAAACCCAGGGTGGAAGGGAAAAAGAATAGGTTCGAAAACAACTACGGGGACACGGAAGTGTACAAAGCCAACGTATTAGAGTGCTACACAAAAACTAGCACAATTCGCAAAGGTCTTGTGAGCATTCAGGAACTGTTTAAGGAACTCGGTGATTATCAAACTAAAGCATTTGAGACCCTTAAGGATGTTCCCACAGAATTGCTATCAGATGATTTTGCCTATTCGCTCGAGATGTATGAGGAATATCAACAAGGATTGCATAAAGGTGCAATTGTAGGATTGCAGATAGAAGCTTCCCTGGCGATATACTCCTTAGCAACAACTACGGTAACCACAGCAGCCGTGGCCTTTGCCGCAGTTGGCGCGGTTATTGCTGTATTCAGTGCAGTGGTCGATATCATCAGTAGCATAACACAGGAGAGGGAAATCCGCGATACGCTGCGAAGAAACAAAGCCGAGCTTCTCGAGGGTGAAAGGGATATTGACAAAGCTACCAGGGGTATGATTGAATTTCAAAAAGAGATATGTAAAGAATTATTAGTGCCGCTTAGCAAATTGTCAGCAGCAGGTGCTGAATATAGCCGCGACTTTCAGAACTTCATGGACATGTTGGTGCGCCATGGTACTTTCGTCGTGAGGCAGGAGGTGTGCAATCAATACCATCTGTACAATAACATCAGGGGCAGATTTGTATCAACCCTCAATACTTGGTTGAAAACCATTATTGACCACCTAGAAAGTGATATTGAAGATCTCATATACAAGGTTCAGTTGGCTAAAGATCTCGCAATCTTTGCAGACACTATCCGCGATGACGTTCTGTTTAGGAAGAAAAAACCGGCTGCAATCTTGGATTTTGTTGTACAGAACAAACCCGATGCCATTCGACAGCAACTTTTCAAGAACGAATTTGAGCTCATCCGGCATATAGCAAAGAACATCATGCCCGGAAGTAGCTGTTACTGGGGGATAAGCTTGGAGCCTTTCAGACGTGGACGAGTAACTGCAGCCAATTATAGGGATTCCTCTGTTGTACCGCCATGTAGTAGCCCCGAGGTGTCCTCACAAACCTCTGCCATAGCTTCAGGAGTCGTCAAGAACCACCCGCCTTGTCGCATCATCAGCAGTCTTGATCCTGCCATAGTACGTGACATCAGCGGTCTCATGCGCTTTATCGCCCAAGTCACGCTCCCTAATGATCGTTGCTACTGGGGTTATGACCTCGCGGCTGTCCGTTCAGGCGAATTAACCGATAGCGACCTCAACAATGCCGTTATAAACCCAGTTCACGTCAACGCCTTGCGCTTTGCCTTCCCAGTTCCTAGCCAAGGCACATACGAAGGAGCGAAGACAACAGTGTGCTCTCTGTTAAAAATGTGCACCAATAGCGCCTGGGTGAGCTTCTTCCTCTGCATGACTAATCAAGCCTGGGGATCTGTCGTTGGGAATTGTGATGGTGTACCAAACGCTGATGGCTGTCATATCAACACCAATACTTACAATTGCTGAGAAATAATGCAATAACATTTTACTCTAGACATTTAATGCATATCGCTTTGTTGGAAATTGCTGCATGACAATGACATTGCTTAAACTTTGAAGACAGCAACTTTGCAATTTGGATAACAGTGTCATGTATGAAATGTAAATCACGATAATGTATCTTGTGCTTGGGATTACAGTGAAGAGTTCTGTAGACTTACACTTCTGATAATGTAGCACTGAGGCTGTTTCAATTGCTCCAGATTTGTGAAACAATATCATTCAATTTCAAGGGGTATTGCTAATTGTTACTGTAAAAGAAAACAGCGAGTTCTATGTGTGCGCACTTTGATCTTTTGTTATAGTCAACTGTTACTAAAATCAGCCATCCCTTTTGTGGGAATAAGAGTGTGAACGATTTTGATTAAAATTTGGTTGAGCAAATAAATTTGCATCATATCGTCCGCAAAAATTGTGCAAAGAAAACATAACAGTTTTAACGGTATGAATTTAAGCAAATGTTAGAGTCAAAATGTGCTTGATATAAATGTTTCAGGAATTAATGGAAAATTTATTTCTGAAAAGCATTTTGTTGCTAATACCAAAACGTAAATTTGAAAATTTTGAGTTCTTATATTGGCTACGGTCTTTTAACTCTTAGTATGACTACACATTTAAATAACATGGCTCTATCATTCTAATTAAAATCAATTTTCCATATCCATGATCCAGTTTGCAACTAAATTTAGAAAGAAACCATGCACAAAATTTATTTTTTGATTGAAATGACTCTCCATATGTAACTCACATTGTTTTTATGTAATTACATTATTTATTATTACTTAAAGTTAAATGCAACGAGGAGGTTTAGTTTTGAAAATGATAATAAGTAATTGCAGTCGACATTCATTTTAGTGAATAGCATCGTAATCCAGGTAAACTGTGAAAAACCTCACATAGACACGTAAGGCCAAAATAGTGTCATTTAATGTAGTTGATTTCTTATTTTGTTTGATGATCGAGTTTTTCTTTGTTCATTCATTGTATATGCAGGGAGTCATTTATTCCAGGGATTTCTGGATTATTACGGACTTCGAGGAAAACTACTCTGTAAACAGCAGTCAATAAAAAATTTCAATTTAACTGATGAATAAATTAGCGCATTATCATTCCGTCTATATCCGTAAATACGCACATACATCCCGTATGTCCTACATTTATTCAGAATTGTGAACTAAACAGTTCTTAAAATAAGAACCAAATTTTGAAGTGTATATTTTTATGTATTATAGTATTTTAGTTAAAGCCATTTGATATTTTACAGTATTCCCTACAGATTGTACATAATGTCCTCCCCTTGAATTCAGGCCAAGTTACGCCCAGCATTTAATTGATTAGTGATACCTCGATATCACTACAGATATGACAAAAACTAAGTCAAGTTAGCTGACACCACCAAGAAACATCACATCTAAAGTGTGAAGCGGCAAAGGATTTCTCAGTTGCATTAGGATCAGTTGCAGTAGGATCAATGGTCTTGGGCAGGGACACATTATTACCCTTGGCCCTTCAAATGTATGTGCACATCTTTATAATCTGCCGGCTGTATTGTCACATGCATTATTGATTGAAGTACAATCTCCAATTACATGTGTACACTCTTTAGTGGAGAGTCGATGTTTTTATTTGCAATGCCACCTTGCACACTACAATCCGACTACAATAACCACTGCAAAAAATAATTAAGAATATCCTGTACTCGAGACGAGACAGAAATTGTCGAAATACTGGAAAAATAGAAATAAAATTTGACGCAGCGGAACATTTGGGGAAACAAACAAAGACTCGGTACCAATCTACAGAAAAACCTTTTTTATCTTTTTCAGATTTATGCATCTAATTTTTAAAATAATCCTATCAGAATTTCTCCAGTTGATATCAACAACTCTGCTTGGATTTAATTGTCTTGTATCTTTCTTGAATGATAACAAATTGCCCTTGTTTTACTAAAAGTAGTTTGATGATTACCCATATTAAAACTGAATTAATGAGATTGCACGTCAATTAATGATATCAGTGGTGGTTCATTTTAAGTCAATAATTTAGTTATTAATTTAAAAATGAATGACTGGTTCCAGTGATTCGTGAGTAAACAAATTGACGGGATTTATGTTTATCTGTAGGTGTAATGTTTTTATCATATTAAAAACTATGTATTGATACCAAAAAATGAAGGGAACTGAAATGAGAACAGCCCTAGATATAATAAAGTTAGAAATATGAAAGAATAAGTCATTGCTTGATCTACATAAAATTCAAAATATGGATTATAGCGTAAACATATCACTAACCCTAACTATACATATATTACAGAATATGGATTACAACATCAAGCATAATCCCAACCCTAACCCTACATATAATACAGAACGTGCAAAAGCGTTCCTAAATTCAAAAGTTAAGCCTTTGTTTCAACAGAGTTCATTGTTGCGTTGCTATGGTCTTCGTTGCCGGTGGCCATACCAATCTGGTGCTGTTGTAAGCCTTCCGGTTGCAATAACAGCCTAAAATGCTAAGCAAAAAGAAAGGTTATGCAAATAATATAAGATAAGATTCTGTTATTTTATCAATTTGCTGAATGTAGGATACAATAGGTCAAGATAATACAAAATAATGTTTAGTTTTTTTAAGTTATTTAAAACTATGTCTTAAAAGTTTCCAGTTATTTAACAGGAAATTTTAAGTGTCGTGGATCTTTAAAGTGATATCTTAAAGCCGATGACTCTTTTCATAAGATGTTTTAAGAGAGATTTACGAAACCTCTGTTGCAAATGCAGTGATTGTTAGAATTAAACTTATCACACGGAAGGGCTGTTAGGTCACTTGAAATAAAAGCTTACATGACAAGAGCTTGCTTCATGCCTGTCTACACCGTGCACTCAAGCAGTGTAGAATGAATTTGCAAAACTATGCCTTACCTTGTTTTCTTTTGAATACTGCACCAGTTTAAACAGGGCCATTGCTGGAATAAATACGATTGGTAGAACAGCTAAACCCCAGCCTAAGGCCACTGCCCAGGACGGGAAGATGTACACAGTCAAGAGACGAATGTACGTCAGCTCAGAATAATTCACAGCACTCATGATAAAAATAGTCTGTAAACAGAACAGAAAACCAGTTTTGGTGCGGTTGTCGCCATTTGATGTCATCGTCATCATCATCCTCGGCATCGGCATCACCATCATCACCATCAGTAGCATTTTTATTATTATTATTATTATTATTATTATCATTATTATTATTATTATTATTATTATTATTATTATTATTATTATTATTATTATTATTATTATTATTATTATTATTATTATTATTATTATTATTATTATTATTATTATTATTATTTTATTATTATTATTATTATTATTATTATTATTATTATTATTATTATTATTATTATTATTATTATTATTATTATTATTATTTTTATTTTTATTATTATTATTATTATTATTATTGTTATTATTATTATTATTATTATTATTATTATTATTATTATTATTATTATTATTATTATTATTATACCGCCATATATGTATCACTGACGGGATATTATAACATAATTTCTAAGTCTGCCATCAACATGCTGCAGCACAGCTTTATTCAGACGGGGTAAGGAGTTAGGGTCTGTCCGATTTGTTGTACCTAGAAGACTTTAATTTTTCTCCATCCTAATTTCTGAGATTCTCCAGTGATTCGTTACACCTGGTCCAAGTATATTTCTCTTTCTGTTGGATACCAACGGAGGCCAGAAACAACATTTGCTCCCCATGAAACCCTCCCCAAATATCAAAGCGTTGTATAACTTACTAAGCAGTAGCATGGGGTGAGCCCCAGCCAGCAGATCTTCATCCACGGTCCGATACGAAAGCCCAGCATTGTCTCCAAGTTGTCATAATATTTGTTCACGCCTGCACAAAGTATCACAGTGTTATAGGCAGATAAAGGGCAGATGTTTGCTTTGTTTATTAACCTAATGAATGTACACTATGTTATGATAGTTGGAACCGTAAGATTTGTTAATACGATTTATTTTATACATTGTCATCCCTGATGAAGATTTCTTTATTTAGATTTGCCTCAGATTTTAACGTTCGCTTCTTGAATTCTTGTGCTTTCATATTAATTCCTGCCAGCTGTTGCAAAATACCTAACCACAATAACTTAGGGTTGGGAGTTTGAAATTTTAAATAAATAAATACGCCATTTAGTGATGCGCTTCACACAAGTCATCTAGTTAGCTCAGTGAGCAGTTTGCCTAACCATAAAGCCACGATATCGTAACACATTCGAAGAATCCGACTAGGACAACAATTCTGCTGGCAGGGTAGTAGTCAAACAGCTGAAACACGTACATTCCACCCTACAAAAATACAAAGATAAACATGTACATTCCGCTCTACAACAATAAAGCATAAACATATATATTCTATCCTACAACAGTAGTACTTAAACACATACATTTCGCTCCAATAGTAAAATATAAACACAAACATTCCGCCCTACAACAATAAAATATAAGCACGTACATTCCACCCTACAGCACTAAAACATAAACACGCACATTTCGCCCTACAACAATAAAACATTAATACGTACATCAATTTCTACAACAGTGAAAGATAAAAACGTACGTTCCACCTCACAATAGTAAAATATAAAGACATATAAACCGGTCCTACAACAGTAAAACATGAATAGGTTTATCATAAACTTCAACAAGAAATCCTAAACAAGTACAACAATAACAAAAGAGGTATAGCAGAAACAAATCACAACAAACATTTCATCATACCATAATCATACATAAACACATATATCCTACCTACAAGAAAGACAAATATTAATCTTTTCACACTGTCAATTCCCTATGGATCAACTTATGCATAGTGTATCAGAACACGACTTTCCTCATCATTGCGAGATCGAAAATTTTAACTTAAGTTAAACATGTCCAGTGAGAGTTAATACTGTTTCTTTGCTTGGGATTAGCATTTTCAGACAGGATTACTACTGAGTTGCTCAGTATTAGCAAAGGCAATCTGCAGTATTAAAAGAACAAAAAACAAATTTGCAGTGTTAAAAGAACAAAAACTTTATCAATAAGAAACCTTTTTCATATGGTTGAGTAATAATAGGAATAAACCACAAACTGGGATTTTGTGACTGCTGATAGACCCCTGTCGCCATTAGCCACTCGTCAGTTCTCGGATCGCAGCCATAAACCTCTGTTATGTTCTCTTTATATAATGAATAACAACATTGTGCCGCCCAACAAATCATTTTACCAATAACAAGCATAACAGACCCTATGTTGTTCAGATAAAATAGTAAATACATTTTACGTGCCTATTTCTAAACAATATTCCAGAACACGGTGCAACAACATAAAATAACTGATCACACAGATACGTAATACTGAATAAAAAAGTTTTAAGTTTCTTCTTAAAAGACTGGTAGTTCGTTTCTTAACGTAGGGCAGTTGGTAGGCTGTTGCACAGTCGCGGGGCCAAAACAGAGAATGCCCTATCACCATAAATGTTTGTCCGGAATTTGATGTTGAACGCAGTTCTAGAAGGTTGGTGAAGTGAGAATAGTTCACGTGACATGAATATTCTGGAGCTCTGCCTTGGATAATCCGAAATGTTAATAGTAGAATTTTAAACTCAGTTCTGCGATCAACTGGTAACCAATGTAGTGATTTTAAAATGGGGTGACGTGGTCATATTTTTTGTTGCACGTCATGAAGCGAGCAGCGATATTTTGTATCCGTTGTAGTTGACTGATGCGGCATTTAGGAAGACCTTATAGTATTGCACTGCCTTAGTCCAACCTGGAGCATATCAGTGTTTGTACTAGCTCCTCAAAAGAGTCCTGTGAGATGTATGGCCGTATGGAGCGAATGTTCCTGAGATGATATAGGTACGTCTTACAGCGCTGCGATATTTCCTTGTCTAGTGTCAAATGCGAATAAAATATTATTACAATGTTTTCTGCACTAGCAGTTGGGCTAATATGGGTTTCACCAATCACAATACAATCCAAAGTTAAAAAGTACCGTGTGATGGTGGAGTAATGACAAGTACTTCGGTCCCATGCTACAAGAACACCACTCAAATAAGCACACACATCCCACGCTAAAATACAAAACACAAATAAATACATACACCCAACATACATAACACGCCACGATGACAAAACAGGAATAAGTGCATACATCCTACGATATATTAATAATACATAAATACACACAAATGTTTCAGCCTGGAAATGTTATAAACATAAATGACTGCATGAATCCAATGGTACAATAATAGAACAGAAATAAGTGCATACATCCCACGTTACAATAATAAAACACGCAGATGTTATACCCCAGAAAAAAGAAAGAAATGTATGCACTCTATCCATTGAAATAAGAAAAAGAAAACAGAATGAAAACTTTTTTCACACAAAGAGACAAATAACGTAGACAAAATAGTAAGACGAGTAAAAAGAAACTAAACACATACATTCAGCCCTGCAAATCACTAAAAACCTAAGCAAAAACCTGAAATACAGTATTCGATAACCTAAACATCCTCTTTACTGCTAAAAAATACAACAAAACACAAAATTACTTTGATGGTATAACACGCCAACATCACGATCAAGATAACAAAAAAATATAGCAAAGTAATGCATGCGTCCAGACAATCTAAACGGGAAACTACAAATGAAAACTACAAAGGATTAGAATGAAACGTTAGAAATACTTTTTAAACGCATTCGTTTATGCCTTCAGCATCAAAAACACAGTTTACATAACTATGAAGAAGACGCGGCTGAGGCAATGAAATAAATAACATCACTAAAATACGGGCGGAGCAAAGGATACATTTTATCTACTACCAACACCGGAAATTCATCGCAGCAGACAGACTGCCCAGCCGCTTAGAATTCAATACCGAGAATTCATCGCAAAAGTAAGATTCTATTTTTTACAAACACTATACTTGCTTACGCTGTAAACCGCTTCGATACAAATATGTTATATTTTATGACCAAGGAATCTTTGGCACCAGTTCCAGAAATAACATAAAAGTGTATAATAAGCCAAACTAAATGTTATTTAAACACCTCGTTGTCGAAACTTTGAATAGGTCTAATTATTAGTATTTTGAATAACTGTAAATGATCGAAACTTTTTCTTCAGGTTGATGGTATACCAAATGACAAATCACTCTCCATGCCATTGTCAACCAAATTATTTTATTTGCAATAAATTATTTCTTTTTTGAAGAAATTTAAAAGAATGGTACATTTTTCTTTTCTCTAGATGTTTCATAGGTTCGGCAATATAATTATCATTAATAAACTATTCTAGTGTATTGCATTTGTGGTTGTTTCTTTGTAAATAGCCCAATGGATTTTTTGTGAACTTCAATTGTGCAATTGTTGACGCAAATAAAAACTGTTCTTTGATTTGTTGATAAAGTACATATTCATCAAACTATATTTGCTACTCTTGATACAAAATGAAAGTACCCTTTAAAGTAACAATAATAACGACTTCCAGAGAGCTAAAGTGCCTGGTATACTCCTTTAATTATTTATATGCCAGCCGGATTTATATTGCTTCAGATAAGGGCATCTACAATCATTCTTACACAAGCATGGAATTGTCATATACTGTGCCCATAAAAATACTGCATGATTCAGTGCAGTGTTCTTTTTCAAATAGAAAAATGATAAGTTAAGTGAATAAATGCTTTTTAAAATGTGACTATTCAAAACACGCCATTTAATATTGATTATAAGTGATTAACGTAGTTTTGTTAAACATACCCTACCTACTTAAAACATCTGAACCATGTTAAAGGTTACAAAGCTCTTTTTTATTTTACATTTCTCAATACACATCACAGTTTTCAACAACTTCAGAGCTAACTACGCTTTGCTTAATATAAAGTATTTTCTAGAAGCATGAAAACAAACATATTTAACAACACGCAAAACGGCATTGCCACAGTTAATCTCACCAGATTGAAGTACTTAACAGAATCCGTATTTACCAAACCAAAGTATTGTGGTTCATACAAATGCAACAAAATTGAACCTATATTTAGGATGGTGACATATAGCTATGTTCACCCATGATAAACGAAACTTAAGGTCAGCGTCCTAACTATGTCCCATTTGTATACTATATCAAATTATACTGCACGTTGTACCTAGAAAATGCAGTTACATGTCTATCCGTTCCTGTTTGAGACAATGGTACTACTGCGCATGCGCACAGTTCAAATTGAAAGTGTTTGAACAAACCTAATAACTTCTTTATGATAGAGTTGAAAAGTATTAAGTTGAGAAAAAATATGAAAACCGAATAAAGTGTGTTCAAAAACAAGATTCATTGTGAATTGTAAGAATTTAGGAAATGAGATTACCCTAGTAACCATGGTGAGGCCGACCAGGAAGTGGATGAACACTGTGAATGCTGTGAAGGCAGTCTTCACTTTCCATGTGCGTCGCAGCACCGGAAATGCGTCAACAATGGCCGTCACAAGGCCCTCCACACCTACAAACTTTTCCCACCAAAACATATGATCATCCAAACCAGCCATGTTTGCATTCTCTGTTTCAAAGCAAGCTTTATGTGGTTGCTAAAGGTTGTAAAAGTGCATGATCAATCTCAGTTCTCAAACGACGGTTTTATTGATAACAGAATACACTGTTTTAAAATGCTTAACTGAGTTCATGTTATAACATATTAGTATGCTCGCTAAACTTTAACCACTCCGAGACTATAAAACAGTCATAATATTCATATAATATGTTCATAATATGCCATTAAAGTCACAGATTGCCCATAAAATCTCGAAATAAAATAGTCATAGTAAATTTTATATCTGCGATCAGCAATTATAATAAGAAATTATGTATAGTGTACAACCATGATTTTGCTTGGATTCGTTACCAAGAAAACACGTGAAAGTCAATGTCATAATTAGAGACTACATTCAATACCTGTAAAAATTGAGGGATGGTACATTTTTTTATTTTCACATATTATTTGTTTATTATTTGAAAAACATGGAGGTGATGTTTACCTGACTATCCAGGCCCAGCAGAATGATCATGAAAAAGAAGAGCACTGCCCAAAGAGGCGCTATGGGCATCTGAGATACTGCCTTGGGGTACGCCACAAATGCTAGTCCCGGACCTAAAACATATGGCAATAGATATGTACTGTACAAAACTTCCAAAATGGGACAAATGCAACGCCTTTTGTTAGAAGTACCATGGCCAAATCCTTCTTAAATAATGAGGATAAAGTTGTCATTTGTGCGTCAAAATCTTTTTCTGATAATTTAATTTTAAAATTTAAATTTCGTAATAAAATAGTTTAAATAAATGCTTAAATATTTTTCACAGAATTTCAGATACCAAAATATAGCTTAAAGTTTCTATTATATTAACGAATCAGTATAAAAACTGGCATTCAGCCACAATCGACAGTTCTGTCGCATGTTATCAGATAAAAGCAGTTTAATTTTGTTTTTTTTTCACATTCCTACAGTTTCGGGAAAATTGATCTATATACATTCTCCCTTTGCTAAATTTAGACTTCATAAAACTGAAGAAGTTTAGACAAATTCCCTTTGAGAGAGCCCTCCCCCCTCCCCCTCAATAAAAAAGTTTTAGTTAAAAATCTCAAGACGAGAACGTTTTATGGACATCCATTAAACAAATCGGCATATTCTCAACGTGTATCTGAAATCGCAATGCTGATCAGTTCCAGTATAATTCATTCCCGCTTCTTGTTTGACGTCACTTCCTATTTTTATTGTTATCATGGCGTCATTTCCAGATGCCCGGCTCCTGTTCATACGCATTTTAACTCTACTATGAAACTGATGACAGGTTTTCCAGGAAAAGGCAAAATAAGGATTTAAAATATTAAAATTTAAAAGAAATAAATGCATCAAAGTGCCTTGGTACATGTGATGCTTTACATAATGACTCCAGCATAAGAGTCATCTTTGAAGGATATCGAGTATCGCATTAACGGCATTTGGCCAAAGTTATCTCCACGTCTCGACCAAAAGTCAAAGGCAACACAATCCCGACGTTGTAGCCGACGCAGCATAAGTGCACGTATGTGTGCGTATGTGTATGATTGCATGCATCGCATCGGGAAGAGGGATTAATAGATGATCTAACATTTTCTGGATAAAAAAGGGAGGGATTTTTTTGCTTTGTTTGTTTGTTTGTTTTTTTATTTTTTTGTTTTTTGTTTTGTTTTTTGTTTTTCTTTTTTTTTTTTTGGGGGGGGGGGGGTTGTTTTCAATCATTTCATTTCAAATTTCTCTCAGAGGATTTTCAAATTTGTTTTTGGATTGACGTATAACGGCCTTTGCCTGGAACACTGAATTAATGACGTCATAACGCCACAGCAAGCCAGAACGAAAGTGACATTGTTCTATGATGTAAGTGTCTAACATAAATTTATGGCCAGTGCTGGACTATAAATGTGTGTCATGATTCTGGACTCTCGTTTACGACACCCGTGTATAACATGAGTATACGACATGATCGCATGGTATGAGTGTATAACATGAGTGTATGGCATGACGTGACGACAATGTTATGTGATTGCATGGTAGGGTGTATGACGTGAGTGTATGCCATTGTTATGTAACTTGACTGCATGACATGAGCGCATTACACGAGTGTGTCGTAAGAGCGTACGGCATAAGTGTATAGCATACCTGACTCGGCGACCTCCCCTATGTGGACACCAGCCTCGTGTGCCATGAAGCCAAGCGTGCTGAAGATGAGGAACCCGGCGAATATACTCGTGCCGCTGTTACACAAGGCAAAGAGCATCGAATCTCTGAAACGCAAGGCTCACTGTGAGTTATGTGGCCTGATAACATCCGGTATTACTCTTATAAATACAAAGTAGGAACACGGAGGATTTAAGGTAAATAGGTAAACACAGTAATGCCCCGGAAAGAGGACCAACGTTCAAACTGAACTTAAGTGGCCCAATTAAGTGGCCCAGGACGGTTAATTTATGGGTTGCTTCATAATGGGAAGCACTTAGAAAGGGACTGTTAAATACGGGCCCTAGCTCTGAGGTTGTTCTGTCAGCGATTAATTCGCGTGAAATGTATTGGGCGAGTGATCAAAATGGTCAAAATCATGGTCAATTTTTGGCATGTTATCTAGAAAACATTGTTTTTTAGGGGGGTGGGGATGGGGGAGGGGGTTAAAAGAAAGGAAAAAAAGCGTTGCTCCCAGCTTTTGCTTAATCAATGGAATACATTTCACGACAGACTATAGACAGATAAAGTTCACGCGTTCATATATTATTAGAAGGAAACATCAATCATGCAGATGTAAGCACTTGCGATAGAGATGAACGAAGCAATCGGGCAGCAGGTATCCAATTAGATCTATCTGTCACATGTCGGTGTCTGCCCAGGAGTCTTCTCACTCTTACGCTTGAAAATGCACTTTTCCGTGTGTGCGCAAAAGGTTAAAAAAGCTAGTCCTCACGCGTCTGGCATTTAGGTGCATTTTTAACCCAATAAAGATTGCGATGTTGGGTCACCAACGTTGGAAAAGCGTAGCTGACACCGGATCAACATCGGATTTTGGTTGTGTATGAAAATCGAAACAACGTCTATCTTCCGATTAGAACAGACGTCGATTATCCAACATCTAATCAACGTTCAACGTTGTGGATAGGTTGAAAATTGAAGTCGAAACAATATCTATCTCCCGACGTTGTAGAGACGTCGGGATAGCGACATTGTGTAATCTTCCGGGAAATATTTATCTAGAATCCCCATCTTGACAGCCACAGTTATAGTGTGGTCACCCTTCCGTCAACGTACCCCAACCCTTAGGTCATCCGATCACGCAGGATAGGTATGAAGTCGATTTCGACAAATATTTTTCAAAAATGGATAGGAAAAACTTGCGTTCTTGAAATTACCACATTTCGCATCCTCGTTTTTTTTTTTTTTTTTTTTTTTGTCTGTTTCAAAGTGACCTGTTATGGCTACAATTTCGCAAGGAGGTTGTTTTATGGCTGCGTCTATCTAACGTTGCACCAAAGACGTTGATTACACCTCAGAGAAAGTTGCATTTTGGTTGCGATAAAAAGCAACACTAAATAACATTGCTTTTCCAATGCAATTCAATGTTTGATCAAAGACGTTGTTGGTCTTTGATGGCGACTAATCACAACCAAGGTACAATCAGAATTAACGTAGTGGTTCTATCGGATCGACGTCGCAACCTCAAATCGACGTTGGATCGACGTTAGAATGTAAACTGTGAAGTTGCCTTGCAGTAGTAGCGGAAGCAATTTAGGACAGCAAAAGAAATCTGCTGACCGCGTGTGAAAGAAATGAGAGCAAACATTCCTACACGAGAAGTCAACATAATGCGGAAAGTTGAAATTATATTACAAAGAGCTCTTTTTTTGTATTTATCTATATATTTATCATGCAATTTCCTACCATAAAGAATGGTTGTATTCTACACATTAAGTGAAATATAATAACTTCTATGTTGTTTTTTATCTGTTGTAAGTCGAACAAAATGAAGCATATTTACTTTGTTTATGTTGTTTTTGAACTGCTGGGAGAGTCAGACACAAGGCCTGGCTCGTGAAGTGAGAAATGTGAACCTGAAGGAATTGTGATGGTATGTGTTATAGCTTCCCAGAGCCGTCAGCCCGCCGATACCTATAGCGTAGGAGAAGAAGACCTGTGTGCCGGCATCCACCCATACCTATAACACGCCAAACAAACAAAATAATAATATACAATAGAAAGGAAATAGCAAAAAAATAAGTAAATAAATAGAAAGTAAAAACAGTAAAAACAATGATACAAGTATTAATTTTGAAAACCTTTAGATGGGTGTAGCTTATGTTATAAAATTAAAATTTGGAATTAAAATTCTGCTGTAAAAAATTACATGAAATTGTATTCGGTTGTGTAGAAGCACCGGGGAGGAGCGTTTGGATTTTGCCGTTTGAACTCATGTTTTGTCTATTGCCCTCACCTGGATATCTAGTAGCTTGTTGAAATCAGGAACGAGATAGAAATAGATCCCGCTCCATGCGCCGGGCAGCGTGCAGCCGCGCACCAGTAATATGGTCATGAGCACGTACGGAAACGTCGCCGTGAAATATACCACCTGTTACACACATTGCCGGACAGGTTAGACAGATTGCCGGTACGTGTTAGACACATTGCCGGTATACATGTTAGACACAACGCCGGTACGTGTTAGACGCATTGCCGATATACATGTTAGATCATTGCCGGTATGCATGTTAGACGCATTGCTGGTACGTGTTAGACACAGCGCCGGTACGTTTCAGACGCATTGCCGGTACGTGTTAGACACATTGCCGGTACATGTTAGACGCATTGCCGGTACGTGTTAGACACATTGCCGGTACGTGTTAGACACACTGCCGGTAGAAACAAGGTTTTTTCGAGTTGTAATGCTGCACCGTATCGGTTACTTTTTCAAATGATGTTACTGCAGTGCGCATGACACCTATTCTGCCCATTGCCTTCGAAAATATGAGAAAACACCAAACTTAAGATGGACGGGCGGGGGGGGGGGGAGAGGTGGGGTGTAGGATCGAAGGATTGCTCTAAGCTATACTGACGGATAAACCTTCATAAGGGCAAACTCAAATCCGGTGCATACCACACTGCAATAATAATAATAATAATAATAATAATAATAATACAAACAATAATAATAATAATAATAATAATAAATAATAAAATAATGATGAAACGTCGTGTTGAGTTGGAAGTAAAGAAATCGCGAGAAACAGACCCGATTGCGACGCCAGCTTACCTTTCCAGAACTTTTGACACCTTTACAGATACAAAGGAAGACTACGATCCAGGACAGGAGAAGACACAGGCAGAGGTCCCATTTCATTCCGTCAGGATATTCTATGCCCTCTGATATCGATAAAACCTTGTTTCTGCAGATGTGGAAAAAAATCGAGCTTCATATACGCCTAAAATCTTTTATGGTTCATTTTTGGTGGGACCGGTACGAGCTGGATGTTACAGTTGGATGGGACGGGGGGAAGGGGGCTGGATGTTACAGTTTGTGGAGTAAAGCTTCAGGCATGGCCACATCATGTCTACATCATGTCTACATCACTGCACCAATGACAGTGGTGGCTGTATGTTACAGTTGGGGGGGGGGGGAACTGTATGTTACAGTTGGGGGGGGGGGCTGTATGTTACAGTTGGGGGGGCTGTATGTTACAGTTGGGGGGGGGGGGCTGGACATTACTGCAAGGAGGGACTGGGGTAGAGAGTATTGTTATAATACGGATCAGAACAGTTCGAATGTGTTGTTTAGTATTCGATGTTTTGGCCCATTGCCATTAATGCAGCGATGTAGACATCATGTAGACATAGTGTAAACATTATGTTGACATGCCTGAAGCTTTACCCCACCAACTGTGCATGAATCAGTTCTCTTTTTTTTAAAATTTTATTGTTCTAATATTCAGTATATTTTATATATTTTGGTATATTTTTTGTATTTTTGGCACGCTACTGGCTTTTCTGAACGTTTCGGAGGAAAATCATGCAGTATATCCGAAAATATCAACCCAAAAACCGAATAGTAGTGTGTATGAATCATTTCTCTATTTTTTTCTCAGTTTTACTCTTCTAATATTATAAATTATGTTTTTGTGTCCCGTAGCTATAATAGAACCTAAATAAACCTACTCCCAAAATTCAGTAGCGGGGTCGACAGATTTCACGTAGGCTTGTGTGTAATTTACAATGGAGTCCGACGGAACATATTCACTTTCTGTACCATTCCCATCTGAGGTGACGTCACCAGTCTGCTGTGTGTGTGTTGTTGTGCGGTAATTGCCTGGGAACAAAGAGAGCAAGGCCAGCATTGTCATTTTGATTCAAATTGATGTACAATCAAAATGCGTAACTAGAAGCTCATTCCGCTAGCGAAATGTTAAACACTTGACAAAAATTAAAACGCAAAAATACTTCCTTCCATGGGTTATTTCTTGAATAATATATTGCAAACAACACAGCTTGAATGCGTCTTATAAGCCGAGTAGTGTTTGGTTGTTGTTGACTTAAAGTTTTATTGACTGATCAGGCATACGCCTTGTTATCTATTTACGCAGTGAGAGCTCGCACAAAGCTCACTGAGCAAATGTGTATTCTGTGCTGTGCTACGCATTTATTTGCAAAAAATACACTCTTTTCACATGGAGTTTTAACAAAGAAAAAGAAATCAAACACGAAAATAAAAAGTGACATGCACATGTTCAGATCAAGCTTTTCATAAGTCCCAAGTTTCATGGTCGTAGGGCCCATAGTGTCAGAGAAGAAGGCACAAAAAATTGGAAAAAGTGTCAAGAAGAAAAAAAGGACGAATTTTGCTCGCACAAATTCATATAACCCTTGCAAGCCGAAGGCTTGTCAAGTGTTAAAAAGTAATGTATGAAATGTATAAAACAAAAAGTGAATCATGTAAAAATAGTCTACTTTATAAACATCGCATTGCACATGCGCAGTAAACTTTATGGCATCGATCGTGACGTCTGCTTTGGTACGCGTAGGACGTCAGTATGTACGCTACCAAAAATATACACTTAAAAGTGAACGTGAATTAGTTGTGCACAAATTTGACCCCTTGAAAAAAAAAAGAGTCATTACGCACGGCTGTCATTCAGCAGTGAGCAGTAACGGAGAATACTGCGTCATCCATGAGCAGAAACATAATGCATGAGAAACGCAAGAAATCAGGGACAAACCGGGCGCTTCGAATGGGACTTCTTTATTCTTTCTAAACAAAGCGGTTCATGTTTATTGCAGTAATATCAGTTTGGGATAAGATAAGATAAAACACATTACAATTTAGCGAAGTAAATACGAAGAAAAAAGCAGCAACATTTAACAGATAGTCACTCATTCTGAGTTACTATGAGGTATT
Source organism: Protula sp. h YS-2021 (assembly GCA_949752745.1). NCBI lineage: Eukaryota > Metazoa > Annelida > Polychaeta > Sabellida > Serpulidae > Protula > Protula sp. h YS-2021. The sequence goes on along the minus strand of OX457025.1, from coordinate 13,310,392 downwards.
TTTGACCAGAAAGGAAAAATGTTTACCTTATGATTTTCATACTGGTCCCTATTATCTTCATGTTGACTCGAAAATAGTCAACATCTGTTTTATACATGACTATATTGGTGCTTTGATTGCAAAATACTGCAATATTTAACGATTTCTGAATTCTTGTAAACAGTGATAAATAATTGACTTGGAATTGACCAATCAGATTAGAGCATTTACCCAAGTCATGTAACTATAGCAATTGAAACATTCAAAGATCAATTGATTAAATAATAATGTTAATTATATTGAATCATAAAACCTAAAGCATGTAGAATTACTTAAAAATGTAAAAAAGTGTTGCTTAAACATTGTTTAAAATTACCAGAATAGTTTATATCTATGGCAACGCTTTACTTACAGTGAATGGTATTCCAGTCATTGTGACAGGTTTCCCACGGTAATGACGTAGTAAAAGAAGAGAAGAAGTAATAGAAAGCCCAGGCCAGGATCACTTCATAGTAGCAATTCACGAAAAATATAATCAGCGTGGTTGACCAGCCGATCCCTGCAATCGTGTAATACACGCGCTTACATAAATGAGAATGCTTTATTTACGTAAAGTTTCGAGTGCCCCCCCTCCCCTTTCTCCGAGGAGGTATCCATAAAGTACTCAAAATTTGTAGACACCCCCTCCCCACTATCCGAATTCCTGCACGTAAAGTCCCTGGCCAAACCAATTCTATTGATAGGTTTGCGTTGAAAGTTCACTTTCATTTCACTTCCCATCGATTACTAGGGTTTCGATAGACCATGAGAAGTAAGCTTCCCTCAGCTCTGCGTTTTTATGGTCTGAAATTCGGTAGTAAACTTTCTGCGCAACCTCTCTAAAATAACATTGGTGTAGACAAAACCGCACCACATGTGAGCATGCTTCACGGATGGTCCCGAAGGGTATAAAAGATACCGCGATGATTTATCGTTCTCCATTCATGACCGTGGCATTGAGCACCTCAGTTACATGCCCCATCGCCACCACACAACCCCCGTCCGGCACTGAGGACAAAAAAACCCAAAAATATAAGATCCAGCGCTGCTCATTTTGTAACCATGACTGTGGTGTTTACTTAGTAGATACAGGGGAACCCCGGGATCGGACCATACCGGATGTGGGACCACCCCTGGATTGGACCACCCCGGAGTGGGACCACCTCGGGATCGGACCACCCCGGATGTGGGACCACCCCGGAAATGGGACCACCCCGGGATTGGAGCACCCTAGATTTGGGACTACCCCGGGTTCGGACCAACCCGAAAGTGGGACCACCCCGGGATCGGACCACCCCGGATGTGGGACCAGAAATTGTTTGCCTTGAGAGCATCATGAAGTGTTATTCAGCAGTAAGAAACTGTTGGCCTTTCTTACATTAATCAATGTTTTGATTACAAATTACTGTGACATCTATGTTTTTGTGTTCCGATCAGCATTGAAATAATAACAATAATTTTAATTTTAATGTCAATTTTAATGACCTTTTTTCACAGAGCTCAGCCTTTTGATTTTGCTAATGCTCAAGAAAAGTAACTTGAAAATATTTTTCTCGTGAACCCATACTGGTGGGTTTACCTTGAAGAAGGGGACAAATCGCCCAGGCTTTGACTCCCCCGCGTGACATGAACTGTCCGAGGGTTATTTCTAGGAACAGCAGCGGCACTCCTCCAACCAGTACACACAGAAAATACGGCAACAGGAAGGCACCTGTCAACGACACGGTGTACATTGTGATTAGCCCAAACACGAATGAAAAAAAAACTAAACAAAATCCGTCTGTAATAGTAATAATAATAATAATAATAATAGATATGATATTATACCAATTAAAACCATAATAATAAAAATGAGAGCACTTACACTACACTTAACAGTAAAATTTCGCACTTGCCCTACTTTACAATCAAGTCATGGTACTGGCTTTTGTTAGATAAGGCAATCTGGACAACGGTGTTTTGTATTTAAATAGCTGGGAATGGGGGAAGGGGGTGAGCACTCACGTCTGGATAACTGTGCGTGTCTATAAACTTTTAAAATGACCCCTAGACTTGGAGTACTAAGCTGGAAATAATACCTCCTTTTTTAACCAAACAAGCAACCCGGGTTTTTTTTTGTGAGTACTGAATGAAAATTATCCCCCATTGTAAACGAAATTGACATTCCTATAGAATGCCATTTTTATGGAATGCCATTTTCACATTTATTAGGAGCTGTTGATGCCAAAAATTAATTTTTGATCTCATAATTCTTTTTATATCAAGAATTAATATTTGCGATCCATGATTATATTTTTGATATCTCTGAATGTACTCTTTATCGTAAAAAATAACATTTAGAGATATCCAGAAATATTGATATTGATAACAAAAATAATTTAATGATCTGTAAAATTGATTTCTGGAGATAAAAATTCAAATCTCGATAGCAACATGAAATATTACACAACAAAAAGCTCAGTTTTGAGCTCAGTAATTTATTTTCCTTTTATTGATTTCAAGAATTTATTTCAGGTATCGTTGTTTCAGAATGAAACTTTTTTAATTTATATTTTGAAATCTACAAATGATTGTTTTGATCTCAAAAATTAATTTTTGATATCAAATATCAGTATATTGTTATACAAAAACTTCAGTAGCACGCATCTGGGAATAAAGTATTCATTTGGTTCTTGTATACAGAATCTTTCTTTTGATGTTTAATGTATAAAGAGGAAGCAATTCTTGGGCTCAAAATGTGTTATTGTTGATATCAATAATTGAAGTTTTCATTTGCAAAATGCAATTAATGATTCGTTAAATTTTATATAAATGTATTTCTCCCTTAATATTTTTCAGTTTGTAAAAGTGATTTTTTTATTTGAAAAATAAATTTTTGCCATCTAAAATGCAATTAATGATAGCAAAATATAAATTAATGAGATCTTCATTGATATCTTTTATATTTTGATATAAAAATAAGCATTAAATGTTAAAACGGCATTCCATACACTCCACGCGGATCGCGACTCACGTCAAATTACCCCTCCCCCTTCTCCCTACTCCTTGTTTTTTGACACATATAATACCAATTGCTCCCGTTGGGCCTAAATAATACGCTTTGCATTACAATAAATGGCATTTTCAGCTTTAACAATTAACCTTTTGTAAGACAGGACTTTTTTAACAAATAAAGAAATAACTTAAAAAAAAAGACAACTAACTACTATTATTCACAGAGTATGTCAAAGTGCACGAGCACTCACGATGCATCTTGAAGCTGAAAGGCTGTTTGATATTAACTTCAACCTTATCGCTTTTTAGTTTCAAGTCTTTCCTTCATTCATAAACATTGCCAATTTATAATTACACTTGGGGATTTTCATACGATTCGGTAACGTGGTTTCTGTATGATTCCTTTTTTTCCGCCATAACCTTGTCACGCAAACTCCTCTGAGGCGATTAGGTCTAGGAAGACCAAATTTGGCAGAGACATGCTGTAGCATTCTAGATTGTCCACCTCAGTTTTTTTAGAAATTGATTTAGATTACATATGCAGAAATGGAGATTGAAATTTTGCCATTGAATCTCATGTTATTTCATATATTATACATGAAAGTCACACCAAAAAATATTTTACATCGAAGTCAGGTTTTGAATAGGATTTCTAGAAGCCATAATTCCGAGAGTGGCAAAAATTAGGTGCAGGGGGGTGGGGGGGGGGGGTGGGGGGTGGCTCTTTTCACTGCAGCTGCCTAAAATTTCCCAGTTTTACACAAATCGCTGATTTTCCTAAATTTATTTGACGTTACATGAAAGAAAGATTAAAAGGCCGAAAAGTTGGGTTTTTGGTAACATAAAGCAACGTCACGTCTAAACAGCGTCTTTATCCCACCAATGTTAAAGACGTTGTTAAACGTTCGTCTATGGTCCCGATAAATACAAACCAATTTAATGCTGCGATTTTGCCGGATCACTGACGCAAATTTTATCGACATTTTATCGACCATTAATCCACGAAGAACTGTCCATTTGGGATTGAGGTTGGGCGCTGTCAGCAAGGATAGAGAGGGAGAACGACCCGGAGGTGGGGGCGAGGGGTGGGGGAGGATACTCACGCACCAAATGGTTGCCATGCGTGTCTATATCAATATATATACAGAAATGTACCTCCAGCAATACGGGGACTTTCTTTGCTAAAAAACAAGTATTAGGAGACCAAAAACTTAGGGAGACCAAAAGTAGGTCTCCTTAATTCGTAGCGTGCTGAAACGTTATGAAACTACAATGCAAACAAAAAATGAATGTTTCTATAGCATAGTGAATATAGTATATATTTTTTTTAATTCAATTTCTCTGTTGCCCCTTACAACAAATTTTTAATATGACCCTAAACTCTATGCCGTGTATAAATACAAGTGCCGAAAAATCAGTTTTAAGGAGATCCGTTTTTATTTAAAATCCGCTATATATTATGTATACTTATATATACAGAATGAAACGATGAGCTCAAAATCATGGACTCTCACGTAAACAACGAATGTAAGTTTTTTTTTTTTTTTTTTTTGTTTTTGTTTTTTTTTTTCTTTTATTCATTGGCGCAAATCGAACATCTGAACTTTTGGTGATGGGGAGGGGGGAGAAGGGTGCTCCGTTTTAGCACATCAAAGCACAATTCAATAAAAAATTATAGATGATCTCAAGGCAAAAAAACACAAATTGACTTCTCTTTGTTCTGACGGAAGGTTTTTTAGTGTTCTGCGTATTGTTCTATTTGACTGTTAAAAATATAAAAAAAAACATTGTTGGCCTCATTTTCTGAGCTGAAAACACAAACATAATTTTGACCAGCATGGCAATTTGAACTATTACAATAACAAAAGTAGGCCAAAGTTTGTGGAGCCTATCAATGTTTCGAATGGGGAAATGACGTCCAATTTCACGTTCAAAGCTGACTTCCCAAGAGAAGGGATAGGGAGCGAGACGGATGCCACAGTCGTCGGACGCCTGTGATGGAGTCAGATCGCTGAGAAGACCCAAATGACTGTTACAGAATAAGTGGCTGGATGCAATGTCTTAAACAAAACAAGGATGGCCCCAGTAGATGCTGGAAGGATGTTTAACGATATAAATTGATTTCAGCAGGATATCAAGGTGATTTATGTTCATACCTCCGCCGTTCTTGTAGCAGAGGTAGGGAAATCGCCAGACATTGCCCAGGCCGACACTGAAGCCGATGAGCGCCAGGAGGAAGTCCGCTTTCGCTCCCCACGTCTCCCGTACTTCCGTCTTCTTGTCTGACGTCACATGCGGGCTGTTGTTCAGCAGCACGTGGTTCTCGTACGGATCATTCATTGGCTTCATCTGTCCTACCGCTGACAACATAATGCAGGCGGGACTTACGGTCAACTTCCGGCGTACTTCCTGCCTGGGCTTAAGCAGCTGGTGTAACAAAGCAATGTGTTTTATGACATCTTACCAAAACTGAGTAACTCCTATAAAAATTTCTAAAGAATTTTTTGGCTATATCAAAGCATATAAATCCAACGGTTTAAATCTCAAATTGTTACATGTTAATTCATTTACGGTATACACAGTTTTTGAGGGAGAGAAAGGCAATGGATGGGAGGGAGGGAGGGAGGGAGGGAGGGAGGGAGGGAGGGAGGGAGGGAGGGAGGGAGGGAGGGAGGGAGGGAGGGAGGGAGGGAGGGAGGGAGGGAGGGAGGGAGGGAGGGAGGGAGGGAGGGAGGGAGGGAGGGAGGGAGGGAGGGAGGGAGGGAGGGAGGGAGGGAGGGAGGGAGGGAGGGAGGGAGGGAGGGAGGGAGGGAGAATGTAGGCAGCAAGGAGTTTAGCCATTGACTTTCAAATAATAATACCCAGTAAATATTGCAATGTTCGAGGAGTTTGGATAGACGTCGCGCCGACGCCGGCTCAAAGTGGAATTCTGGTTGATTGTGGGAGTCAAAACTAGGTCTATCTGCCAACGCTGGTTAGACGCCATTATCCGACATCTAATCAATGTCAATTACTTGACGTCTGTACAACGTCGATTTTCCGACGTCTATTCAACGTGGCAGCAAAAAGATGTCGATCAGACGCCGTAGAAAGTGCGACCAAAATCAACACCAAAACAACAATGTTTACAAAATGTGAATGGGACATTTATAGCCAATCATTGTTTTTACTCTTACCTGTTGCACGTCCTCTCCGTCCGTAAGTTATTGCTATGGAGACAGCGGCAACACACAATGTCCAAAGTGTCTGTAAACAATATCCAGGTTTTGATTATATTTTATTATAATCGAACTGTTTGTTGTTGAGAGCCTTCTGTAAGCAGTTTACTCAATAAGTGAATGTTTTATGACCCTGTGCTTCATCGAAAGGCTTTACAGTAGGCGGGAAATGGCTGTTCTGGTACACAACCACGTGTCTAACTGAAAATGATGATTGCAACACCATTGTTTTACTTTTCAACAGATCTGGTATGACAGGTGTGACAGGTTAATAGCTTAAAACACAGATTTTTCTCTTTCTTTGTAGACACAGCGCACTTAAGGAGTGCGTGCCTGAATAAAAGAAATAAAGAGGCACTGTGTATTAGAACGTCATAATGGCCAACAAGCACTCAATCGCCAAATCAAAATAAAGTGAAACTTTCATGGAGTTTGTAGCCCGAGGAAAATTAATGCCACATTGTCGGGACAGGATCGACAGGTCATCATGACGTCATCACAGGGCCCTCGTTGCCATAGTTACCACGGCCGTGACATTATTTTCGGTGACGCCCAGTTGACAGGGGCGTCGTTTCCAGTTCACATGGTAACCGCTGTCAACAACAATTACCATGGCCGCCATACTTTCATTGCGGTGATAACCATGGTGTCATTTCCAGCTGCACCAGAACATACATTTCATCCCTACTCTTCAGTAACTGGCTCTCAGCACGGTTTCTGCCTCTTCTCATCGCAATAGACAGAAATATGCAGCAAGCAATCACAACAAAACAACAACTATGCATCATTCGGGGTAGATGACCTCTGTTCTTCCACTTGCATCTAGCATATTTGCTCGTATTTCGCTTTAACAACCCCACCACCCCCTCCTCCAATCTGCCCCCAAAGTGATAACGTGATAATGCGATAATAATTTTCTGTGATACAACTGTTGTTACTGAACACAATCCAGTCTTTGTGGAACTTCAAGCAAACATAAACTGCCAAGCTTGGCTGGAACTTTGTAGAAAATAGATAATAGTTTGTCAGAATAAACATTTGCACATAGCCATCAATCTCGCAGTTTGTTGGTTGGAATGATACGTCTTTTCAGAAGAAGCCCATCTTTAGTTTGGAGCTGGCTAACCGTCATATTTTTGTATCCAGACATTTATAATCTTCAGGCTACAATGCGTTCAGTCTACATAGGTTACTGGAGGTTACTGCTTACAGGAGTCTAGTTATCGTTAAACAAGTGTAAAGAACAACAAGGGGTCGTATAAAAACTTGGCCTTCTCAGTAAACATTCTAACCGCAATCCAAAGTCGATTTGAGGTTTCGAAGTCGAAAAGAGCATACCACAACATTCACTCGGGTTCTAATTTGAAAGTGAGTGGTCGCGACCATGGGTCAACATCTAAACAACGTCTAATCAACGTATTTGACACAACACTGAACAGATGTAGGATGAGAAGCGTTGCTTAGACGTCGTATTTTGGTCGCAACCAAAACCCAGTTTTCACCGACGTTGAACAGACGTTGCAAATCGACATTTTATTAACGTCGGCATCACAACCAAACATCAAGCTCCTCGTGTTATCGCTCACTGCAAATGGAAGCCATGACTGGTCCTTTGGAAAATATGAGAACGTAAAATATGAGAAAGTTTTTTGCCGCCTATTTGAAAAATAAAGATATTTATGAAAATTGACTTCTCGGATATTCCGCGTTAGCGCGTCACCCAGGGGCGGGGATTTTTTGACGGAGGGGTGACAAAGACACTTTACGATTGTCGCTGCCTAAGTGAAGATCCTAGATCAATATTTTCCCCACATTTAAACAACAACGTCGGAAGTTTCAACCTATATTTGCAACCTTCTCGCAACGTTGTTTAGACGTCGAAAATCGACGAATTATCAACGTCTATTAAGCGACTTTATTTTGACTTCAATAAGCAACCAAAACCCGACAATGATCCGACGCCTATCCGTCGTTGTAATACGTCGCAATGTTTTCTGGGTCCTTTGAGCTGTGTACATTATACGTCATACATACGTCATACACACGCACATGCCTGCCTAATATTATTTTTGGGTGCTGTTTTCTGTGGAAAAAAAATTCTGGAAAATAAAAAGCTTGATACTGATTTTCCCCCAAACCTTTACCAAGCAAGCATTTTTCGAGTTTCAGGCGAGGTGTTTGTTACTGAGATATAGACGACTTTTTGTCGTCTATTTCTGTACTAGAATGACATGTCTGAAACACATCTATTTCTTGGTTAATTTAGCAACCAGTTTGTGATTAGTTCTAGAAAAGTTTCCGTGTAAACATTTCTGGTTTAAACGCTTTAAAATCTTTTGTGTGAAACTATAAAAACCTTCACAAAAAGAAAAAACAACAATTTCAGCTATTATTATTACATATCAATCTAAAGTTTTTAGAATCAACAAGTTATTTTTTATTACTTACTCGTACTTACCTGGGAACCTGCCGCACGCAACGCGTGTACCTTACCCCGAGTCTAGGCCCAACCCCCCCAACCGACCCAAACCCCCCCCCCCCGGTTTTCAGGTCTATTTTACATTTTGTAATTGCGATGCGATGCATCCACGTTGTTAATTACACTTCAAATGCCCATTGAAGAAACCACACGGCATTTAAGATTGCAATTTCTGAACCACTGAAGGAATTGATCATCATTACCAAAGAAACTTCATTCATGCATTGATGATAGCACTCAGTTTTTTGAAATTGCAATTGCTCTTACGATTGATGAGTGTGTAAACATTAAAATTTGCAATTCATATGCCGGTTGCGAGATCAGTCGAGTTTACAAATTACAATTTCTCTTGCGATAGATGTGACTTGTATCCGTTGTGATTCACTTGAATGGGTAATTTAGTGAATAGCTTCAATACTAACAAGTCCTAAAGAGATCAGCTCCAGTTCATCAACTCCGAGTTCCGGAGTAGGTTTGCAAGAACGTATAAAATGACCCAGATTGTTGTGAAAAACCATCAAGGAATACATCACATCTGCTAAAGGGAATCCAAAGATATTGTACCAAGGGCATTTGTACGTAAAGCAAAAAAATCTAGTTCGAGAATTCAGCTTTTGTAGTTAGAGAGTTGAAATGTTAGCTTTGAAATTATCATACACATTTTCTTTGAGAACGGGGGGATTTTGGGTTGGGGGGTTTAGGTCGCCGGGGGGTTTACTCGGGGGGGGGGGGTTGACGGGGGGTTAGGGCCGGGGGAGGGTTTCAGCCGGGGGGTTTCGGCCTGTTCCCCCTTACCCCTACACCACGGTACGGTTAACGGTAATATTCGGCCATAAAACAATTCTGTTTGGTCCCAAAAGTTAACTTTGGCCATTTTACGTTTTCACTGGTACTTCTAAAACTATTTAATAAAAAACCGTTGCATTCCGCTTTTATACTGGATATTTGCTTAAAATTAGTCACACAAAATTCTGAGTGACATTGAAGCCTTGAAGTTTGCAACTAAGTTGATTTCCCTGGGTTGATGTACAGTTAACTGCACATTTAACTTTTGTGAATACCGCGGCTTGTGGGTAAAGCTGAAACGCAATACGACCTACTAAAGAATAAAAACTTAAAATTGGAGTCAATTCAGCGAATAGTGCAGAAAGACACTGGGTCGTAAAAAACACTGTGTTCTACTTATTCGCTTAAAACTAAACTAGAGTGGAAGGCACTAAAATAAACCGTAATACTCTTGACATGAAATCAGTGGTGTCAGTCACTGAGTAAAAAAACAACGAAGCCAAGGCTTGGAACCATTATGGTGATCCTTCCAGTACTCTGAGTACCAGTACTGTGAGTACCAGTACCCATACTCCTCCATGTTTTACGAGCAAAGAACCAACGCTTGGGTGCATGATGAGACCAAAGTCATGGCCGAGATAATCCCCAATAACCAGAACCGAGCCCAAACACATCACAGCAGCTGGGGGTGTATCAGTTGCTGGTACTTTGACCAAGGAAACTAACCGTGTAAACCGGGTACAACTGCCTCTAACGTTGGAATACAAGATAAGTCAACTGAAATGGACGTCAGTAGAATCTGATTGCATATGTCTTCTAATTGAGCTTAAAATGTGGCATGGGGATGATGATAAGTGCGTTTTAATTCTCCTTCCTCTATTCTTGAGGGAGTTGCAAGTACTTGCGTAGAGCCTTGACCAGGCAGAGAGATATCAATCTTGCGCTCACTTGGCTGTGTTCCAAATTCGAAGCGTTATTTTCTCGAAAGCATATAGGGACCCTGTGCCTATATGTAAATTACCCCAGGGCAATGAAAAACGGTTCCCTACTCACCGTTTTCTTTGACTACGGACCAAGACGAACGATAGATCCCACTGCTCAATGTTAAGAGTGCTTGGGTGAGGAGTTCACTCTAAAGTTTCGAAATAAGAAGGATAGGGCAGGGTCTTCTCCTGGGTCGTAGCCCGTTGTGGCTTCCGACTTGGAGCCGATAGTCACCCTATACCCTACGACAGGATCTACGTTTAGATTTTGTTTAGCAAAGAGGTAGTATAAGAATCTGCCACCACTGCGGAAGGCCTGGAAAAGCGAACTTATCCCACTGAGGTCATTACACTTTCGATGTGGAGGCTTCTACGTCTTCTCCACGAACTACCCAGAGAAGCATTGGTTTTTCAGGAAGGTCGAGCCAGGAACCACAGCTCAGCGTCATTGGACGATTCCTCCGCTGTCGATCTATTATCATCAGAGTTATGGCTCTTCTCTGGCAGCTGACCGTGCTCAGAAGGCGGAGCTGTGCCTGCGGTTTTGAAAAAGCTGGGTCTGGCTCTGATGGATGGCACCGACAACATAGGAGGGGTTTGCATTTGTGACAGTTCGTCTTCGTTGGACTGGATTAACTATAAAACATGACCAAAAAGTGGCGGACTCGATGAGTCTTCCTAGCTCACTACGATGGCTGGATCACGCTGGAGTGCTACTCAAGCTCCAGGACCGATCCCCAAACCTCTCCCACTCCAAGCAGTAAGTCTATGTCGACCACTGACTGCGAGAATGCCCGAGACTTGGCAATCTTGCCACGTTTTCGAAGTGTGACTCGGCCCTCTCCTCCGTTTGCACCGGCCTAGAATAACCGAGCTGGCTTTCGGCATAGCGTCTAGTGAAGAGTCTGGAAATACTACCAAAGACGTGACTTGCGCTCTACGGCTACACGTCTGTTATCGTTGCTCACATGGAGCCTGTGCAAGGCGCCCCAATCCTGGGATAACAAGTGTTAACATTCTAAGCAAGTACTAAACTCGTTGCACTGTGGCTCTCTCCATACAAGCGTGGAGACAAGATTTACTTTTCTTTTCCGTCTTGATACTGGCCTTGGACATTTGCAAAGCAAGAGGAACAGAGTGTGTACGTGACTTTTTGCCAGATCCATAACACTCAAAATAACTTAATATGTCTGCGAAGACGCACAACAACCGTTAATGTTCACAGCGCTGCGGGTTCTTTGAGGCACACGCCGAGCAAAGGTAGACGAAGTGGGCTGTGCTCTTATAATGGTGCGTGGTGCTTCTTGTTTGGCACACCTTGATTCTCCAGCACGAAGCCATGTAACCAATGTGTGACGTTACCAAGGACCAAAGCAACCAACGCTGTCCACCTGTACCTGAATCCTAGAGGGGGCTACTCACATACCAAATGACACCCCGCGCCGACCGTGTCTGGCCTCAAAATAACCCTCCCTTCTTTCTCCGCGTTGCTTGAACGTGCATGGTAACACATGCTACCGAGTGGCTCCATTGGGACACGAACCAACACGCTATGAACCAGGATCAACGTTACCAAAAGTGGTGCCACGAAACAAAACCAACGTGATCAATGTTACTACGGCGACCAAGTGCTGAGAAGCTCCAGACTTCCCGGTGTAACAGGATATTTGCCCCTCTCCCCGTATATTCCCCTGGACAAGATATCTCCTGGATAAGGCCCCTTCTAGGATAATTTGCCCTCCCCGGTCAACGGAAGCTAATTTATCCCAGGATATCTCCCCCCCCCCCAACATTCAAACCAAGCTATCCTGTGATATCTTGGCCCCCTGTTCATCCAAAACTATAAGAATCTATATTTCTACGAGACACCACCAGAATGGAACTACTTTTTCCTCTAGCCCTTTTCATGCAGTCCGACCAGCCCTGAGGGTGCAGGAAGATCCGTCAGGAACCAAAAAAGCTAAGCAAAACTAGTCGCCGGGCATCAGCTTGGAATCAAGACAGGCCCAGCGAACTTGCAATGACCTAAACCTCTCATAGACCTGTGCGCTGAGCATCAACTAATCCAATACACTCTGGGAAACCTTTGAAGAACCTACAAGCAACACCTCTCAAGGCAAAATAAATCATCAACTCCTAATGCAAACTTAAATTTAAATTTACCAGCAGCGCAGATTACGAAGCTTAAATCTCCGAAAGTACTGCATCAATTATACTCAAAAATATGGTCAGTACAGTATCCAAACAATAAAGCCAGAGATGCAGAGAATAAGCACATTTTAACTGATTCTACAGCAAAAAACTTCTGCACATAAGGAGGCGTGCGGTTATGAAACCACGCACTTCCGGGAATGAGGCTCTGACGTAGGCTTTCAACGATTCAGACTGGGCAAAAACTAGGCTTAGACTATATTTTGTATGGTGAGAGAATTTTGTTCGTGGGCTGTGCGATTAATTGTAAATGCGAATTCTGAACTTTTAAGAAGTAAAATCGATCGATGTTAATTGTAAACAAATAAACTCATACCTCCAGGGCAATGCTTGAAAATCATCTGAAAGCTAACAATAGAAAATGGGCGCATGAACGTGACATACAATTTTCTTTTTATGCTCAAATAGAAATGAAAAAAAATTGTCGCTTAATTACATCACCTGTGGCGCCGCTGAGCTGCTCTCGGTGCTCAGTGTACAAGATTCAACTCACGCATCACCATTTCAAGACTTTAATTGTTAGTTTTTCCATTTGTCATTGTGACAGCCTAAATATCTCGTCCAAACATATTGTTTATATGATATTCTTTAAAGTCTACTGCGTAGTGTTCATACTGATGTACAAACACGAACTGCAAAAAAAAAAAAAAAAAAAAAAAAAAAAAACAAAGAAAAAAAAACAAAGAAAAAAGGGCCCAAAGAGAAGATTGTTTAAATGACCCGGGTTTCCAGGTATTAAGATACTTGTGGAGCTCTATAAAATGATAAAAGATAAAGATAAAAAAGTGCTTCAGTCAAGTGCTTTCATACACCTCAATTTAAAAAAATCATGAACGAAGCTTAACACATGAACACAGAAATCAAGTAGACCGACTTCCGGTAGGTAGCGAAATTTTGATCCACTTGCAGAAACCACAAAAGAAACTCTTTTTTTATTACATTATGGCGGAGAAAGTCAAAGTCCTTCAGGTACCCCTTCTTTGTTGTCATTTTGGCCAAAAGGATTGAAAATGAGCCCAAAATTGCTGTCTAACTGTAGCCAAGATAGTCGTGAACTTTGGGTTTTTGACCTTGACCGTGACCGAGAAGATCAGGTTAACCGACTTTCCTCTTATGTAACGTTGTTTATGCCCACAGGGTAAAAAGTGAGCTCAAAATCGCTCTATCTCTAACCGTTTTCGAGATAGTTATGAACTTCCGGTTTGACCGTGACCGAGAAGATTAGGATGACCGACTTTCCTCTTATGTAAAAAATTAACTCAAAATCGCTCTATCTCTAACCGTTTCCGAGATGACAGTCAACATCCCGTTTATCACCTAGATCGCAACTGAAAAGGCCAAGGTCATTGAGTTACTTCTTATGTAACGTCGTTTAGACCCACAGAGTAGAAAATGAGCTCAAAATCGCTCAAGATGAGTTCAAAATCTCTAACCGTTTTCCAGATAATGATCAACTTAAGGGGGTTTTGACCTTGACGAACGAGAACGAGAAGGTCGGGAACTCCGAGACACCGCTTTAGTGACGCTGTTTGGACCCTAAGGGTCGAAAATGAGTTCAAAATCTCTCTCTCTCTCTCTCTCTCTCTCCCTCCCTCCCTCCCTCTCTTTCTGTCTCTCTCTCTCTCTCCCTCCCTCTCTCTCTCTCTCTCTCTCTCTCTCTCTCTCTCTCTCTCTCTCTCTCTCTCTCGCGACTCTCTGTAAATGAAACTCCGTTGTCTCAAGGGTCAGGTGAGTTTTTCTGGAAACCATTTAATAGAAAAAGAACTTTGACCTCAATTTGACCTTGACCTTGACCGTTGAGATAACAAAAAATTGCGGATTCACCAAGACCCCGCCATCCTCTATCCAACTTTCGTCTTCCTCCGTAAAAGAGTGAAGGATGAGTTTTCGGAAAACCATTCAATGGAAAAAAAGAGAAGAGAAAGAAAGGGGAAAAAGACAGAAAAATCAAGAAAAACTACAAATTTATTCCCAGTTGCAAACCAAGTTTACAAGTGGAAACTGGTCATGTATCCGGATTTCAATGCATGGGACGCGAGTGGCTGCTACAAGCTGTTCAACAGCTCCCCCACCCCCATACACACACACATAATACACACGCACACACGCCGCCCAACCCTTTCCCCTTCATGCAAGATACTCTGTAATACAATGCTATCACTTGATCAACAATGTAGTATGTCGTCATATTGTCAGAAAAGTATATTGCAATTTTCATGCAGAGTTTGTGAACTCATGCTGTATCATTTAAGTCACGTCTTTGCCACACCACATAAAAAATATCAGTGTATAAAAGACATAAATAGGTGGATCAGTTAAAAATACATTACATTAGTTACGGAGGCTTCAAGGGAGCCATTCCCTTGGGAAATGTCAGTGCCAAGCGTTCCAGTCGTACGACCTAGCCCCTCGCTCACGCGTGACGTTTATTGTCGTATTAGTACAGTAAAACCTCATTCTGGACAAACCCTGAAATACCGAACAACTGCCAATACCGGACAAGAATTCTCAGTCCCGTTTTTCCCACTGGTTTACATGAACCCTGAAATACCGGACAACTCTATATACCGGACAAAATCCGCCAGTCCTCCCGTTGTCCGAAGTAGGCAGGTTTTACTGTATTTCCAGTCAGTAAGCATAAAAGTGCCATGTCTGCCACATCCAAATAATACTATTGAAAATAGCCATCTCTGTCACACTTGTTTTGGGATATTCATTGTTTGAATGATTGATTCTTAAACATTGATTCTAGGGACGAAATGATGATTCCTCCCCGTTTAATCAACGCAGCCAGTGTTTATTCTTTTTTTTTATTGTTTCGATGCCTTACCCTTATTCGTTTCCTTCAGTCTCTGGAGGGAAATGAATCCGTTTTCTCTGGCATATCAAAGTTCAAAGCAATAGTATCGTTAATGAAACAGCGAAGGCTTGTTGAGCATCAGAAGGCTGCTGTGACCCCCGTTGTACACAGAGAAGGCTTGTTAAGCGTTGATTTGGGCATGTGGTTCATATGAATACCTGCAAAATAGCTGAGATGCTCTCTGACCAAGGACTCTAAACGTTTTATCCACTTTGATTCTCGATTGCCGACGTTTTAAACGTAGACGTTTGAGCGGTCGACGTTTTGACCGAAGGAGTTTGGTCTGGATACCAGTTCACATTGCAATCCACAAATTTATTTCGCATCACAATTCGCTGCTCTAAAGAGGATCCGTATCTTTAGTGTCGCAAAAATTACTGTTACTGATGCCCCAATTGTGCTCCCGTAGGCACTTAGACCACCTACAAAAAGGATCAAAGCGACATCGCGGTCACGTGACTGTCACGTGCCTATCACAAGTGAAGTCAATTCTCAAACGGTTATCTGCACACTTTTCTGTTACACGTGTGACTCATCAGTAATCAAAATCTTGAAGTCTATAAATTAAGGTACCGATAACTTGCGGTTCCCCTGGGATCTATTACTGAGCTGTGTGAAGTCAAGGCATACTAAGGCTTTCCAGCCCAATATCCAGCTGAACATCCAGCTTAGCAGCCAGCTCAACATCCAGTTCAGTAGCCAGCTCAACACCCAGCTAAACAAAAACGTTACCGGAATCATGTCCCCACCCAACATTGAAATTAAAGCTAAAATTTCGCGATTGCACTATACCAAAGAACCACGCAATTGCCGTCTTTCAATAGTTAACGTCTGAATTTTCTGTTCATTCTTTGAACTTACCAACGTCAGATGCAAGAGTCAATAACATCCAAACAACAGACGCAGATAAGCTTTCAGACGAGGAATACATACAAATTGCGGAAAATTTTAAATTCGCTAACGATATCAAAACATCAGCGATATCAAAAGACCAACAAAATCAGTTGCTGGTTCTCTTAGGAAAAGACAATGAAATATTTGGAACCGAAGACTCGTCTGTCGGTCACTGTAAAGGTTACGAGTATTCACTTGACACAGGAAACGCTAAACCTGTCCAGCAACGCCCTTACAAAACAACCCCAGCAATGCGTGACGAAATGGACAAGATAAAATGCTAGTTGATGATATCATACAGGAAAGTACTTCCTGTTGGTCCTCTCTATGCCTACCTGTCACAAAAAGTGATGGATCATATCGCTTTGTTGTTGATTATCGAAAACTCAACAAACTACTCACGCCCGCAGTTCAGGTTTTACCTGACATCGACACGATCTTAGAAGAAATCACAGCCAAACAGGCAACGTTCTTCTCAACGCTTGACGTCAAAAACGCATTTTGGAACATCCCTTTAGACCCTAAAACACGTCCTAAAACCGCCTTCGCGACGCACCGAACGTTGTACGAATTTCGTCGATTACCATTCGGATTTCCGTCCGTCAGTTCGTCTTGCAACAACGTTTTAGTAAGTTAGCCTTCCATATTCTTTTCATTTATATGGATGACAAGTACTGTGAGTGATTGGGACGCTTGTGTTTTCTTTGTCCGTGAAGCGGCATTCCAAGGTACTGTCCGTGTTTGGAAGCTTCGTATTCGTCGCCGTGATGCTGCGTATCAAAGTACTGTGCGTATTGGGCTTTTTGTGTTCGTTTCGCTGGGAACAAGTAACCAGTGAAACAGTGTGTCAAGTACACCGAGGTGTGTGGGACATTTTTTGTATTTATTTGTCCGTTTATTTATTTATTTATTTATTTATTATGTATGTTTATGGCATGATCCGTGGATAGGTCTGTGGTAATGTTAGCTAAAGTGGGTAAATTCATGTAAAAAATTGTTCATATTCTAAATAAAGCTTTGTTGTTCAAATATCTGCCTTTACACTGTGTTTCTTTAACCACCGTCCACTCATTGCTTATTTAGCCCAAATTAAAAATCACATTCGTGACAAACGCAGATGACTGAAGACCGTGAGACAACACAACCATGCCGCTCCTATCTCGACTGTGCTTCTGATTTCACAAACCACAATGTCCACATGCATGGCGTTGTTGATCAACAGCCAACCTAGATCGGCTGTTCCGTGTGTTGTGTATAACACCCTTTTACACCGCAGACCTACTGGGGATACAGCGAAACTGGCACTGATAAATCAGAGCAACCACTTTTTTAAATATGTTCAACAAGCAGCCTCTGCGGCGGTTCGGTCTGTTGCGTAAAATACCTTTATTCTCAGCAGTCCCCACTGTCCCGAAATAAAACTGATAAAAGAGCCGAACTAGTTTTTAAAACATCCATCTGCTCTCTGCTTATATATAACAGATAGATCTCATCAGAGGTCAGCTGTTTTGTAACAAAGACATGCAGGGAACAACTGACTCTTTGTGAAAGGATGATTTTATGAGTATCTGAACGAAGGTTGCTGCACTGGTTACTTGTTTCCTCGGTTGTATGTTGTAAGTTTCAAATATATATAATAAAACATTGTGAAGAATCTGTTTTTTTGTTTGTTTGTTTCTTTCATCAGTTGCTGCAAGGCAAGACGAAGAAACAACGTAGTCTGTCCAATGTCTTGTTGTCGGCAAAGATCTACAGGTTAATCCCTTGATGCTTGGATGTTACATGTTCTGTGTATAAGGAGAGCCGGATTTTAATAAACTACATAACGCCAGGGTGGAAGTCATAGAAGGCAATAGAAGAAAATCAAAACTAATCCTTCGTTGTTAAAGTGTATTACTTTTCAATAACACACAGTTGTCTGAACATAACATAATGACTTGAACAAAATAGTGTTCAGCGAATGTTATCCAAGCTTTGACATTTCTTTCAATCAGACACATGAAATTATAGATGTTTCTGATTAGGTCTCTGGGCTCCAAAAACGGCATACGTAAAGCAACGTACATGTTTTTATCAAGCCGCAGTGACGTCAATAATTCAACACCATTTTGCCGATTTAAAATGGCATCATTTTACTATCGCAAAACTGACGAGAAGCGACGCTCACACAAGGACGTTATTACAACACCGCTTGAAAATTGAGAATTGAAAACATACGGACGAAACCATGTCGCAACGCCGTTTTAAGCGACACTTTTAGATATATGTACTTTTATGGGGCAGCTACAAAACATATGCCAAATTGAATCGTCTTCGTCACAATCATTGCACTTACTTGATTCTTTAATATCCCATTTTTTGCAAATTTTTATTGTGTGCTACTAAATCCTTAACTAATTTATACTGGTAATAACCACTTTTGTGTCTAGACAAGTAATTTTTTGCTCTCTAAACGCTACTATATAGCATATCGTTTGATATCGTACCGGATAGGGACCATCTTAGGATTGTGGTAGGTTTAACTTAAGATAATTTCTGTGTAATATACCCTACAATTTGCTTTTCGTGTATTTATACTATTTCTATTAATTGATTTAATTATGGAATAGGCAATCATTTCTGTTGTGATTTTCTTATTTACTATAATACCCTTTAATTTCAACATTTTAATTACGTCTTTTACCGCGGACTTAAAACTGAGAAATTGTAGAAAATTGCACTTAATATCAAACGTGTCTTCCAATCGTGCCTTAGATATAAAAATTCCATCGTTTTCTAATGTACAGTCTATGCATACTACTCCGGCCTCATACCAATCATTTCAAATTATTATTTCATTGCTTATGCTTATTAGATCATTATTCCGGATCATTTCTTTGTGGGCTGCCTTAGAAAACTGGACAGATTTAATCATTTCCTCATAGAAAATTGGAATCTCGAGCTTTTCTGTCTTTATATTTGTAGTAGCAGCCTAATGTTCCCGTATTTGAGTAAACAATACACCGATATCCCAGGAAAAGAGCACCCCAAAGAACCCAATGTTTTCCATTGGTTTCTATAGTAAAGAAACTCCGTTATTAAGACTACCCCGCTACTACGACCAAAGACCATTTTTTCAGTCCCCGGGGCTACTATCAGTCATAACGTGCACATGTTTCGACATTGACGACAAGGATACATATCCAGTTTTCGAACGGGTGATTTCGTTGAGTGAGGCATTGGGCCACGTTGAACAGTTCAAGATATTGTAATTGAATAAAGATCTTGGTTTCTTGTCAGAAATTGTCAGAGTTGCAATCCGCGGCTGTAAAATCCAAGTGTTCTACCAAGCAGTCTAAACTGGACAATTTGTAGTACATGAAAACCGATTAAAAGAATGATTTTCATGTAATTTACAAGTTTTAAATGGCAGATTATATAGTTACTGAAGGGGGATTGGCTTAAACGCATGATTAGAGACAGAAGAGTTGTCTATGATTTAGCTAATTGTAATTTCGTATTTTACTAATTAATTTAAGTATAAAGTTATATAAAAACAGTTAAAGACCCAGTGATTTCTGAATATAAACAAAAGAGGTCAAAACCGTGTTTCTTCCCTGTTATTACAGGTCAATTTTACTCGAAACCCCGGAATTAAGACCACTTATGGTCAGTCCCGCAAATGGTCTTAATTCCGGGGTTTTGGTATAATCTAATCTAATATTTTTATTTAAACCAGACCAGAGTCTTCCAATCCATGCTAATTTAAGGGATTTGTCATAGCATTTTATATCCGGTGCCTTCAATCCACCCAATTTAATAGAGACTATTAAGGCATCGTGTTTTATTTTGGGAGTTTTAGAGGACCCAACGAAGTCTATTCAGATTGTTTTGTGTTTTACTTATTAACTTTTGATTGCTCACCAAGCTACTGAGGGAGTATATGAGGTTGGACATACCCTGGCTTTTTGCTATAAGAATCTTACCTATCACAAAAGACAACTACCTAGATTTCCATATATGAAGTTGAGTGTCAAATTTTACTTATCTCATCATCAAAATTAATTTTCCAACAAATACCTTTTTCATATGCAAGTTCAGTCTTAATCCAGAGAAAAATTCAAAAGCTCCACAGTTCTCAAAAATTTCACTAATTGAGTTGATGTCCGTAACAATACACGCTGTATCGTCTGAAAAAATTTAGACAATTAAAAAACAGGACGTATAGTGCGCTCGATTTTAAAATTGATTCGAATCCAAAGGGTTAACTGTGCTCATTTTTTCATTTTTAGTACAAGAGATGATACTCTGGATTTAATTTATACGGCCCAAGTGTCCAAGTGCACGTATATCAAACAATATTTCACAACAGGAGGTTTCCATTACAAAATATAATCGGAATTACAAATATTTATTGAGGCGGGGCCCACCACATGAGAAGCAACAATGGTGCGAATTCATTTTTCTTTTAGAACTCTAAGTGTAGTTTAAGATTCACAGCGGAAAAGTTGTTTTTTATAAAATATATACATATAGTTTTTTTCTTAATACGGGTATTTTACCTGTATTACTTCAAATAAGTGTGGTATAATTGTATGGTTGAATGAAAGATGTGGCGTGAGTAAATAAAATGAAAATAAAAAACAATAAAAATTTCTAGCCGCCTCATTGACATCATAATGCAGTATGTCATTATTTTTCATTCATGTTTAAGTTGAACCACTAATCGGGCACAGTATATTCTATTTATTAGTATTGCGCTATTTTTCTCTTATCACAAATATCCGTTTTAAGTTTAAACATCATATTCATTTTCTGTTCGTGGTTTTTCAAGTAAAGGATCAATCCTAAACATTTGCTTTAATGGAGTGACTCATTCAACTATGGAATTCATGGAGTGTATTATGCCGTGAGTTGTTAAGTCATTGACATTTCTAGTCATACTAGCTTGCATTATGTTAAAAACAAGACATTATAACCGACGTTATATAGATGTCGTTTAGACCACTTGATCAAAATCAAAAACAAAAAATGTGAGACGTTTAAGCGCACGTGCAAGTTTTTTCCTGCATACGTTTTGAAAAATAAAAATGAAAATCGACTTTATACATATCCTGCGTGGCCGGATGACCCAAGGGTTGAGGTGCTGTGACGTCGGGGTGACCACAAGATGTTGCTGTCTGTAGCCTTTTCGCAACGTTAATTAGACGTTCACGCAACGTCGCAATGTTAACTAGGTATTGAACTTGGTATAATTCTTGCAGGTATTTAGATGTTTAGTTAAAAACGATATCGCATTAAAATAATTCTGCAATAGCGAGACCTTTTACTGTATAAGACTAACTAGTCTTCAAAATAAAAAATAAATAAATAATTAAAAATTAAAAAAAAAAGCTCCACAAACATAAAACCAGCGAAATTGAAAAAAGTAAATGTCATAAGACAATTAGAAAGTTTTATTCGCATATATCATTTGTTATTTATTCCCTCTTCTTTATTTTTTGTTCTTTTATAGGCATTTTTAAAGCTTTGGTAGTTTTTTGTTGTTGGTTGTTTATGACAGATCAGATATCAACACAGACTGGACTGCACTGGGCATTGAAGGAAGAGGCGCACCACCGTGTGATATCTGGCTTGGTCATTTGAATCAGTTTCTTTAATTGCTCTTCAGTGACGTCACCCACAGCAGTCAGGATGCTGCTGAAACACACGCAATGGTTAGTAGCATAGCACAGCTGCACGTACGCTCCGACCGTAGCTGCTGCTTGACGCATTTGATTGGCAGCTGCCTGGGAGTGGTCATACTGGGCCGGGGTGATGCCAGAGCATTCGTTGGCACGGTACAGAGATAGCTCAAAATAATCGAAATATTCGTCGGATTTCAAGCCTGCGACGACACACAGGATATCCTTGACCTGTAATGAATTGGCAAACAACGTCAGAGCGACGTCATCAATGTCCGCGAAGGCCTGCCTGAGCAGAGAGCGAAGGCTGTCCACAGATGTCACGCCGTGGTTCAAGGCCAGTGACACGGCCTCCCTAACAGCCTCATTGTAGCGCTTGGTGCGAGCAGTGTCCTTCATTGCGTTCCATTCAGCTGTTGTGACGTCACAAGTGGGACGCATGCGCGCCAGGCTGTAGAAATCATACTCGGCCAATTCCGCGTGCACCTGGGCGTAGTAGCAGACGATTTTGCTGTCAGAGACCTCGTTTCCGAATTGTGTTTTCTCTTCGGTATCTGTAACATTAATATTTCTACTGCAGCAAACACCACAGGTCTTTCTGCGAGTGAATTCATCAGGACTGCAGAAACTATTCGGCCAAAGCTCTATTAACTTTTCCCCCAAACAACTGTAAAATTATGCGGTCATTTATATATATCTCAATTCCGCTTGAGATATTTAAAAATAGCTTTAGATATTGAAAATATATGAAAATGACATTGAATTCTTATTCTCTCGCGCTCCCTTCTTTTTAGGGGGAGGGGCGACGTGGGGTTCGGGTTGTTTAAAATACCTGAATATCGCATTATGCTCCTGATATCGCTGAGCGTCTCGGAAACAGGACTGTTGTCCTTGAAGTCTTCGGAACTCTTTTCGTAGAATACCGTTCGGCCGTCCAGCATTTCCTTAGCTGACGTGAAATCACTGTGAACACTGTCCCGAATCAAGGACAGGACGTCGGTTTGTTTGTCTTGTATGTTATCCCTTGTGGTTCCTGACAGGTAGTGGTCTGAGAAGACTCGGTGGTCGGGTGAGTAGCGGAAGGGCACGGCGGTAGCGTCGACTACCTCCGTATGCTCCGTCGCTTCTACCATAATCTCTTAAATCCAAAGTTATGAAGCAAAAAATATACAAAGAAGTGCCAAAATGCCGTAACACACTTTGGGTGTTCCGAATAAAATGCGCAAAAATTCCATCGTTTGACTGCACAACATGCGAGGTTTCACTTGCATCGAAAGAAGTCCAAGCTTTTAAACAACTCGTATAGCATTTGTTTAAAAAAGACCCTTTTTAAGCTTTCAAAAGTTAGTTTTGTTTCCATTGCTTATATGTTCTGAGTGTGAGCTATTTTTGCGATAGTTCTTCTGGCATTTCTTTCATTTTTGCCGGGTTGGGTTGTGCAAAATGAAGACTAACTCATACATGCGTAAAGAAAATTGCGAATACCTACCTTTAAACGAGTTCGTCAGGTTGAAGAAATTGGCGAATGCTGTGTCATATTCTTGCTCCAGCTGTTCTAAGTCTGTGGTCAGTTCACGCTGCTGACTCACCAGCTTTGCCTGTAACGTCACATTTACGTTTATTTGTAGCAGCGTGTGTGGGTGTAGGTGTCTCTGTGTGTGAGTGCATGTGTCTGTGTGTCTCTGTGGGTGTAGCTGTGTGTCTGTGTGTGGATGGTGTGTGTGTCTGTGTGTGGGTGGGTGTTTGTGTCTGTGTGTGTCGATATTTGATTGGCTGTGATGGTGTAGTTTTTGTTGTTGTTGTTTTTGTGAAGGATTTAAGTTTCATTTTTGTCATTAGTGTGAGTGAAAGAAAAATGCTACATTGCGTAGTTATAAGTAAACCACACTTAAAAAATAACTAAAAGTAAAGATAGGAAAAAATTTAGTAACAAATCAAATCTTTACTTGACCATTCAACGGCAATAAGTGGGAGAAACATGTGTCTCTATAGTGACCTTGAAATCCTCGTAGATGGCAACCTGGTTGGCCAGGGTCTCATCAATACTTTTCCACTTCCGGTTTTCACGATATATGGCGAGGGCATCCAACCCGGCTGAGAAGACAGTCGATGACACCTGACTCCAGGGTATCTGTACTCAATATCATATGTTGATGAATAAGGTAAATAATGAGAACCAGGTTTTGACTGCTTTTTCAAAACCTAAGGGCGAAGCCCGCAGGTTTTGAAACTCCAGTCAAAACCTGTGTTCGAATTATTTACCGTTTTTCAATCATTAGTAGGGAACTTTCTCCAAGCAAGAAGTGGAGAAAGTTCCCTACTATTCACGCGAGGTTTTGTTCGCGTTCGAACAAAACACGCGAGGTTTAGTTCGCGTGTTCCCGCACGCGAACAAAACCTCCCTTTGTTCGCGTGCGAAACTTTGCACAAATGCTAATTCAGTTAATAAGTGTGAAATACATCAAAAGCTGCTTTCACGTTATAAAAAGTTGACGTAGATTCAATTTCATCGACTTTTCTAACAGGCGGCCAAACGGCTAACAACAAAATGGATAATACATAAGATATTGAAAATGGTGCTGATTTTGTCAGTTTTTATGGCGACTTAACACAGGTTCTAAATCAAAGTGATAGTGCTGATTCCACGGACATTTTTACATCACAAATCGAAACAAATCAAGAAAATGTACATTGTGACGATTAAATGGACAAAATTCTGTCACAAATCGATACCGAGGGGATTAATGATAAACCCGAGAGTAACCGCTCTCTTGACCTGATCGACACAAATATATTTGAAAACGCCACGGAAAATGAGTATCCAAAGTTTGAAGACAACAGTGACTGTGAGGAAAGTACAAAATTTCGTTTCGTGTCGGAGGAAGAGGCATGTGTAAATAAAAATAAAAATCAAACGGTTTTCTTTTTCACAGCCTCGATTTCAAACAGGTTTTGAAAGTGACCTACTTATGATTGAAATAATTGTTACAATGGCATGTTTATTACGAGGCGGTCATGTGTTGGAGGTCAAAATATGCCAAGTCCAGTGTCAACATTTAAGCTATATTAACTAGACTGGACATGATATTTGCAGGACTGATTTAGATAAATTACGCAAATAATTTATCCAAAGTCGTAAGATAGACGTTGTTTCGACTTTCACAAATAACCAAAACCCGACGTTGATAAAACGTCGAGTCTTTGCATCGTTGTTGTAACGTCGCCATATTTACTGGGGAGCGACATCACAATGCCAAACTTCGTAATGGACCAACCACCCAATAACAAGGAAAGAATCGACTTGAAAATAACCAACATACTAATAACCCAACGCCTAATAAAGACCGACATGACGTGGGGTCGACGAGTAATAAGAAGAAGGCGGACATGAGGCTGCCTTACCGTGAAGCCCTTGACAGAGAACTGCCGCAATCCACCAGTCTTCAGCTTGGTCCACGAAACCTTCAAGCTCAACATACTCGATTTCAGTTTGGCTGCAAGACAAAACCCAGTTTGTTGAAACACATTCAATCTCTGAGCAGCAAAAACCTTTTTTTCAGAATCTTTCTTTCTTTCTTGCAGAATCTTTGAGTTCCCTTCCCTATTATATGTATGTTACAGGGAATCTGTGTAATTAGGGATTTCATGAAATTCCTAGGGAATTCGTGTAATGAATAAGCTCATATTGATTATAAAACTATTTTGAAAAATTATCCATCCAGGAAGTCTGTTTAGTGGTTCTTCAAAACTGTGTGTCCCTTTTCACATGGAATTTATAACATTACCATCCAAAATAACAGAATTATCGTGAAATGTGACAAAAGTTACAAAAGATAAAAAATATCGCTAAATTCAGGTACTGAAGTATCTCATGAATGATAGCTTGGCAATCAAGTGCTTTGGGTATATTTATTCAAAATCTACTATTAATTTTGGTAAAATACTACATTGCAAACATGAAAATTCTCAACAAAAACATCGAAATTGATTGAGCACGTTATTACACGAATCCACTTGGGATTTCATGAAATCCCCAATTTCACAGATTTCCTGTAACATATATATGTGTATATTTTGTTTATTTTTTACTTCCGCTGCGGCGATGTGAATCTCTTCCCCATCTCTAGAAAAATGTAAAATAAAGCTATTGATACCTAACGCTTTGGCTTTGAAATTGTTGAATATTTTCCTGGGGCTGAAGGGCCTGCGGGGGGCTGAGGTGCTGCCTCGGTTCTTGAAGGCGGCGCTCATATAGGCAAAGGGACGCTTTGCGATGTTGAACAGCGTCTTCTTGACCTTGCTAAAGGGATTCTCAGTCTTACTACTGGCGCTCTTCATGCCCCCTGTACGAACAAACACAAACGCTTCTTCACTTATTTCTCATCCAGGGTCTCATTTTCCTAAGTTGCCCCAAAACCCGCACCCTCTCCTTTAGTGCTGTTGCAATAAAATGGTAAGAGATGATTTAGTGTTCACATTTTAGCTGTTTTTCTTCAACCCGGACCCACATTCTGCCAACATTTAGATTTGTCTTGTGTTAATTTACGCCCATGGGTAAGGGCGAGGGTTACGGTTCGCTCAGTTAGCATGATCCTTAGTCTGATAATCCCAAGGTCCCACGGGTTCGAAGCAGGGGATTGAAGTTCCCTCTCATTGCTAAGCCAAGAGAATTGAGTGGGTTAGATCACTTATTCACAAAATTCACAATTGGCACCCACCGAATCTTTCGGTCACCCCCTTTATAAAAGTGCTGCCGATTTTTTAGAACGTTTTTCCTCACGAGCAAAGGTGATAACCTTTGATTTTGGACCCCACTTTGATGATGGTCTCCAGGTATTTCGTGTCGTCCCTGTTCCGGAGGATAACATTATCGGCCTCACTCACAGGAGGGTCAAAAATATTTTCCAGGCGTCCGTGTGGAAGCAGAGACGCCACTCCTAAAATAAGAGCAACAAAATATAGCGCCAAACTGATAATACAAAATAAAGAAGTGTCGCAACTCAATTAATGTCTGACAGTTTTACCGTATATAGTTATTTTTACAGATCCCAAACATAATATCAGGATAAGACAAAATATTTGACAAGAAATGTTCGAGACAGTATGTTAAACTATAAAATTATGCATAAAAACTATGCATCAAATTATATAGTCGCAAAATTTGACCCGACGGTCGCATCACATTGTCAGAATTGTAAAGTGAAGAATGATATCATGCACATGTTTATCCTCTGTTCAAATTTAATTTTATTTTGGAAATTATTAGAAAACTTTATAAATAATAACATTATGATAGAAGCCAGCATCGCTCTATCGAACAGAATGAAACTATTGGGAATTATTCGAAGCGATAACTGAGGGGAGAGGAGTTATATGGTTGCTTTCATTCTTCTGCAAGCAAGATTATTTATTCATCGTTGCAAACTTAACAGTAGAGAAGTGTACTTTATTGAATACCTTAAATTTCTAAAACATAAAGTATATTTTGAAGGAATTTTAAACAAAACAAATATATCTATATGCCAAGCTTTAGAAAAAATTGACCAGTATTTATAGCTGACTTTATATTCTTCCTTCCGCGAATTTTTTACTGTCTTCAACCCCTGCTAATATACTATTTTTGCATAATGTTCATTCTTATTGTCAACCGTTAAATTGGAACCTGAGTTCAGTTGATTAGAAAGTATTTGACCAGAGTATAAAAAGCACTTGTTCTCCTTAATAGTATTGTAAAATATGTTTTGGGAAAAATGTTACAAAAAATGTCATTATTCTTAATTTCGGACACCGTGTTTAGACCGATCTCTTACACAATGGTTGATTTATACATATGTTAATTTAATCCTGTTTTACAACCCTGTTTTGGGAAAAGTTAAATAACATTTCTATTGTTACGCACAAGCCATTTATGCATCAAACTTGTTAATTAGTTCGATAAAAAGAAATAGCCCCCGATGCTTTTAAACATTTTCTTTTGTTGCTGAAGCTCTTTTGTCAACATAATTGTTTACCCCCAGATGTTGCCATGCATAGATGTCACATAATGTTTCCCTTAAATGTAAGCTATTGTGTGTTTGATCATTTTACTTTGCATGTTTAAAAACGTTTGTTCTTTTATTCTATTGTATAAATTTCGTATAAAATGTAGACGTTCGCAGACCAACGCCAGTTGATTACAACTCGCTAGAAGTGCTATTTGATTCCAACTGGTTAGAAGTGCTAGTTGAATCCAACGCGTTAAAATGGTTTTAGTTGATTTCAACGCGTAAAAGTGGTTCGAGATAGTTGAATACAACACGTCGGAATAAGTTCAACGAATAGCTGAAAACAGCTAGTTAATCTAATTAAATATCTGTTGAACACAACGGATATTAAAGTAGTAACAAATGATAGTTCAGTTTTCTATTTTATAATAATAGCATCAAAAAAATTGTCACTATGTTTGTGTTGCTATAACTTGTTATGTATGAGTTTCAAAATATATACTGGAATGAAGTGATAATATAAAAAAAACAAAAAAAACATAATATCAGGATATAACGTCGATGGAAAAGACAAATATAGAAATGAAGGCGAAAAGAGTGAGTGTCCAGCATTATAAAAAACAGTGTGTTGAAGCTTTTCATTTACCGAAGTCTTCCCAGGATTCAGCGTAATCATTCAACCAATGAGCTACGAGCATTTGAGAGGCGAGGTTCATTGCTAGCATTTTAGCGCTGCCCTCGGGTATACTTCTCAGTATTTCCTCCACGTCCCCCAGCGCCATCTCCAGCGGTCCAGTCACCTGTCAACGAAAAAATCTTTGCGCATAAACTTCTGATTTAATGGTCAAACTTAAATATTTATTTTCCAATCAAGAGTATGGTTGGCCTTTGGGACTAAAACAGTTTAATAACTGGAGCGTCAATATCATGGTGTTGCATATAGGGCTTATTAACAAAACAAGCTCCCTCACTCACAACTGCGCTAATTCATTGGCCAACTAAATTGATTGGTCTAAAAGCATGTGACGTCATGCTGACGTAATATTCTTCTACTGATATATGCCATATTTTCGCGACTCTTGTTTATAAGAACGTGCAACCTCCCTCTCCATCCCACCCCCCTTTCCCAACCACCGTTTGTCGGTAAAACGATCGATTATGTACTGATCATGCTGGGATACTGATTTTTGTAGTGACCAAAGAGTGATACCGGTTGCGTACTGACAATACAGATATACTGATTTGTGTACTGACCATGGAGTGATACTGGTCTGCTGTTATACTCCCGTTCAGCCACAGGGTAGAGAAGGCGCCCAGGTCAGACCTCAGGCTTTGAACTATACGCTTCGTGACGTCATCGATCTCTTTAATTGTGCTCAGTATTGAGTCGGTGTGAAATTTGATGTACAAGTTGCTGAAAATTGACGTAACCAAAGTATGCAATTCGTACGTCATCATCCGTGTCTATGGGTTCTGGAAGGGAGCAGGGATCACAGGGGTGGGGGGGGGGGAGAGAGAGACAGCTTGCAGCTATTATGACACCACTTACCAATATGTATCACGAACCGACAGATACATATGGCGGTATATTTGAACAAAAAATAAAAATGGACACGTTGTATATTTTATTTTTTTTCGCCCTCATTTGAATGGCCTCGCGGCAATTTTCTTAGTCGCGCAACATTTACATTTCATATGTTATTTGACTATTTATTTTGCGCTCTTTAATTTCGCCGTTATTTTATCTCGCACCATAATTAAACGTCTTGTGTTTTAAAGAGCGTTTGTCTGACCATGCGCTTTAACACGTAATTTAATTTCTTAATTTTGGAACCCGAAAAGTTAATTATAGGGCGCGATAAATTGAATTCATTCTATTATTTATTTTTAAATAATAAAAACCACGTGCAGAAATTAATAGTGACTTGGATAACATAAAAAGTGGTTCGCGAAAGAATTAAATATTTTCTCACCTGTTAATTGCACATAAATACCATTGTGATCAAAAATAAATGTTGGATCGCGAACGCCATGTAATTTTTTTAGGCAAATATACCGCCATAGATACAAGTCACATACCGGATTCAGTCACAGAGATGCCTCTGGTTCGTCAAATGAAAACAATAAATAAACAAGCAAACAAAACAACCAAACCAGCACATAAATAAAGGAATAGATAGCTAAATGGATAAAGACTCAAATAATAAACTGCATGTGTTAAAAAAGTGCTTTTCGGGGGCGTGGTTCAAGGCAAACAATCCCCCTCCCCGTGCCCCCCCCCCCCGCCTTATCCAACCCATACACACATTTAAAAAGCTTTTGAGCGGCTTCTTCTGGCAAATTAACCTATTTGTTCACTCCACGTAATTCTGGCATGGGAACTGAGAAATTTTCGGTTGAAATATTAACTGTATTTTCAGTTATTATACCGAAGTTAAGTATAATTAAGCACTGAAAGAACTTTGTTCTGCTGTGGAAGGGGGTGTTATTGTACGAAGCAACAACGCTTACTTGTCCATGATGAGCTGTAACTTGTAGTAGCTCTGCACGCCACGGCTCTGTTCCGCGTCATAGCGCGCTTTTAGCGCGTCAATCTCACGCGTCAACGTCTCGATCTTGTCCCGATTCGTGCAGATGTCTGGGTATGATCCACATCCGTCTGAAAACGCAATGCCAATTCAGTCAGCGATTTTTTTAATACTGATACAGCGTGTTTCTCACGACCAGGCAGCATCAGAAGGAAACATGTTTTTACATTCAACTTGAAACTTAATCAAGTTTTCCCTGTCGTAAGACCTTTTCTATGGACAGGAAAATCTTACAGGTAATGCATTGACAGGTAAATCCTTCAGGCTTGGTCATAGACAAAGCCTTTTTTGCGTAGAAGCATGCTTTTTCTACACGCAGAGAAAACGTATGCAGCATCTATTTGGTTTGTCTTTTGGAAGAGGATGAATTGTGGAGCATACACAGACTGAGATACTTCGTCATTTATTTGCATCACAAATGCCAGTTGGATCTAGAAGTTGGACAGATTGGATTTGTTAAAATTAAGTATTGTTGAATGTTAAAGAAATAGTTCTGTCAAGTTCGAATTCGAAGAGAAATCAATAGAACGTATAAATAAATAAGAATAACTATGATTGTGTGACGAAGGAGGGTCGGAGGTAACTCCATTAAGTAACTCCATTAAGTTCCACCGGTCCATTAAAAAGAGTATCAAATCAGCTCAATATGGTGGAGAGTTTGTTTGCTTTGTCACAAAAAAAATGCTCAGGCTGCGGTCAGGGCCTTAGGCTAACATTCACGGCCTTAAGTTATAGTCACGGTCTTAAGTTAAAATCATGGCCTTAGGTAACAGTCACAGCCTTAGGTTATAATCACAGCCTTAGGTTACAATCACAGTCTTAGGTTACAGTCACGGCCTTTGGTTACCGTCACGGCCTCAGGTTTTAGTCACGGCTTTAGGTTATAGTCACCAACTTAGGTTAATCATGGCCTTAGATTACAGAGACAGTCTTAGTTTATGTATTATTTCTGATTGCTATTATTATTAGTAGTATTATATATCTATTTCAATACGATTATTCCCACATTTTTGTCATATATCCTTATCCGTATGAGGATTAGCTTTTTGTTAAGAAATAACGACTGTGATGCATGATAAAAGAATGCGTGTTTGCTGTCTGGAGACCATGTGCAAAAGTGAAGCTGTCTGGATCTGTGCGCCGCTCATGTGATTCCGAGTGACACTGACTGATGGGAGGTAGAATTTGGCATATACGTGGTTTGCCAAAACCAATAAGTGGCGTTGTGTTTGTAAGACTGAGCATACAGAAAATTCTGCCTACAATTCACTTACCAGTCAGGGTGTTGTAAAACTTGTACCCATTTGATGCAATGGTAAAACCCCATTCTACAGAGAGAGTAAGAGTGATGTAAGAACAGGGGGCGTTATGGAAGCATTGAAACGTTAAAATTTTAATCCTCAACTAAAGTGTTACAACCAATTGATATCCCTTGTAACGTTAATGAAGGCAATCACAATGTTTTCCTAAAGCCGCTTTTTAATTTTCCATGAAACAACAATTCATTTTATTTCCATAAGTGTTACATTCAGTAGTTCTATACCGTTTAACACTGTATTTTGCACATAAAATACTGTCCATTTTGCAGACTATTTCATTGCTCCAAAATCAAATAAAAGAACTAATTTCGATTATTTTTTCTGAATATGAAAGAAAAAAATTATAGAGTTTAACTTCTCACTGATAACGGAGAGTATGACGGCCCTCTTCACCGGCGATGATTCTGTCACAAAACATGAGTAAAACGTGAGTAAAACATGAGTAAAAAATTCTGTGAATTCTCCAGAAGTTGAGAATTCCGCTACTACATGTTTAATAGATTGTGGCGTTTTATAATAATTAATAAACAAGTCCGTATAAAATTTAGATTAATTTAAAATGCCGTTAAAATATCACCAAGGCAAGAAACAGTTACGTAATTATTTGTTTATTATTTATTTACTTATTTATAACTTTCAGTCAGTCTCCAGTCCCCTCTCCGCTATCGAAATTCATTTTATTATTCCTCATCGCGATATAAAAAGTTATATCATGTTAATTTGCTTTAGAATAGTCATTGATACATACTTATATATCAGAGAAATTTAATATATTCCTCTGCTTTATACAGAAATCCTGATGTTATCACAAGCATTGTCCCTGATTGTGCAAATCCCTGACTTTCACTGGAATACCAACCGAGACTGTTTTTATGGATCCCGGAAAATTTGGAAAAATGGAAGATACTGATGATTTTCACCGAAATTTCACCCTTTGGAATATACAATTCCCATAATTTTCTCAATGTGGGATTCCGATAAGAATCCCAAAGTTTTTGCCCTGGGTTTGAATCCCAGAGTACAATTATCTGCAGTATCCCAATCACATATTTTTTTTCTCGGGGTTGGGGGAGGGGGTAAATGTATGTTTTCCTTTGCGCCTCTTCTTTTGAGAGGCAGTTAAAATCATCGGGTCTTGGATAGAATTGTTACAAGAGTTGTCCGGTCTTGGATAGAATTGTGACTAGAGTTAGCGGATCTCGGATAGAATTTTGACTAGAGTTATCGGATCTCGGATAGAATTGTGAGTAGGGTTATCGGGTCTGTGATTGAATCGTGACTAGAGTTATCGGATCTCGGATAGAATCGTGATTAGAGTTATCAGGTGTCAGATAAAACTGTGATAAGAATTTGATCAGTTAGTATTGCACGATCACGGTTTCTATTTGACTTACGCGAGTTTTCAATTTCTTCTATTTCCGCTGTGAGTTGTGCGGTTTCTTGTTCCTCTTGTGCTAGCTCTGAAAAAAAAACATTTAAGTTTTTACTATCGGGATAACGAAGTTGATACCTCTGTTTTGAAAAGGCAGAATAAATATAAATAAAAATTTAGTGAAGATAGAAGACCAGGGGTTAGAAAGATTCGAGTACTGATTTTTCTGATGTCGTAAAGAAAATAAACCCAACCTGAATTAATAATTGACATTTGTGGTAAAATTTCATTCAAGAGATAAACTTCAAAACTTCAAAAATTCGAAAGCAAAAATTTCATTCAAGTACGAAGTGAAATTAAAAATAAATATTGCTAAACACACATTAAAAACAATTTCTGCTCGAAATAACCAACCTTTTTAAAATTAACATAACGATTTCAAGTTGCTCATTGTCAGTTCCAAAATTCACGCGAAATGGAGCGAAAATTTAAAAATAAACTACAGTAAAACCTGCCTACACCGGACAACGGGGGGGGGGGACTTGCGGATTTTGCCCGGTACATAGAAGTGTCCGGTATTTCTGGGGTCATGTAAACCAATGGGGAAAAACGGGACTGAGAATTCTTGTCCGGCATTGGCAGTTGTCTGGAATGTCGGGGTTTGTCCAGAATGAGGTTTTACTGTACTTTTGATTTGTTAAATTGATTATGGGCTAAGTCCTTAATACTTATAGCATGACGTCATGTACCTTCGTCGGTGACGTCATATTCGGCCAAATCCCTGAGATCCTGTTCGGTGAGTTCTTCACTGTAGTCCAAGGGCAGTACTGGTGCATTGGGATCGTATTCATCGGGAGAGTTCACACGTCGCACAAGCTCTAACAAACACATCATTGGTCGAAGAAATGCCGAAAACGTGTGTCGAAGATATGTGTAGAAAACGCTGGTTTCCTCCCTCCTTCCCCCCTCCTTCCCTCCTCCTTCCCTCTTTCTCTCCCTCCCTCCCTCCCTCCCTCCCTCCCTCGACCCAGAAACATAACGTTTAGCGAGTCTAATGTTTAAAGAGACACTCGCTGAATGAATAAAGCTGTTGAAGGACTGCCAAATCAGGGCAATCGTATTATTTTATCATAATATCGTATCATTTTATGGGCTTACTGAAGAGTTTTATATAGGCCATTACTTTGATTGTTGGTAACAGCGACCCGTATCTCAATGAGGTTTTATTTCTCCATGGATCTCAGGTAAACATGACATTGTTGACACAGCAATCCAAGCAGCTAGGTTCATACGTATGTTTCTATGTTCCACCAGTTCACTTTCAGGCACCGATACTATATTGTGGATTTAAGGGCAGTAGATGATGCAAGCAATGGGTTACTCGTGACCTTGTTCTCTGGCCAGACCGGTCGCAAAACGGTTCGTTTTTCGGTCCGTCGTTTGTTATTTCACATTGTCACCCTTCACTCATTCTGTGGGTCGACTTCACTCATTCTGTGGGTCGACTTCACTCATTCTGTGGGTCGACTTCACTCATTCTGTGGGTAGACTTCACTCATTCTGTGGGTCGACTTCACTCATTCTGTGGGTCGACTTCACTCATTCTGTGGGTAGACTTCACTCATTCTGTGGGTCGACTTCACTCATTCTGTGGGTCGACTTCACTCATTCTGTGGGTCGACTTCACTCATTCTGTGGGTAGACTTCACTCATTCTGTGGGTAGACTGTATACCCTTTGCCCCAGACCCGCTTTCTCATCCATACCTTAATCAATGATCTCAGAGATTCCCTGCGATAGTTTCAGCCCCATTTAAAATAAGAGACAACAAAGGTGCAAATAATAGTAATCATAGCTGCTGCACCCAAAAAAACAACAGAACAATTTACAATACACACGAAGAGGACCAACTCGGAACAGGCAGTGATAAATACTTAGGTATTGAGAAAATTCGAGAATTATCTTATGGGATGTTTTCACATGTCATTCATATTTCTTACAATAAACATGCACCAAAGAGTATAAACAAATACTGTCTTTGACATGCACTAACAATTCTTTATATATATATAGCTTGTGAAAGATCCTGTTCGCAATATTTTCTTTGTAAATTGTTTTGTTTGTAAATTTACCGTTGCTGAACGAGTCGTAGCTTTCATTCGGTAGTTGAGATCTCAAGGTCAAATACTGCCTCAGCTCATCAAGTACACCCTCTAAAAATCAGATTACATAGACTTCCATTCACTCCACTTCGCTCTTCAAAAATGCTTCGAGGTATTGTTGAGCTATCTTTATTTTTCACGCACCTTTTTTTTTTTTTTGTCTCTATCATTCCAAAATGTTCCTCTCTCACTTTGCCTTATTTGCGCCTCGTCTCTCTCTCTCTCTCTCTCTCTCTCTCTCTCTCTCTCTCTCTCTCTCTCTCTCTCTCTCTCTCTCTCACTCTCTCTCACTCTCTCTCTCTCTCTCTCTCCATCCCTCGCTCTCGCCCTGATCTCCGCTCTCTCTCTCTTCCTCCCTCCCAACCCCTCACTCTCACAAGACTTGCTCCGTGGGAGTTTATTTTCGCTGGTGCGGAAAACTGTTTGCAACATTTATTTATTTGTGTTAAAATTATTTTTAAACTAGAACCTCACTTCGCTAGCGAAATGTTAAACACTTGACAAAATTAAAACGCAAAAATAATTCCTTCAATGAGTTATTTCTTGAATAATATATTGCACAGCTTGAATACGTCTTATAAGCCGAGTAGTGTTTGGTTTTTGTCGACTTAGGTTTTATTGACTGATCAGGCACACGCCGTGTTATCTGTTTACGCCGTGAGAGCTCGCACAAAGCTCACTGAGCAACTGTGTTATATGGGTGAAATGCTACGCATTTACTTGCAACAATACACTCTTTTCACATGGCGTTTTAACATAGAAAACGAAATCGAAGACGAAAATAAAAAGTAACATGCACATGTTCAGATCAAGCTCTTCATAAGTCCC
The DNA here is from genome assembly GCA_949752745.1 of Protula sp. h YS-2021. NCBI lineage: Eukaryota > Metazoa > Annelida > Polychaeta > Sabellida > Serpulidae > Protula > Protula sp. h YS-2021. Next base: position 13,274,034 of record OX457025.1, on the reverse strand, counting down.
AAGTTTCATGGTCCTAGGGTCCATAGTGTCATAGAAGAAGAAGACACAAAAAGTCGGAAAAACTGTCAAGAAGAAAAAAAGGACGAATTTTGCTCGCACAAATTCATATAACCCTTGCAAGCCAAAGGCTTGTCAAGTGTTAACTAGAGTGTATAAACAGATCAACAGAAGCATTATTTACCTGTATGTTTCGGACCAAGTAAGGACAAAAAAATAACAAAAAAAAAAAACATTCTTTTTCGTGAAGATTACTTTCAACAGAAATGTAGTAAATAATTTACTCACGCAATTGGCTGTTTGCTCCTGGAAAGAAAAATATTTTTGAATTCTCACAGTCTAGAAATTCCCTTTCTTTAACTGTGGATAAACTTTAATATTCCTTCTTAGTGAAATTCTTTGTTTTTCACTGTAAATTTCTATTTAATTCATTTTTTACCTTAAATATTCACTTTGCATCTTGAATCATTATTTGCAAATTTTAAACTAAACAAAAGTTCAACTGTTTCTTCTAGAATAAAAGCTTACGCCATACTTTTAATATAGTTTAATCCACTGTCAAAGCATTTACTCACGAGAATGCAGAGGGCAGAGCAAGAGTGCACATAAAACCAGCCACGGACGATCTGTGCCCATTACGCTATGAACAGAAAGCTATTGCTGTCTTAGCACTTCTTCATACAAATCCAAGCTCTTTCTTAAGGCAAAAAAAAAAAATTCCATGTGAGCTAAGTATTTCATGAGGTTCAAATATAAAGGATGCCAAATCCCATCTCAATGCCCAGTAAATATTCCGACGTCGATTCAACGTCGAAATATTGAGGGTGATTGTTATTTGGTTGTAATTGGTCGCGTATTTAATGCAACTTTGAGCAGACGTTGGATAAGGAGCGTTTGTTAGACGTTGCTTTAGGGCGCAATCAAAACCCTAATTTTATTCGATGCCTCATCAATCTGATGCAACATTGAACAGAGTCGGAATATGGACGCTGTATAGACGTCGAAAAATCGATGTTTTGCAGACGTAGAATGACAACCAAACAAAAACCTTATTTTGTTATCACTCATCGGAAATGGAAGCCACGACAGGTAGCTTCGAAAACGGACCAAAATGTGGACGTGAAATATGGAAATTTCACGAACGCTTTTTTTTGCTATCTAGTATCAATGTATTCATGAAATTGACTTCATACAAACATGCGGTATCCTTCAGGTGTTAGCATTTCGGTGTCAAAACAGACAATGCAGAACTTCAAGCTTCTATGTTATTTTTGTGTGTTTTTAACACAACTAACTGCAATGTCGTTTCTATTTTATTCTATTGTTCTAAATTCTTTATATTGTACTTGGCCGCACAGTTTTATCGATCAAAACATTTTACATCACGTCAATCAAAAATTTACAAAAATAGCATAGCTCTCCATGAAAGTGTCCTGTGTAACACATAAAAAACACTGAAAGCATACGAATCTACAGACTCGGCTGTCTTAATCTATTCATTCATAAACAAGCCACGTGTTTATGCCCACCAACGAATAAAGCTTGCCACGGGTCGAGTGAAACTCCGAAGTAGAGGAGTCAATGGGGGGTGCTGTGTGCAGACTGAAGGAGGCCGGAGTAGGGGGTTGCTGTGTACAGACTGAGCGAGGCCGGAGTGGGGGGTTGCTGTGTGCTGACTGAAAGAGGCCGGAGTAGGGGGTTGCTGTGTACAGGCTAAGGGGGGCGTCAATAGTGGGTGCTGTGTGCAGACTGAAGGAGGCCGGAATAGGGGGTTTGCCTTAGCCTTGGCAAAAGGATTAACTGTATCAGCAGTAAGAGTAAATACTCAGGGGTACTCAAGAAAAGAGGTCGAATTTCCGATCCCAGGCAAAAATCAGCTGAAGTTAACAAAATTAGAAGGCCAAGACTTAGCGAAAGTGAAAGACGGAAAGAAGCGATAATGCTTCGTACGGGCATGTCAGAAGCGGCAGTCACCAGAACGCTCAGTATGCATCAAAGATTTGTCATCTCCAGCAAAATCACCAAGAGAAGGCCTCCGCAAGAGATGGCCCACGCCCCGAGCCATCCAAGAGTAACAGCGCCGGCATAAGAGCGAGCTATCCGAACGACGCCCTTCTTGTCTGGGCTGCTGTGGTAACGGCGTTAGTGACACCAGGCAGACGTAACAACTACAACAGTAGACAAACTGTGCTAAACCGGCTGCTCGAATGTGGATTATGCCTGGTGGACCTACGCCGGGTCAGTTTTAAAGCAACGATATCTTCGACGAGACTGCGACGGAGGAAGCGACGGTCATTAGCTTCGTCCGTTGCGTGTGGGGGTGGGGGGGGGGGGGGGTGGGAGTTGGCCACAAATTCCGGTTTCTGTTGTTTCGAAATGACGTCCGTCAACGCACAGTCTTACGCTCGTGAAGTCAATAGATTTGGTGGAAGGGAGTATAATGGTATGGGATGAACTGACAGAACTGAATTCATTGGGAAAAGTCCCTTGTTTACACTGAACTGTCAGCAGTCTTCGAAATAAGAAAAAAATCAGTTAAAATGTGAGAAATGTGAATAAAATTTTGTTATCAATCACATTTTAAATCGATTGGCAAATAGCAAATCAGATATCCCGTCAGTACATTCACGGAAGTCCCATCTTTTACCACGAGGTGGGGGGGGGGGGGGGGCAGGTTCCCTCGTCCCGAAAACCTGACCGGGTACAAGATACTTGTAGGTCCTTTGTCCCATACAGGTGCATAGACTGCTCAAGACACGAATCCGACATTGGTTGCCAGATCAACACGGAGGGGGTAGGGGTGGAGAGGGGGGGCATAGGGGTTCGGGGAGGGGGATAGGGGTTGGGGGTTGCAGTCCTTAACCTGAACATCCCTGGTGCTTTCTGCAAATTTTTAAGTACGATACGCCATAAAAAATAACCCTACTCCATCTATCCCAATCCTATTCCCCCGCAAACTATCCCCGCACCCCCCCCCCCCCCCCCCGCCATCTGCCCCACCTATAGTATAAAAGCCAGTTATAACTGTAGAAAGCCCGCGATCACAAACAATATGTTTCTGCTGCTTCGTATGCAAGTACGAAAAAACAGGAAAGTTCACGCCCCAACTGCTCTCCTTCCACTCCACCTCCCTCCCCTATCCACTAAGACCCAGCAGAGAAAAACTACAGCTGTTCTGGAAGAGTCAATCTACAATAGACCGTCGATCACAAATATACAATAATATGTTTCAATCGAGTGTTCACATGCACTATTATTTGACGATTTGGGCAATTAACCAAAGAGCACTTTGTGTTTCCGGCTTCCTGTAATTTGAACAATTCAGATGTTCGATGCATGATGTTTAAACTTTTCCAAGTATCTCAAGTATTTGCCATCTCTCTCTCTCTCTCTCTCTCTCTCTCTCTCTCTCTCTCTCTCTCTCTCTCTCTCTCTCTCTCTCTCTCTCTCTCTCTTTCTCTCTCTCTCTCTCTCTCTCTGTCTTTCTCTCCCTCCCTCCCTCCCTCCCTCCCTCCCTCCCTCCCTCCCTCCCTCCCTCTCAGTCTCTCTCTTCTGTTTTTTTTCTCTCTCTCTCTCTTTCTCTCTCTTCTGTTTTCTCTCTCTCTCTCTTTCGCTCTGTCTCTCTCTCTTTCCTCTTTCTCTTTCTCTCTCTCTTTCCTCTTTCTCTTTCTCTCTCTCTCTTTCTCTTTCTCTCTGTCTCTTTCCTCTTTCTCTTTCTGTCTCTCTTTCTCTTTCTCTCTCTCTGTTTCTCTTTCTCTCTCTCTCTTTCTCTTTCTCTCTCTCTCTCTTTCGCTCTGTCTCTCTCTCTTTCCTCTTTCTCTTTCTCTCTCTCTTTCCTCTTTCTCTTTCTCTCTCTCTCTCTTTCTCTTTCTCTCTGTCTCTTTCCTCTTTCTCTTTCTGTCTCTCTTTCTCTTTCTCTCTCTCTGTTTCTCTTTCTCTCTCTCTCTTTCTCTTTCTCTCTCTCTCTCTCTCTCTCTCTCTCTCTCTCTCTCTCTCTCTTTCTTTCCCTCTCACATGCTCCCTCCCTGGGTAGAAGTGTGTGTGTCCCCCAGGGGCCAGTCACGTACCAACTGTTTATCAGGCGTGTCTATGACTTTTTAAAACGATACCTAAACAAAGAGTGCTATTTTTGAAAAATGCCCCCTTTTTAACCAAACGCGGGTCGAAATTCCAAAATAACCCCCTTTTTTGTGGGGAAACACGTGAAAATAATCCAATTTTTAAACGGAACTGGCACTCCGCGTGAACCGAGTCAAAACCTCAAAATGACCCCCTTTCTCCGCATGCCTCCACATTTCATACCAAGTGGCCCCAGGGTGTGTCCGTCCCGGGGGTGGCGGTGGCGGAAGAGGTGGGCACTCGCCTACACGTTGCTTCTACCACACGCGTATGATTTTTTAAATTGCCCCTAATTCAATGGACCAATTTTGAAAATATTCCCTTTGTCATATAAATCGAACACGACGTAAATCCCCGCCGCCGCACCCCGCCCCCCCCCCCCCCCCCACCAGCCTCCTTGATTAAAGAAATGCTCATTTCACCAAGTTATGTGTTCGTACGTATAAGTACAACTAACGCACAACGTAGTTCTGGTGAGAAAATGTAAATTTTGGATCATCCAAAATATTTTCTAAAATATACACAAGAAAGAAGTTCTCACAGAATATTGATACAAGGCCGGAAATCACCAGCTAACAATTGTTTCGTGTTACATGTAAAAAAATGCTGGTACCTCGCACTAAGTCCTGCCACAAAACACTCTACTTGAGCGCTGAACTGTAAGGAACGAACTTGCTCACATCGAGGCAGACGATAAGCCTGGCAAAGGAGAAAAAATCTATTTAAAGCTTTCGGCGATTGAAACAAATATATCCATCAACATTCACAAACTTTTCGAAACATTTTTAACACAAAGTATATTAAGCTTACATAAAAACTCGATTCTGTAGTCACTCAAAACTATCCAAATGGTGCTCTGAAATCTGCAAGCCAAATGAAAGGAAATTCCATGAAGCCTCCAGCCAAGATGTTCTTCCTTGATTCAGCCTCGGGAGCAAAGCTTCCAAATGGGATCGTTTTTTGCCATATTTTAGTTTTTCCTGATTATTAATTTTATTTTGTTTTCTTGTTGTTTTATATTTTTCGCACTTTTTGTGCTTTGCCAACAGTTGTTTCTGTACAGATGGGGACTAGGAAAATCTGCATAAAAAACCGTGATCTTGGAGATAAAGATCAAGGTAGAAAAAAGGCATTTGATCATTTTCTCGGAACCCGTTAGATATAAGTGATGATAAGTTAATATTGGAATCTTTGGGTGAAGGACAACGCGAAGAACCAAAACCGGAAGCTGACCATTATCTCAAAAACCGGAAGTTGACTATCATCTTAAAAACCGGAAGCTGACCATTCTCTCAAAAACCGGAAGTTGACCATTATCTTAAAAACCAGAAGCTGACCATTCTCTCGAAAACATTTAGTAAAAGAGCGAATTAGTCCTAATGTTCTACATATGCGGTATAAAAGACGTTAAATACGAGCTATCTTGATTATATTGACCGTGGCGGTCAAGGACAACACCGAAGCGTGAAAGTTGACTATTATGAAACCAAAACAGACAACGTTACAATTGGAGCGAAATCGAACCCTTTGGGCACAACAGAGGTAAAGTAAGAGGTATTTCGGTGACCTTCTCGAAAGCCGTTAGAGGTGGAGTGATTTTTAGCGCATGTTCAACATTTTAGGCCCAAAAGACGTCATAGAAGAAGCAAAAACCGTAAGTTGACTATTATCTAAAAAACTGTAAGAGATTTTTTCGTTTCCAGAATCAACAAAGTTAACAACGAAAAAATTCTAATATTCCAAGTGCGCCAATTCCTCTAGGGAAATAATTCGGTCTAGTTTTTTTTTCAGTAATAGGCTAAGCTTCCGCGTTGGTAGATAATGCTTATCTCGATGCTCCAGTACTGTAATATTTACAAACAGCAGCCAGTTGTCGCCACATGCTACTTGCGAAGAGTACAGTGAAATCCCGGAAAAAGGACCATCCCGCAGCGGGGGTGGGGGGGAGGGGGCGCTGACAAAGTTGTCCTTTCTCCAGGATGATCCTTTTTTGTGGTTCTAGAACTGGACTGTTGTAAATCATCTTATTTTCGCTCACATTTTGCGGATTGCGGGATATAAGCTACAGTGCATTCGGTTTTCTCTCGTTACCAGTTAATACTTTTACCAAGGTCAAAGACATGTAAACAAAAGAGAATCAACGACTTTTAAGAAGTACAGTAGCACCTATCCATGAGACCACCGTGAAAAATAGACCACCTCAGAAGCAATAGGGATTTTATTTGCTAACGTTGCCATTTCCCTCTAACTTCTAGGCCTGCCCCACAGCTTCCAAAAATAAGAACATTTCTTAATAAGACTCCTTAGGTTTGGCCCCATCGGGGGTTTTATTTTACAGATCCCACTGAAACTGTGGGATCATTCAATGCGTGTTTTTTTTCTCGTTGGACTTGGTCACTCCGTCCCTGATAGCGATCCAAGTGTAATATCTGTGATAATGTATACTATCTGTTGTAATGCTGAAAAATGTATAATATCTACTGTAATGTTGTGTAAATGTATAATATTTCCTGTAATATGCAAATGTATTAGCCAATACAGACCTTCAGAATGGTAACTGGAAGGCGAACCGACCTTTTTCTTTGAGAAATCTTGTCAAACAAAGAAAGGTATTTTATAGAAGGCAATTTGTTGAAATATGTGGAATGTTCCTTTCACATTTGATGTTCATTTTGATAGCAAAATATAATTAAATATTTTACTAAATCAATGGGCATCTCATCAATTTGAATGAATAATTGTATTTTAGACAGCAAAATTTTAATTATGAGAAAAAAATTCTAGACTAAAAAAAAACATCTCAAGGAAAGCACATATTTGAAAATTTAACCCACCGTCAATTGCATTTTGGAGATGTAAAGTTCAATTTTTGATGTCAGTAATAACATCACGAATTTTGAGCAGTAGATATAAACGAGAGAACTGGACGCTGCTGGCAAGAACTTGAAAGTTAGCTTGAAACCAAAATAACATGTACAATTGATGCGTGGCTCAAATAAAATTGACTTTACGCCTAATATGTGGACTATGATAAAGACTATGAAAGGTTTAAATGAATTGACATTATCAAGCCATGTTGGTGTGAATGTGATTGGATTGGATCACTGTAATGTCAGTTTGCATAATATTTACAAACGGGGTGATAACATTTACGATACTTATAGCAATTTAAGTTCTTGTGTGTGGGCTAATATGTTACATATATTAACATAACATGTGTTTGAAATATTTTTGTTTCTATTCTCAATAAATGTCAATATTTTAATTTGATGGTTATGATAATTGTAGTTCTCAAAAAGTGTAAATATTTGTGATAATCAATTAAATAAAAAACATATATGATGCTTTTTAACTTTTTACTTTTTTCTCAAATAATATTTGACTATAATACCTAATAACACAATACTTAGTTATAATACATAATATATAATATATGATATATGGTTTACGGGTAAATTAACATCTCGCCAGAGACAGTCCATAAGAATGAAAAATATGAATACGGAAATTTTTGTGGGTGAATTAATGCTCCGCCAGGGACCCTTTTTTAAGAATGAAAAAATATGAAAATTAACAGTTTACGGGTGAATTAACACCGCTCCACTGAAATTAGCTTCGTGCGATTTCATATGTGAAGAACGTTGGAACTGCGTTTAAACATCAAAAAGCAAGACATATTTAATAGTTTTATTGATACACTTTGAAGACAGCGCTTCAATTAATAACAATATCACAAAGTTTAGCCAAATAAGTCTATTGTTCTTCATCTATTTCACTCTGTTCCACCTCACTCTCCATATCACTTTTTTCGTCGCTGCTGTCATCATCCTGATCCTATCTACAAGCCCTTCAAAGAATGCATTGTTTTTTTCTTATAGCAGCCTCTAGTGAATACTCATAATGTTTTTCATCAACAAAGTAATTAAAGTATTCTAAAATGTTTTGATAATGTTCGCTTTGTTCTAGACGTTGGGTCTGTTTGAATAGCCTAATAAACAGTTGTTTTAGTCGACGCTTCTAAATGGGTCGAATGTCATCACTTGCTCTTTCACGCGCATCTTCAAGCTTTTGTTCTTCATATTCTAAAATCTTCTCTTGAAATATGTCATCATGGTCATCATATACGTCTTGAATCATATCATGCCACAGAGAGTCTATTTCTGACTCACTGTCAGAAGTGCTGTCATCGTCACCCTTGCCACACTGCTTCATATGCGTGGATAAAGCTTCTTCGCTGTTGTATAACGCACCATATTCTATATAAGCATGTGCATTAATTTCAGTCATATTGACTCTTTGATGTTTTATAAAAGACTCATCTAAAGTGAAAGGTGTTTTTATAGGGTTTTCCATATCTATATCCTATTCTCCATTCACTTCTGAATGCCTTTGGAGACTTTGTGGCCAATCGTAAGATTTCAAACCAAATGTTGCATTCATGCATCCTTTCGATTCCACATCAACTTTTTAAATGATAAAACATTCTTTGAATGTAAATATATAGTGACAACAACAACAATGGTAACAAGAACAACACAAAAACAATGGTAACAACAACAATCGCATCAACAACAACGATAACAACAACCAAAACAATGGCAACAACAACAACAATGACAACAATGACAACAACAACAATTGCAACAACAGCAATGGCAACAACAACAACAACAACATCATAACTGATGAATATATTCTACAAGCTGATGAGGTCTCAACTGAGGCCGTTTCAGAGATGATGGAAGAGTTTTTTGCAGACTCAGCCAAGTCTTCACAGATGAGTTGTCCCTTCTGTGACACTCCACAATATACACCACAGGAGAAATAGGCACATATGACCATCTGCGAAGCCGCAATGGAAATTGTTGAACTTATTTGCCTCTGCAGCAAAAGTTTCCATACAACCAGTGTAGCGAATGTAGAAGCTGCTTATGGCCATAGCTAGTGTTTCTTCAATATCCTTCCCTTACTTTTATTTTTGTTTTTTATTACCAATCAGATTTTACTATTTTGTTTGTCCGATACGGTTGTTCAGTGTCATATAAAAGCGGATTGTGCAATTTTTAAGCTCTCTTGCGTTCTAGAATACCAGCAATATGGTGCTTTAGTGGTTGTGTAATTTGTGGGTGAATTCAGCATGTCATGTGTGGAATCCAAGGCGAGCAAAAGCTTTATACTTTTTCGTCAATAAAAGTGTAAACACTACCACCTCGTCCTAGTGATTACCTTCACCAGCCGTCACAACCAGACTCTCGGTAAATTTCCTCGGTTTTTGTTTTGCAAAAAAGCTGTTCAGGATTGTCTGAAACGGATAAATATGCAAAAATCATAATTTGATTCAGGTCTAGTTATTCTATCATGGGGATGGGAAATGATTGATATGACTAAGAATCATATGCCCACACATGAATCAGTGGCGGGAGGGGGGGGTCAGCGTCCAGTCCTTTCGTCCTGTACTTGATGCTTGGTCAAGTCTGTGGAAACATTCATGACTATTGCCAATATTACCAAAAATATGCACACATATAAAATATTATGGGTGCACTCATGTGAGCGTGATTCAGCTCTAGTTATTCTGTCATGGGATCGGAAATGATTGATATGACCAAACATCATATGCCTGCACATCAGTCAGCTGTCGGCAGGCGGCAACATCCGTCTACACTATTCACACATACCTAGAGTCATTTCGTTTTTTTTTAAGTGCAGTGCTAATTTTCTGTGCGACAACTTCTGCGCTAAGCATGGACTCTCTCCGCGGGGTAAGGTCTTTCTAGACCTTATCCTAGAGGTGTATGAACTATTTAAAGCAAAATGGCTAGGGATATATTCAAATAATTTTATGCAATATAGAAAAGGAAACTTTTGGGTTTATTCAAAAGTCCCATTTCGAAGTTGCTCACAATTCTCTGAAACGTGTAAATATGGAAAAAGCTCAAATTGCACTATAGCAAACGCCTCCACTCATGCATCTGTTCGTGGATTATTCCGTATATATCGAGTATACAACGTTTCACAATTTTTACACGCTTCAATATATGTCTGGGGCGTGGTCAATCTTCAAGGTAAGAAGAAGACCAGTATCCGTTTTGGACCATATCCCAGGCCAATGCCTAATACTCCAAACGCCTACAATGTAGGTGCTGGTTGAAAGAAGACAGGTGCATGAGATTCCCGCGTATTCTGGGTACGCCATGCGCCAACTGATATGAAATGAATGCAAAAAGCTGTCGTAGTTGTATGAGCGATGGTGTATGAATGTTGTTGAATGTTTTTTGTCCAGAGAGTAAAGGAAACTTTTGGATTTTCAGGTGGATTTCTCGAAACGTATGGATTTTTTCCTCCCAAGGGTAAAAAACCAAAGTTGTTCAGAATCATCTGAAACGAATAAATATGCAAAAATCAAAAACTTTCCCCACACGGCAGAATGGGGGTCAGCGTCCAGTTCTCTCATCCTATACTTCATGCAGCGTCCATTTTTCTCGTCCTAGAATATGAGACTTTAATCTTTTATAAATCTGTGTTTTATCTATATCTTGCTGTGTTCGTAATAAGATCTTAACGTGATTGTGAAAAATAGCATACGACAGTCATTGTTTTAAATAAATCTAAATAACATTTCCATATCGACAAACAATCACTACGATCATGCCTCCTACATCGTATTTTATGATTTATTTTAGTAAAATAAGCTGACAGGGAAGCAAGAGTGGTCAGGATGACACCCTTTATCTGATGCTCATCAAGGACCCTTGGCACAAAGTTCAATAAACATAGCACCTGCTTACACCACAAATATCAACAATTGGTGCAGGTGCTGATTTCAGTTTTTGTTTATAATTCCTTGCATTGAAGAAACCAAAAGACAACAAGGTTGATCAAAAATGTTGGACATGGTCCATAGCATTTATTTGTCACCGAATATTCGACGCTGTCTGTTAAGCAATTCGAGTCATCGCCAAATATGTGTTTTAATTTTCAATTTCATCTTTTTTCAATTCATTGAAGTCTTTTGTGATTCGTCCAATGAGCTGTCCTCGGGCAGGTTTTCATTGGCTTGGATATTGACAAATAATCTTTCATTTTCTGTTGCCTTTACATTTTGAATCAACAATTAGCTGTATGTGAAAATGGACTTGTCAATATGCTATCGAGTAAATTACTATGTTCTTTTAAAAGGGTAGCAATTCAAAGTCAGTATCCGGTGATAAGTTGCACAGTTTTCTCGCATTATACGCGTTTTTGTGTCGTTCGATATCACGGATGTTTTGTTTTCTGAAAAAGTATCTCTGATCAGCTACAGATATTTTTAGTACTGAACAAAGACTGTCATTAGACAGATGAAGCTTTTTACACATAAATCACAGATTAGCCGTAAACTCATTTAAATTCAAATATAATTACTTATTTCTAGACTTTCATGTGATCCGAAATGACTACGTGCGAGGACTGCTCCAGCGTTCTGTGTTATTCCAATCACAAAGTATGACAAAGTCGTAATGGCGTTCACCTTCTGCCTCAAGCATGTTTCCAATGTAGAAAGTAATACATTCAAAATGCACACACTGAATTGCTATTTTTTCAGTTTTGAAGATAAATCCTGTGAAAATTCTGTCAAAATTCTGTTTAATAGATCCACAGATAGACAGACAGACAGGCAGACAGACAGACAGACAGACAGACAGATAGATAGATAGATAGATAGATAGATAGATAGATAGATAGATAGATAGATAGATAGATAGATAGATAGATAGATAGATAGATAGATAGATAGATAGATAAATAAATAGATAGATAGATCCTATAATTACTTTACAGTTTACTAAAAGATGAATTTTACTCAGGTAAAAATTCAACTGAGATGAGAAATAATACTTAAAACGAATGATAATGATGATGTGAAATTTTGCAGTAAATAAAAACTGATGGTAAACATATAACACGCAAACAGCATGCTACAAGATTTTAATTTCAAGGTAATACCCTAATATCATATGTATCTGAAAATCGGATTTCGCCCATCTTGTCATGTCGAGACGTGACAATAAAATATTTCAAGGTTATCCACTGTTTAATCCAGTAAAGAATAAGAAGGATGAGAAAGATCTAACACAGTAGAAGAAAACAACAGTGGCTGTAAAATGAGGTATCAGTATTTACTTACAATTTCATATGACACCAAAGATTTTTTTAACCTTTTACCTACCTATTTAACAAAGGAATCAAATGTATTCGAACAAACAAAGAGCAGCTACTTAGTTGTGGATCTGTTATGTGGCTGCACCTCCGTACACTTGACAATTCTTTGAAACGACGCATAAATGCACAATTGTAGAACCAAGGTATTCAATAACCATATCAAAAACTGAGCCGGATTGCAAATGTTCCCAAAGAAAATCCTGTTCTTTTAACGTTCACCGTTACGCCACAGGCCAAACCTTCCCTAATGTTTATTTTGTCAGTATTCACTGCAGTTATTAGTATGACGTATTTCAGTCTGAATTGTCTCGCCTTTGTAAATAACTGTATAAATGCTCTCACAACTGTATGACATTCTCGTGCGTAATGAATCCGTTTACATGAAAAAAGCACATCGTGGATCATTAAGATTTGGATCCGCCTCCTTTAGCACTGCAGGTTGCAGGTTGCCGCAACCCAGCCTGTGCTGCCCGCAGCCTAGCTCGTGCCAGGTGAAGACTGCATATTCTCTGGCACAAATGCCTCTCTTTCTGCTTCGATGACACATCGTGAGACCACCTTCCGTTGTATTAATTAGGCATTCTAATGTGAAATTTTATCTCATATATTTACATTTTATCTCACATACAGTGGAACCTCTGAAATCGGACCACCCTTGAGACCGGATAAAATGTGCCCTATTTCAGAGGTGGTCCCATTTGGGAGACCTGATCCTACTTGGGTAAAATTTTGCATGTTGACCGCAGATTCAAGTTTGATGTCTAAACACATAAATTATCTCAACTTTCCATTTCTCTACTTTCCATTTTGAGATAGTTTAACAATTTTTTCTTATTTAAATTACCTTCATGTGCTTAAATTGACATTTAATTGTCATTATGAACTCGGTGGCATTTGGGTCGTCTTAAATACTAAAAGAATAGCCATCACATAAATTAAGATGTCTCGAGTCTGTATATGGTCAGCCGCTATAGTTTAGACAAGGTAGAAAAGTATAGATAACAAAACTAAGCCCCTGTCTGGTTACACACGTGCTACCATAATCCTTAGCAACAATATCTAAGACGGCAACATGCTCAGTGTTGTAGGTAATATGCGGCAAAAATACAGTGGTTTTCCCAATGACTGACAGTGGTCCGATCTCAGGCATTTGGGGGGGGGGGGGGGCTCGGGACCGAAAAAAGCGGCCCGAAGTGGTCCGATCCGAGGTGGTCCCAATTGGGAGTTTTCTTAATCATTAAAGTCTATGGGGCGCATTCGGGACCGAAAAAAATGTGTGCCCTAATTCAGAGGTGGTCCCAAGAGGGAGGTGGTCCGATGCCGAGGTTCCACTGTATTTACAAATACTAAGAACTCCTATTTAAGGCTCTGCCTTATAAGAAAATGGATTGAAATCATTAACTCAATAGAATAGCTGAGCAGGTCAAACTGTAAATAAGTCTTCTTGCAGACTATGATAATAAATGTACGAAAGAAAGAAAGAGAGGGAGCTAGGGAGGGAAAGACAGAGAGAGGAGGAGAGAGAGAGGGAGAAAAGGAGAGAGAGAGAGAATAATGTGATTGTATTACCAATCTGTCTAATGAAGAAACCCTTAAAACTTTCTCATCACTCATTTACGCAACCTATTGTTAATGTTTACCTCGACGTTAAAGAGGTAACAGACAAACCAGGTGCGTTTGCATACTAAACACAATCTACATCAGGCATGCGTCCGTCACTCATCTGCTCAACTAAAATCTTATTGTTACACGGTGTTACGTCTGTGTCGACATGACTCCGTTTGCTATGCATTGATACACACACACACACACATATATATATATATATATATATATATATATATATATATATATATATATATATATATATATATATATATATATATATATAGAAGTGTACCTCCAGCAATACGGGGACCATTTTTGCTAGAAAACCAGTATTAGGGAGACCAAAAATTTAGGGAGACCAAAAGTAGGTCTCCTTAATTCTTAGCGTGTTTAAACGTTACGAAACTACTCAGCAAACAAAAAACGAATGATTTTATGGCATAGCGAATATAACATACTTTGGTTTAAAATTAAATTTGTTTGTTGAAACTTGATAACAAGCTTTCAATTTGATCCTAAACTTTATACCTTGTATAAACATTAGTGCCAAAAAATCAGCTTTAAGGAGACCGGGGAAAACTGCCATTTTTATTTAAGATCCGCTATATATTATGTATTTAAAAATATTATAGCAACCAGTATTTTTTTCCTTAACTGCTCAACATGCTTATACATGGTTTAGCACGAAATTGAAGAAAAGGATAATTTAGCACTGTAAACAGACATTTTTCAAAGAAACGAACACTTGAGAGCAAGATGCATTGTGACGTAATAAACATTATGACGTAATGATACGTATCTCTTTGTTTATATAAATATATATAGTGTGTAAACCGACTTACGGGGACTATGCTTCACACTTATACAAAACACTTCAAAGGCCATTTTTTTTATATTCATTACTCTTTTTTTGCCTACCAAAATGATTTCTAAGGAATTTAAAATAACATTTAGCACTTTTTTGTCTTAATAATATAAAAATCTTGCACATATTCATGAAAAATATATGGTTTCCTTATTGCTGGTTGTATATTTCTGGGTGTATAAACCGACTTAAGGCGACCATATATACAACTTGAAGAGACATTTTGTTTATCATTAATTACTACTTCAATTCTTTTCTTTCCTAAGTAATGTTACAGAGTTTAAATGTCACGTAACAATATTTTAACCAGAAACATGAAGGATCTTGCACATATTTGCATGCTAAGTAGAACTAAATGGCACAGTCATTGGTAATATGTGCATAGTGTCATCTCTCAAGGCTGTCGTACATGCGTATAACTTATACACAATGCATATACATAACACATAACAATAATAATAAACATAGGTTTAAAATAAATCTTCAAAAACACCCAACTAGTAGCAAAATATGCTACTTTGGGAGACCAAATATACAGAGCATTAAACCACACACTTACGGAGACCCGGGAAATTCCGTGGTTTTAGCCAGGTCGCCTAAAATGCCAAGGAAAATCTAGAAAAAATACGTAGACCAACTTTTTTGTTTATTTTTTGCTACTTAATATGACAAGAAGAAAAAATCACACCCACTATCTACAACGTATAGGAACATTTTTTGATAATTTTTGTCTTTCTAAACTCAAAGGTAAAAAATATACAAATGGTCTCCCTAAGTGCTATATTAAAGGCATGGTCTCCCTATGACTGGTTTTAGATCTATATATATATATATATATATATATATAGCAAAGAGACCCATGGTGGCCTTGGCGGCACTGTTGTATAGCATACAGTAGCACAACAGTATGGAAACATAGTAACTGAAATGAATAATTAGGATAATCTTTGCCAAAGAAGTTTGCCGAAGTTAATAGACATGTGTTAAGCGATATTTATAGTCACAAAGAATTGTCCATTTTTTCATGCGCCGTTTTATGATATGAATGCATTTTATTGCATCTTTATATCTGATGCATGGTCGTTTTTTTCCGACGCCGTTATGCTATCACTCGGTTTTGAGCAGATTCGTACACCCAATAAGCCAGTAAGTTGTCAGCTCTCCCTTTCCCTGCAACAAGCCAACATTCAGCTAAGACAGTAACTCTTATAATAAACATACAAACATACATATAAACATAAAATGAAACTTAAAACTAGTAACATTACACTAACTCGTTCGACTGTTCTATTTTACCTAATACTCTAATTTTTATTTAATGCCTAAGGGATATATGTAAGGCATATATTGTAACTAAGCTGCCTCTGCATATTCTACATTTGATCCGTATTTGTTCTTTCTAACACGAATGGTTTACACTCATCAGTTTCTTCTCATTATATTTTGCATAAAATCCACAACTGCATCACCCCTTTAAGATGTTTGTGCATAACCAATTTCATTAATTCAGGAAGTATATTGCGGTCACGATATCCACTTGGATTGGGCCAGCTCCTACATATTCGGATTATTAGAAGCTCCATGGGTATAAGTCGCTTCTCACAGCTTTGAATACACAAACGAATCGTTGCTATAGAAACCCTGTGTATAGAAAACGTTTTGTAAGATGTAGCATGGGCCATTGTGTCATTAGCGTTTGTCACACCTGTAACTGCACATGCGAAACGTTGCTATAGAAACCTCTGTATACAAAGCGTTGTAAGAAATACTTCGCTCTTTGCAGATTTGTTGCAAAATATGAGTTTAGTAAGAAATTTCAAGACAACCTGAAGAACCAAAACCTTCGAAGTTCTTAACAATGCGCTAATATTCTAAAGACATCGGATACCAAACAAAATACACAAATTCCAAGTAAAATAAATATTAAGCCATAACTATATTTATGGACCTGCTGTGTCACTTTCGACCTCCTATGAAAAATTACGGGCCACAGATCCATTGGGCAGTTACGTGAATTACAATACGCAAAAGCTGAACATGTCAAACACCTGTTCCAAGACGATCAGACAGAAAGGAGCTTTTTATTTCAAGGTGCTATAGCCCTGTGTAAAGAGTGCAGATGACATGTTTAGATGGTTGGTGCAGATGACCTATGCAGGTAGCGGGTGCGGATAACCTGTGCAGGTGGCAGATGTAGATGACCTGTGCAGGTGGCGTGTGAAGATGACCTGGGCACGTGGCGGTTGCAGATGACCAATGCAGGTGGTGTGTGCATATAACTTGTGCAGGTGGCGGATGCAGATGACCTGTGCAGGCGGCGGGTGCAGATGAGTTGTGCAAGTGGCGGGTGCAAGTGACCTGTGCAGGTGACGGACGCAAATGACCTGTGCAGTTCGCGGTTGAGATGAACTATGCAGTGGCGTGTGCAGATGACCTATGCAGGTGGCGGGTGCAGACGACCTGTGCAACTGTTGTTCTAAAGATGCCTCACCTTTAACCCTTAATACTTAACGAAACTGATTATGCTGAAATCAAATAATATAAACTCTTGCCTTCATGAGGACTGTGCCCCTGAGCTCGCTGAGAAACGTGCCGTACGTGTCCAGAATCTCCTTACACCGAGGGCTTAGGTGAATTTTCTCCGCTATAAACAATGTCATTGTCATGTTTTAGCAAAGTTTATCTTTTTATTGGTTTTCCAATTGTTCTGATTAGTAGCAAATTCCAACTCACGGTTTCTTTATTAAACCCATTTAAAAGCACCTATTAAGTTTTGTAACTTAAAGAAAAAGTTACTGACCAAAAAACTTCACGTTTGTTTGTATTTTGTACATTCTGTAAATAGGAGTTGTCAAGGAAATATGAAGTTGAATAATAGTGTGCAGCTGATATGACGGTACATAAAGTGGAGCAATTTTAAACAGGATCAGCTTAAATTTAGTGAGATTGATTGACGCTAAAAGCTGTGTGACATGACGTAACATTGGCTAAAATTATATAAAATGAATAAACATTAACTAAAATGCAACACAAATAAAGACAAGATAAAATTAAGCAAATCGGATTGACACTTACTGAGCGATGTGAAAAGCAGTATGATTGGCTAAGATTGAGAAAAACAATTTAATTTATGATGTAACATAAAGCAAGATTAGATAAAAGATTAGATAAGATTCTTGCCTTCTCCCGTCGATTCGTAGCGACTAGCTGTGTTGACTGTATCTCCGAACAGACAGAACTTGGGCATCGCGTGGCCAACGACTCCCGCACATACGGGTCCTTAAACAAGTCACGTGCACACGTACATCAGCAAGAGTTTATGCTCATGCTTAGCTTAGTTGCGAGTCTTTGTTTAAACTGTTACAGCTATTTTACTTGTGAATGTTTTATACAAAAAGCTATTTATTTCTTGTATGTTTGTGCGTTTTTCATTTATTTTAAACGTCATTCACATGAGCGAATTATTTGCATAAAATTACAGATTTTAACATTTTTAAGCGTAGAGATACTTTACCCAGCAAGTGTAAACATGCACCCCAGCAATAAATTCAAACTCTAAAGAAACTCCAATGTGAATGAAACTTTAAATTTCTATAATTCAAACAAGCTTTTCCTTATCGAAAAAGACACTGAGCTAAAGCCACCAATAAATAAATACATAAAAAGATCAAAATAAACGATTTCTTCTTTACCTGAGTGAATCCCTATCCGCACCTGGAGCTTGTGATCCGGACGGTGTCGCACTTCCATCCTGCTAGTCCCATCACGAATCTCTAGCGACAGCAGCGCGATCTGGCGGGCGTGATCGTTACCATTCTTCACGGGTAATCCGGACACCACTAGGTAAGCGTCACCCACGGTCTCCACCTGAAGGACATCCGGCGTATCCAGATGAGGGCGGAGTTACACCCCCTCATCCGTCCAAATGCAGCTATTGCTGATAATTTATGCGGAGTAAAACCGAAGAATGAAACTTACATTCAAAATGGATTGGAAAAATGGGGCAAAGAGCGTCCATGGGATTTTTTTAAATTTTTAAACGCACAGATTTCAACTTATGACTGCTCTTTGATAAGATCTCACATAAACCACTATGTACTGCTATAAAAAGAGTACCTTATAGGCGTCGTACTTATCGATGATACTGTCATAACAAGAGTACAAGTCATTTAGCAAGTCCACCACCTAGAACACATGAAACGAACAATCAGTTTACGTATAGATGTATATCTTTTTACTAATACAGAAGCAATACAGTTTCAGTTTTTATTAACGTTACAATATTACAGTTTGTCTGAGCGTTGTGTCAAGGTTACAATATTTAATAGCTTTAATAAAATTTGGTACATTTCGTTTGCCAGAGAAAGGATAAACGTGAGCTTAATGAGTGACGCCACAAATCCTACGTACATCAGTGGGTAACGGGGAGATAGTTTGGTGGTGATGGCCTCTAACTACTTATACGCGATGTATCATCCTCGTCGAAACTACTATAAGCGAACATTTGTTTTTCTTTATAATTTATTATAAGGGTGAATTACGCCATCTTTTGAGAGCTTAATCAGTGAGCAGCGTTGTCTTTCTTCTTCTTCTTCTTCTTCTTCTTCTTCTTCTTCTTCTTTTTCTTCTTCTTCATCTTCTTCTTCTTCTTCTTTTGTTTACAGATCGGAAGGGGATACCTGCATGGGCGTGCTCGTGGAGGAGAGTGACGTAAAGCCGACAATGTCACTGAAGAATATGGAGACACAGTCGTACGCCTCGGGAGCTACGTAATGCCCAAGCTTCAGCTCGTCCGCGATCGTTCTGTGAAAACAAAAACAAAAACATAACATTCCGCCGTATGAATAGCCTCATGCAGCAGTCTGGGTTAATTGACAAGGATTTCCAGGCTCGCAACTGTGATTGGTGGTGGAGTTCGAAAAATGCATGAGATAAGGTATGCCTGCAAAAAGCAGACACACACAACAGTAAACACCGCCCAATGTCTCTTCAACTTTGTGTCAAAAAGTCTGGTTAGAAATTAATCTGTTGTCGCGACCAGTCCAACCACAGTTCAAGAAAGGTTAAAGTTGTGGCTTGGTCGGGTCGATGTCGCAACCTGAAACCGACGTTGGATCGACCATGGAATGTTTAATTGGCAGTTTCGGACGGAGGGAGTGGGAGATACTGGGTGTAATATGTGTTACCAATGCGTGACAAGAAAAAAGCAAACCAAAAAAAAAACCAAAAAAAACATAAAGCAAAAACAAAAACAAAAAAAACGCGGAGAAAAGGTAGGGAGGAGAGATAATTTGTTGCAATTTTAGCTATTCGCTTGACGTTACAAATTGATTAAAAAAAGACAAGCTGTTGTTGACCTTGGGATGACCCTGTACAACAGCTCCTCGGCTTTCCTCTTCTCGTCCAGAAAGGCGCGTGTTCTCTCCTCTACAAGGCTCTCCAGATTCTCCGCGTACTGCTCCATACGCCGCAGCAGGTTATCCATGATGTTCCCACGGATGCCAACCTCTCTGAAATGTGTGACGCTTAAAACCATTAACGTCCACTGAACGTTTCAGGCCCCTGACAGGGAAGCGACGCCTCATAATCACACTTCAGATGTGGGATATTTTAAAACTTTTCGAAATGCAATGTACATTTCAAACCAAAAGAATGCCGTATTAATTAGGGAGTGAGATTGTCATATATTGTAAAGACGTTTGCTATAACTTAATTTCTGCAACTACTCTTGGTTTCTTTTTTAGCATTCACGCAGTTTTTGAGATCACACAAATCACTACATCCTCTATTAATCGCTCGTCGGCAGAGTAATTTCCCACCCAGTGCTATTGAGTTTCGGGTTTTCCTTAAAATACTTATAATTATTAGCATATGACTTTGAAAAATAATTTACTGCATACTATTCGTCAAAATGATTGAACCTGTGGTAAGAAATATAAGAGAACATCCCGGTGAAAGCAAACAAATAAAATATGAATAAATATTCCTATCGATGTCACTGACAGATGCGAGCATACATCAAGTCTGTATGAAGACTCACGTGGTCATTTTCTTCACGAGGGTGGAAACCGTTGCTATGCGAGGCCTGTCTGCCGGGTTTTCCGACCAGCAATTTTCAACAAGCTTGATAAGTTCACGATTCGCCCCGGCGTACTCGTCCAGACGTGGTCTGAAGGGCGGAGTCTCCACCGCTGACACCCTGTTGACAATCTCTGAAAAACAAATAAAATAAATAAAATCAGTCTTAGACTACTAAATTCGACCAAAGAAGTTTCAAATCTTTAATGTTTATCCCCAGATGAAAAAGAGGAAAGCAACAAAATATATAAAAGTATGTATATCAAATGTATATTAAAAGTTAACGGTCGCAGACAGTCACACAATGTACCCATTTGAAGACGCAAACAATTTACCTGAAGGATCGATATCGTAGGACTCATAGGGGCTCAGCCTGGTAATCACTTCGTAGAGGACAATGGCAAAGCTGTACATATCACCGGCCTGTGTGTTCGACTCACTACCCGGCAGGTGCTCCGGGGCCGTCCATAGCTTTCCTGCCGGGTTAGAATCAAAATAGATCTCATGCTGTATTCGCCAAAAAAAAGTTACCATGTTCAGGTTACAATTTCGTTGTACTGGGATAAGTGTTCTCTATTAACAACTTAAGCAAATACTGACTTATTTGGAGTAGATATTTGGGCGAGTTGACCGCATAGAAATTGTTGACCTTTATATGCCAACATCATCAACACGTCAACATGAGCTAAATCAATACGTGTATGTTTTCTATCGTGGTTCATAACTCACAGAACTTCATCGAAAGGGCTTTCTGCTAATTAGTTTTAAACGTTCGCCACATATTACATAAAACACACATAATAGATTTAGTCGACTTAATTGTCCATTTCTGCGTTGCAGTTATTGCCAATTAATCCTCAGGGGCTGCATTAATAAAGTTAACTGCACATTTAACTGATTCTGTTAACTGTTCATTTAGTAAGCAGAACTTTTGAAAGTAAATTAATTTCACTTTTATATTAAAACAAATTCTTGTAGTTTGTTGTGAACACTAAGGCAGAAGTTTTGTAATGGCCGTGAGTTATCACAGCCACTTAATGATTATTATAGATAGATGTCCCCTCACGCCTATTGACATTATGTTCATTCCAGTCAGTTCGCTTCACTTGAGAGAAAACCGACGGCAGACCGAAGTCGGATAACTTGAGTATGAAGCGATTGTCGACCAAACAATTGCTGCTCTTTAATCGTCTGTGAACGCAGACGGGTCCCGTGTGCAAATAATTCAGTGCCTGGTGGTGAAAAACAAGGAGATGGTTGGAAAAAGAATTCCCACACCACAGTTTGCAGTCGATTCTTGTGCGTTTTTCGAGTGTATGCATTTGCCTTTATATGAATATATGAACATTCATTTTATCTTATTTTTGAAAATTTTTGACAGTCTTGTTAATACATGAAATACAAAGAAAAAGTGTTTGTTATTTTAATGACATACTCTATAAAACTAGACTCTTGGTGAATAAACTCACAAACCTTTACGATGTCATTGATTAATGAAAATCTGAACATCCAGTCGAGTTTTATGTCGTCATTTGCCAGAATATCCTGCAATATGTCAATAAATGTCTAGTGTTTCTACAGCATGTCACATGCAGGAGACAGTGACAAAAATATGAACAAAATGTTTTTAATTGTTTAGATTACGACATTTTTTATCAAAACAAAGTTGAGCTACACATACAGTTAAAAATTTAAAAAGTTGCTTTAAGAATTGTGACATTGAAATGAAAACGCATTGGTATGCCATCCATCCACCGACCAATCCCGGACTCCCGTTCCACCTCGACTTCCCCATCCCCCTCCCCTCCCCTCCCCTCCCCCCAGGACTTACTTAAAAAATGATTGGGCGGATATATTCACCCTTAAAAACCACTTCCCCGCCCACCAACAGCTCCCCCCCACCCCCCCCCCCCGCCCCCACCCCTCATAAAAAACTCCAGTTCCGGTCCATCACGTGACGTGTCTAACCTCCAGGCTGCCTTTCTGACAGTACTCCGTCACCAGCATGGTCGCGTCGGCTTTCTTGAAGCAGAGGCCGTAGAACTTGACCAGGTTCTCCTGACTCGCGTCTCGCACCTGTTGGCAGTCAGTGCATAAGTTACTGGCAAACTGCCACATCAGAAGGTTTGCATATATGTTTGACATGTCAGGCTGTCTGCAAACTGCACTATTCCGACACTTAATCTTGCAAGCTGCCTGAAATGTCGACTTGTGGTTTTAAAGATGATTTCGTTGTATACTATTTTGCAAAGCGATGCATTAAATTGTGCAGCATTGTAACAGGCTTTACACAAAAAATCTGGGTGCCGTTTTTTTTTTTTTTTCTTGGTGGGCGGGAGAGTGGGGGGGGGGGGGGGTTCATTCGGGACTCGGGAGGGCCAAACAGCTACAAAAATCTGAATATGCAAATGCATTGAAAAAGATGATTGAAAAAGAGTCCTGCTCTACTTAAAGTTCATCAAAGTTTTTTTTTCCACGAAATAGAAAAATAGAGCTCTCTACCTGTTTGATTTCCTTACAGACTGTTCTGCTTGTGCTGACTTTACACTCCAGTTTCTTGACAGCCACGGCAACCCCTCTCAGCACACCGACCGTCGTAAAAATCTGAGTGCCCCCTACAAACGTGCTGCCCTGTAAAAGAAATAGAAAGAAAAAGTTAGCTCGGTACCAGGCAACCCCTGTCAGCACACCGACCGTCGTAAAAATCTGAGTGCTCCCTACAAACGTGCTGCCCTGTAAAAGAAATAGAAAGAAAAAGTTAGCTCGGTACCAGGCAACCCCTGTCAGCACACCGACCGTCGTAAAAATCTGAGTGCTCCCTACAAACGTGCTGCCCTGTAAAAGAAATAGAAAGAAAAAGTTAGCTCGGTACCAGGCAACCCCTGCCAGCACACCGACCGTCGTAAAAATCTGAGTGCTCCCTACAAACGTGCTGCCCTGTAAAAGAAATAGAAAGAAAAAGTTAGCTCGGTACCAGGCAACCCCTGTCAGCACACCGACCGTCGTAAAAATCTGAGTGCTCCCTACAAACGTGCTGCCCTGTAAAAGAAATAGAAAGAAAAAGTTAGCTCGGTACCAGGCAACCCCTGTCAGCACACCGACCGTCGTAAAAATCTGAGTGCTCCCTACAAACGTGCTGCCCTGTAAAAGAAATAGAAAGAAAAAGTTAGCTCGGTACCAGGCAACCCCTGCCAGCACACCGACCGTCGTAAAAATCTGAGTGCTCCCTACAAACGTGCTGCCCTGTAAAAGAAATAGAAAGAAAAAGTTAGCTCGGTACCAGGCAACCCCTGCCAGCACACCGACCGTCGTAAAAATCTGAGTGCTCCCTACAAACGTGCTGCCCTGTAAAAGAAATAGAAAGAAAAAGTTAGCTCGGTACCAGGCAACCCCTGTCAGCACACCGACCGTCGTAAAAATCTGAGTGCTCCCTACAAACGTGCTGCCCTGTAAAAGAAATAGAAAGAAAAAGTTAGCTCGGTACCAGGCAACCCCTGTCAGCACACCGACCGTCGTAAAAATCTGAGTGCTCCCTACAAACGTGCTGCCCTGTAAAAGAAATAGAAAGAAAAAGTTAGCTCGGTACCAGGCAACCCCTGCCAGCACACCGACCGTCGTAAAAATCTGAGTGCTCCCTACAAACGTGCTGCCCTGTAAAAGAAATAGAAAGAAAAAGTTAGCTCGGTACCAGGCAACTCCTGCCAGCACACCGACCGTCGTAAAAATCTGAGTGCTCCCTACAAACGTGCTGCCCTGTAAAAGAAATAGAAAGAAAAAGTTAGCTCGGTACCAGGCAACCCCTGTCAGCACACCGACCGTCGTAAAAATCTGAGTGCTCCCTACAAACGTGCTGCCCTGTAAAAGAAATAGAAAGAAAAAGTTAGCTCGGTACCAGGCAACCCCTGTCAGCACACCGACCGTCGTAAAAATCTGAGTGCTCCCTACAAACGTGCTGCCCTGTAAAAGAAATAGAAAGAAAAAGTTAGCTCGGTACCAGGCAACCCCTGCCAGCACACCGACCGTCGTAAAAATCTGAGTGCTCCCTACAAACGTGCTGCCCTGTAAAAGAAATAGGAAGAAAAAGTTAGCTCGGTACCAGGCAACCCCTGTCAGCACACCGACCGTCGTAAAAATCTGAGTGCTCCCTACAAACGTGCTGCCCTGTAAAAGAAACAAAAAAAGGTTTTGTAGGTTTTGGTTTAGTTTACTAAATTCCTTACCCTCTGAGTTTGATGTGTGCTTTTGGTAGAAGTAATACAATACGTGAGAACCTTTGTCGACAGCACATAGAGCTGGTACAGACATGCGCGTTACGCTTTATTACCAGCAAATATGGCACGATCTTCAAGCCAGTCGTCGGCATATGGGAAGTCAAAACAACGTCTTTATTCGGCGTTGATTTGACGGGGGAACCATGTTAAGCAGGCGACGGGAAAGGTCTTGGCATGGACATGGGAAAATCAGCATTCCCGAGATACCATGGCCACCCTTTTATAAAATATCCCCCCCCCCCCCCCCCGCCCTAGCGTCAAGCCGCGTGTCAATTTAATTCCCCATGTCTATTTTCCAAAAGTAGGCGATAGAAAACTTGTCATGCTGAGATTCTTTTTTTCTAGACTGTAATTTTGGCTTTATTTTCTAAAAGACCTGCTATGGCAGCCATGTGTCTGATGAGCGATAATATGATAACTCTGACTCTCTTTATATTTTTTTACCCCGACGTCTGTACAACGTCGGGGGACTGACATTGTTTCGATTTTTATATACAACGAAATCCCGATGGCTAGAAAGACGTTGTATGAACGTTGCAACTGGGATTTTTGTAAGAAAAAAATGGGTCCAATAGCCGTCGAGACCTCATATTTACAGTGGACAGGCGTAGTGATATTTGCTGGGTGCAACAACACATGAGCCCGGAGCTGCGGTGTGGATTACCTCAGAGGACAGTCTGGACAGTGACAGCCTGCTAAGTGACGGCACGCGAGCTTGCTTGTCCTCCAGCAGCTTCAGGTCTTCCCCTAGGATGGTCCAAGCTGAGCTAGCAAGCTGCCTCTCAAACGTTACTTTCCTGCGTATACAATATATTAACTGTATGAATCCCAAACTCACCCTCCGATCTTGCAATGCACATTGTATTAAAATTTATTAATGTTTTATCAAAATCCCCCATGACATATCTTCAGCGCGCATGAGGTTTCAGTCAATATTTTATTTAATTTGAACATAATTTTCATTTAATATCACTAGAAATTTCTAGCACCGTTTGGTTTGCAAATACTGTTTTTAGGAGCACGCAAATTCTAATAAAAGATTATTTTGTTTTCACATGGTATATTTGCTATCACTTCCCCAGAGTCCCAACAGAATAAAAAACAGAAAAAAAGATATCCGATATTTACAAGGACATGTGAAAAAAATAGCCCACGCAAACAACCGGTTTCGGTGGAGCATTGAATTTTTACAGGTAATGCATTTGGCCCAATCAATTCAGTTTTCAAGAAAGGGCCAAAATTGTGTGGGAATTTTGTTTGATTGACAGGGGCCTGAATGGGGCGGGACTTTTATTTGATTGACAGGTGACATACTTGTACAGAAGGAATCCGCCAGTGACCAGGATGAGAGACGCCACCAAGGCCAAGGTCAGGGTCATAATCAACCAGCGTAGTCTTCTCTCCGCTAAAAATAACAATTGGATATTAAGGTAGAATTGGCATTTTGAAATCTATAAACAATAAAGCATATAACAGCATGTTTCTTGGCTATGTTTATTGGAAACTGAACCTTTTCCTTATTCATATCTTTTTTTGCGCCTCCGCCAGATTCTTTTCTGCTTCCCCATAGTTTTGAAATCGAAGAATTTCTCACTGGGTATATAAAAAAAGACAATTCTTCGATGCCAGTCAGTTATGTGATCAAAAGTCATCATTTTCAATTCGCCCATTCTGTTGATCAGCATTTCCTTTTTCTGACCTCTATAGGGTATGACTAAACCGGGAATCTAATTGCTGCTGTCCAGATGCTTTCCTGTTAAGTTTCGTTATGAAAAAAAAAACGCCGGAACAATAACCGTGTTCCGCGGGTTAAAGGGAATTCTTTCTGTAGCAGTGTTTTGTCTCGATTCCCAACCTTCCTGTTCTCTTTCGCGTCTACTGAAATCGCTTGGAATGTTAAATAATAAAATGAGTAAATGCAGTGAATTGGGCGGAAAAGCATAGATACTCGAGAACGGGTTATATTTTTAATATTTCCGTGAGCACACAAACCTTCGAGTACACACTGCAGGGCGTTCCCAGTAAATCCGCAACGCGGCATGTCCTTGGGCGGGCTTCCTCCGGGCCATCGTACGGTCTCCTCCAGCACCACGTCATTGGCCACTCCTTTGTATTCTGCTACAACCTGGCCACGTAAAGGATTTGACACAAATACTTAAATCACTACGATGTGGCAATCAATACGATACGGAAATCGATATGATACGGGAATCAATACGATACGGGAATCAATGCGATACGGAAATCAGTACGATACGGGAATCAATACGATACGGGAATCAATACGATACGGGAATCACTACGATGAAAAATCTAACAAATTTAAGTTATTTTATTCAGTGCATTTTGTTCAGATTTACAACCAGTACATGGTCATATTCTGACATTAGACTTACATGAAATCGACCGTTGGCAGCAAGATCGGAAAGTGAATAATCAGCTCTGCGATCTCCCAGCTCATCGACAAACACGTCCCCGGTTATTCCTGAAAGGAAATCAAAGCAACAATGTCTTTAGTGTTGTTTTATAAATGGATATCACAAAAGCCCAAAATGGCTATTATGTTAAACTTTGTGAATCAACGAAACAACTAGACGGAATCAAATTTAGCGTATTGAAACATACACTTAAGCATGACAAGACGATAATAACGCATTTTTTCTTCGAGGGAAGGGGAAAGGCCGCAGAGAAACACTTTCCAATCAGTGACTTGGTTATTGCGGAGAACTGGAGGGTTTTTAGTGTGCGACCACTGACGAGTTAAATACGAATACCTGAGAAGGAAGAATTCCAGAGCCTCCGCGCCACGTAGAGCCCGTCGCGCACATCGCGGCCTTCCGCGTGAGTCACGTTCAGAGCCTTGGCTATGTAAATGACAGCGTCATAAAAGGCACCAATGAATAAGTTCACCTGTGGAAGACAAAAACACAGTAAAAACTCTGTAAACCGGACTCAGAAGGGACTGAGCAAATTTGTCCGGTTTGGCGAGATGTTCGGTATATTGAGGGTTTTCTCATTTTCCACAATTTCACTTAATATCGTCACAAAAAGAAATTATGGATTGCATACATGCTTTCATTTTTTTCTCAGTTTTAAACATAACTTTGTTTGTAAGGCTTGAAGAATGTCTCCCGCGGATAAAATTATTATTATTATTATTATTATTATTATTATTATTATTATTATTATTATTATTATTATTATTATTATTATTATTATTATTATTTAACTGCATGAATCCAGATTCAGACCCAGGTTGGAAATACATGTATGTGCAGTGTCTTACACTGACGACCAGGTATGGATATCTAGGCGTTATCTTACATTGATGGTCACGCAGGGATATCGAGATGTTATCTTGTACTAGATGTCATGTACGGATATCTAGACGTGTTCGGATGTATGCATGTATGGATATCTAAGCACTTATGGATATCTTACACTGGTAGTCATGTTGTACCCATGCTCCAGCCACGCTCTCTCCTCGATCTCACGCGTGAACTCGTGCCACGCGTCACCCCTCGGCTCTGACAGCGTGGCGATAAATACAGCCTCATATGCCTGCCTCGCCTCTTCGTCCCACTGGTCACCTAGTGTGTTAGTAGAAGCCATAATAATAATTTTATAAAACCTCTTTTTTAAACAAGTTCTGCGTTTAAATAAAAAATCTAAAACTAATTGAAAATTTCATTACTTTGGAAATCCCCACTATGGAGGGTCTTGACTGCTAATTAACACGATCAATATTAACCAATCAAAACACAGGATCCAGAGAAGACAGCCATCTTGGAAATTTAAGATGAGTACAATCGTCCTTTATTCTAATATGAAGGTCACACACATTAAAATACATTGTGCATTTTTAAGATCACCTTCGTAGGCCAAATTCTCTCGCACTGCACAAGAGATGAGGTGTTGTAACCTGTGTTTACCTTTCCTCCAGGTGTATTCCTCATGGGTGTCGTGAAGGAAGCGTCCTATAGCGAGAAACGCGTAGTCTCCTGACGTCATTTCCTCTTCGTGAGCCACGAGCATGAACTTCCGGAAGTCGTCCCCGCTGCTTAGGAACACTATGACTGGAACAGTAGCGGGGAACATGTCAACGGAACAGTAGCGAAGAACATGTCAACGGAACAGTAACGGAGAACATGTCAACGGAACAGTAACGGAGAACATGTCAACGCAACAGTAACGGAGAACAGGTCAACGGAACAGTAGCGGAGAACAGGTCAACGGAACAGTAGCGGAGAACATGTCAACGCAACAGTAGCGGAGAACATGTCAACGGAACAGTAGCGGGGAACATGTCAACGGAACAGTAGCGAAGAACATGTCAACGGAACAGTAACGGAGAACATGTCAACGCAACAGTAACGGAGAACATGTCAACGCAACAGTAGCGGAGAACATGTCAACGGAACAGTAGCGGAGAACATGTCAACGGAACAGTAGCGGAGAACATAACAACAAAACAGTAGCGGAGAACATGTCAACGGAACAGTAACGGAGAACATGTCAACGCAACAGTAACGGAGAACAGGTCAACGGAACAGTAGCGGAGAACAGGTCAACGGAACAGTAGCGGAGAACATGTCAACGGAACAGTAGCGGAGAACATGTCAACGGAACAGTAGCGGAGAACATGTCAACGGAACAGTAGCGGAGAACATGTCAACGGAACAGTAGCGGAGAACATCACAACAAAACAGTAGCGGAGAACATGTCAACGGAACAGTAACGGAGAACATGTCAACGCAACAGTAACGGAGAACAGGTCAACGGGACAGTAGCGGACAACAGGTCAACGGGACAGTAGCGGAGAACATGTCAACGGAATAGTAGCGGAGAACATGTCAACGGAACAGTAGCGGAGAACATGTCAACGGAACAGTAGCGGAGAACATCACAACGAAACAGTAGCGGAGAACACCACAACGCGAAGCATTTTGGTTCTTTACACTTATGTGTTAAGGAAGCCTAATGATACCTAATCAGACTGTAAATTTTTCACAAATTCACCAAATCTGAAAATTAGCAGTTTCAGTGATATGACACTAGGCAACGCTGCATTATACGAATTAGCCCCTGCCACAAGTCAGGAACTTAAAATACGAGTGGGAGTCAAAGTGAAAACAGCGTGAAACATAGCGAAATGTGGAGCACAAATTGTGAGGTTTGTCGGAGTGGGTATGGGGGGGAGAGGGGGGAGGAGGGGTGGGGGAGGGGTGAGGGTGCAAGCACTCCTAGCAACTGATAGCATAAACATGGTGATTATCAAGTCATTGCTGCACTTACAGATTTAATTATCGTTGTTATCAGACTGTTTTACGAAAAGGTTTTTAGTGCAAGAGTAAAGAAACAGTGTTTTCTAATTAACTTATTTCTCAATTTATAAATAACCGGTCAACTCTCAAAAATTTGGCTTTACGCAAATTACCGAAATGCTGAGATACAGCCCCTCTGTGGGACTCAGTAAATAGGTATTATTATGCCTGGGAGTTGTCCTAATTATGGAGGTTCTTCCAACAGAAAACCAGTGAGAGCTATTGAAATGGGAGCCTTACTGCGTGCATGTTTGCTGGCATCCATCAGCATCTCCTTGAAGTCTGGACTCCTTGACGTGTCGAAGGGGATGTCGTAGGGTCGCGGGAACCGCTCATCGTGTCTCAGGGCGTTGATTAGGGCGGAGCCTTGTATGTTACGCAGGAAGTCCTTGGTGTCGTAGATGATTGACGTGTGGCGCCACTCAAACAGCAGCAACATCGCCGCTATAAACACTGCAAATGATCATCATATTTTATATACACAAATAGAAATACCACAAGTATTGCTGTTGATGATAAAGTGATTTGAGGCCCTGTGAGCTCATCTGAGACAATTCTAGGCGACAAAATAGTTTGTAAGGATCTCGACAAATCCAGGTGAAGGGTACAATAAAGTTAATCAAAATAAAAAAAACTCAGAAAGATTGTCTCTTATAATAACACGTGAACAGAGGCTACTCGTTCCGGACTCTGACACTGGATTTCTGTAATAAGAATAGAACTGCTTAAACCATGAAATAGGGCCTCTAAATTACACACCTTAACTTTTAGATCTTTTAAACTAAAACTCAGTTCTGATAAAAGTATTCTTTATTTTGCCCATTAGATTCAAAAGTAAAACACTACCTATAGTATCTGCTCAAAGATTGTAAATCGCTTGATTTCTAACGATGACGACTTTCTCCATTTCTGCATTTCAAACCTGTACTTTTCCTGTACAGCCCAAAACTTTGCTTTTATTTTAATAGAAATAGAGTTGTATTGAGAGAGAGAGAGAGAGAGAGAGAGAGAGAGAGAGAGAGAGAGAGAGAGAGAGAGAGAGAGAGAGAGAGAGAGAGAGAGAGAGAGAGAGATCTTGCTTTGTGCTTTCTTTTTAATTAAAAATTCAAACAGCACCCTATGGAATGCCGTTTTCACATTTATTAGTGAATTATTGATATCAAAAATTAATCTTTGATATCAAAAATTGATTTTTTGATATCAAGAATTAATTTTTGATCGCAATAATTCCATATTTTGATATCAAGAATTCATTTTTGCTATCTGTAATTGTATTCTTGATATCTCTAAATGTATTCTTGATCTCAAAAAATAATTTTTGATATCAATAAATATTTAGAGATATCAAGAAATATTTATTGATATCAAAAATGATTTAATGCTATCTACAATTGATTTGTTGAGATCAAAAATTCAATTCTTGATAGCAAAAATGAAATCTTTGAGAGCAAAATATTAATTTTGAGCTCACTAATTGATTTTCTATATATTGATATCAAGAATTTATTTCAGATATCATTATTTCAGAGTGATACATTTTTAATTTGTATCTTGAAATCTGCAAACGATTTTTTAATCTCAAAAATTGATTCTTGATATCAAAATATCAGTCTATTTTTTTAAATAAAAAATTCAGAAACGCACATCTGTAAATAAATAATGACTTTCCTTGTATACAGAATCTTTATTTTAATTTTTTACTGTACAAAAAAGAAGCAAATCTTGAGATCAAAAATTATGTTGTCATTATTGATCTCAATAATTCAAATTTTCATCTCTTAATATTTAATTGAGGATTCGTTATATTTTATGTGAATGTGTGTCTCCCGTAAGATTTTTTAGGTTTGTAAAATTGATTTTTTGATCTCAAAAATAAATTTTTGCCATCTGAAATTCAATTATTGATAACAAAATATAAATTAATGAGATCTAAATTGATTTATTGATATCTCTAAACATATTTTGATATAAAAAAATAAGCGTTAAATGTTAAAATGGCATTCCATAGTACCCAGTATACATTGCGACGTTGCCCAAATATTGGATAGGCGTCCCAACCTGTTGTCGGCTCAACGTCTGTTTTTTTTTTTTTTTTTTTTTTTTTTTTTTTTTTTTGCTTTTTTGCTTTTTTTTGGGTGGGGTGGGGGTCGATTATGGAAATCGAAACAATGTGGAACTCCGGCGATGGAGAGAGACCCATTATCCGACATCTAAACGACTTTGCCGAGATGTTGCACACTGAGGTTGAGACGACATCTCGCTACTGACGTTGTATAGATGAAAAGTGATCTAGAACCGCCATCCAGACAGTTACAATCATTAGGTCTTATAGCCAGCCCTCCGTCAAAGTACACCCACCTTAGCGTCATCCGATGATGTAGGAAAGAAGTCTGTATCATGAATATGTATATATTTTAAGTAAGAGGAAAAAACTCCTGAGCTCCTGGTATTCCCATCTTTAACGTCCTCGTTTTTGTTTTCTAAATGACCAGTTAAGGCTTCCATTCTCGGTGAACGCTAGATGTCTGAGAGAAAGAGAGAGGGGAGGACAGAAAAAGAGTGAGAGAGAGAGGGGGAGAGAGAGGAAGAGAAAGAAGGAGAGAGACAGATAGGGACAAAGGGAGAGAGAGAGAGAGACAGATTTAACGCCGATTTCAGGTTGCGACGTCGACCCCACTAAACTGCAACATTGAATTTGGTTGTAATTTGGTTGCGATAGGTCGCGACTAGAGATCAATATCTAATCGACGTGTTCGACAATTTGTTTCGACGTTGTTTTGGTCGTAACCAAAACCCCACTTTCTACGACGCCTAATCGTCGTCTTTGGTGCAACGTTGAATAAACGTCGAAACGCCGCTGTATAAATGTAGGGGTATTTTGTCACCGTCTGGATGACCACTCTAGACTAATGTTTTTCACGACAGCTATATAAAGTCTTTCTCCCAATGTCTATACAACGTCGAGAGAAAGCATTGTTTCAGCTTCGATTTGTAACCTCTCCGCAACACTGATTACACTTCGCATGAACGTTGTTCAAACGTCGCAAAACTTTAGCAGGCTACGCATGAAAAGTGAACTTGACATAATTCAATCACTATTTTAATGCCAGTGCATTTGTATTGTGCCGGAAATGAGTATGTATTGAATATAGGGTGGGAGCCCATGTTTGTCTGCCTTTTGTTTTATTTCCTCGTTCCCAAGTTGTTTTTAAATAGAGAGGGACTTGAAAATTTAATTGAAAAAAAAACATCGTTATATTGTTATATTTTTATGATGTTATGTTTTGTTGTTATGATATATTATGTTATATTGTTAGGTTATGTTGTTATGTTATGATGTTATGTTATGTTGTTATGTTATGATGCTATGTTATGTTGTTATGTTATGATGTTAGGCTATGCTATGTAATGCTTTGTTATGATATCATGTTATGTTGTTATGTTATGTTATGTTGCTATGTTATGATGTTATGTTGTTATGTTATGTTATGTAATGTTGTTATGTTATGCTATGATGCTATGTTATGTTGTTATGCTTTGTTGCTATGCTATGTTGTTATGTAACGATGTTATGTTATGTTTTTGTATCATGTTATGATGCTGAGTTTTTTTAAGTCATGAGATAAAAATGAACTGAAAACGGTTAACAGAATTTGGATAGGAATAAAAAGCTGTAACACTGGAAAGTCAATTTGCTTGAGTTGTAAATAATAGGATTAGTATTGAGGACAAAAAATTAGGGCATGTCCCATCAAAAATAAAAAAGCATGTCCCAACAAAAAACAAAACAACAGAGCATGTTCCATCAACAAACCTAGAGCATATCCCAACAAAAAAATTAAAGCATATATCAACAAAAAATTGGACGTGTCCCATCAAAAAAATAGGGCATGTCCCAACACAAAATGGGACATGTCCCGATACAAAAAAGAAAAGAATTACAGCAAGGTTTCTCTGACATAAAGGGCTTGGTGACATGTCTGGCTCCCAATGTCATTTTGCCAACTAAAAATAATAATTTTACAGATTGGTACAGGAAGATGTTGTTGAGGTAAATATGTGAGTTAAGAAGGGTAGAAAATGCTGTGTAAATGGTGTGTATTCGTGTGTAAGTGGGGAAATGCTGAGCCATGAACAGATGTTAGACTTGCTGCGATCGTCAGATGGCATGAGTACATCAGCACGCAGAAACTCCACCAGAGCTATGTTATGTTGTTATGCTTTGTTGCTATGCTATGTTGTTATGTAACGATGTTATGTTATGTTTTTGTATCATGTTATGATGCTGAGTTTTTTTAAGTCATGAGATAAAAATGAACTGAAAACGGTTAACAGAATTTGGATAGGAATAAAAAGCTGTAACACTGGAAAGTCAATTTGCTTGAGTTGTAAATAATAGGATTAGTATTGAGGACAAAAAATTAGGGCATGTCCCATCAAAAATAAAAAAGCATGTCCCAACAAAAAACAAAACAACAGAGCATGTTCCATCAACAAACCTAGAGCATATCCCAACAAAAAAATTAAAGCATATATCAACAAAAAATTGGACGTGTCCCATCAAAAAAATAGGGCATGTCCCAACACAAAATGGGACATGTCCCGATACAAAAAAGAAAAGAATTACAGCAAGGTTTCTCTGACATAAAGGGCTTGGTGACATGTCTGGCTCCCAATGTCATTTTGCCAACTAAAAATAATAATTTTACAGATTGGTACAGGAAGATGTTGTTGAGGTAAATATGTGAGTTAAGAAGGGTAGAAAATGCTGTGTAAATGGTGTGTATTCGTGTGTAAGTGGGGAAATGCTGAGCCATGAACAGATGTTAGACTTGCTGCGATCGTCAGATGGCATGAGTACATCAGCACGCAGAAACTCCACCAGAGCTCGACGCGCACGGCTCCATCATAGCCAGGTGGCACCCAAATGTGCGCTCACATAATAACGATGATCAAGAAATAAGTACGGACTATCCTGTATTAAAAGAAGCATAAGGCAGAAATATGTACAAAATACACTGGTGGGAATAGAAGTATGAAAATGCCAGTTCTGTGACAAAGGCATGGGCAGAGAGTCGTAAAAATGATGTTACAGTTGCCATAGTAATGTGACGTCATCGCCGAAACTGGAAATGGCTTCTTTACCGGAACAGGGAGTTGCATCATCATCACAAGTTTTACTAAAACCTGTAAAGTGTTTGGTAAAATGCATAAAACACTAATCCATTCTTTCGTCCAAAATACAACATCATCTTTTGCAGAGACAAATTTTTCCGGTGTTTCCGCTCGCTCTAAAGGTGTGAAATTCATATGTTTCTCGATAGCCTGCTGACTAAGTTGAATGGCCGGCATAAATACAAGGACCTACGAAACAGAGTGTTGTAAGAGCGCTGCACGCATGGGTCGTCACTACTGAAGCGATAGCCTCGGGAAAGACGTTAAGGCGGCAGCAGCAGGTGGTGTGGCGAATGTGTGTGACATCCGTCGTATGAATACTTTCCTATCCTCGTTCAACCACTCAATTAGAAGTAAACCTGCCTCTCAGTCGGTGAAAAGTGGTATTGAAACATGGTTCATTCGTTCTACCGACCTCATCGGTGTCCTACAAGGCGATGCGACCGCTAAGGACTTCTGATATACTTACGTTCTGTTGCGATGGGGAACTGACAGCTGTCCATGTGGACAGCAAAGGTCGCAGATGCGAATTCCGCTAAATGACAGGAGGTCTGTATCAGCCTTGTTGGGAGCGCCACCATGCACAGCCAGAAATGCCACTAAGCATCCATTATAACTCGCATTGATTAATGCAATACCGTAAAAAGAAATGATAAGAAACCGTCAGCGTGTTCTAACCGCGTACAAAAGTCACAAAGCCAATTCACAGAAAAACAATGGGCTTGACTTCGAGATACTATGACGATGGCTTTGTGAAGTCAAACGTTTTCCTTCGCATTGCGTAAGTTGCTATGCGACACTCGTGTCGTAGGACAATACCATGAAAAATTTTCGAGCAAAATCTCGAGTTTTGGCTTTTTCCGCTATTTATGAATCGATTTTGTTTGTTAGTGTTATAATTGGGATTTCGCGGTTCGTTCACAGGTTTCCACGCGTGCTCGAATCCCATACAAAGCACTCAGCCCCATGATCTATCCCTATATCATTGGTCATCGCAACGGAATGGTTGAAGGCGAGGGCTTTCATGCATACAGCCGTTGAGCATATGCAAGACATTCAATGTCGAGCGCTCAGCGTAAAAACAACTCAAATCCCTGGTCTTTTTAATATGGGTGATTATGAGTTTGATTTGGTAATGCGTAGAAAACTGACAAATGAAATTCGCAGTGTGAGCCAGAAAGGGTACAGTGCAAACAGGACTGAGCTAAGTACATACTTTGTTGTCTAAACTCACTCATGCACTGCAAATTGTGCACTTACTTCATACCAAAAAGGTGCGATGACTTACTGTGCACACAAGCAGGCATCCACCATAGGCTCATAGTTTCTGCCGAGGCTTTTACATGGCTACTACGCAAACATGGTTCATGGGAGGACAATTTGACGTGGCTCATTCTCAATTTTGGCAGTTGTATATAATTTGCTGTCCTGTCAAACATTACTGCCATTGCTTTGCTGCAGCGCAAATCACATGACGCATACGAAGAAATGCTACGCGCTGTAGAGCAGAAGTGGTCGAGAATTCACCAGGAGCCTGATTCGCTGACTGTGGTAATGGCCTTTGAAATGGCAATGGTGCATACCGTATGTGAGGTCCTAGGTGATCACTTGACCGTACAAGGTGTCTTTACCACCTAATGCAGTCTACTTGGAGAAAGGTGCAAGAACTTAATGGATTCGTCAATGCTGCTGCATATCGCAGATTTAGCTGCTGGTATAGAGTATCTGAGGAACAACTCTCCGGATGACAGCTTAGAACCCTTGCTCAACTATTTCGATGCGACCTATGTATCAGGGTCATACAGACGAGCCCAAGGAAGTAGTTCGACTGCTATCCCTGCCAAGTTTCCGCCCGAAATGTGGAACGTCTATACCGCGACTCTAGCCGATGAGCAGAGGACAAACAACTTGACCGAGGCTTGGAACCACAGGACAGAGCATTTGGTTGGTGCACCTCATCCTTCGATATAGAAACTTATCCACTGGTTTAAACGGGATGCGGCTCAAGTGAGCACCACACTGCTATACATTTCAAGGGGAGATCAACTACGAAGCTGCGTCACCAGCGCGTGCACTCTCAGTTGCGAGCGCGACTTCACCAGTTGTATTCAGACCGCAGGGATCAAAGCAAGAACTGTTTCTACTCGGGCCAGAACACAACATCACATAGAAACCGCAGGAAAATGTCGCGGATCGTGCGTAAAAATTGCACGACTGGACAGGTGTTGTAGCCAAAAAAGCCTTGAACATATCAGTTAACTTAGATCATGTGTCAACATGGTAAAACTCGATAACTGTGAAAACGTAGTTTAGTGAGCCTTAGATGTGTGTTCTAGGACGGATCGGTTGCTGGGTAATTAAATGATGTACAGTTAACAAAGGATTCATGTAGTGTCAAAGGTGAACAGTTTCATTACGCAAAATAATGTAGTACAGATGAATTGTTGTCTTTTTTTGCGTTGCCAGTTTATGCGCTTTTACACCTTGCAATTTTGTCCGCCTGCCATGTTATCCGCTTGCCATTATGACCGTTGCCATTTTGTTTGTATCCCATTGTCTTACACCCAAACCTGCTAACCCTGCTGTGCATATGTTGATCGAGAACTGACAAAAATACGTTATTAAAATTTCGCCTCAATGTTGCAGCTGATAACGTGGACATAATGTCATGTCCTAACTGTCGCTGCCCTTGATGTCGTTGGCCTAAATGTCGTACATTCACTGTTGACAATCAAATATTAGAGAATTTTTTTCCTGTGCCAGCTGAACCATAACCTCCTGGAAGTTTATTAAACTGAAGCACAGATATGCATGAATACTTGACGCACAGGTATGCATGAATACTTGAAGCACAAATATGCATGAATACTTGAAGTACAGGTATGCATGAATACCTGAACTTGCATGTGTGTACAGTTTGAAACGCTTTACCGAGAATCTTACGCATATGGTCCATATGATGTTAGGATGTTTTGACCGTGGACGTTTTGACCATCGGTGTTATATATATATATATATATATATATATATATATATATATATATATATATATATATATATATATATATATATATATACAGTGGAACTTCTGAAATAGGACCACCCTTGGGACCGAATAAAATGTGCCCTATTTCAGAGGTGGTCCCATTTGGGAGACCTGATCCTAGTGGGTAAAATTTTGCATGTTGACTGCAGATTCAGGTTTGATGTCCAAACACATTAATTATCTTAATTTTATCTTTGAAACCAATGTCTTTTCTTTTTCTATTAACTTTTTTTCTACTTTCCATTTTGAGAAAGTTTAACAATTTTTTTGCTTAAATTGACATTTAATTGTCATTATGAATTCGGTGGCATTTGGCTCGTCTTAAATACTAAAAGAATAGCCATCACATAAATTAAGATGTCTCGAGTCTGTATATGATCAGCCGCTATAGTTTAGACAAGGTACAAAAGTATAGATAACAAAATTAAGCCCCTGTCTGGTTACACACTCGCTACCATAATCCCTAGCAACAATATCTAAGACGGCAACATACTCAGCGTTGTAAGTAATGTGCCGCAAAAATACAGTGGTTTTCCCACTGACTGACAGTGGTCCGATCTCAGGCATTTTGGGGGCTCGGGACCGAAAAAAGCGGCCCGAAGTGGTCCGATCCGAGGTGGTCCCAATTGGGAGTTTTCTTAATCATTAAAATCTATATATATACAAAATTCCGCAACGCACAGTAGCACAAGAATAACAGGGCCTCAGAAACAACTAATGACTATTTCGATGTAGTTCTTTCTTATTTTAAAGCTTTTATGCCAAACATGCAGCACGTAAACTAACAAAAAATAAAGGTTTTATTATGGACGGTTATTTCAGATTTTTTGATACTCAAACAAAACCTGTACCTGTCTGTTAGGCTTACCTCCCTATTAGGGACAAAAAGGTTCAGTCAGTTAGATGTCCTTACTATTAGGTTTCACTGTATTGCAATTTTATAAAGTAGTCTTTGAGCAAGATGGAGAACAAAGGCATGAGCGCTGAGCTCTGTTCGTGAATCCAGCGAGCTCTCGTTGGGAGGAAGATTAAAGCAAATTGCCCGAGGATGGGATCTATTTATCCTCCAAAGATATACACCAGATATATGAACGTCATATCAAATAAAAAGAGCCTAGTTATTGTTTGTAGACAGGAAGCCAGAGTTCCCACTGTCTGGCCTCTGGCAACGGCTATTGTCTACTGCCTACCCTCTAGTAAGGGCTATTCAATGAAAGCGTGTAAACAAGAGTGTCAAGGAACAAGATAACGAACATTGTTTGCGTCAGGTTTATTTGCGCATCACATTATTTCGAAATAAACAATGATGTAGCTTGAATAAACACCAATTAAGGAGGAAGCGTGAATAGTTTACTAGTGCTCACTTAAGCCCAAATGAAGTGGTAATCCCTTGTAGTAATCCTTGTAGCAATGCTCATGATACAATGACTAATAATAACGCCAAGTCATTAGGGATCTGTGCGAACACAAAAACGACCTTACAACAAAGGCACATTAGCACTGATAGCTTCTAAGCAAGTTTAGCTATCGTTTTAACCACTGCCTTTTACGCTTTGCTGAAGCTATTTACCAGTTGACAAGCCTTTGGTTTGCAAGGGCTTTTTAACACTTGACAAGCTGGTAGCTTGCAAGGGTTATATGAATTTGTGCGAGCAGCTGTTCGTCCTTTTTTTTCTTCTTGACAGTTTTCCGATTTTTTGTGTCTTCATTTTCTCTGACACTATGGGCCCTAGTACCATGAAACTTGAAACTTATCAAGAGCTTGATCTAAACGTCTGCATGTCACATTTTATTTTCGTCTTCGATTTCGATTTCTTTGTTAAAACTACGGAGCATTTAGCGTACAGCACAGAACACACTCTCACTGCGTTAATAGATAACGTATGCCTGATCAGTCCATTAAACCTTAAGTCAGCAAAAACCAAACAGTACTCGGCTTATAAGACATATTCAAGCTGTGTTGTTTGCTAATATATTTAGCTGTTATTAAGTTATCAACCTATGAAGTTTTTTTTTTTAAATTGGTCCGATTTTTTTAAATATTATAAGCCGCATAAATGCTGTGCCATAAGCTCTGTACACAGTTGTATAACACACTGTATGCTTGTTGTAAAATACTTTATATTATTCAAGAAATAACCCACTGAAGGAAGTATTTTTGCGTTTTAATTTTTGCCAGGTGTTTAACATTTCGCTAGCGAAATGCAGTTCTAGTTGAATTTGTGCGAGCAGCCGTTGGTATCTTTTTCTCTTGACAGTGATCGGATTTCCTGTGTCATCTCCTCTACTGGCACTACGTGCCCTAGGGCAACAAAACTAGAACTTGATATGAACGTGTGCATGCCACTTTTTATTTTACTTTAAGTAGACGCTGCACAGAACACATAGTTGCTTAGCTTTGTGCGAGCTCTCACTGCTTAATAGATAACACGACGTATCCCTGATCAGTCAATACAACCTTAAGTCAGCAAAAACCAAACACCACCCGACTTATAAGACGTATTCAAGCTGTGTTGTTTGCAATATATTATTCAAGAATTTTTGCGTTTTAATTTTTGTCAAGTGATCAACATTTCGCTAGCAAAATGAGATTCTAGTTTATTAATAAAAATTACACAGATGCCTATTACTCAGCGATGCCTAATACTCAGTGATGCCTAATACTCAGTAAAATAGGGCATTGCACATTGTAAAAGCTCATTATTATTATTAATCTAATTATTATTATTATTATTATTGTTATTGCTATTATTACTTAATCATTCTATTATTTTCATTATTATCATTATCATTAACAGGCTATCTTACCCCCCCCCTTTCCCCCGGAGGAAGCTATACTAGACTACCCCCCTCAGTATATTTGAACCCCCGGAAATGTTTTGCT
Source organism: Protula sp. h YS-2021 (assembly GCA_949752745.1). Taxonomy (NCBI): domain Eukaryota; kingdom Metazoa; phylum Annelida; class Polychaeta; order Sabellida; family Serpulidae; genus Protula; species Protula sp. h YS-2021. The sequence goes on along the minus strand of OX457025.1, from coordinate 13,232,465 downwards.
GTAAATGTATTTTGATAGTGCTTGTTTATGTGACTAATTGAACTCAATTATCTGTATAAAACTGTCTTAAACTATTTTATTAAATAAATTAAACATAACTCAAGCAAAAATATAAAAAGGCATTCTTGATGAGAAAGTTCTTCGTTTTCTCTTAATATCCTTTTTTAGCTTTCTTGGAGAGCCCAGGTGGATACTTCTGCTCGCTAAGATAATCATAAATAATGTCCACATTATCCAAAAAGCGCTTTGTATGTTCAACTTTATCTTACATTGATAAAGTGATACCAGGTGGTGAAAAAGCTTCCAGTGTATACTTACAGTCTGGGCTCAATCTTATGCCGCAATTTAAAATTACCCGAGATTTCTTGTCTAGCTTTTTTATTCGCCTGTTACATCACATAAATTAAAATTAAAACGAGCGGCGATGTAAATACAACGGGGATTAAACAATGAGATTGACCTTACTAATTTTGGTTATCACAGAATGCCTTTGATTCAGCAGGATGAAAAATAAATAGACAAAAAATAAGGGGAAGCCACAATTGCTGATGGGGGGGGGGGGGGGGGCAGGAGACAGAAAGAACAAAAGAAAACTAGAACCTCATTTGGCTAGCGAAATGTTAAACACTTGACAAAAACGCAAAAATACTTCCTTCAATGGGTTATTTCTTGAATAATATATTGCAAACAACACAGCTTGAATATGTCTTATAAGCCGAGTAGTGTTCCGTTTTTGTTGGCTTAAGGTTTTATTGACCGATCAGGCATACGCCGTGTTATCTATTTACGCAGTGAGAGCTCGCACAAAGCTCAGCAACTGTGTGTTCTGTGATGTACGTTAAATGCTTCGCATTTACTTGCAAAAATACACTCTTTTCACATGGCGTTTTAACAAAGAAAGCGAAATTGAAGACGTAAATAAAAAGTGATATGCACATGCTCAGATGAAGCTCTTCATAAGTCCCAAGTTTCATGGTCCTAGGGCGCATAGTGTCAGAGAAGAGGAAGATACAAAAAATCGGAAAAAGTGTCAAGAAGAAAAAAGGACGAACGGCTGGTTGCACAAATTCATATAACCCTAGCAAGCCAAAGGCTTGTCAAGTGTTAAAAAATTCAGGGAGAAAGCTGGACAGAGGGCAAAAAATGCCAGGTGGGGGAGGGGAGAAAGACTAGTCTTCACCCCGGCGGGTAAGCTGTACAGGGGTGAAGATACGCTGTTACACCGGAAAGGTTATTTTTTCATAACACGCAGTCCATTTTACGCACTTACCTGACTGTTTCTCAACACTATAGGAGAGAGTGGTAAGTGTAGGATAAGTGTGTTTCTGTGTCACCAAGTTGCCCACTCCGCTCACCATGGGCAGGCCGAAGAAGCTTGCAATTTTCCCGCTAGATCCAATGTCCTGGGAACATCCTGGCCCAAGAAACATATCCACATGCTCCTGAAAGTTAATGGTTATCACTTAAACAGGTAAAAAAAGTCGAAAAGCGCGGATTTGGGACGCGAAAGCGCGGATAAAAAGGACATAAAAGCGAAGAGAAAAAAGACGTAAATGCACGTATCTTTTTATGTAGCAAAAGCGTGGAAAATCACAGGTTTACATACAACTGGTAAAAAGACAACGGTGGTAAAAACAAATTACACAGCTTTTTAACCCCACTATCAGTGTCCATCTATACGTGAAATTACAAACAAAACTGTAAACATTGAAATGTCACGAATTGTGTGAAGTGACTCAAATTACTGCTTCAATATTTACAAAGTGACAGCTCAAAATTTATGTCCGATGCTTCTAACAAAGTCTTTGCGCGTAATTTCTGGAGAAACTGAAGTTTTTCTTGCTGGTTTTGGCGCATCCAGGCTCCTAATGATGAGGTAATTCGTGGTTTATATACCGCGAGCAACTTGCAGAAATGCGGAAACCGACGAGTTGTATGAATAAAACTCCCGATTGAAATAAGAGTGAAATGAATCACACCTTTTGTTCGTGCGTCGCCTGTCACTTTTTGTTTCTGCCCAAGAAGCTGGAAGGTGCGTAGAATCCGCAATGCACGTGCGCAGCACATATTCCGCGAATTCGGCGCACGAACTGTCGTTTTATGTACACAACTGTGTTAACCAATTTTTCTGGTGTATCAAAAAATCATCCATTTTACCAGTTTAAAGAATCCGCGCATTTGACTACTTTCTTTCCGCGCTTTTAATGCCTTTTTCTCAATGTTTATTCCGCGCTTTTACGTCCCAGCCCTTAAGCATGTTGTCCTGGAACATCCTGCCCCAAGATACATATCTACGTGCTCATGAAAGTTAATGGTTGTCACTTAAGCATGTTGTCTCTGAGTACGTAATAATTAAATAAAATATAGAAGTTACATCTTACACTTTAGTTGCATACTTTAAACTTTTTTCATGACAAATTTAGTCATTATATTGAAAATTTTCCTGAGCAATAATTTCTTACAGTTTTATTTCTTAACACTGTTAGAAGTTCTGCATTATTTGAATTAGTTAAATGACCAAACGTAATAAGAATTCAAGAATTTTGGTTTGGTATAGAATCACTTTCAATCAATGCTTCTAGCTGGGGAAGGCTATGAGCTAGGGAACTATTCAACATTGAGAGTTCAATAGGTTTGAGACAATACAGCGATATGTTACAGCATGAAATAGAACACATATTTTTTGGAGTATGAGCATGGGCAAAATTACCATAATGAAATAAATATCTAAATACCACTCCTCCCCCGCTCACCCCTCCCTCTTCTCCGCCAAAATGAAGTAGGATATCGCCATAAAACAACTGCGTAAGGTCCAAATGCAGCTTTTGTAGCTTTGGAAACAAATGAAAACCATACTTTCTTAAATGGATTACGCATGCATTGATCGTATTTATTATTATTTATTATTCTTTTTTTTTTAAATTTTTTACAATTTAGATCTACGACTGATTTTTGTAAAACTTTATATTTTAAATTGACTTTAGGGTAAATGTCGTTTCATCGGAGGGCTACAAATGTTACATGACTTGGAAAAATCCTGTAATCAAAACACAAATTAAGTTATGTAACAACGCCTAAATTGACTTATTCCGCTGTTATGATTCCGGTGATGGTCAGTGGTCAACAATAATTCATTTTGAGTAAAAATAAGTTAATCTGCTAACGGAAAGTGAAAACTAAGAAAAACAAATGGCAGCCGCGTGTAGAAGAAAATGTACCAATATTTTACATTCGACGTCAATATTTTTGCAGAATTTTTTTTACTTGGCGTCCTAGTGTTTTCATTTTAAGCAAAAAGTAGCAAATAACTCCACAACGGGGCTTGGGTTCGGCTCTAACTATTGTTGAAAACATCAATGTTTTTGAGTAATATCTTTGTATTTTCGAACCGGTCAAACTTGAGGTCGATAAAAATTTCGATTTCATTATGTTCGATCAAACCGCAGCATTATCCCTGGTGGAACTTTGGTTGTCACTGGTAGTGACCACAGATCAACGTCAAATCAACCTCTTTCACACAACATTGCATAGATGTAGCGTAAGCAACCTTGTTTACACGCTGCGTTTGGTCGCAACCCCAACGTAACTTTTCTCAGACGTATAATCAACGTCTTTCGTGCAACATTGAATAGACATCGGAAAATAGATGTTGGATAGACTTCTAAACGCAACATTGAACAAATGTCGAGTTCACAACCGAAATGAACTCCTTTTGTTATCGCTCACCGGAAATGATAGCCATAGCAGGTCACTTTGAAAACAGACCAAAACGAGGACGTAAAATATAAAAAGAAAATCAAGATAACACAAATATTTTTGGAAACTATCCATGAATATCGAGTTCACACGTATACTGTGAGACCGGATGACCAAAGGGTGGGGGTACAATGACGGAGGGTTGACCATACTATGATTACCGCTGTTTTATTTCTCCGATGTCTATACAATGTTGTTTTGACTTCAATTTGCAACTTTTACGCAACGCTGACTGGACGTCGGATAACTGACGTCTCTCTAACGTCGAAAGGTAATTGTTAATTCCACTTCCATAAAGAACTAAAACCCGACGTTGATCCGACATTGGGTGCGACGTCTACCTAACGTTGGTGGAATGTCGAAATGTTTACTGGGTTAAATCTTTAGATTTATTTCCCGTTACTAGGTCAGTAGTTTGTGCATGTGTCATTCCCACTAAGGATGCAATGCATTTCATGTTCCTGTTTTTTGTAGCATCTGTCTTCTGCTTCTGTGTGTGTGTGAGAGCTACGGATGTACCCCAAATGGAGATCCAGGCACGAACACATCATCACTGCATTGTTGTTTTAATCAACAATAACCACATTAAAACCACAATAAGCCGGACAACGGCGTGGCTGAGTTCATTTGCAGATATCACCAAGTTGAATAAATATGTCGTGCAGTGCAGGAAAGCACATTATTAGATGGCCTTCCGGGAATCTACAGGTTCTTTATAATGTTCTGTTGTCCAAGTTTCGAACGGAAATAGAAATAATCTGATATATGATTCTCTTTACGTAAAGTGTTAAGTAAGGAAATAAGAACGTCGGTAATGTGTGTTATTGTGTGTTATTTGGATGCATTAAGGTGTAAAGTATAGAACAACTTGAAGTATACAAATGTATGAGTGAAAAAAAGGAATTGTAAGTTAGAGGCGGAAAATTGATGCAAGCTATTGGTTCACCAGTTATACGAAAACCGCCTCTCCCGCTCCCCTCTCCAACTACCCCTCCATCACCCCCCCCCCCGCCACCCCCACCCCCTCCCATCTCAGTCTGCAACATCTGTCAACTTGGAAAGATTCGATGTATAGTTAATATCCAATTATTGTGTGTTAATTGTATGTTTTAATGTAGCTGAGCACATTAGGAGTCAGAACGCCGTGTACTTACCCTCTGTCATGTGACTGATGCCGTCATCTACGCTGGCAATTAACCTTGCGTCAACAGAGAGATATTCTGTGTGGTCATGTGCAGTCTTTCAATGACTTTAATACATATGGAATTATTTTGCAAGCATTTTAGGTACAGCTATGAGTTGCTTACCTTATGTAGAGTTGTGTTGCGAGTGACTTACCTTATGGTACACCTGTGTTGTGAACTACTTACCTCGTGGTACAGTTGTGTTGTCAGCGACTTACCTCATGATACAGTTGTGTTGTGAGCGACCTACCTCATGGTACAGTTGTGTTGTCAGCGGCTTACCTCATGGTACAGTTGTGTTGCGAACGACTTACCTCATGGTACAGTTGTGTTGCGAACGACTTACCTCATGGTACAGTTGTGTTGCGAGCGACTCACCTTATGGTACAGTTGTGTTGTCAGCGACTTACCTCATGGTACAGTTGTGTTGTCAGCGACTTACCTCATGGTACAGTTGTGTTGCGAACGACTTACCTCATGGTACAGTTGTGTTGCGAGCGACTCACCTCATGGTACAGTTGTGTTGTCAGCGACTTACCTCATGGTACAGTTGTGTTGTCAGCGACTTACCTCATGGTACAGTTGTGTTGCGAGCGACTCACCTCATGGTACAGTTGTGTTGTCAGCGACTTACCTCATGGTACAGTTGTGTTGTCAGCGACTTACCTCATGGTACAGTTGTGTTGCGAGCGATTCACCTCATGGTACAGTTGTGTTGTCAGCGACTTATCTCATGGTACAGTTGTGTTGTCAGCGACTCACCTCATGGTGCAGTTGTGTTGTGAGCGACTTACCTCATGGTACAGTTGTGTTGTGATTGACTTACCTCATGGTACAGTTGTGTTGTCAGCGAATTACCTTATGGTACAGTTGTGTTGTGAACGACTTACCTCATGGTACAGTTGTGTTGCGAGCGATTCACCTCATGGTACAGTTGTGTTGTGAGCGACTTACCTCATGGTACAGTTGTGAAGCGGCGCCTGCAGCAAAGGTAGGGTCACACAATCCCGGGTGAGTGCGTAAAACCTTCTCAAACGACACGCCGTACCTGTAACAGATTCACCAGTGGCCACTAAATCGAACGATCAAAGAAACAAACTGGAATCACTGCTGCGCAGTCAACCTGCTGCCAAACGCCTCACTCCCTCCCTCCCTCTTATTCTCCTTTTTCTCTTTTTCTGTGAAGCCCATTCTTTATTCTTTCACTCTCTCTTTATTTACTTCTTCTAATATCGTCCTATTATGTTCACACCATCATTACTCACTTGTCTCTAATGTTCTCCACTCCACCCATCCTCCTTCTGGGTATGATTTGGCTGTGTATTTGCATCGGAAAAGACTCGCGGTTCCGTCAACACTATTTTCAGTTTATGCAAAATATCTATGCTCGTTTCATATTTTGCAAGCTTAAGCGATAATTTTAGTTGCATTTTACCAAAACATTAATAATTTTATTTATTAATGAATCACATACAACACTCCACTCTCCGTCCCCCTCCCTCGCTCCCTCTCCCTCTCCCTCTCTCTCTCTCTCTCTCTCTCTTTCTCTCTCTCTCTCTCTCTCTCTCTCTCTCTCTCCCTCCTTCTTTCTCTCCCTCCCTCCCTCCCTCCCTCCCTACCTCCCTCTCCCACTCCCTCTCTCTTTCCCTCTCTCTTTCTCTCTCTCTCTCTTTCTTTCTTTCTCTCTATCCCTCTTCTCTCCCATATCTCTTTCCTATCTCTCTCTCCCCCCCTCCCTCCCTCCCTCTCTCTCTCTCTCTCTCTCTCTCTCTCTCTCTCTCTCTCTCTCTCTTTCTCCCTCTCTTTCTTTCTTTCTTTCTCTCTATACCTCTTCTCTCCCATCTCTCTCTCCTATATATATCTCTCTCCCTCCCCTTCCCCCCCCCCTCTCTCTCTCTCTCTCTCTCTCTCTCTCTCTCTCTCTCTCTCTCTCTCTCTCTCTCTCTCTTTCTTTCTTTCTTTCTCTCCCTCTCTCTCCCTCCCTCTCTCTCTCTTTTATTCCCTCTCTCCTTCTCGCCCTTTCTCTATCTCTTTCTCTCTCTCTCTTTTATTTTTTACACCAGCTCCAAGGATAAACAAGACTGCAGGGCAGTGTAATTTACAGTACTTGTTTGGGTGTCCCCCACAACTCGCGAGGTAACGGCCCATTAGCTGTCACGAAAATCAAAATTAAAAGCATTGGAAAGTCATTATAAAAAACACAGATTCAAAGGAATAGGACTATTTATCTCCGAAGAGAACTTCATAATGTAGACTGATCAAAGTTCCCTAAGAGAGCATGCCAACAAACATTTAGTTGGTCGCATTCAGTGGTATGAAAATAAGAGTTTCACGCCACTTGATGACGTCATACTGTCTGGAAGTGACGTCATCGTGTCTGGACCGGAAGTGTTGTCTGGACCGGAAGTGCTGTCTGGACCGGAAGTGTTGTCTGGAGCGGAAGTGACGTCAGGATAAGTGTAAGGATAGGCGCGGCCATCCATGAGGTTATAATGACGTCATGATGAGGTCATACTGTCTGGAGCGAAAGTCTGGAGCGAAAGTCTGGAGCGAAAGTCTGGAGCGAAAGTTGTTTGATAGTGTTGGCCGAGTCAATCCTCATGAAGCCAACGCACTCCACCTGTCAATCAGTGTAACCATGGCAACAGACCCTAAAAAGTGATGACCTCCCCCCCCCCCCCGTTTCAGACGATTCTGAACATTTTTCATTTTTTGAGTCGACCGACCCCCCCCCCCCGGGACATACTATGTACCGACCGACCCCCCCCCCGGACATACTATGTACCGACCCCCCCCCCCCGGGACATACTATGTACCGACCCCCCCCCCCCAGGAGGACATACTATGTACCGACACCCCCCCCCCCCAGGAGGACATACTATGTACCGACCCCCCCCCCCCCCCGTTTCAGACGATTCTGAACATTTTTCATTTTTTGAGTCGACCGACCCCCCCCCCGGGACATACTATGTACCGACCGACCCCCCCCCCCCGGACATACTATGTACCGACCCCCCCCCGGGACATACTATGTACCGACCCCCCCCCCCCCAGGAGGACATACTATGTACCGACACCCCCCCCCCAGGAGGACATACTATGTACCGACCCCCCCCCTCCCCCCCCCCTAGGCGAGCAACATTCTGTCAAGTCAGCTTCAGTTCCATCAGAGGGGTATATAAGGGATGAGCATACAGCAGTGACAGTCATTTAGGTGAGTGGAGCAAGGAAGTACAAGTTGTAGAACTACAATTGGATCACATCAGATCAAGGGATGGCATCCAGTGACAACTATTTCGGTAAGTGTTTATTGAAACTTTATAAATAAAAAGTGAACTTTGTAAACAAACTTTAGTTATTTGCATAATTGAAACTTTGTAAACAAACTTTATAAACAAACTTTATAAATAAACTTTGTAAACAAACTTTATAAATAAAATTTGTAAACAAACTTTGTAAATAAACTTTATAAACAAAATTTGTAAACAAACTTTGTAAACAAACTTTGTAAACAAACTTTGTAAACAAACTTTATAAACAAACTTTATAAACAAACTTTATAAACAAACTTTGTAAACAAACTTTGTAAACAAACTTTAGTTATTTGCTTAATTGAAACTTTGTAAAACAATACCTTTCGTTATACTTAGTCGATTTAAATGAAAATTTCACCATTTGATTCAGTTTTATGTAAAGTTTTAACATGATCGTAGGCTATTTGCGCAGCTGGCTGTATGCATTTTTACCGCCATTACAGTGCTTCTTCGCGGATGAATACCATTTGGCAGACCATTTAACTTCACCGTCAGTTAACTTCACCGCTAGATGTCTCTGCTGTATAACAGCTGTACAACTGTAAGTAAGATATTCATATACACAAGTAAAATTCTGCTGAGTCAGCATTTTTGAACAATTTTTGAACAAAGTTACACACCATATTTTGATTACATGGAAGTAGTATAAAAGCATGAGTGAAACATGTCAACTAGTCAACTAGTGATACATTCTGCTGAGTTAACACACCATTGAAGTGGTATAAAAGGAAGAGTGAAACGTATATTTTACTTCATTTCAGTTCTAACAACAGCAACAGCAACAACGATGGCAACAGTCTACTGTCATGAATGCGATGTGACATTTCCATCTCTGGAAGTGTTCGTGACACATACATGCAAACCAGCTAGGTTGAAACGTGCTCGTGAAGAGCTTGTTGAGCAGATTGAAGCCAAGAGACGAAAGACGGTACAAGATGGTTTTATCAGACCTGATCCGTTCCTCTGCTGTGAATGCATTAAAATATTTCCATCTATGGATGCGTTTGACACACATGTATGCAAAGAAGCAAAGACAGTGCAAGTAGGGAGAGGGAGAAGAGTGAGTCTTGGTGAAAACGCACAGGAAAGACGGTTTGAGCCTGAAGATGGATCGGATTTGCTACTCGAAATGCGACAACAAGAGAATAGAATCAAGAGACATTTGCTAGAGACGTTAAACCGTGGCATGAAATGGTACATTGTGGTACATGCACGCTTCAAGAAAATGACACCAAATGTTGAAGGCGTGATGGTAGAACAGGTGGATAATGCCTTCATCAGTAGTCCAACATATGCAGCATACAATCCAACAGATATTGAGAAGGACGTACCAGAAGCCTATAAAGAATTGTTTACCAGGTTTGATGAACATGAGCGACAAGGTTCTGGTTGGGTGTTGGATAACATCCTGTTCATTGAAGTGCATACAGCTACGTCAGCGCCACTGGAAGCAAGCAGTTTTATTCCACTACTGAAGAAAGTAAAGAATACATTAAGTGTGTTAAACATTCAGAATAAAGACAACAAGTGCTTCTTATGGTCTGTACTGGCTCACCTTCACCCTCACCATTATCATCAACACCCATATCGTGTGAGTCATTACACACCATTTGAGAACGAATTGAAGGTAGAAGGCATGACATTTCCCACACCGATTACAGACATTCCAAAGTTTGAAAAGGAGAATGATGTGTCCATTAACGTGTTTGGATATGAACATGATGTCGTTGTTCCCATACAACTCAGCCGAAACACCAGCGCGAGAGAAATCAACTTGCTTTTGATTAGCAATGACAAGATAAGACATTACTGCCTCATCAAGAATTTCAGCAGACTGATGGCTTATCGTACCAAGTATAATGGAGCAATGTTTTATTGTTTCAACTGTCTTCACGGGTTTAAGCGGCAAGATCTGTTAGACAAGCATCGTGAAGTGTGTGGCAAGCATGGCGCACAACGTTTATCATTTCCCAAGGAACCTTTTATCAAGTTCAAGAATGTAGCCAAACAACAGCGAGCGCCGTTTGTCATTTATGCAGACTTTGAATGTTTCACGAAAAAGCATGAAGGAGATAAGTATCAGCATCATCGTCCAAACAGCTTTGCCTATGTGGTTGTGAGCCAGTATGATACACGTGCACCAGTCGTGTATCGAGGAGACAATGCTGTGAAAGTCTTTTTAGACCATATGGTGACTGAGCGTGATCGTATTGTGCATGGTTTACAACAGAAAAAGAAAATAGTCATGACTTGTGAAGATGAAGAGGATTATAAGAACGCTACAGATTGCTACATTTGTCATGAGCCTCTAGGAGCAGATCGTGTGAGAGATCATGATCATATCAATGGCAAATACCGCGGAGCTGCACATAATGAATGCAATTTACAATTTCGATTTCGAAAGGATAAGCAGGATGTTGAAGATTCTTTCATCATTCCTGTGTTTTTCCACAATTTACGAGGCTATGACAGTCATTTGATCATGGAAGAAATTGGAAAGTTCAAAAACGAAAGGATTACAGTCATTCCCAACACCGTTGAGAAATATATTGCATTCACCATGAGCAATCTGAAATTTACAGACAGCTTTCAGTTCATGAGTACTTCTCTACAGAAGTTGGTCTCCAACCTGGCAGCAGAAGGGAAAGACAACTTTTATCAAATGACGTCACACATTCACGATAGCGACCAACAAGATTTACTGTTGAGAAAGGGAGTGTACCCCTACGATTACGTGGATGAGCCATCCAAGTTTGCTGAAACACAACTGCCGTCCAAGGACAAGTTTTACAGTCTGCTCAGTGAAGAAGACATTAGCGATGAGGATTATGCGCATGCGCAGAAGGTGTGGGAAACATTCCACTGTACTACATTTGGCGAATACCATGACCTATACCTGAAATCAGATGTGTTGCTGCTGGCTGACGTGTTTGAAAACTTTCGTCACGTATGTCTCAACACGTATGAATTAGATCCTGCTCACTACTATACAGCGCCAGGACTGTCGTGGGATGCCATGTTAAAAGCGACAAAGGTGAAATTGGAATTGATCAACGACATTGACATGTATCAAATGGTTGAACAAGGTCTACGTGGAGGAATATCTGTCATCACACACAAGTATGCGAAAGCAAATAACCCCTACGTACCAGATTACAATCCCAGGAAACCCACCAACTACTTGACGTACCTGGATGCAAACAACTTGTATGGCTGGGCCATGTCACAAAGCATGCCACAAAGTGGATTTATGTGGGTGAGCGAGCCAGAATCCATTGACTTTATGGCTGTGGATGAAGATGACGAGATTGGGTACATTTTAGAAGTGGATTTGGAATACCCATATTCAATTCATGATCGTCATAATCACTACCCAGTGGCTCCAGAACGGACATGTGTCAAAGTGGGAGAATTGTCAAAACATAGTCAGAAGCTGCGGAAAGATCTAAACATGAAATGTAAACCTAGTGAAAAGCTCATTCCCAACTTGTGCGACAAGAAGAAATATGTGCTTCATTATAGAAATTTACAGCAATATGTCTCACTGGGATTGAAAGTCACGAAGGTGCATAGTGCCATCATGTTTGCACAGAGCAAATGGTTGGCAAAATACATCTCATTGAACACGGAAAAGAGAAAGTTGGCCAAGAACCCGTTTGAGAAAGACTTTTTCAAACTGATGAACAACTCTGTGTTTGGCAAAACCATGGAAAATGTAAGAAAACGCATCAATGTGGAACTTGTTCACCAGGAAAAGCGGTTTAAGAAACTTGTGGCCAAACCTTCCTTCCACAAATTTAGAATTTTCAACGAAGATTTGACTGCGGTACATTTGCGCAAAGTGGATCTGCTTCTGGATAAACCCATTCAAGTTGGTTTCACCATTCTCGACCTCAGCAAGGTGCTCATGTTCCACTTTCATTACAACTACATCATGACCAAGTATCCCGACGCCAAGCTGTTGTTCAGCGACACCGACAGTCTATGTTATGACATAGAAACGGAAGATATCTACAAAGACATGCAGCAAGATGCTGACTTGTTCGACACAAGTGACTATCCCCCAGATCATTTCCTACATTCCAACGTGAACAAGAAAGTGCTTGGGAAAATGAAAGATGAGACGGCGGGCATTCCCATTGAAGAGTTTGTTGGACTTCGACCGAAAATGTATAGTATGATATATGGTGGGAAAGAAAAACGTACGGCCAAAGGCATCACTCGCGCGTGTCAAAGACGGATGAAACATCAGCAGTATAGAGACAGTTTGTTCAACCAAACGCAAACGATGACTACAGGGCACATCATACGAAGTCATGACCACCAGATTTTCTCGGAGAAGTTGAGGAAAGTGGCTCTCTCTCCTTTTGATGACAAGCGATATGTGATGAGTGATGGCTATTCCACTTTGGCGCATGGACATTACAGTATATAAGGGGGAGACACTTCAACTTTAGAGTCAGTTGAGGTGTGAACACTGAAGCGTCAACATGAAAAGATCTGCAACAACGGATATGGATACTCTTGCTGATACAGTGAAAGACATGAATGTGAAACATCCTGATACTACCATCAAGAAATTAAAAGTGGAGACGGCGACGGCGACGGCACCAACACCACAGTCGTGGGATGGAATGCTTTCTCTAGGCAATGGAAAGTATATCAAGATTATGAAACAAAGTAATGAAGGTGTGATAAACATTCGCAAATACCTCAGAGATGAGGGGACTGGAAAAAACCGTCCAACGAAAAAGGGAATTTTGCTGACAATACCTGAATGGAAAATGCTGAAGAAGCAGGTGAAAGAAGTGGATAAAAGGCTTCGCAGACAAGACGACAAGTCATAACAAGGTAACAATCATGAATGCACTCATGTTGAACAATGGTGTTTACCTTACTGTCAATGAGAAGAATGAAGTGATGATGGGTTCTCAGAGAATTTCTGCTTATCGGTTTAAACCTGAAGTGTGGAAAGATTTTAAAACCATACCGCTTGAACCTGGGTTTAAACGCAGACTTGAAAATAAACTGGAAGTGACGGTGGCTGAATATGATTCTAAGATACGTGTGACATTCTGTAGAAATCTTTTACAGGATTATCCAAAGGATTATAAGGGAGTTGTGCCAGACACACCCTATGCACAGTTGATCTTCTTTGATATCAAGAACTGGCGCGCAATCTTACGATTCCTAGAAGCGATACAACATCCACTGTTCGACATCATCCGAGTATAAAATACATGGACGAGATGGAAGACGACTATGTGTTGGATTATGAACCCATAACATATGGATTCTCATACATGAGAAACTTATGTGATGATATTGTGCTACGACATTTTGGACAGTATCTCGTCCTATCGCTTGATGACCAATCCGTGTTGAAGGATCATCTAGACAAGTTGAGAATACCCGGCTTTCTCCTAGCAGTCTCAAATGAATTAGAAGTGCGTGTGACTGAGAACGGTCTAGACGTGTTTGTACAATTTCGCCAATATGACGAGCTTACAGAAGACTGCGACATCATCACCCTCAGCACCGTGGAATGGAACGCGCTGTTGCAAGCATTGGATTGGAAAGAACCTGACGCTTGAATTCAAAGAGCATGGAATACAACTTATGCGGGGTACCAAATCCATTGAGCTGCCACAACCTATGCGCGTGATAGACTTAGAAGAAGGATATGAACTGAAACTGTCTGAACATGTAACTGTGAAAGTGATAAAGTTTGGTGATGTGTGTTATGTGAGCTTTCATAGCATTTACAAACACGGATGTAATGTCTATGATACCTATATCAATTTAGATTCTAATGAATGGCATGCATTGATGAATGTATTGAAAAATGAATGTGATTGTAAATAGACTTTGTAAATAGTGTAAATAGACTTTGTAGTTAAGAGTTTGTAAATAGTGTTTGATAACTTTGTAAATAGTGTAAATAAAAGTTTGTAAATAGTGTAAATAAAAGTTTGTAAATAGTGTAAATAGAATTTGTAGTTAAGAATTTGTAAATAGTGTAAATAGCGTTTGTAGTTAAGAGTTTGTAAATAGTGTTTGTAAACTTTGGAAATAGAACACAATAAACAAGACAGTTGTTTGAAAACTTGGTTTGTTTTATTTAACAACAACAACTTAACTAATATAACAACAACTTAACTAATATAACAACAACTTAACTACAACTTAACTAATATAACAACAACAACAACATTAATAAAACAATGGTTTATAATGTCTATATACAAAATCCTTTACAATAAAATCACCATCCTTTCTTTTTAATATATTCACAATATCAAACATACTCTGACCTCGAGCTCTATGTAATATATAATATACACAATAAAAACCACATGACGATGATATTGGCGTTTGTAATGAGATAGAATTATACATATAGTCCTTTCTTAAAAACATATCTAAACGATCATCGAGAGGGAACAGTCCATAAGAGTCAAAATATTCCACAGGGTCTTTATCATAATACACTGCCACCCAATGTTCTCCTGGTTCATCTTGATCGTCTGTGTTGATCACATAGGCGCCGCGTTGTAAAGACGGTAACTGGTCCATGGCAAACACGCCTTGAAACAAGTCTTTGGTCATGACATCATGACTCAATATGGCATCAATCTGCTTTGTGTTCATGACTGGTAGTCGAATTGGATGCTGCGATTTGCACTGATCTCAATAATGTTATCAAATTCAGCATAGACAATGACATTGATGGTAGGTTGCAAAGCCGTAGCAAAGTTCATTTCTAGCCGCAAATTCCCATGCTTGATCAGGGGAAATGATCATCGCCATCATAATCCGGTGTTAAGTCAAACGAAAATAAAGCATAACCTCTAGGCCAATCTTCCCGTTTTATAATGGAACTTTTCTCACCATTCAACCGATCAAACGATTTGTAAAGCGTTTCAAAAGCGTTCAGGTATTTGTTCTGTGTAATGTCAAGCTTGAGAGGTTTGGATAGAACTGGTTCACCATCCGTGTACAGTTGCATATAGTCCAGATTAAAATGATCAAAATTGTATGGAGTCCTCAATACTGATCCACCAAAAGCTTCATTATGAACCAGACCAATGACAATACGATTTGGTAATTGACCCAAAAAGATGTTATCTTTCACAAAAGACTGAAATCCTGCTGGAATAGCCAAGACTTTACATTCTTTTCTAGTGATGATGATCTTGGCAGGACTTTTCATCAATGCATCTGTATGTCCTAACTGAATACCTGGACTCACCCTCACTTTGCGAATGGTTAAAAATGCCTCTTTCACTTCTACCTTATAGGTATTATTTGCAGCCATCAATACATAGTCATCTTTTTGTCTATGGAAACGCAACTTCAAACTGATGCCATTCGGAAGATAACGATCCTGCTCAAACAAATCTATCCTTAAACCACCAGTAAGCATAACATCACGGCTAAGACGTGTATGCAAATAACGATGATGTAAACCATTATTGCCTTGCTCACCCAAGTCACCGCCGTCAGCATTGACATGAAACCCGGATACATATTGTTCATGATTAGGTCTTTTCACCTCATGACTATTCATTGACCCAGCAGTATCCTTGTACATGAGACGCATAGAGCGCTCAGAATGTAGACTTTCTTCCGAATCATGGATGAGATGAGAGATAATGCTGGTATAACCATGAGTATTGTTGCTATGCGAAACCAAACGATCATTCAGAAACAATTCAATATTAGACCATAACCCATTAAACACATCATTGATGCAAGAGACATTATCATCTGCGCCACACTCTGTTCCATCAGCCTTTAGAATGCGACATACAATATGAAGTTTGCTGTTCTTTAAATCTAGATATTCTTCTGTACTCGCAGGAATGTAGAATTCTATTGGAGCGCCTTCTCTAATGCTTGTAAGTGGTTGATAGTCAACATTATAACTTTTCTCTACAGCAGTTTGCGTTGGTGGTACGTGAAACCATTCCAATGGAGAAAGACTACATTCACACGAATGATTATGAATGAGAGACATGATTTCAAAAGATATCTTTGCGATATTTTGATGTTATCCGTCTGGCTGTTTTTCGTCTTCTGGCACGTTTCGTCGGTTGCACTCTCTTTTTATGTACATCACCACCACCAAACACACGCTGTGCTACTCGGCCCGTCACATCTTTCGCGACATTCTTTGCAGCCTTCTTAAGATGTGGCGCAACGATCTTAGCCCCAGCCTTAAGTAATGGAATAGCTTTGCGAGCCAATGATCCAAGTATTGAACCAATACCATCGCCATATTGGATTCGCGCTCCTTTGAATCCTGGTAATTCCCCGCCCACTTGACGAAGAAAATGGTTGCGATATGCAGACGGATCGTGTGTATAAGCTTTCATATTGCTTTTGGTCGAAAATGAAGTTTACAGATCACCTTTCCAGTTTGAAATGGAACATTATGGCCTGTGTCGTCCTTAATATTCATTTCTATCATGTCAAATTTGGATGTGTTTACAGGAACATAATGCGGTTCGCCATACGTTTTCATGATAATATCTCCATCATGGCCTTGTATGCCAACAGAACGTAGTAACGGAACATAATAATCACCAACAACTTGTGGTTCACAAATGCTACAATACACATACAGTGTATAAAACCCCTGTTTCACATCCGCTTTATGGTCAGCTGTACATGTTTCAGTATACCAGTGATCTGGGATAAATCCTAAAATCTCAGCTAATCCAGCGGAAAAGGACACTTCATAACCATAATCGAGAAATAGGAACACGCGTCGTCTAATCTTATCATACTTTAGCCGAATAGCTTCTGTAAGTTTCAGAGCATTAGTCGCTTCTTCATTGACTGCCTCACATAGTTCTTGTATGGTTCTATAGTACCCATAAGGAATATCGAGAGTGCTAAGAATAGGATCATCGAATAGTTCTTGTCGATACTGAATAGAGTAGTCCATGCCATGTCTCATCGTTGTCCATGTATGTGGATATTGAATTTCAGCTAAAGCCACTTCATATTTTCCATTCAGATAGATGGTTCGAGGCATACGAATTTGATAATTTGAAGCCTTGTTGTTGGGATAATAGGTCATACTCGCATTGCTAGGCAAAGTGATGTAAAAGCTTGTCGACTCCATGATGGGAACTAAATGGTATAGGTGCGTTGACGTTGCCTATATACCTCACGATAGCGCGCGCCATTCGACCAAGTATGCCAAATCTCATCCTCATTCACATGGTCTTTTATTTCTCCTTCACAACACGCGCTTGTACATCTTATTTTTACAGGAATAGTTGGTTTATCTTCTTGGCAACAACAACATAGCTCTTTCAGCCATGTTAAAAATTTTCCCATCCTTCAGGAAACTGTCTTTGTTGACGTTGTTTCATTTCTGTTGTAATGTCGTCACGAGTGGTCTTTTTACTAAACATTGTTTTTGGAATATTCGCATCTACAATTTCCTGGATAAACGGATGCCAGCCATGTGGTTTGACTCGTTCTTTTCTTCTTGTCGCCACCAATGCTTCTTTCATCAAATCAACCATGTTGGAATTTGCTATAATATCGCCCGTTTTCAACACAAGTTCATTCTTCTCTGTCCATTTAACACCATGTTTCTTCAGTTCGGCTAAAAGTTGTGTTACTTTTCCATGATAGATAGGTTGAAAATGACTTAACACTAGCTTTTCTGGCTTTTCAGGTGGTGATGATGATGATGATGAGGGCTTTTGCTGCCTAGACTGACTTGTTCGTAAATGACGACCAAGAAGTTGAGACATTTCTATAGCCTTTTCACGTGTTCGTTTCCCACGTAAAAGTGTATTCACTTTCGTTTTGATATCATTTTTCTTTTCTAGCAACATTTTATATTCATATTCAGGAATGAGGACCATTTTCATCGTATGTTTCATTTTAGCAGTAGTTTGGCTAACAAGGGCAATGCCAATCTAGCAATAACTCCAATGAATCCTCCTTTCTGATTAATCAACTTCTTTTTTCGTCGAAGGGATATCTTCTTATCTGCTAGAGTACGAAGCGTATGACGTTCACGTTTAAATTCCTTAAACCGTTTTGAGCTTAAGGGTAAATGTCCTTGCAATATATTCAAACAAATTTCAAACAAGCTTGTTAATTCCTCCTTTGTAGCTTGCTGTAGCAAGGATTTACGTCGTTTAGGCCCACTGCGTGCAAGCAAATGAAGAAACGGCTGGTTCGCTCGAATACGTTTAGACATCTTGACTGCGAATGGTCAAATGAGTTGGTTCTTGTTCATACACTGCTTTATCAATATAGACATAATGTGTATCTTTTGGTAAAATGCCTGTACGAATACGTAGTTGATCATTTGTCTTTGGTTTTAAATCAATGAATAAATAACCATGAGGTTTGCTAGTAGCATCTTGATAGGCTTCTATGAGAAATTGAGATCTTCCAGGATACATTTGCCGCGCCAATGTACTAATTTGTTGACTGTCTCTCGGATTTTTAAACAGAATGATATAATGTGTATTCAAACTAATATTTCGCATCTCTTTCCCATGATGGAATAAATTATGCACAATAAAAATAATGCTTAGATTTTGATGACTGCTGCTAACACTAAAGAGACGTGTCATACGCTCATCACTATGACATTTCGTCATTAAGTCATCAATGATAAGTAAGTTTGGTTTCTTCGGGTTAAAACGCTCTTCAATGTCATCTGGAATGCCTTGGTAAAATTCCACGCCTTTCATTCCCTTGTACAAAGGCTGATCTGCTGCATAGAGCCATAAAATGTTTTTCGGAGAGGGTTGAATCAATTTTTGTTCTAGAATTTCCTTCACCAGAGACGTTTTGCCACTGCCTGTAGGTCCAGAGACCAAACATGTAAATGGATGCTTCATTGTTGAATGTCTGTTTCTTTCACCCAACTGTTAAACTTGTTTGGCCAACCTAACCACTTGACAAATAATTCTTTCACACCTCCTCCTCGTCTTTTACGTGTTTTCAAGACTTTTTCAATTCTATACACAGATTCAATATCTTTGGTCACTTTCTGCAGTTCTTCTTCATAGAAATGGCCATCAATATCTTCGTCTAAAAAGTCTTTCACACGATACAAATGTATTCCTTGCTTCTTACAACGATGTGTGACAATGAAGACTTCTTGCGTCCATTTGATGTGATAATCGCGTTGAAACACATATTTAATGTGGGAAATGCGAACATGATCGCCAATGTTAAATTTATACTTCTTCTTCTTCTTCGGTTTCAATTTCAGTTTGTCGACATACATATACTTCCACACTTTTGATTCGTTGTCTTTACGAATCTCGGCTGGAGCATATTTATTAGGAAGAGAACCATGAGGTCTATGGTTGTAATTGTACACCAAGTCTGGAAGAATGTCTAAGTAACGGTAAGTTTGATTATGTAGAAAATACCGATACATCATTCCCTTCAGAGTACGAATGACTCTTTCAGCAAAGTTGGCTTTGGTTTCATTCTTTGTGGTATAAGCATGAATTCCCTCTTTCTTCAAAAATGCTTTAACCCATCTGTTTTTAAATTCTGTTCCTTTATCAGACCTTAGAGTTCGCGGTCTTCGTCGTGTGTCATGAAAAATCTTTTGGAAAGCTTGTATGACGCTGGTATGTGATTTATTAGGTATTGGCTGTACCCAGACATATTTGGAAAACACATCAATGACAATGAGTAAAAAGCGTATGTCATCATTATAGGGAGCTATGTTTCCCATATCAGCCAAATCAATATCCCACATATCATCAATACCACGTGTAATCACACGTTGTCTTTTGAACCTGTATTTGACAGGTTGGAGTAAACTGAAAGCATCTTGATCCTGTAGCCATTTCTTCACTTGTGAATGTGTGACTGGTTGATTATGTTTTCGTAAGATGTGATACAGTTTGTAAGGACCAGCAAATGCTCCAGGCTGTCCAGGTTTGAAGTAAATATTGGTCAAGTAGTCTTTCCACGTCGACATGGTCACACCGAATGAAAACCACCTTCTCAACAGAACAGCTTTTATTTTATAACTCAACCAACATCACTTAACTAACATGCATTTATAACTTAACTAACAAGTTTTTTTTACAAATCAAGTATAGATACAATGGTATGAATCACTGGAGACCATTGGTCTTCAATGAACATTAACCAATGACTGAGTTCATCCAATGTAATAGCATCTACACCATATTTCTCACAACGTTGATTTGCATTCTCTAACACTTTATCTAAATGAATGTAATATTTAGCTTCATTCCAATATGTATAAACACATGCAGTATGACAAGTATGTTCTGAACACTCTTCATGTTGACAAGCAGGACAGACTAAATAGGCAAACTTTTTTACAGCGGATAACATTTCTTGACAATAAGCTTTTTGCACAATATATTGTCTCAGTGTCATGTCCGCCATTATGCAGTCTTGTGAGTCTTGCAGCACAAGTCTGTCAGGTTTAGCAAGTTATGCTGCTCCGGCAATGTAGCACAAGTCTGTCAGGTTATGCTGCTCCGGCAATACAAGTCTGTCAAGTTCAGCAAGTTTTTTCCAGTTGCTGTTCACTTAACACACTTCTCCATGTTCACACGTCTGCACATCAAGTCTCACACAACAGTTCTAACAACTTTCCCATAATATTCTGACCAGGATATCCAGATGACACTTGTTTCACACCAGCTCCCCACCAATGATCATACGTTGCTTCAACTAAAGTTTTGTCTTTACATTCTTTCAACTTGTTGCGAAACAATACACACTGATTCCATTTGACTTGTAAAACATCTTGCATTTTGCTTCTCTTCACTGTATGCCATAACGGACATGGCTTTATCACTTTAGCAATACGTTTTGCTTCATATCCATTTCTGGATGACACAATGGCTGAAGCAATATCTTGACGGTGATGAAACACTGCTTTCTCATATTGATACAACGCTTCACTTGAGTTGAACACATGTCCATACTTTTCAAGTCGTGTTGGAAACATGTTTGAAAGAACGTCCTTATGACCGCTGAATAGTACAAGATTCTCCATGTTGACTTTGTTTCTGCTGTTTTATTCTGACATGTCGGTTTCTTCCTGTAACAAAATTTCTTTTAATATAGTTGCTACCTCTTCTATCATGTTCTTTCTTTGTTTACGTTGAAACCACTCACATAAAACTAAATTTGCTAGTAAGAAAAACATTGTTATCAATTCACTATGTTGTCATAAACATGTTTAAAAAGTTTTTATAACTTACCTGATAAAGCTGCTCGGTTTCCTCTTCTTCTTTACAACAATCTCTCAAATAGTCAACTACGGTGAAATATACTTCCACATCAGTGCGAGCAGAATAAAGTGCAGAATCAAAGTCAAAGTCAGGATCTTCTTCTATTCCAATTTTGTGACATTCTCCAAGAAATCTTGAATGCAGTTCAATCACATCAAGACTATGATGTACAACATCCCAAAAAGCATCCAAATGATAAAGTTGATAGTCTGGAGTGCCATAGCAAGCAAGTTTAGCAATCATCAAGTCAATATAAGCATTTTTAAAACATGCGTCCATCTTGTTTCAATGTCTTGTGAGCTTTTTACTTTGCTTCACTGACTTTAAGTACTCCACACTTGCCGCAGAAGTTGTTTGGTTCACACAACTTGCAATTATACTTGTGGCAGTGGCAATGATAATCCTCCACATATCCACAAGCACCACAATAGTCGCAGGTAAGTCCAAGTTGATTTTGCACATTCATGTTCTCCAACTGAACTTCAGCCAGCCTTTTCTTGGATAGCTTTGACACCTTCATCCGACCATCCTTTTGCAGCTTGATGATTGTTTTCTTGTCATGACATTCCTCACATGGTGATAGGGCTGAGTTGATGTTGTCCATCTCCTGAAGCAGTGTCTCCCATTCACCATCATTCATGTTGATGTGATGTGTGTATTCTTTCCCTTCAAACCGTGACGTGCGCACAAAACTCACATAGCGCATATCCAAGTATGAAATGACTTCAAGCCACTTCGTTTGCGTTAAGTATAGTTTGAAGCCAATGTCGCGTAAATTTTTCAAGCTCTGGCACACAATCTTCCACAAAGATGGTGAATAAGCACACCATCTCTCTCCACGTGTGATGCGTAGAAATGGCCCATATTCTCCATGCTCCACAGTAATGGTTAAGTTTGCACTAATTTTAAAGCTGCTGCTGCGCTGCGCTGCGTTGCTTGTCTTGTTCTCCATGGCTGCAACAATGTATTGATGATCCACTCCCCTCCAACTGTCTGCTGAGAAATGACTTCACTCTGCTGAGTTCACTCCCTTTTATACCCAACTGGTTGCTGAGTCAAGCTTTTCAAACTTCTTGCAAACGTTTGAATTCACTTCAACTCGTCCATGGTTGAATCGAACAAGGTCTGATACATTCGTGGTCAATGGAACATCATCATCATAAAGTAAAATGATTCTTGCAGCTACAACTAACATGAGCTCCTCTGCCCAAATTGTATTCGCGTTGATAAATGCTGAATCAATGTCGTAAGTTGATATGATAAATGTTAAATCAATGTTATAAGTTGATAGTATATGTAGATCTTCACAGTCACGCAGAAACGAGTCGATGAAGTCACTTGGAATAGTCTTTCCGACAGCTTCCCAATGCAGATGTAAATTCTTCACTTGCTGCATCCAATCCCATTCAAAAGTAGGAAGCTTTGAAAACACATAGTTAGTATAATTCACTTTGAAGACGTCGTCCATAGTCATACATCTGTCAAGAAGTAATGCTGACATTGTGAAGTCTTTTCTCGTCACACAATGTATTACTAGTTGACTAGTTGACATGTTTCACTCATGCTTTTATACTACTTCTAAGGTAACCAAGGTGTAACTAAGGCGTAACTAAGGTGTAACTAAGGTAACTAAGGCGTAACTAAGGTGTAACCACTGTAACCAAGGCGTAACTAAGGTAACCAAGGTGTAACTAAGGCGTAACTAAGGTGTAACTAAGGTAACTAAGGCGTAACTAAGGTGTAACTAAGGTAACTAAGGCGTAACCAAGGCGTAACTAAGGTGTAACCACTGTAACTAAGGCGTAACTAAGGTGTAACCAAGGCGTAACTAAGGTAACCAAGGTGTAACTAAGGCGTAACTAAGGTGTAACTAAGGTAACTAAGGCGTAACTAAGGTGTAACTAAGGTAACTAAGGCGTAACCAAGGCGTAACTAAGGTGTAACCACTGTAACTAAGGCGTAACTAAGGTGTAACTAAGGTAACTAAGGCGTAACTAAGGTGTAACTAAGGCGTAACTAAGGCGTAACTAAGGTGTAACTAAGGTAACTAAGGCGTAACCAAGGCGTAACTAAGGTAACTAAGGCGTAACTAAGGTAACCAAGGTAACCAAGGTGTAACTAAGGCGTAACTAAGGTAACTAAGGCGTAACTAAGGTGTAACTAAGGTAACTAAGGCGTAACCAAGGCGTAACTAAGGTGTAACCACTGTAACTAAGGCGTAACTAAGGTGTAACTAAGGTAACTAAGGCGTAACTAAGGTGTAACTAAGGCGTAACTAAGGCGTAACTAAGGTGTAACTAAGGTAACTAAGGCGTAACCAAGGCGTAACTAAGGTAACTAAGGCGTAACCAAGGCGTAACTAAGGTAACCAAGGTGTAACTAAGGCGTAACTAAGGTGTAACTAAGGTAACTAAGGCGTAACTAAGGTGTAACTAAGGTAACTAAGGCGTAACCAAGGCGTAACTAAGGCGTAACTAAGGTGTAACTAAGGTAACTAAGGCGTAACTAAGGTGTAACTAAGGTAACTAAGGCGTAACTAAGGCGTAACTAAGGTGTAACTAAGGTAACTAAGGCGTAACCAAGGCGTAACTACGGTGTAACAAAGGTAACTAAGGCGTAACTAAGGTGTAACTAAGGTAACTAAGGCGTAACCAAGGCGTAACTAAGGTAACTAAGGCGTAACCAAGGTGCAACTAAGGTAACTAAGGCGTAACTAAGGTGCAACTAAGGTAACTAAGGTGTAACCAAGGTGTAACCACGGTAACTAAGGTGTAACTAAGGTAACCAAGGTGTAACTAAGGCGTAACTAAGGTGTAACTAAGGTAACTAAGGTGTAACCACTGTAACCAAGGCGTAACTAAGGCGTAACTAAGGTGTAACTAAGGTAACTAAGGCGTAACCAAGGTGTAACTAAGGTAACTAAGGCGTAACCAAGGCGTAACTAAGGTAACCAAGGTGTAACTAAGGCGTAACTAAGGTTTGGGGAGGGGGGTGGTTGTCAGCTGTCAAAGTTTGTTTACAAAGTTTCAATTATGCAAATAACTAAAGTTTGTTTACAAAGTTCACTTTTTATTTATAAAGTTTCAATAAACACTTACCGAAATAGTTGTCACTGGATGCCATCCCTTGATCTGATGTGATCCAATTGTAGTTCTACAACTTGTACTTCCTTGCTCCACTCACCTAAATGACTGTCACTGCTGTATGCTCATCCCTTATATACCCCTCCGATGGAACTGAAGCTGACTTGACAGAATGTTGCTCGCCTAGGAGGGGGGGGGGGGGGGGGGTCGGTACATAGTATGTCCTCCTGGGGGGGGTGTCGGTACATAGTATGTCCTCCTGGGGGGGGGGGGGGTCGGTACATAGTATGTCCCGGGGGGGGGGGGGGGGTCGGTACATAGTATGTCCGGGGGGGGGGGTCGGTCGGTACATAGTATGTCCCGGGGGGGGGGGGGGTCGGTCGACTCAAAAAATGAAAAATGTTCAGAATCGTCTGAAACGGGGGGGGGGGGGGGAGGTCATCACTTTTTAGGGTCTGTTGCCATGGTTACACTGATTGACAGGTGGAGTGCGTTGGCTTCATGAGGATTGACTCGGCCAACACTATCAAACAACTTTCGCTCCAGACTTTCGCTCCAGACTTTCGCTCCAGACTTTCGCTCCAGACAGTATGACCTCATCATGACGTCATTATAACCTCATGGATGGCCGCGCCTATCCTTACACTTATCCTGACGTCACTTCCGCTCCAGACAACACTTCCGGTCCAGACAGCACTTCCGGTCCAGACAACACTTCCGGTCCAGACACGATGACGTCACTTCCAGACAGTATGACGTCATCAAGTGGCGTGAAACTCTTATTTTCATACTACTGCATTCGTAGTAGATACGCGTAGCTGCAGAAAAGGAGGCCAATGGCAACGCCAGTGGGACCTACATAAGCGGGCATTCGATCGTCGTAATGGGGGTTGAAGAACGACGTTCCTTGGAAGTCGATGTAATGTCACTGACGCAACGTCACTTAATCAATCTAAAAGCAACGTCGTCTGTTGGTAGAAAATAACAAAGAAGAGACGTGGTTTCAACGTTGCCTGTGGCACAGTCTTGTTTTTTTACGCTGGGGGTGACCGGGGAGTGCGTCTGTATATTGACTTGGCATTTTATAAAGGGGTGCTGAAGTTGTGGACCGTATCATCCTATTTTGTTGTCATTTAAGCGGCTTGTCCACTTCAGACTCCTTTCTCGGTTGTCTATTAGACGCTGTCTAGCATCGGTTTATTACAAAAGAGACATGTATTTACAAGAATAGAAAATCTATAGCTTACGAAAAAAAATGAATATATAATTTGCTGTATTTTGTCTCTGTCCAAGAGAGGACTTTTGGGAAGCTGCTAAATGGTGTGGCAGGGAAACTCACTCATTCAGAGCCGACTCAATTTCCAGGCCACGCACACCGCTCTATTCCCAGGCCAAGCACACACGGCTCAATACCCAGGCCAAGCACACACCGCTCAATACCCAGGCCAAGCACACACGGCTCAATACCCAGGCCAAGCACACACCGCTCAATACCCAGGCCAAGCACACACGGCTCAATACCCAGGCCAAGCACACACGGCTCAATACCCAGGCCAAGCACACACGGCTCAATACCCAGGCCAAGTACACACGGCTCAATACCCAGGCCAAGCACACACGGCTCAATACCCAGGCCAAGTACACACGGCTCAATACCCAGGCCAAGTACACACGGCTCAATACCCAGGCCAAGTACACACGGCTCAATACCCAGGCCAAGTACACACGGCTCAATACCCAGGCCAAGCACACACGGCTCAATACCCAGGCCAAGCACACACGGCTCAATACCCAGGCCAAGTACACACGGCTCAATACCCAGGCCAAGCACACACGGCTCAATACCCAGGCCAAGCACACACGGCTCAATACCCAGGCCAAGCACACACGGCTCAATACCCAGGCCAAGTACACACGGCTCAATACCCAGGCCAAGTACACACGGCTCAATACCCAGGCCAAGTACACACGGCTCAATACCCAGGCCAAGTACACACGGCTCAATACCCAGGCCAAGCACACACCGCTCAATTCCCAGGCCAAACACACACGGCTCAATACCCAGGCCAAGTACACACGGCTCAATACCCAGGCCAAGTACACACGGCTCAATACCCAGGCCAAGTTCACACGGCTCAATACCAAGGCCAAGCACACACGGCTCAATACCCAGGCCAAGCCACAGCGCTCGCTTCCGAGACCAAATGCATGGGACACAGTTCCAAGACCAAGTATACCACGTTACCCACGTTACTCCGCGTTACCCACAAAAGGAGGGAGGGGTGGGGTTTCGGAACTTTACTCCGCGTTTGGTTGAAATAGGGGTACTTTTTTCAAATTTAGCACTCTTCGTTTAGGGGTCCTTTGGAAAAGTCATGGACACGCATGGTAACCAGTTGGTACGTCAGTACCCCGCCCCTCACCCCCTCCCCCACCTCCTGCTGGGGAAACTGCCTCTCGATCAACTCCCAGACCAAGCAAGCCAGTGGCCCTGACCATCAGTGTCACATTACAGTGTTTGCGTTTATGTGAAAAACACGAGTTTTTCCACAGACAAACTATGTACAAAACTAGAACGTCATAAATACAAGAACTGATCATAAGCTAGATTTTTGTGGAGCATAACATAAACCCAAGCGTGTTGAGAGAAATCACGTGATGTCAAGTAGGCATGAATTAAGAAGATTGTTCAGAAGCCGCCTGGAAGCCCTTGAAGAAGCAATTGTAAGCCAATTAGTTTGCGAGTAAATGGCCCAACCCCTAAGTAAATCAACGCAACACATTGTTATTTTTAATTAACAAGTCGTCACCTATTTTGGACTTTGAACTAAACGCTTTTGTTTTAAATACATTGGAGCTCCTCGATAAGGCTATCATGCATTTTGGACTATCTCGCTAACAGGACAACCTCTAAATAGTCCCGTGCTGGCTGCTTGCCATAATGAGAAAAATCACACAAAATATAATCGGCTTAGTTCAGTCTCATTGGTTGTCTTATTTCGGAGGGGTCAGCTCATTTCACTTTCTATTTTTCATTGCCTTAAAAAAGCCAAACAACAGTTTGCCAGAACTACTGATGCCGGTGACTACTGATGCCAGGGACTACTGACGCTAGGGGCTACTGATGCCAGGGACTACTGATGGTAGGGACTACTGATGCCAGGGACTACTGACGCTAGGGGCTACTGATGCCAGGGACTACTGATGGTAGGGACTACTGATGCTAGAGACTACTGATGCTAGAGACTACTGATGCTAGGGACTACTGATGCCAGGACTGGTCAGCCTTGTTCTTGTTTAGCATTTGTAAAGGCTTTTTTGTCGTCTCAAAAAATAAATAAAGAACAACTGTTCGAGTTCATGCTTTTTAAAAAGTTTTCACTAAGTGAACACAAAAGCTTTGAGTCATCAATATGAAAAATTTAAGTGATAAACATCAAGAAAATGTTTACCTCGCATCGTATTGGACTCGAAAATATTGGTCTTGGAACAAGTTTCCTCTCTCATGGCTCGTGGATTATTAAATTAGTAAAAATAAACAAAAGCAAAAAAAAAAAACAAACAAGCAAAAAAAACAAAAAAAACAAACAAACAAACAAACAAAAGAAACAACAAAAAGAACTCGACAGATTCGGAGATGTTTGGTAACGGTCGAACTTACCTGATGATGAAAAAAAATATATTTTCCGAAATTGCCGTGCCTTAATTTGCACCTCCTCCCCCGCCCACTCCCCATAAAAGTAAATAAGTACGCTAAAAATCGTGGTACTTGCCTTCGCTGTGCTTCCTCCATGGCGAGGTCGATGGCTAGTCCGGCGGTCTCTATGCCCCACGGTAGGGGGCTCTGCTCCACCATAATAACGCCCACCTTCACGTGAATCGTGGCATTGTTATCTGACTCAACCAGCATTCCATCTAGTACAGCAACCAACCCCAACAGCCAACTAATTCTAATTCCAATCGATAATTCTACCATTTTATTATACTGCAAACTAATTATATGCGTCTATAATCAGTTTTTATTAATACATATTCATGAACAATTTAATTAACTTGTTAAAATATTTAAAAAATATAAATATTCAGCTTTGAACTTTTAATGTGAGTATGTGGTATTGGCAGTTATCCGTCGCTCTCGGAAGCTGTGTGTGTGACAAGTAATTCACACCGCTGTCAGGTATGCCATTATATAGCGGTAAGTGGAGGAGAGACTGAGCTCTAATTACATTGTCCATATTTATCACTCATAAACAACAATTTGCAAACACTATTGTAATAAACGAATATGCTAAAAAGAAAGCGATGATCGTTCAAGTTCCAGCTACAGATTTCTTTTCACAAACGATCCCCAGCAACAGAAAGATGTTAATTTGTTTGTCACTTCCATTTACGAAAAGTGATGTTCTTTTTCATGGTTCTTGTTCCTCATACGGCGTCGCTTTACCCAGTAAACATGCGGCGTGTAGTTGACGTTGGATATACGTCGCGACCGGACTTTCGGATCAACGTCGGTATTTGGTTGTATATGAAAATGTTGACGTCTTTCCCCTGACGTTGGATAGATGTTTGGGGAGTATGGCGGTATATTTGTCCAAAAAAATCAAAACGTACATGTTGTATATTTCATTTTTTTTCGCGTTCGTTTAAATGACCTTCGGAAATTTTCTTAGCCGAGCAACGTTTAAATTTGACTATTATTTGACTATTTATGTCGCGCTCTTTAACTTCACCGTAATTTTTTCGTGCATTTATTTAAATTATTCACCTACTTCTTTCAAACATGTGTCTGTAAGAACGTTTTTCTGAGCATGCGTTTTATCACTAGTTCGTAAAACCTCCTCTGATTGGTTGTTTGATGTAACATGCGTTCGACTGAGATGTCTTAATTTTCAGTCTTAAAAAAATTGCTTATGGGGCGTAGTAAATTTAATTCATGTCAATAAAAATTGCATAATTTATTTTGAGACCAATAAATATCACATGCAGAAATTAGTAGTGATTTGCATGACATAAAAAGTGGTTCGCGAAAGAATTAAATATTTTCTGGTAATATTAATCGTAAAGAAATACCACTGGATACCAAATACCTGTTCGAGGCGAACGTCGTGAAATGTCTGTTCATTTATACCGCCAGAGAGGACCGGCGTTGGACAGGTCGTTGTAGAGTTATGGGGGATATCGACATTCTTCTTTTTTTATTATTTTTTATTTTTTTATTGATTGTTTATTTTTCTTACAAATAAATGACTAACATTTTACAAGAGCATAATATACAGAACATTTCACAATAACGTCACGACATTTATTCAATCCACATTCATTCCCACTGCCACTATCACAGACCCTCGTTACCAAAGGCTACAACCAGTAACAAATATTGCTATCCATACCCCTAAAAACATACACACGCACACGCACACGCATCCTTACACACAAATGCCATTATTCATTTTGATAATACGTTACTAATCATAAAATGTTATAAATTGTGAGCAACGTTATGAAATAAATAATTTTCACTTTGATGAACTAACTCTGGAAATTGATTATATTTATCTGAAAAATTTTACAAGATAGTGTTTTCTTATCAATTATAATCCGTTTATAAATTGAATGAAGTATTACCTTTTCTTCCTTGCTGAGTTTACTGAATATCTCAGCTGAAGGGTCAATTAACTTAAACAACTCTGCAAGCCAGATCACAGTATTTTTACATTCAAAGAAGACATGATATAATGTATCCGACATAGTCACATTGCAAAATTCGCATATAGCACTTTCCCTAATTTTCCATTTTACAAGATTTTCTCCTGTATTTACAATGTTGTGAACAATCTTGAATTGAACGGATAGCAGTTTTGGTTCCCTTATGCTTTTCCGACATAGAACCAAACTTTCATAAATTTTCTCTCCAGAAAAGTTTCCCTCACAAACCGATTTCCTTATTGCTGTTGGTGCACTAGTTGTAATCGACAGAAATTCTCTGTAAAAATTTTTGCTTTTAGCTTTAGAAATGTCAAGTTTATTTCCACTCCTCATGCATAGAACGTTAATTTTAAAATTGTTTATAGTTCGAGATAAATGCTCCCTATCCAGCATTAATCTATCTTTTTTCCTGCTTGTTTTATCGCTGATAGAACTCCTAAGTATCTTAGAAAGTTTGGTTAAATGTGATAAGACTCAACAAACTCTGAGTACGATAACCATGAACCATCATTTGTAAGTAGATCCTGGATATAAATTACACCCTTATCAAACCATTCTTTGAGAAATATGCTTTTTCCTTCTACTAAAATTTCTTTGTTGTTCCATATGACGTACTCACTATTTTTATTCCGCAAAATTTCTTTGGCAAAGTCTAGCATTTCTCTGTAAAACATGGGAAGGTATGGGAGGTTCTAAGTACTATAATTACAATAAAGTAAAAATTGTAACCCCCCCCCCCACTTGTTTAAAGTATTCATTGACGTAATGGTTCCACCCTTTTCCATTAATTATTCTACATATCCACTGTAATCTCACAGCCTTAACTTGACACTCAACATCCAAGCTTCTGAGCCCCCTTCATCATAATCAGCTATAAGAACGTGATGTTTAACGTTTGGTGGCTTGTAGCTCCATATAAAACTATTCATGTCCTTTTGAATAGTTTGCTGAACATTATGCCCTGCATAAGTTATTGACAGGGGGTAAATAAGATTTGCAATGCCGAAAGTTTTTGAAATAGTGATTTTACCAACAATGCTGACATCTCTTACGGACCAGACTTTAAAACGCCGATTCATTTTTTTCCAATTTTTCCACAAAGTTGTATGAGAAATTTTGTTTTTCATCCCGCCCAATATGTATTCCAAGCATATTAAATGACCCATTCTTAATCGACATATTCATCACATTCATACTTTTATCTCTCAACAGACCTAAGAAGATTAAAACAGAATTATCCGTATTTAATTTAAGACCTGACATTTCCGAAAATCCTCTAAGTGTCTCAATCAGTGTGTATATAGAGGGTATATCCTTCAGTAAACATGTACAGTCATCTGCAAATTGTTTGATTTTGTTGGTATGTGAACCAATTGTAATACCTTTTACATCTTCATTATTTCTGATTTTATCCCCATTACATTAGCACATAATATATACAGTAAACATGATAGACCGCAACCCTGCCTTACTCCTCTTTTCAGCTGAAACCACTTTGAAGAGAAGCCATTATTAATGACACAGTTGTAAATCTCAGTATAGCAACATTTCACAGAGGCAATAAAATTTGGACCAAAGTTAAACTTTTCTAAAACCGTAAACATAAAGGGCCACTCGATTGAATCGAAAGCCTTTCCAAAGTCCAGTTCAAATAATACACCCGTCTCGTCTAAACGGTCACAGTGCTCTATTATATCCTTTATAAAACGGATACTTTCACCTATAAATCTACCTTTAATAAACCCAGACTGGTCAGGGTGAATAATTCCAGGTATAACTTTTTCTAATCTTTTACCCAGGGTTTATGTAAAAAAATTTGTAATCGATATTAAGTAGATTGACAGGCCCCCAATTCTTTATTTTTGTGGGGTCTTTACCTTTTTTTCCAATAGTGTTAAAATTCCTCTTCTCTGTGACATTGACAGTAACCCTGTTTGTCGGGAGAAATTTAAACACTCGACTAGTTTTGGTCCAATGCAGTCCCAAAATTCCTTAGAAAATTCTGCAATTAGTCCGTCACAGCCTGATGATTTATTTGGTTTAAAGTTCTTAAGAGCTTCCCAACATTCTTCAACAGTTAACTCAGTTTCACAAAATTGCATTTGATCTCGAGAAGGCTTCCGTTCAATGCAAAAGTTTTGATAAATGTGTGCGTTCTCTTGAGCATTTCCAAACCTTGAAGAATGAAGGTGCATAGAAAAAGACTCAAGCATATTTAGATTTTTAGTTCGATCCGTTGCCTCCTCGTTGTTCTCACTAACAAGTCTTTTAATTGTCTTTTTCTCGAAAGAGGATTTTGAAGCGTTTAAAAAATACGCGTTACTTTTCTCGTTTTTTTTCAATGTATCCTAGTCGCGATCTCAGCCAAGCTCTTTTAGAATTTTCTTCTTCCATAGACTCAATTTCAAGCTTTAATTTTTCATACTCATTTATATCGGCATTACTTGCCTGATCGTTACATATCATTATATCCAGCTCTTCTATTTTTTGTATTAATATTTGTTCCTGTTTCCTCTTTTCCTTAGCCCTGTTTTTACAATAATTAATCGAATACAGCCTAATGTTGTATTTTAGCCAGTCAAATTTAACAAGGAGGTTGCTGAGCTCAGGTGTTTCGTTTCAAAGACGTTCTATTAATTTTCTTATTTCTTGGTTATACTTCTGTTCTTTAATTATGCTAGCATTTAATTTCCAAAATCCGGGACCTCTAATGTCTTTATCTAGTAAAATAGATAATTCAATAATAGAGTGATCACTTTTTACGCCCGTGATTATTTTGATGCTAGTGACTTTATCTATACTCTTTCTCTTAATCAGAAAGTAATCTAACCCACATCTAATTAACGGAGTTTTCTGAGACCAGGTATATCTTCTAGTACCTTTATTTTTATATCTCCAAATATCGACCATATCATGTTTTTCTATCAATTGTTTTAATAAATGTTGAATTTTGAGAGTGTTTTTTTTCTCCTTTTTTATCTAAATTACTGTCCAACACAATATTAAAATCCCCACCTAAAATGATTTCGTCCCCATAATCGATGTTGATTAATACTGAGTCAAGGGTTCTGAAAAATATAAGCTTTTCCGATTCGTGCTTTGGCCCGTAAATGTTAATCAAGATGATAGTTTTTACAGTTGTTCGTAGTTTCAAGATGTGCAGTCTACCTGGAATTATTACTGAATGTTCAATAATGTTGGTTGGTTTGGTGCACAGAATTGCTTGCCCGGCGCTGCATGACGTTCCGCAATTAAAATATCTCCAACTTCCCACTTTACCTTCCACTGGTCAAGATCTGCGTCATCAGCATGGGTTTCTTGAAGCATGTAAAAAGATGCTTTTTTGGTTTTTTAAATAATAAAATATTGTAAGAAGTTTTGAAGAGTTGCGGCCTCCTCTTATGTTAAAGCACTGTGTATTCAATGTGTTTTTAGCGGTCATAACGACAATAATTTAACTGATAATGGCAAAAGACACTGCAAATAAGGAATAAAGAAGGCACTTTCAAGCGCAATTACACTAGCGAATAAGTTCTGCGATTGTTGTGGTCGGATAGCAATAATGTACACATACACCATGTAAAATGCAACACTTATTAACACCCACTTCAAAAATTGGCAATCGTGCATGATCGACAAAAATTCTTGGCTGAGTGGCACAGTTTGAGTATACACACGCAGACAAAAACATATACATCAAGATTCTACTTGTTTGATTACAGCCCCATTTACGTCCAGAGGTTCCCGTGTCTAATCTCACCATTGGACCCCAACGCACAACATATGACATAAAACACACACACATATATATCCCGCACGATCTGTATATAAACACCCAACTCCATAAACTGGCAACCCAGCATGGTCGACACAAATAACTAATCGATCAAAACTGCATAAGTAAATACACAAAAACACATCCGCCATAATAGTAATTGGGCAACTGAGGTCCCATGCACTCCCCAAGTTAACCCACGAAATGTTTGGCTATGAGACCACTGCGCATAATATGTCTCATTTAACCCATACACCCCAAGGCGTTCTGTGGCTAATCTGACCACAGGACCCCAAAGCACAATATATGACATAAAACGCACATGTATGTATGTTACGCTGGCTCTGTATATTACCGCCCCACTTCAAAAACTGGCGACCCATCCTGGTCGACAGGAGTTCTTGCTTAATCAAGACTGCATGTATAGATACACAGAAAACTACCCGCCAAAATTCTAATTGTGTGACTACTGCCCCATACACTCCCCAAGGTGACCCGCGAATTGTTAGGCTATGGCACCACGGCCCATAATATGCTTAATTAAACCCATACACACCCCAAGGAGATCCGTGGCTATTCTGACCATAGGACCCCAACGCACAATATATGACATAGAACGCATATGAGTGTATTCATCTTGTGTGACTGCGGTCCCATACTCGCCCACAGGTGTCCCGTGTCTAAAGAGCATGAACTTAGGCCAAGCACTTACACAGGTTTGATTCTTGTCTAATTTGTGTCTTCGCTGCTCATTAAGTCCTTTCTGATGTCTTCTAGAAGTTTTCCCATTTCGTTTCTTCCCGTCCATGTCTCCTTTCGAAGGCAGTGTGTGTCGTGATATAGACATTCTTGACATACCACGGCAGTCCTTGCATCAAAGCACCCCAGCCTTTGAATGTGTGCGAAGTCACTTTTCATATCTGTTTTCTAAAAGCAGGTTATAAAAATATTGTAAAAGAAATTAAAGTTTATGTGCTTTTAATAATTTTTAAATTGATTTTTTTCCAGATTGTTCGCCAGATTTTCCTCGTATTTGCTTTCAATTTTTTGTTATTTCCTGGTTTTCATCTGCACACGTAACGCGTTGACATGAACTGGCGCGGATTTTATCTGCACCCGTAACACGTTGTAATCAACTGACGCGGATTTTATCTGCACACGTAACGCGTTGTGATCAATTCGCTTGTAGTTTCAAAAGGTTGGGCTTCATACTTTTTGAAAAACTTACTCTAAAATTGTCGCGAAGTATGTCTGGAGGCAGGATGTGTATATTTTTATGATTTTTTGGACTAATTAGAATTTTTTCAATTTCCGCTCGGTTTCAAAAAGAATACTGCTTTTCATATTTGCAATAAATACATCCACAACTACAATGTCTTAATGCAACATGTAAATATCTTTATAGATTTTTAACGCAGTGCCATATCGTTCATTTTTCGCCAATTATAAATTACCTGAACGCCACAAATCTTCAGTATATATATATCCAAAGTTCAAAACCATGTGACAAATAGAACTGAACAAAAAGCCTTATAAAACCATGCGTCTGGTTGTTGACGAGTAGACGCACAAACGGGCGGACGTTGCGGTTGTCAACACACACGCTCAGGGAGGGGGGGAGGGCGTTCTCTGGGCTTGCCAGGACTTGAAGACTCACGTTACCACCACAAGTCCTGTGTCCTCTTATCAAGAAACGTCACAAGAAACGGCCTACGCGAAGTAATTGCTTTAGCAGTGAATCACATAACACAAACATGCCTACGCGAAGTAATCCTTGCAGCAATGTAAAGCATATCACAGAAATGCTTGCGTTAAGTTTTCCCTACAGCAGTTAACACGAAAAATCACAATATGAAGCTTAGATTAATCGTCACTTGGTATAATCGTATAATTTTTAAAATCAGCCTGTTGACACCGTTAACTTGGTGGCGCTTGGGTTATATTTTCTCCTGGCCTAAAGCATGGTTCCACATTATGCGTGGGGGAATTCTAATTTTCCTTTAGGTATTTTTTTCAAGCGCGACGTTTCAATGTCAATTTCACACGCTTAACCTTTACTCTTTTCCGCTGTAAAATCTTGGAAAACAGAAAATGGTTCCGATGCAATTAGTTTTCTAGCCGTGGAATTAAAACTGTTCAATAAACTGCAACATTGTCCTTCGATTTCCAAAGAGAATGTAGCTAATTTCAAATTTGCAACTACACCCTTTTCGTAGTAGTCGTGTACCCCGCTTCCCAGCAAATATTTTGATGTCAGAATGACGTCGGGTTGCCGTCGTGACCCGACGTTTTTGACGTCGGATTGACGTACCGGTTGTGTTTGTACATGAAATGGAACCGACGTTGGTTTTTCACGTCAAACAATGACGT
This sequence comes from Protula sp. h YS-2021, assembly GCA_949752745.1. NCBI lineage: Eukaryota > Metazoa > Annelida > Polychaeta > Sabellida > Serpulidae > Protula > Protula sp. h YS-2021. The sequence continues at coordinate 13,195,994 of OX457025.1, read as the reverse complement.
AACCCTTTCGAGGAGGATTGCTGTGTCTTGTAGATGGAACCTTAAACCTCTAAAATGACGGCCTGCAGCATTTTAATACAGTCTGCGCTGCTGTTGGCATGGCCACCCTGATCACCGGTCATTGATTTCACTTTTTTATGTAATTTTCAGGTAGAAGATCAGCTCATCCAAGGGTCCACTTTTTGGCTCAATTTTATTGGTTTGCGTAATTTTTCACTACCGGGGGTTTCCGAGAAAAAAGCCCAGGGCTTCTATTTGGAAACTGGCCAATTTCAGGCGCTCATTAAGAAACCAAATAGAAGCCCCGGGGCTTCTATCAGGAAACAGTTTCCTAATTAGAGCCCCGGGGCTTCTATTTTTTTAGATAGTGGGGGGGGGGGGGGTTGTCGATAAATGTTTATTGAAAAAAGAAAATTTGCCATCAATCTCTTATTAAAGCGCTACATGCTGAGGATATCGGCACAAAAAATAACAAAACACACAAAAACAACAGTAACAAAAAGTCTGGTAAAATGGGGGGAGGGGGGCTGCCTTGTGCGAAGCACAGGATTAAGCAACGACGCACAACGTGTCTAGGGGTTTGCCTCACATCAAAGGATTAAGTGCAGAATGTCTGCATTGCTAGTAAACATAAGTTCTAAAGAGACTTGCAGGGAAGGAGGGGCAACATCACGCCGCCCGTTTCAGTACGCAGCCGGTTATATTTCCAGTAATACTCCGGAGTAAAGGTGGCAGCGGGGAGGGGGGGGTGTTGGCCTTGTGCAATGCACAGGATTAAGCAACGATGCAGAACATGTCTTGGGGTGCCTCATATCAAAGGATTAAGTGCACCGTGTCTGCATTGCGAGTAAACACGAGTTTTAAACAGACTTGCAGCGAAGGAGGGGGGCTTTTATTTGGAAACGATTTTTTCAGGTCTTTATTTTAACTCCAAATAGAAGCCCCGGGGCTTCTATTGGGAAACAGTTTCCTAATAAGAGCCCCGGGGCTTTTATATGGGGGGAGCTTCTTTTCGGAAACTCCCGGTAATATTTTATGCTTAATATTATAATTTTTGTGGCATAAATATAGGTGTATCCTGGTACTCCAAACTGGCCCAGTTGTACAGTTTTTTTCATTAAATTTTTTTAATTTCCATTCTCATTTCGATAATAAATAGACCTCAATAAACCGGACACCTCACTGGAGAAGTTTCCACATCTGTTGAATGTACTTGGTAAATCAAAACCGTATCGGTTGATTGTTCGTATAAAGCATAGAACTCGATGATGGCACAAAAATGCATCGGTTTGCTTCTTGTCAAGCGTGACAGCGTCGTCAGAATGTCTTACTGAGAGGGTATCAAAGGGTCTTTGACAAGCCGGGGAAAGTTTCAGTTGTTTCTTTGGAAAATTCTTTTTTTGGGGGGGGGGGGAGGGGAATAGCATGCGTTTTTATATGTCTGAAGCGATGCTGTCGTTTCTTTCTTGCATACACTAAAGGAAAGCTTTTAACATTTTAGCAAAAGACTTTTTAAGCATTCATTATGAACCTTAAAAAGCCCGCTTTCGCTCATATCATGTGCCATAACCCCCTCCCCGATTTTCTGAAAAGACCAAAGCGTTTCCATGGTAATCCATTAACCCTAGAGCATCTTCACCCATCGCTGCATAAGGTATATATACAGTGAAACCCCGGATATGGACACCCTTTTATTATGGACACCCCTGAATTATGGGCCATAGAGTTCCTTTATATATAGACCCCTCTATTGTGGACACCTTCTATTCAGAATTGGGGACACTCTTTTTACTCCGTAGCACGGTTACACATTTAAAACAACCCCTCTATTGTGGACAGTCAAATCGCTGTCCATATTTCGTGCGTTTTCAACTCCTATCAGCTTGTTACCCGGTAGTGTTTTAATTTTTTCTCTCTATTGTTGTCTGTGGGTATTGAGTACATTACACTGAACACAGTGCATGTAAAGACAATGGGTCTTATAACAAAAGGTGTGTGCCAATGGGGCTTATTACAAAAGATATGTGCTTAAGAGAGAAGCTTTATAGACTAATCCCTATTGACATGTGCTCCGTCTTTTAAAATGCGTATAAAAGAGCAAGTAATTCATTGCCTTTATGCTCGGTTAATACGTAAAACAAGGTGTTATTTTATAATAAGTGTTAAGTCTGAATATGGGTGGTGTAAAAAGAAAACGGAACCAAGTTTCACTTTCTGATTAAGTGAAAATAATCAAAGCTGGTGATGGACAAAGTGTGAGAAAATAACTAAGGATTTTAGTTGTAGTTGTCAGATAGAACTCAAATTAACAGCACCTCGAAATTAGGGACAACCCGCCATTAGGGTCAAATCTGTCACTTTTTGTCCCGGAGTTTCCCCATATATATATATATATATATATATATATATATATATATATATATATATATATATATATATATATATATATATATATATATATGAAAAATTGAAAGACGTTCTCATATTGGTTTGTTCGTATATAAGTAGAATGGGTGGGGTAGGGGGAGGGGCGCGCGCTGCAAGTCTCAATCAAGGGGCGGCAAAAATATATAAAAAATTCAGTTGCACGTCCCAAAAGAATTACATATTGTCTCGGGGGCTACTTGCTATCATTAAACAAGATTGTACATAGACAATGCTCCAGCTCAAGAATGCTAATGTCATGATTTATGACATATAAGTATAACCTGTAACCCACATTTCAAGACAATAAGGCTACGTACTTGGCGTCAGTCAAGATTTTAATGAAAAATGGTTTATCGTTAATATATCTCCGAATAGAAAAGAAATAGAAAGGTGTTTCGGCCAACTTTCTTCGAATCGCCAAAAATAAACAGTAATCGACAAGAGGACATATATATCGCTACCTTGGATCAATATTTTAGGACGTTTCCGTTTAAATCCTAGGAAGAGATGCGTTTTCACGAAAATTATTTCCACCAATTTTAGGCGAGGCATAAGAAAACGTAACAGCTAAATATGTACCAAAGCCTGACATCTTTAATCAGAATTTCAAGAAATTAAGGCCAAATACCTAGAGCCAGTTGCGTTTTCAAAAATGTTTGTGGCGGATCCCCCCAAAAAAGTTATAGCCAGATAGATACTAATTCCCGCTTCCACATTTCAAAATTTTAAGAAGGTAGCATTATGTGACTAGCGTTAGTTACGATTTCAGTAAGAAATAGCTTATTTCCAATATTTCTGCCATTTCTTCCGAATTACGCAAAAACAGTAGTAATCAGGAAAGTACCAATGAACACTATCTTTAACCAAAATTTCAACACAGTGAGGCCATTTCTGTGGTATGAGTTAAAATTTTGCTGAAGTTTTTTGGGTATTCGCCAATGTTTCTGCCAAATTGTTTGGCCAATCTGCACAAATGTAATAGACAGCTAATTCTTGCTACCTGTGCTTAAAGTTCAAGACAGTAAGGCTGTTTTCCTGATGTTGATTAAGATTTTGCGTTTTATCGCCAATACTTCGACCAATTTTTGGCGAATGGCCAAAACAAGTAATAGCTAGGTGGACACTTATTGCACGTTTCCATTGAAACCATAGGAAGATATACGTTTTAATTGCGTTTTAAACAATATTTCCGCCAATTTTTGGCGAATTACCAAAAAAGTAAAAAATAGACAGGTGGTAAGGTATGCCACTATTACATAAAATTACAAGGCAGTGAGGTTATTTTCCTCTCGTTAATTAAAATTTTTCGAAATTTTTTTCGCTAATATTTTGGCCAATTTTTGGCGAATCAGAGAGAGAGAGAGAGAGAGCGAGAGAGAAACAATAGCAAAGTAGGTGAATATTCGCTTCCCCAATTCAAAATTTTAAGAAGGTAATGTTGTATAACTGACGTTAGGTAAGATTTTAGTAAGAAATTGTTTTTTCGCCAATATTTCCGCGCATTTTTCAGAGATAACGAAAAACAGTAAAAGCCAGGTAAGTACCTGACTGTCTTTATCTAAGAAATTTGAAGACAGTAAGGACATTTCTTCTATTGTTAGCTAATATTTCCGCCATATTTTGACTAATCACGAAAAACAAGACATTGAAGCTCTCTTCCTTAAGTCATTTCCTAAAATCCGTTTCCGAAAGATTTTACTGATTGTCTTTTGTTTTTGCTACAGTTTCCGCCAGTGTTTGGTGGATAGCGAAAACAAGTAAAAAACCAGGTAGACACTTATGCACCCTATCTTTCAACGAAACGTTAGAGCGTTTCGATGAAAATCCTAGAAGATACCTTTTTTAAGAACATTGTTTTTGGCCAGTATTTCAGCCGAAATTTGCGAATTGTCAAAAAAGATAGAAATGGCTAGTTAGGTAGTAATGTGTGCTGCTGTTTCTTAAAATTATATGGTATCGAGGCTATTTTTCTGGAGTTCAAGCTTTTACTGATTTTTTTATTTTTCGCCAAAATTTTTTTCCATTTTTTTGGTCAATCACCAAATAAATGTAATGGTCAGGTAGGTAATAATAACTGCTACCTTTCCTTTAAAATTTCAATGCAGTAAGACTATTTTCGTGGTGTTAGTTAAGATTTTGCTGATTTTTTAGTAAGCCTATTTTGCCGGGGTAGTTAACCATTTACGAAAAAAATTACGTTTTTCTCCAATATTTCTACCAGTTTTGGCAAATTGCCAAATCAAGCAATAAAAAGGTGGACACCTACGCACCCTACCTTCCACCAAAATATTAGAAAGTTTCTGCGAAAACCCTAGCAGACACAATCTAAAGCAAAATAGTTTTTCGCCAGTATTTCCGCCAGTTTTTTTTTCGCAAATAGACATAAGAGAGCAAAAACCAGTTAAGAAGTAATGTCTGCTGCCGTTACTTGCAATTACAGTGCAATGAGGCTATTTTCCTGTAGTGCGTTAAGATTCGACTAAAATTATTTGGCTTTTCTCCGAAAATTTTTTTGTCAAACACCAAAAAAAGAATAATAGACAGCCAGTTAATATTGTCTACTATCGTAATTAAAAATTTCAAGACAGAAAAGCTATTATCTTGGAGTTAAGATTTTACTAAAATTATTGTAGTTTTCGCCAGAATTCTGGCCAGTTTTTGGCCAGTCACCACTAAATATTGTAACAGTCAGCTAGATAGTAAGGTCGGCAACCTTTCTTTAAAATTTCGAGGCAGTTAGGCTATTTTCCTGGAGTTCGTTAAGATTTTATTGAAATGTGTTTTTAGTTTTTCGCCAAAATTTTCGCCAAATTTTTGGGGTGTTTTGTCAAAATTTTCAACAATATTTTGGCCAATAATCGAAAATTAGGTGATGATGCCTGCTATCCCTACTTAAAGTTTCAAGTCGCTAAGACTATTTTCCAGCTGTTACTTAAGATTGTGCTAAAAAGTTTTTGTTTTTTCGCCAAAAGTTTGGCCACTTTTTGGCCAAACAATAAAATAAGTAATAGTAAGATAGGCAATAACGCCTGCTACCTTCATCTATAATTTCAAGAATAAGACAATTTTACTGGAGTTAGTTAAGATTTTACAAAAACCAATTACTTTTTTGCCAATTTTTGGCGAATCGCCAAAACAAGTAAGAGATAGGTGGACACTTATGCACCCTACATGCCACCAAAATGCTTGAATGTTTCCATGAAAACTCTAGGAGATACGATTTGCAAGAAAGTGTTTTTTGGCCAATATTTCTGCCAATTTTTGGTGAATTACCAAGAAAAGAAATAGCCACTTCAGCAGTAATGTGTTCTCCTCTTACTTGAAATTACAAGGCACTGATGCTATTTTCCAGGAGTTCGCTAAGATTTTACTGAAATTTTTTTTTTCGCCAGAATTTTCGCCGATTGTTTGTCCATTCACTAAAACGGTAATAACCAGTTAATTAGTGGTCCCTGCTACCATTACATAAAATTTCAAGACAGCAAGACAATTTATTCTGGAGTTAAGATTTTAACCGGATGTTGTTCTCCAAAATTTCGGCCAATGTTTGGCACATTACCAAAATTTGTAACAGGTAGGTAGGTAGGAAGGCTTGCTACTTTCCCTAAAATTTCAAGAGAGCAAGACTATTTTCCTGGAGTTCACAAAGATTTTATTGAAATTTTGCTTGTAGTTTCGCCAGTTTCTTTTTTTTTTTGGCCAGTCACCAAAAATTGTAACAACCAGGTAGCCTTGCACCTTTACTTTAAATTGCATGAGAGTAAGACTAGTTTCCTCGAGTTACTTAAGATTCTACTGAATTTTTTTTCTTTGTTTTTTTTGTTTTTTTGTTTTTTTTTGGCTTTACTGAAATATTTTTTTTTTTGTTTTTTTTTTTAACAAAATCACCAAAAAAAAGTAGTAGCCAGGTAGGTAGTAGCGCTCCCCACTCTCACTTTTTCAAGACAAAAATAAAATATTTTCTTGGAGAAGGTCAAGATTTCACAAAAAAAGTCCAACAGAAAGGCGAACCAATTATAATTGTAATTTGGTATAAAAAAAAAGGTGTGTCTGTTTATTAAATATTACACTCTGCATTTAGGGGATGAATTTATAAGGGTGTTGGCATCTGGTAAAGACTGGTATTTTCCAAATTTTGCACTCCACGTTTAACAGTCGTTTTAAAATCTTGTGAACTGGCATTGTATCTCATTTTTACTTGAGTGTTCCGCCTCAACTCTTCCTCAGAAAGGAAATTATTTTTGTGATAGCAATGTATTGAACACCCATCCACCTTCCACCTTCCATCCCTGCCGGAACCCCTCACAAGCAAAAGGCTGTGACTGAATTAAAAGCCGCATATCTCTGAAGCGGGGGAAGGAGTTTCTCACATGCAAATTGGCTGGCGTGCAAAGAGACACTTGCATTGAGAAGTGCGTGTGTATGCTAGTTTTTTCAAACCATGGTTGTGACGTCACCCATTGCCTTTGCACGAGGATTCTGAGCCACAAAATCCATTCTGATGACGTCAATTTTGAATTTGCATAAGCAACATCTTAAGGACAATGAACAGTATTTCTGTTCGTTCGATTTTCTGTCCGTTTTGGATGTTTACAGGCTCGGACAACCGTTTAATGCCAAAAATGAGAATATGTGTATAATGTGCCATTGCAATTATGTACACACTTAAACTTCTTCAGTTCCCGGACATTAACATTTATGGCTATGCAACCAACTCCTCTTATTCTTTCTTCGTTTATCAAGCAAATCAAACATTACACCTTTTAAACTTTGTTCATAATGTATAAAATTGTTCATAATCCAAAAGCACCCGTTTTTCCTTACACTGAATGCAAACATTCGAGTGCATCCTACAAAAATATCATCAATAAGACCTGAGTACTATTCTAGCATGCTATTCTGCTGGTCAGATACACTGGGAGCAATCAGGCTCTTATACGGGGACCCCCCGTAATAAAAATGTCCATTAACGGACCTATCATCCAGGTATTATATTCTTAAACGTTTGTACATTGTTTTGTAGTACTTTCCAGCGTTTTGATTCATCTGCATTGCATTCTGATGACCTTTTCCAATCATGCACTTCTTAATCGAGATACGAATGTTTAAAGGAATCCAATTTAATTAACTTTTTTTTTTCTTTTTTAAAGGGCTGGCCGAAAGCCTCGGTGAGCCTTAATTTCGTGGCCTAACCCACTGCATACAATTGGAGTGAACGTCAATACCCCGCTTACCACCCGAAGCTGGAATCGAAATCGAGACCTTGGGATTTCCAGACTAACGCTCTAACCAACCGTAACCCCCTCCCCCCCCCCCCCCTCTATTGTTGTTAACTGATAGCATTCTGGAGAAGATTCTTAGCCATTTCTTTTTTTTTTTAAAGCAAACGGTGTCTCCACAGGAAGAGTAAAGGATGGGATTCTGGTGGAGTTTAATCTATCACCTCAGAACCCGGGTTTTAAAGGCATGATCCCAATATTATCTCCACATTTTTTAGATATGGTGCAAATACCTAAATTGCTACCTCAATACAATTGTTGTCAATTAATGTATACAAATTCCGGGTATTATATTCCGGAGTTTTATTGTGGTGAGATCACCATCAGGTTCTCGAATTTGTTTTCTCTACGGTTTGCTTAATTATTACAGTTTTCTTTTATTCCGAATTTTCTAACTAAAAGTCTGTTTAGTTAATTCCTATTACATCATCAGAAGGGGTTTCTCATTTTGACAGTTTTTATACAATAATCAATATGCATGCACATTTTGCCCAAGCTGGTCACTGACGTGCATCATTGCAGTCTGCCAAAATTGGGCTTATCGCACACAGTTAATATTTCAGTGCAACTATGGTTTAAAACTGACATAGTTTGCGTAACGTAGTCGCTCGTAGTTTCTCAGCCAGGAAACCGCCCCTGTTTGAAGTTTCTGTTTTGGGGTTCCCTTTTTGTTGAACGCGGAGTGCAGTTAACACAGTTCCCCACACCCTTTTGGTTGATAAAACGAGAATCGATTGAATTGAATGAAAAGTAACCTTATTAATGAAAATAGCACTCCACACGGACCGTATGTGGTCCAGAATTACACCCCCTTCTCCTCGTTTTTTTCTGTTTGTTTGTTTATTTGTTTTTGTTTATTTATTTTTTTTTTGCTTATGTGTTTTGGCTTGTTTGTTTTAAGTAGCAGGCAAAAAAAATGTTCCAAATCCCCGCTCCCCATACACAGCGTTTGCTTGCTCCGTGTTCCGTGTCTGTGTGGAGTCTGTTGTGTGACAATAGGGACCTTCTGCAAGAAGTTCTTTTTTTTATTACTTTTTTTACGTATGAAATGAGAAGTCAAATGTTTCGGTAAAAAATATTCGCAAAAAGCAAAATTTTATTTTCAATAAAAACGTCCAAAGTGTTCACCATTTTTTTTTTCAAAAAGAAGTGTGAATGAGATTCTGGTTTTAAACACGAGATAACATGATTCAGTTAGACAAGCACTAAATATGGATCAACACTGTTTTGATCAGCTGAAAACAAGTGCATTCATGAGCGTTTTAATATCGTAATTTGCAACTCGATTTTCTAAATCAAATGTTAAGAAAATATTTAACATGTGTACAAGGGATTCAGAAGCGTTGTTAATTACACAAAGGAATGCTTTATCTTGCCCGCGGCAGTCATAAAAGGTGAAGTGAGACGTAAGGTGAAAAGTTCTTACTTTTTGCAAAAGGTCTGTAATATCGGTGACAAACCATCAAAACCTTTCCCCTTCATATCAAACAGAACTGTGAGGAGAAGCGGTTAATTGTGCATGGCATAAAATCCCATCATACATTCACCTGGCGTGCAAACTTCTCCATGGTTCACCCACCTGGCGTGCAAACTTCCACATTACTCCGTCCACCGGGCACACAAATGCAAGGATTGCTGTTTGGAGAACTCTGTCATACCGGACACTTCAGATGAGACCCTGGTATGAAAAGTGCATGAACATCGCTGTTGTTTTGTAGCAGGAGCAGCATGCATGTACCGTGTGACAACCTTCATTGTTTTAGCGCATCGGCATTCATACTTAGTCTTAATTCAAAACTTTTACTACATCTGCTACATTAAAATGAAAACGATTTGACAACGCTTTGATTGCTGAGGCATGAAATAACTTTCTAAAAAGCTATAAAAAAATATATGGTGAGAAACCACGAGGCTAGTCTTAACTTGGTCAAAAAATGAAAAATAAATTACCGGCCTTTAGTGATGGAAACGATACAGGGATATTTCAAAACGTAATTTACATTGATGAAATCGGTTTGCACTGTCGAGCACTTCCAAACGGTGTGGCAAAAATATGGAGGTGGGGAAAGCTTTTCTCCATTGTTGACAAATAGCGAGTGGATTTTCTCACGAGGTTTTTTTAGCGCGGGGAACTTTCTTCTGCTCTGTGGTGTCATATGTGTAATTTCTCTGTACAGACAAATTATTGTGATGGTATTGCGTTAAAGTGTAGAAAAACCCTCAATATACCGGACTAATTTCTAAATCCAACAAATTAGTCTAGTCCCGCCATTGTCCGGTTTATTGAGGTTTTACTGCAGTTGAACTGGTTTCCCAAAATATATCCCCCCCCCCTTTATTCTAACAAAGGGGGTTTCCCAAAATATATTGCTTGTGCCCTACTTTTGGTTACGTTGGGGGTGAAATTTACTTCATAACTTCTCACGATTTTCAAGATTTTCCTCTGTTACTTTGGGGAGTTCGGTAAATGCGATTCTTTCAAAACAGGTAGAAGGATTTCGAATTTTAATCCGTCAACCACTGGTGTCTTTTTCTGTCAGGCGCAGACTCCTACACATTAAATGACTTTTCAGTCAGGCATTTTAAAGTAATTGAGGGGATTTAATTACTCGTTGCTCTGTAAGCTTCGCTGTAACTGAATAATAAGAGTGATTAAATAAACCCTTTTGCTCACAAGCGAAATTGGTTATCAGTTCATATCTGAATGCGAGACCATGCGTCAACACACTTAAATAACCTGGTCTAGGCAGCGCACGTGTGATTCATGTGCACCCTGGTGTATGGCAGCATGCATTGTGTCGTTCCCAGTAAATGCAGGAGCGCAGCTAATACAACCTAAGGAAATTCACTGGAGTTAAATTTGCGCTCGTTTATTGTTATGTACTAACCATAATAATAGTAAAGTGTTCTGTAATAATATACATGTGCATGCAATACTCTGTCCTAGTGCCAAAGCTGCGGGCGATGTGAATACACAGGCGACTTTTTTTACAGTGGAAACGCCTCCTCCCCCTCCCCCATAAAATGCTTACAAACCCAAGGTTTTACCTCAACTTGAAAATCTTTGCGTCCCACGGACGCCAGGCTTTCATATTTTTGCGTCCCCCATGATTTTTTTTGCGTCCCCAAATTTGCACCCTGATTTGTTTATGCACAAAGAGTGTGTGTTGGGGAGGGGGGGGGGGGGTCGGGTAAGAGATAACGCATACAGTTGCAGTTCACACTATCTTTTATCACCAAACCAAGAAAATTTCAAAAGCAATGAATTGTCATCTAACCAGGCCTGCTTTTCATATTGTTAAACAATCTGGAAAATCAATCTGTTCTATGTCTGGTCCTTTAAACGGTTCAACCGCTCAGGATTTCGTCTGTTTCTATTTTTATTGCGTTTTAAACCAAAAATCTTCTTTCAGATGGAACAGACGAAACCGGTATAACCAGGGCCAGTTTCCACAGCAACGCAAAATCGGGAAACCGAATATGGAATAGTTAATGAGCATTTTTGCAAAATCAGGGCTCAAAATTAGCTGGGGCTGAAGGCCCCATAATTTCTGGCCGGCCCCACGATTTTCGAGACTCGGGGGCCCCGCGGACCCTACGACTTTTTTTCGTAAAGGCCTATGTGAATCGTCAATATAAACGGCTTTCACAGAAGAGGAAATAGGGGTGTGGCAAGTGTCAGAATATAATAAAACAGTAAAAAGACAAACTGAAGACTTTGTATTACCGGTATGTATACGAATAGTTAAGGGAAATAAACTACATTTATGGGAATATCGTCATTTTTCTAATATATTACCTATATCTATCCGGGCCCAAGGATTTTCGGCCGGGTCCAAAGAAATTTGGCAAAAATGGTCAATTTCGAGCCCTGCAAAAGCCTCAAAAGTCAGCGTATTTTTGTAGGACCGTACAAAAGTGTCAAACTGTAAATAGCTTTTCAGTAACAAGAGCAAAATATGCTATATTTCGACCTCAATTTTGGCTAAATAAATGAAAAGTCGGGCAAACTGAATACGAGGTGCACAACTACAATACATGAGGAGTAAATCTGTATGGGATTTGAAATGTGTGTGCTTACCCGTTCGTCAGAGTTGTGCATACAAGACTTAGACCATTGAGCCTTTATAGTCCAAAAATATGCTAAGTTTCGACCTCAATTTTGGCTAAATAAATGAAAAGTCGGAAAAACCGAATACGAGGTGCACAACTACAATACATGAGGAGTAAATCTGTATTGGATTTGAAATGTGTGTGCTTACCCGTTCGGAGCAGTTGTGCATACAAAACCACTACCAAAAAGCGTGATGCACGGACGGACGGACGGACAGACGTTAAGATGGACGGACAGACTAACCAAATCCTATATCCCCTTCGCCAACAAAGTTGGGCGAGGGGATAATAATGCACGAGTGAAGACAGATTTTTTTATGCGTCCCCTGGGACGCAAGGCCAATTTTTTTTTTTTTTTTTGCGTCCCGGCCCAATTTTTTTTGCGATATTGACGCGCAAATGCGCGTCCCGTAAAACCCTGCAAACCAGGTGACTGATAATCTTCAAAATGTAAATCGTAAAATGTACTCGTCAAAAGGCCAGATCTACACGTGATCATTATCATCTCAACGAGCAATACTCATCAGAACTGGGAGATTTTAGACAGCAGTAAAGGTTGCCCTTAATGGCTTTCTGTATACAAAGCGGCATGATCTTAAATCTGGTCGCATTTCTTGGTGATCTGTCCCAAGGTCTAACTCATTGCAAAGTGGACGTTGTCCGTGGACGTTCTGTTTGTGGATGTTGCGTTCATGGACGTTCTGTCCCGGATTCTATTAATTTGCAGAAATAGTCCTCCTAATTTGTAAATGGCACATTCTGTATTTGAAAGTAATAGCGTCATTTTTATTAACATTTACCAGTGTGTATTATCTGAGAGAAATGTAAAGCTTGTAAAGTGTGCCTTAGTGTGCCTTTCGCCATGTTTTTACTGCACTGCTTTTGCCCAACACTGATTGTTACGGTTTCTATTCTATCAATTGCTCTCCCGTTTGCCGGAAACAGAACTATGCTGACTGCTGTGCAGCAGGTTGTATAGAAAAAAAACTTCAGGTCGCAATATTCTCCCAAGATTTACACGAACATCCTTTGAAATCTCCATTTGAGAAAAGATTCGATAAAATCGCCGATAAACTTCTGTACTCTAAAGTGTGGTGGGATTGCGGTATAATTTACAGACGACCAGATGAACGTGCGGTCAGCCATGCAGTTGCTGTACGAAGGACAGCTCGTTTGGACCTTGGCGATACGTTTGAAAAAATGAAGTTATCAGAGGTTGTCCACCAAAAATGCGTTCACTGGTGGAGATCTTGCGTAGCTATAATCAGAATGAAATGTATGCTATGGAACGGTAGATTGTATAGTAAAGAATCTTTACTTTACAAACAAGAAAGGAAAGACGCTGCAGGCCAACGGTGTTTTATTCCGCTAACGAAAACAGCAGTCAACATTCAGCAATATGACGCTTAACAGTTTGCTTCTGTATTCCATTAATCTTTTCGTTGCATTAAAATCAAACGCAAACAAACAGTGAATACTATAGGTTCAGATAGTTCAACAAAAAAGGGTCACTCTTCACAAGGAGGAATACTCAAGTAATTGTCTACAGTGGCGGTCCTGCTTCGAAAAGGCGCCAGAGGTATGCCCCAGTAGCAAACGCGGTCCGGCATCACATTGGTGGCTAAGTGCTTCAGCATCGTGTATTCGTTAGGGAACAGGTTGCCCTGGAGCGCGGCAGGTTTGTTGGTAAATGCCAAGTTGAGAATGTCCAGTGGTTTCATGTGACGGATTAATGCATCGTCGCGAATGGTTTCACCGAACAGCGCTAATTCCTCGGCCTCGCGAACTTTATTTTCTAAAGTCGCAATATTACTAATCACATGGTTGGCAATGTTTTGTAACGCAGTACTCAATACTTCAATAAAAGTACCAGTGACGCTACTATACAGCAAGTACTCGTGGCACAAAACCGGGTTATCTACGAATGTGTGGTGATTGACGAGAGTGTCCATAAATGTCGCGAATTCCTCGCTAAGTGACGCATGCGCCTCGAACACAGTACTCAGCGGTACTAACAGTTCTCTACAGATACCTTTCTGGAATTTAATCATACCGGAAGTGGCTGCGTCTAAATCAGCTTCAGCCTTAAGGAGCTCGTTCCTATTATCGCTCAATGCTTTGAGGATTTGGCGCGCTTGTTTTTTATTGCTGATGATATCCACTACAGCAGTGAGTAACGCTAAGGTCTTTCCCAGGGCCGCAAAGGCGAGAGTAGCGGCGGAGAGAGTGCTCGACGCTAGCTTGTGGGTGGCCTGGGATATTCCCGTACCCACGCCAAGCTGTACGCCTTGGCTCTTACTCGCGACATATTGCTCTCGAATCAGGAGGGAAGAGGCGAATTCTGGTGTCAGTATCTCCGTAGGGATGTCATTCAGCGTTTGAAACGCTCTTGTGCTGTAGTCGTCCAATTGTTCATAAAGAGACCGAAGGCTTTCCAGGTCGGTACGCAGGGTCAAGGTCGTGCTGGAGCAGTCAAGTACGTGCTGTTTGTATACATCAGCGTCACCATAGTTACTGATGAAACTGTCTCGTTTGGCCTCCACTCGTGGCTTCAGTGTACTTTCCATTTCCTCACTAGAAAACCAGTTGCAGATTAAAACATTAATTTATATGCGTATTTGTGTTCACAATTTTTTATCACTTGATTGTAATTTTCTTTTTTTTATAGGTTCTTTACAGTTTGCGCAAATGATTAAAACTCGTTTAACCGCTGAAGATTATCAAGACCACGTGACTGTCCACCACTCCGTAAAAGCTCTCCATCGATGCGTAACGTTCGCACACCCTGGGACTACCAAATAGGCGAGAGTGTGCACTGGGAATTGAAACCGGAAAAGCAATCATTAATGCTCAAAGTAGGACTTCGTTTCCCTTGCAAAGTAGAAATTCTACCCCCCTCCCCCGTAACTGCCATTTCTTAAAAACTACACCCAGCGCCTTAAACGTTTCCTTGTGTATCCAAACAGCTGAAAGACTAGTCACCTAACCCAAATGCCTGACCTTGATGCTTTCAAAAGGGTCGTCACGAAATCAAAACGAATCGTTCAGCTGCGCGAGTGTCCTTTGTGCAATTCTCTACCCGCTTTACGATTTGCTCAGCCCTTCACCCCCCGCACCCCCCCCCCCCCGCCGTCGTCGCCCGGGAAGCCTTCATCCATGTCCTCGTACCGTAGATCGCAGAGCTCCTGGAAGCGCAGACAGCCATTCACCGCCTGGGCTACTTTCACTGCTGTAGAATTTGCTATGGCAACTACTGGCGTCATAATCAGGGTGCTGCAATAACAAGTCCTGTTATATCTGTTTTCCCAAAAGCTGAGCTGTTTTTACATTAAATCGGCCACACATTACGTCATCAAAATGCAGCTACGTTTGAAGTTATTTCATAGTTCTTGTTATTGTTACATTTTAATCAATACTGTCACATTTGGCGCGATGCGACACATACCTGAAGTGCAGTCCGTCTTGAATAGAAGGAATGCCATCTTCTGAAATCACAACATTCGTACATTTGATGTATACTAGTTTTCTATTAGGAATTTTCTATAGTCATTTTGAAATCAGAAATGCTTTTAAACACCTTTATGTTTTAAGCACATTATCGAGTCGGCGTTTGCAGCTCAATCACTGACGCAGCTTTGATGACGACGACACGTCTTGGACAAAAGCATGTCTTGGACGACATTTTTACCACAACATTTGACATTTTTTTACATCATTTTTTATCATTGACATTTTTTTACTACTACACGTTACTTTTACGACGCGATCCATCACACAAGTTTTTACCTGAAATGCACTCGAAATGTAACAAGGGATCCACATCCCAGACTGGCTTGCCATCAGCCTCCCTCAGGATGTAAAAACCTCCATGGCCCACCTCCAGAGGGTTCAAACCTCCAGCGATGTAAGCCCTCAGAGCCACATACTCGCCAGTTTCATTACGCATTCCTAGAAAAAAAGGTATGATGCCATGAATGTAAGATACGTACTCTTGTAGATCACATAAGGTGCATGCATTATGTTCTCGTGAAAGGCACATTCATGTTTGTGAATTTTTTAAAGCTAGATTATGCACCACCACATAAGCACCTGCGACATTCCCAATGCTTCACTGTTTGTTCGGTGTTTGACTTCCGGTTAAATCACTATGAAGTCTGTTGGTATGCAAACACGTGGTAGAAAAAGAAGGATGAAACAGCAAATAAATTCCGATTGGTCGTCTCCACAGGCACGTCACCAGTTCCCAGCAAACATTCTAACGTCCATCCATCGTTCCGACATCGATGTGATCAAACCACATTAATTCTTGAATTTTGGTTTGGATCAATGCCTTAACAACACCTTTGACAACAAAGGACAGACGTTACTTTTCGTCGCAACCAAAAACCAAACGGCGATTAGAGACCTGAAAATACGTCGAAAAATCCACTTTCTAGAGAGGTCGTTAAAAAGGAACCTTGAGTTACGGCCTCCACACAGACAGCCATGACAATGGACCTAAACGAGGCCATCAAATGAGAATTTCCGAACCGAGCAGGGTTTTTCCTCACCTACTTTTGAAATATATTCATGAAAGTTGAATTAATAGTGTCCTGCGCGGCCTGATGACCCAAGGTGTTTTTTTTTTTGGGGGGGGGGGTACTCTGATAGGGGGTTGATCAAACTGTCGCTGCCAAGATGGCGATCCTAGAACATTTAATATCCTGATGTTTTTATGTCGTCGCTTTCACGACGTCTACACAAAGTCGACAGATAAATGTTTTTATTTGCAACCTTTACATAATGTCGATTAGACGTCAGACAATTGACATGTAGACAACGTTGGAAAAATGCTACATCGGAAGGAGATTTTTCGACTTCAATAAACAACCAAAATCCGATGTTTGTGGGACGTCGGGTCCTACGTCTATCCAGCTTCAATAAACAACTTAAACCCGATGTTTGTGGGACGTCCGGTGCTACGTCTATCCAACGTTGTCCTAACGTCGCAATGCTTACTGGGAAGTGGGTATATTCTTAGCACTTCCCAAACCACAGGGGTAGTTATCGTTCATGTGCCCTTCATTCTTTGCGCAGACTTACGGGTAGCGTACTGCCGACCCCACACAGGGTTGGGTGTGATCG
This sequence comes from Protula sp. h YS-2021, assembly GCA_949752745.1. NCBI lineage: Eukaryota > Metazoa > Annelida > Polychaeta > Sabellida > Serpulidae > Protula > Protula sp. h YS-2021. Next base: position 13,179,051 of record OX457025.1, on the reverse strand, counting down.
ATTTCACGACTTGCCGATAACCCAATTCTCCCCGTTGGGTGTGACCGATATCACGACTTACCGATAACCCAATTCTCCCCGTTGGGTGTGACCGATATCACGACTTACCGATAACCCAATTCTCCCGGTTGGGTGTGACCGATTTCACGAGTACCGATAACCCCGTTCTCCGGGTTGGGTGTGACCGATTTCACGGGTTACCGATAACCCAGTTCTCCGGGTTGGGTGTGACCGATTTCACGGGTTACCGATAACCCAGTTCTCCGGATTGGGTGTGACCGATTTCGCGACTTACCGATAACCCAGTTCTCAGACTCTTGTATCATCATGACCCTAAAGTCGCTCCCATCGATAGCCTCGTATTCGGGCCTCTGACCGGGTGACGTCACAACACGCCTGAAGATGCCTAGGCCATAGACCTCGTGTTCCTCCAGTATGCTGCCTCCTCTAAGCTTCAGGTACTCGCAGTCATCTAAGAATAAATACATGCATCACACTAAACCAAAGGCAACGAGAATGCAAGACCGTTATTTAGCATATTACTGTCATTATCACAATTGTCACCGTTATTATAACACCAACGAAAGACGTGCATTGCCAGTGTGGAGACGATTGCTAGGACAATCGCCCATTGTCCGCAACAAGGAGACGTGATTCTTGACAGTCGCCCAAGTCCTCAGCATGGAGACGCGATTAATGACGACAGTCGCCCATGTCCTCAGCATGGAGACACTTCCTGATGCCCACTTCGCAACGTGGAGACACGACATTACGACAAATGCCCATTGTCCTCAGCGTACAGACCCGATTACTTACGACAGACGCCCATTGTCCTCATTAGGGAGACCCGATTACTTACGACAGACACCCATTGTCCTCATTAGGGAGATCCGATTACTTACGACAGACACCCATTGTCCTCATTAGGGAGATCCGATTACTTACGACAGACGCCCATTGTCCTCATTAGGGAGACCCGATTACTTACGACAGACGCCCTTTGTCCTCATTAGGGAGATCCGATTACTTACGACAGACGCCCATTGTCCTCATTAGGGAGACCCGATTACTTACGACAGACGCCCTTTGTCCTCATTAGGGAGATCCGATTACTTACGACAGACGCCCATTGTCCTCATTAGGGAGACCCGATTACTTACGACAGACGCCCTTTGTCCTCATTAGGGAGACCCGATTACTTACGACAGACACCCTTTGTCCTCATTAGGGAGACCCGATTACTTACGACAGACACCCATTGTCCTCATTAGGGAGACCCGATTACTTACGACAGACGCCCATTGTCTTCATTAGGGAGACCCGATTACTTACGACAGACACCCATTGTCCTCATTAGGGAGACCCGATTACTTACGACAGAACCCATTGTCCTCATTAGGGAGACACGATTACTTACGACAGACACCCACTGTCCTCATTAGGGAGACCCGATTACTTACGACAGACACCCATTGTCCTCATTAGGGAGACCCGATTACTTACGACAGACACCCATTGTCCTCATTAAGGAGACCCGATTACTTACGACAGACACCCATTGTCCTCATTAGGGAGACCCGATTACTTACGACAGACACCCATTGTCCTCATTAGGGAGACCCGATTACTTACCACAGACGCCCATTGTCCTCAACGTGGACACCTGGCCACTGCACACGGCTTGCTGGAAAATGCACTGTGACGTGAACTGATTGCCCAAGTCATCGCACACCAAACCACCAGAGTTCACACAACTGTTACCAATGTACAAAATTTAATTCAGTGTGTTTTCAAGTGGAATCAAGCTAATGTCTTGGGCAGAAACTGAGAAACACTAAATAAAAATTTAACTGATCATAACCAGGCTTCAGTTTTTGAATAACTAATTCTAGAAAACTAAACAGGGAGAGAATGAATTAAGTCGTGAGCTAGAGCCTCGACCCCCCCCCCCCCCCCCCCCCAGAAGTATAGCGAGGATGACCTTTGATATCGTTGCTGAATGTCGGTTTGCAAAGTGCCATTATTTCCATCCTTATTTCGTTTTTCACAATTTTAAGTTTTAAATCTCGACAAAAGCTAAGATTTATATTTTAAAAAAGTATTATTTTAGCAATTTTGAATGTTTTGTAAGTGTGTAAAATTTAAAGACAAAATTATACAAGTTTTACCAATGTGTTTTATCCATGCGTAAAATTTGAAAACAATCCGACCTATAGTTTTGAAGATTATACCCGGAGACGACGTTCCATTATGCCGGCAAAAATACATGCTGACTTGTTTCAAATTTCAAAATACTGTCATTCTGACGATTTTTCATGAATCGGAATAAAAATAAGACTACACCAGACAACGTTCTACTATGCGGACAAAATATCCCAGACACAAATTCTACTATGCGAAGAAAATATCCCAGGCACAAAGTTCTACTATGCGGACAAAATATCCCAGGCACAAGGTTCTACTATGCGAAGAAAATATCCCAGGCACAAAGTTCTACTATGCGGACAGAATATCCCAGGCACAAAGTTCTACTATGCGGACAAAATATCCCAGGCACAAAGTTCTACTATGCGGACAGAATATCCAAGGCACAAAGTTCTACTATGCGGACAAAATATCCCAGACACAACGTTCTACTATGCCGACAAAATACCGAGTGTTATTTAACAAATTTCAAAATACTGTCATTTTGACAATGTTTGCAGAAATATGAAAAAAGACGATGTTGTACAACTTCAATAAATGCTCTATTAGAGTGCGAAAATTAAAAAAAATCTGGTTTATAGTTTCGGAGATGTAGCCCGGGCACGCATGCAGACAGACTCAAGCTCACAACGATACCCCCCATTACATGGGGATAACTATGTTATTAAATACACGCGGATAATGAATTAAGTTGTGAATTTTTTATGATATAAAATATATAGATATATACCTGTCTTGACTGCCGCACAAACAGTGGGATCCATTAAACTGTTGCCATGCAAAACAGTCTTCAGACGCCGCGGCAGCTTTGGCGATTTCCCTCTCTTCCCTTCTTGGTTCAGCATCTAGATTAACTGGCACTTGTCTCGTTTCCACGACATTATTGGTCTCCATGAGCATGCGTTTTACATGCGGACCGTAGCATTTCTCACGAAAACCACTTACTCCTTGATCCGCGTACTGCTTGAATAATCTCATATCCGCTTTCACTTGGTCTGGAGTGCGAGCGTGCCACCAGCTAATGTCCGGTTTATTTTCCGGCGAATGCGAACCTTCCGGAGAACAGCCGACATCTGACCACCACTTCCTCAGACATTCCAGTAAGTGAGGCCCAGTGCCGCTAGTAGCGTCGCAGTTTGCTGAAACGAATTTCAATAAAAAAGACAAAATACTGCAGCCACATCCCCTCCTTTGAACCCATTTTTAATGCAAATTGTGGCCACGAAATCAAATATTTTGTTAGATTTGCTTTGAAACAGTCCTACTTTATCAAGTAAAAGAAAACTAAGGGCATTATTTTTACTATTTTTCACACAAAGCAGCAGGACATACAGTGAGGAAAGTCCCAATTCGAAATCAAGGTGGCTAGAAAGAGCTTACTTCGGCCATATCCCTAGATTTTGGCCAGAAAGAACTTACTTAGACTATCCGTAGCATTCGGCTAGGAAGAACTTACTTGGGCCATAGCCGTAGCATTTTTCACCATATCCTTCTCTTCCTTCGTCAGCGAACTGCTTAAATAGCCTCATATCGGCCTTGACCTCGTCAGAAGAGCGCCCGTGCCACCAGCTAATATCAGGCTTATTCTCCGGGGAATGTGTACCCCGTGGGGAACAGCCGACAGCTGACCACCACTGCCTTAGGCATTCCATGGAGTGGGGGCCTGCGTTTCCAGCCAATGAGCAGCTCGCTGAAAATTTACAAGGACTCGAAATGCCATTCCTCAAGCAAGGCAGGGTAACATTACAAAAATGGCAGCAGATGCTACACCAGACATGCATATTTAAACAATTTAAAGTCATTTTTGACAATTGCAATACCACTTCAATATACATATACGCATATCTATGCTGTCCAAAAATAGCTACGCGCCCCTATTTTGACCACAGACATACATTCAAGCATAATAATCGGGGGGGGGGGGGTGAGCTTAACTTTTTTGGACAGTATATTACCCAATATCCGACCTCTAGAATGATCGAGGAGGTTGGCGGAATCTAATACACACAATACTAAACCGCCATTGAGATTAGCCGTTAAATAACGAGGGAGTAATGTTTTGATATTAATTTTTCTATATTAAGGAACAACCAGCAGTAGGCACAATATGGTCTTAAAAATGGTCTAAAAATGGTCTAAAAATCTACCCTTTACTACAGTTGAGTAATCAATGCAAAAGTACTAACCGTCACAGGCATAGGATTCGATGTTGACATGGCACGCGGGTCCATCTGGAATGCCTGCGCATGAACCAATCACAGAGCTCCACGCTGAGTTGGACATACACAGCAGGAAATTAGCCCAGGCGTCGTTATCACAGATTTCAAAGAAGTTGCAAACCAATGTTTTGGAGGGAATTAAGTTTCCGCTGCTTGGGGTCTGGTAGGAGATTACACTGAAGAAAGACGGGTTTATAATGGCGGTGTTCAACTGAGTATCCGTTACGGATCCAGAACGGATCGCATTCAAATCATAGCCCCAATAGCAACGGTCGCTAGGCAGCGTTTCCGTTGCTATGAAACGCACGAGACCGCTGACGTCACGAATAATGTTGCGGTCAAGGCTGCTGAGTATGCGACAGGGCGGATAGTTACGGGCGACATTGGTTGCTATGGTATTCGTTTGTGACGTCACCTCGGGGCTGGCGCACGGAGGTACCACGGAAGAGATCCAGTAGTTCGTTGCTGTGGCAACACCGCTCCGGAAAGGCTCCAGACTGATGCCCCAGTAGCAGATGCAATCAGGCATCACATTCTCGGCCAAATGCTTGATCAGCTCGTACTCATTGTTGAACAGATGACGTACAATGGCAGCAGGTTTGTGCTCAAATGCGAAGGTCATGATTTCCCAGGGCTGTTTTCTATGCAATGCAGCATCGTTGTGAATAGCCTCAACAAAGACGGCCAGCTCCTCAGCCATGCGAACCTTGTTTTCTAAATCAACAATATCAGTTTTCACATGGTTACCGATAGTTACCAAGGCAGTATTGAGTACCCCAACAAAAGTACCAGTGATTCTACTGAAGAGCCAATGCTCGTTGCAAAGGACGGGGTTATCGACGAATGTACCATAATTTACTAAGGTGTCCATAAAAGTGGAAAATTCATGACTGAAAGCGGAACCAGCTTCGGCGAGTTTACTCAAAGGCACTAAGAGTTCTCTGCAGATCTCTTTCTGGAACTCAATCATACCGGCAGTTGCTCGGTCTAAATCAGCTTCACCCTGGAGAATCTCGTTCTTATTGTTACGTAACGTATCCCGAATTTGGCGCTCCTGTTCTATACTGTTGATGATATCTACCACAGCAATGAATATGGCCAGGGCAGCTCCTACGGCAGCGAACGCTAGAGCAGCTGTGGTTACGGTGGTAGTGGCCAGTGTGTAGACTGCCAGCGCTATTTCGATTTCTAACCCAATTAAACTCATTGCTGCGTGTTTGCCTTTTCCTGTTTGATAATCTTCATAAATCTGAAGCGAATAGGCAAAATCTTCTGTTAGCAGCTCCGTCGGGAGCCCCCGGAGGGACTGAAATGCTCTGGTGTTGTAATCGACCAGTTGATCGTTGAGAGAGCCGATGGTGACCAAATCTATGCGCAGCTCACGTGTTGTGCTGTAGCAGTCAAGGACGTTTTGTTTGTAAACTTCGGCGTCACCGTAGTTACTGTTGAAGTTATTCCGTTTGGTTTCCACGCGTGGTTTCAACGTGTCTTCGATTTCGTCCCTAAATAAAACAGTACGTTCTAACTAGAGCCTTGGTGAGGCAGGATCCCACGTGTAACAGGACATGCATTTCATTTCAACAATTTCATTGAAGAGGTCTCATACTGGCGTATTACCTAGCTCGTATAACATCACAGCTTTTCATAAGCTAAAATTTTATACTGTGATGGACAAGATATAGTATAATACAATAATAATTTCATTATGTGAAATAAAATAAATATGTGAAACAAAATAAATATACAATACTGTTAAAATGTCTGTTAAATATTCAACTGAAAGATTAAAAAGCCTGCAATATTTTGCCTTAAGAAAAGTTTATAACAGCATATTTTTCAGCCTTGCACCAATTCTTCCTTTTTTAATATTTTTCAAAAATAACATGACGCTGCACATCTACAATTGATGGTCTTTTTATGCCTACGATATAAGTGCCTCGGAGATATCGCTCGAACAAAAGTGTGGACAGACAGACGAATGGACAGCCTGACAAGTTCTTAATTATATCGCACCGTTACACGGTGAATAGTGACCTGCCGTTGCACAACTTCACTATATATACTTTCTGTCTTAGGTTTGGTTTGCTTCCGATAAAAAATTAGAGATATCGAGAGAGCAAAAGTGGATACAAAAATGACTAAGTCCAAAAACGTAAAAACGTCGTAATTTTCACATTTTTCGACAAAATCGAAAAATAACCTGCCGTTGCACAACTTCACTATATATACTTTCTTCCTGTAACATTTGGTTTGCTTCCAACAAATAGTAACAGAGATATCGCGCGAACAAAAAAGTGCAGACAGACAGACGGACGGACAGACAGACGGACAAGTTCATAACTATATCACTCCGTTATACGGGGGATAATAAACCGAATCTGTGACGCGCCAAGCAAACCACGTTTTTACGAGCTGAAGTGCATTTTATTTCCTAAGCCCTGTCAAAAATTTTGGTTCCTGGATAATGTAATTTTGTGGTGTCACGCCAACAACAAATGAGTAGGTGGCAGCCGGCTACAGATTGACAACAAATTTATAATCCTACTTCGGGGCTAAGCATTGGACAAAACGTTGCTTTTGGTTACACACAAAACCCACTTCTTCCATATCGAATCAACGTCTTTGGTGCAACGTTGAATAGATATCGAAAGTTAACATTGAACAGGCATCGATTACTCCCAATACCTAGTCAACAACGTAGAAAATTGGTTGAAAATGGAAGACGAAACAATGTTCACCGCCCGACGTTGCACAGACGTCGGAAAATCGAAAAATCGACGTCTTGCAGACCTGGAGTTACAACCAAGGTTAGCTCATTATGTAGCCGCTAAATGGAAGCCAAAAAGTAGCTCGAAAATTTTCGAAAAATAGTGCATAAAAAATATGGGAATTTCAAAAGCCCACAAATTTTTGACTGCATGCTGTTCGAAAACAGATGGAAAATAGACTTCATAATCCTACGTTAGCGGATGACCCAAGGGTAGGCGAGTTGATCATATTACCTTATGACTTCCACCTTACGATTATCACAAAAATGGCACTCCTCGCAGACCGAGTCTGAATTACCTCTTTTTTTTTCTGGACACGCATGGTAACACATATCACACCAGATTAAGCACATTTGAACGGTATCGCTGCCGTTCGCGCATTCAATGAGGGGAACAGGCGGTCTCCCCGCTGGCGCTTCCCCCCTGGCGCTTCCCCCTGGCGGTCTCCCCCCGTCCTCCCCCCCCCCCCCCCACGACAGATTTCGGCAGATTTTTTTTAAAACTCACATAAGCAAAACTTGTAAATTTCACTCTTTTTTTTCCTTATCCTCCCTCAAACTTGCTTTCCTTATTGATGTATGAAGACCAAAGGGTTATTGATGTTTTTAATCTATGTAATTAAGTGATTGATGTAGTGAGTTTTCGAAATGAAATGTCTGATCTACTGTTGTGCTGATTGCATGGCACCAAAGGGCTATTGATGTTTCTTTAATCTGTTCAGTTAAGTGATTGATATATTGAATTTTTGACCGAATCAATGAAACGTCGGATCTCGGTTTATGCTCATTGCATGTACAAGAATTGCAATTGTTTCTTAGCCATCGCCGCCAGAGTAGGCTACTGATGATGATGTTTTCCGGAGTAGTTTGGTTTATTTATGGATATCAGATTTCCGTCCGGAGAACGTAAATGGTTGTATAAAAGCTCACCAAAAGGTAGCCAAATTATCACATCAAGATTGAATTCATAACGACTATACGACGAAAGCAAGTAAGTGTTTGATTGTAATTTCGTAATTGGATTTTAAAGCAGATTAATTTCCTGGTGACAATTGTGTAAAAGTAGATGAAAGATGAGGTTGAAACTTAAAAAAAGGAATGAAATGTACAAGTTTTGCTGATTTAAGTTTTACTGACTAAAAAAATCTGCCATGGAGAGGGGGGGGGGGGAAGAAGGACGGAGTCAGCCTACGGGGGGAGATCGCCATGGGGGAGTTGGTAGGGGGGAGTCCGCCAGTGGGGGGGGGGAGACCGCCTAGACCCTTAATGAGACCCCTAAAAGGCCAGTTCTAGCGCATGTTTGCACCCCGATGGTTGTCTCAATTCAGATTACATCGTATTTGAGAACTTCTGATATGTCTATATGTGTAAATGATTTAGCTTTTTCGCGATTTCAAATACAAATCGAAGTGAAAGTTCGGGATTGACATTATCAGGATCCTGATCGGGATTATGATGTTTTATCGGGATTATGTTTTATTGGGATGTTTTACCCGGATTATGATGTTTTATTGGGATCACACTGGGATTCCGATTACAGTTTGCTGCGGCAGCAGCTACAAAACATCACAGCCCCATAACTGCCCCCACTCCCCATCCACCCCAACCCAACCTACACTGGACGCGCCCTTACTCCCCCCACACACCCACCCAACCCCGACAATCACTGGGCGCGTCCTTACTCCCCCCCACACACCCATCCCACCCCCAAATCACTGGGCGTGTCCTTACTCCCCCCACACACCCACCCACCCCCCCAATCACTGGGCGGGTTCTTACTCTCTTCACACACCCACCCAAATCCCCACAGTCACTGGACGCGCTCTTAACCTCCCCCACCTCTAAATCCCCCCTCCCCCCCCCCACACACACACCCCTCAACAATCACTGGACGCGCCCTTACACCTCCATCCCCCGTCAATCATCGCACGCGCGCTTTCGCCACCAACTTCCCGGAAGTGGGGACACCATTTGGCTGTCCGCACGATGCTCAGTGAGTCGCCGTTGCCGTGCTGGCCACCGCAACCAAAATCCACCACCCCCTTCAACGATCATTGGAAGCGCCGTACTCCCGCCCCCCCCCCCCATTCATTGGACGCGCTATCCTCCTCCTTTCTCCCCCACCCCCGCTCAATCACTGGATGCGCCGTACTCCTCCCTCCCCCTCCCCAATCATTGGACGCGCTATACTCCCCCCCCCCCCAACCATTGGACACGCTATACTGCTCCCTTCTCCCTCCCCCGCTCAATCATTGGAAGCGCCGTAATCACCCCCCCCCCCCCCCAAATCATTGGACGCGCTATACTCTTCCCTTCTCTCCCCCCTCTCAATCATTGGACGCGCTGTACTCCTCCCTCCCCCAAATCATTGGACGCGCTATACTCCTCCCTTCTCCCCTACCCCCCCCCCCCCCGCAATCATTGGACGCGCTATCCTCCTCCCCCCTCGCGCTCAGCCATTGGAAGCGCCGTACTCACCCCCACCCCCAATCATCGGAAGTGCCGTACTCCTCCCTGCCCCCCTCCCCCCCCCCTCAATCATTGGACGCGCTCTTACCGTAGATCGCAGACTTCCGGGAAGTACAGGCATCCTTTGGCCGACTGCACGATGTTTAGTGTAGTTGCCGTTGCCGTAGCAGCCACTGCCACAACGACCAGTGCACTGAAATCAGCATAGTTAGACCAGATTTGTACGGATTAGCATGGGTGTGCGTATTACCAAGGCTATACAATAATAGTTTAATTTGTTTACTGTGATGAAAGGCAATTAACAGCCCCCCCCCCCCTCCCATGCACACGAGTACCCGAACCAAACACCCCACAGCTAAAAGCGGAGAAATACGAACATGTAAATGGTATTCAAAGTTTTTTTCCTCAAATATACGTTGTTTATAGTTCACTTTATTCGAAACATATGCTATAGCCTTGTGCACTGCTGTCTCCGAGCGGGTCTAGCGGGCCCGGGGTAGCAGGTCCCGATTCGGTATTATCCTTGAATAAAGCTTAATCATAGCTGTCTGTACACGAGTATACATACAACAAAAGTCCGTGAGCCACCAATTAAAACGTTTAAGCGCAGCACAAGGTAACCGGAAGTTTCAATTACGTGAACTTCCACAACTACTAAGGGCGAGGAGCCAGACGCCACAGAACAGACCCCCCCCCCCCCCCTCCTCCTTTAATAATGTGGAAACAAGAGAAATAAAAAAGAGACTGAAATAGTTCGACAGGTCCGTCGCGAGGATGTGCGGTATTCGGATAAGTCTTGATGCGTGGATACACATGATGGCAGGGGGTGGGGGGTGGGGGTGGGGGGGGAAGGGGCTGCGTTAACGGGCGGGCCGCTGTTACTATTCCCTTCAAAGGACGGGCGAACGTCGCTTATAAGCTACTACTGCACTGCTGTGCCTTATTTTTATATGTTGTACAAAGCCCATTTATACCAAGGTCAGAAAGGGTTCGGAGCATTTTTCTCTCCGGGCATGGAGGCCGTGACGGACACGGAAGCCACGACGGACACGGAAGCCACGACGGACACGGCAGCCACGACGGACACGGCAGCCACGACGGACACGGCAGCCACGACGGACACGGCAGCCACGACGGACACGGAAGCCACGACGGACACGGAAGCCATGACAGGTAGCTCCGAAACAGGGCCAAAATGAGTAAGTAAAATATGACCAAATCCCTCCTCCCCAAAAATATTCCAGACTTGCGAAATTGACTGCAGATAAGTATTTAAAAGCACAGACTGACTTCCAGCAGGAAAACACTTCGCCTCAACAGAAATTCCGTCGTTCTTGAGAGAAAAGTGTTAGTGGTTTGGAAATTCGTCACGTTTGTTCATTTCTGTATTTATTAACGCAAAATTTGATTCAGAAGTGTTTTCGTCACCCATTCCGACCCTACGCAAGCGTTGGTTAGATGTCGCTTTGCTTGAAAACAAAACTCTACGGGGTTGGGATTAGACTTCGATTATCCGATGCCTATAATGGGTTGCGGAATGGCTGCAAATGGAAGTCCATTCTATTTCTCGACGCTGTATTAGACGTCTGAAATGTGACTGAGAATCACCTGTAAGAGTGACAATGACAAGACGTCGTGCTCGCCTCCGTCAACGCACTACCCTCTCCCCACCCACCCCAACTTCTTTACCACACGCACTGAATAACATATGGTAGGAACTTACACGAAGAAAAATCTTTCTTGAATTACCCTCTCCCCACCCACCCCAACTTCTTAGGTCGTCCGGTAACGCAGGATTTGCATGAAGGGCAGTTTGGGCATTTTGCAAGATTGGGTTTCCGACCCCTACTCCCCCCCCCCTCCCGCTCTGCCCTCACCCCTTCCCCAACCACATCCTCATGTATTGAAAGGTGTCAAGATTGTTTCACAGTGGAATTCATTGTTTACGATCTCAAACAGTAGCAAAATCAAACTGACGCATGTAATAGCAAACAGTATCGAACATTTGTTCCGCCCAAATCCCCCTCCCCACAAAATATCGCTGGTTTACCACACGCACTGAATAACATATGGAAGGAACTTACACGAAGAAAAATCTTTCTTGAATTACTGGAATGTCATTTTCTGAAAGAAAATAGAAGCTGACAGTTGTTAGAAATACAAATTGTGATAATCGGATAAAGTTAAACGACTGCTTGTTATTTTTATATTTCACTGTACTCTTGTATACGAGACGGATAGCATTTGGGTATTTTAAATGAACCGCCCCCTCCACCTGCCCTCCCCCCCCCCCCCCGACCTGTTACGTTCTCGTATAAGCCGACATTGAATCACACAACTTCCGGCTCTCAATAGCTCAGAGAAATGTTTTACCAGAAAATGTACTTTCACTCACCCGAAATGCACTCGAAATGAAGCAGAGGATCGATGTTCCAGGCTGGCTTCCCATCGACCTCCGTCAAGATGTAGAAACCTCCATGGCCCACCTCCAGAGGGTTCAAACCTCCAGCGATGTAGGCCCTCAAAGCCACATACTCGCCAGTTTCGTTGCGTGTACCTGAAATGCATTGAAATACATAGAGCACTTGTACCGGTGTAAGGAAACGTTTCGACCCCCAAAATAAATCGACCCCCCCCCCGGTCGATTTGTTTTAAAACAAACAGACCCCCCTTGAAATGTTTTTACCCTCTTATTTTTGTTGTTGATTTGTTTATTTCTTTCCACACATGGCCACCTTATTAGTTTCTTTAATTGAAATAAAAACTATATCCATAAAAAATAATTTATTTAGCAACTAACATCTACATTTTCAAACACGAAAACACTTCCAACACCACTAACATACAGTCACCAACAAAATCTGCCCAGGCTCAATAATGGCATTTCAATGGCTCAAAATAATAATTTTCTACATCAAGAGGTAGAAAATATTTAAAATAGTATTTAAAAACCATATGCACCTTTTTTACTTCCAGTTTATATTTAAACATGAATTTTTGGAGAGGGTCATTTTATCATAGGGGAGGTCTGTTTATTATGGCGGCCTTTCCTAAAACAAATCGACCGGGGGGTCTGTTTTAAAACAAATCGACCGGGGGGTCGATTTGTTTGGGGGTCAAAACGTTTCATTACACCGGGTAGTGTGCATTGAGATCTCTTCGACATCCCCGCCCCCCTCCCCACCCCCAACCCCAGTCCCTCAGTGTGCGCTTGGAGTTCATTCGTATAGCCATCGTGCCAGCACTTTGTATGTCCTAAATTTCACAAAAACATTGTTTTAGTAATTATACAAATATACATCGAATTGTTGATATGTATAGCTGCATTTGCATTGAGATGCACATCGAGGCTTGTAAAAATCGCAAAACGAGCTGTGATTAATCAAGGAAGCCACTCTAATACGGGGAACCGCCTTAAATCACACTTTTGGCAATTCGTCCCCATGCAAGATAACGTACTCTCGACCCCGCACCCATGGTTGGGCGTGATTGATTTCACGTCTTACCTATCACCCAGCTCTCGAACTGTCGTATCATCATGACTCGGAAATCGCTCCCATCGATAGCCTCGTATTCGGGCCTCTGACCGGGTGACGTCACAACACGCCTGAATATGCCTAGACCATAGACCTCGTGTTCCTCCAGTATGCTGCCTCCTCTAAGCTTCAGGTACTCGCAGTCATCTTAAACCCAGGGTTATACAAACCAAGTCATATGCAGCTCAAAGAAACATTCATTAAACTGATTTTAATTTGAATATTTTTATCTAACCTTAATTTGAATGTTTTTTGCAAACCTTTGGTGTCGCCGTTAACGATTATTATCACTATCATCATTACTATTATCATTATCATTTTATCATTCATCTTTATCATAATAATCCTCGTTATTAGTATTATAAGAATAATATGTAGACATTTAACCCTGAGTTTTATGAACAGAAATAGTAAATCGCATTGAAAACAGAATACTAAAAATTAAACCAATCAAATATTTTTCAGAGACCTTGTAAAAAAGCCGTGATGGAAGTTCGCAAAGCAGTCATGTAATGGGCATACTCAATGATTATCTTGTATTGGATGCAACAGAGCTAACTGGCCAATCAAAATGCACCTTTATTTTTATTTATTTATTTTTTTGTTTGTTTTTAAGGAGGGTGATCACGATTAATACAGATACCGGTAAGTGGCTACTGTTGAACAAATCTAAGATTTGAGAAATGTCCCCACCGTCTGCTTGGACAATGAACAGAAACATTGATGTACAAATGATATTTTCTGTCAGAATAATCGTCAAGAGTCAATTACGCACTTCCGGAATGACAATTTTTCACCCCAGATTATTCACTGTGCCTTTTGCAAGTGACGATGGACTGTTGGGATGCATACCAATGCTGGACCAACAATTGACCAACGCTGGACCAACAGTTCACCAATGTCCCTTCATCAAACACTATGTTGGCAAACCAGAGCTTGGAAAGGTTCTGTCAAATATTAAAGTGATTGGATATTAGCAGCAGCACTTTTTATGTTTTCTAAAATTTGGCTTGTTGGTTTGGGGCACAACCGCGAAACAAATATAAGGTCAACCAGTAAAAATTCTAACGTCAATCCAACATCAAAATGAGGTTGTGATTTCGACCTAAATACAACACATTCATTCTGGTTATAACTTGGTTGTGATTTCGTCGAGACCAGAGATCAGTGTCTTTCACGTCTTTAAGCGTTGCATTGACGTTGGATAAGAAACGTTTACACGTTGCTTTTGTTCGCAACCAAAACGCGATTTTCTCCGACGACCAATCAACTTTAGTCGAGAGAATTTTAGTAGCACAGAAGTTTTTTTATCTTCGACCCAATTGTCAAAAAATAAAAAGAATTCAAGCTAGGTGGAGGACAACCTTGGAAGCCAATCTGCTTAAAACAAGACCAGAAATCTACGGACGGATAAAAGTGATCGTTGTGAGGCTGGCCCCTCAGCGTGGATATCCGACTGCTTGCGACGGCACTGTGCTGAATGTGGAGGCCTGTAGCACTGTTACGACAGACACCCATTGTCCTCGGCGTAGGGGGACACGATTACTTTCGACAGACACCTATTGTCCTCATTAAGGAGACCCGATTACTTACGACAGACACCCATTGTCCTCATTAGGGAGACCCGATTACTTACAACAGACGCCCATTGTCCTCATTAGGGGGACCCGATTACTTACGACAGACGCCCATTTTCCTCATTAGGGAGATCCGATTACTTACCACAGACGCCCATTGTCCTCAGCATGGACACCTGGCCACTGCACACGGCTTGCTGGAAAACGCACTGTGACGTGAACTGATTGCCCAGGTCATCGCACACCAAACCACCAGAGTTCACACAACTGTAACGATGTACAAAATGTTATTTAGTGTGATTTCAAGTCGAATCAAGCCAACGTCTTAGGCAGAAACTGAGAACCACTAAATGAAAATCTAACTGATCATGACCAGGTGAAAAAATAAGGTTTCTAGTCATTGAACGAATAAATACAATTTCTTCAAAGTAGAACCCTAAGTGTCACTGAACCGAAGTTCAGTTTGAATAATTAATCGTAGAAAACCAAACACGCCAAGAATGAAATAAGTCGTGAACTAGAGCCTAAGAGACAACACCCCCCCCCCCCACCCCCGCCACCGCGGATGACCTTGTTGAAGCTGGTTTGCAAAGTACTACACTATTGCCATTTCCATCACGTTTTTCACAATTCTAAGTTTTATATTTTTGAATTTGGACAAAAGTTGGGGCTTTTATATTTCAAAAGAATATTTTTGGCAATTTTCAATCTGTTTTATGAGTGAAATTTTAAAGTTTTGGAAATTGAACGTGTGGTGGACCACGCGTTCAGTCTCATAGAAAATTATAAAATTTTACCAAATTCAAATACATGCCATTTTTTTACCATTTTTCACAAATTCGAACAAATACGACGTAGCACACCGGCAACATGTGCTCTTTCCGTGTGTGACATTTTTCAATAATCGAAAAAAAAACTCCATTTTATCAGCATGTCATAAATCCGAATAATAGCGCAATGTTGTACACATTCCATGTGTGTTTTATCCGTAAAATTTCAAAACAATCGCATCTATTTTGTAACACGACGTTCCATTGGTCAATAAAAATAAACGCAAATTTTTAAGAAAATTTCAAAATACGTTAATTTTTTATAATTTTTCATGAATAGGAATAAAAATACGACACTATGTATTTTCCGTATGTGACATTTTGAAGCAATCCAACTGATAGCTTTACAGATCCAGCTGGACACGACGTTGAAAACACGCTAAATTCTAATAGCTGAAAAGATGTTGTAGCCCGGACACGCATGCGGACGGACGGAGAGATGGACAAGCTCATAACTATATCCCCCGTTACATAGGGATAATTAAATAATTAAATACACATCGAGAATGAATTAGTCGTGAGTTGTGATACAAAATGTATAGACGTATATATATATATAATAGACCTGTCCTGGCTGCCGCACAAACAGTGGGATCCATTAAACTGCTGCCATGCAAAACAGTCTGCAGACCCCGCAGCCATTGCTATTTCCCTCTCTGCAACAAAAATTCAAAATACTAAATACACAATCCCTCCCTGGGCCATTTTTCAATGCAAATTGTGGCGAAGATAAACACAGAAGGGGGTATACAGTTGGGAAATTTCCTAATTCCATATCAAGTTGGCTAGAAAGAACTTATATGAACCATATCGACAGCATTTGGCTAGAAAGAACTTACTTGGACCAATTATTTATTATTCGTAGCATTTGGCTAGAAAGAACTTACTTTGGCCATATCCGTAGCATTTCGCACGATATCCTTGCCTTCCTTCATCAGCAAACTGCTTGAATAACCTCATATCGGCCTTGACCTGGTCGGAAGAGCGCGCGTGCCACCAGCCAATATCCGGCTTATTCTCCGGGGAATGTGTGCCATCGGGAGAACAGCCTACAGCTGCCCACCACTTCCTCAGACATTCTATCGGGTGAGGACCAACAGCAGTAGGAGCATCGCAATTAACTACAAAAAAAAAAAGTTTGCTGCTTAAAAATAGATCGAATCACTGAATAAATCTGACATCTGCTCACATCCCCATAACACTGACCTGCTGTTCCTCCCCCTCCGCTTCCTGTGTCCAACCTGCTCTCGTCTTGATATCACTCGCTGTGCCCCCCTCCCCTTCCCCCTTGCTGTGCTCAACCCTCTGTGCACGACCGATGTCCAAACCGGCTGTACGACCCTTCCTGCTATGCACCCCATCCCCCCTGTCCCCATGCAGAACCCAACCCGCTTGGTAAAGAACACTTAAGCAGTCTGGTTAGACTAAAGTGACGAAATCTCCCAACTGGAAATCCAGTGTGTAAGAAAGAACTTACTTGTGGACCATTTGGCTAGCATTTGGCTAGTTAGAATTTACTTGGACCAAATATTTATACGTCTCCCCCTAAGGGAGACATATATAGTATTTGGTGTGTCCGTCCGTCTGTCTGTCTGTCCGTCCGCCCGTCCGTAGTGAGTCCTTATCAAATTAATGAGTCGATTTTTCAAAATATACATACATATTGGGGTACACGTCTAGATGATGCCAGTGTGATTTTCTTTCGTTCCTTCAAAAATTCTATTTTTTGGCAAATTTTTGAACATGGGGGGGGGGGGGTTGTGTCGTGCATTTTTCACTTTGGCAGGCTAAATATCCAAAACAGCTCGTTGGCTAAGGCTCAGACGTCGCAAGGACACACATATAGCGCAAATGTATACTGCGGAGTTTTTCATTTCCGTTCTCAATGTATTTTTGGCGATTTTTTATATTTCTGATTTTTAAGTTTTTTGCCATATTGTTGCGATATCTCCGAAACTTTGTTGGATTAGGCTGAAACGTGGCAAGAAGAACCCACATCGAGTGCAAATGCTCACTGCGAAGTTTTTCATTTTCTTAAAAATGTATTTTTGGCGATTTTTTAAAACACTAAACACCGTGGACTATGGTCCCTTCTTCAATTACTCAAGTGACATTTGCAACGTTATCATCCTGGCATAATGAGCTTCTACAATGGCTTTATTCTATAACTCATTTTCCACGTGACTGATTGGGGGCGGGGAGACGCATCCGTTTTTGTTTTAACAAAAACACTCTCCAGTCTAGTTATTAAATGAACTTACTTGTGCCATATCCGTAGCATTTCGCACGATATCCTTGCCTTCCTTCGTCAGCAAACTGCTTAAATAATCTCATATCGGCCTTGACCTGGTCAGAAGAGCGCGCTTGCCACCAGCTAATATCCGGCTTATTCTCCGGGGAGTGTGTGCCATCGGGAGAACAGCCTACAGCTGCCCACCACTTCCTCAGACATTCTATCGGATGAGGACCAACAGCAGTAGCAGCATCACAATTTACTACAAAGAAAAAGTTTGCTGGTTAAAAATATATCCAGCCACTCAGTAAATCTGACATGTGCCCAGCTTTCTGCTTGCGTCTCCATATCACTGACCTGTTGTGCACCCCTCCTATCCATCCCCACCCATCCCACCCCCATCCTGCTATACCCACCTTCTGCTTGCGTCTCCATATCACTGACCTGCTGTGCCTCCCCCCTATCCAATGACTGAATAACCTTGGCATGTGCGCAGCCTTCTATTCGCGTCTCCATATCACTGACCTACTGTGCCTCCCCCCCCCCCACACCCCTGCTGTACCCAACCTTCTCTTCGCCTCTGGATATCACTCACCTGCTGTGCGACTGTCCAAACCCGCTGTACGGTCCTTCCTGCTGTACCTCTCCTCCCCACCCCTTCCCCATGCACTACCCAAGCTGTTGGGTAAAGAACACTTAAGAATTATTCCGGTTAAACCTTTTAGATTTGACAAACCGAAAACTAACCCTTATCTATTATCTCAAATGCTCAAATGTCAACAAATTGAATGTTAAATGAAACCAGGTTTTTTGTCATTTTAACTGCTTGCATACAAATGTCACGATACGCCGTGAAGAAAAATCACACAACCATTAAACAGATTCCACAAACTATGCACGGACACTTCTTGCAAACCGAAGTATTAAAAATAAAAAAAAACTAACACGCAATCGAAGAGAGCAAAGCTTAAAACTGGAATTGAAAATTCAAGATGGCAGCCACGTTGACCTTGGAATGAAGTCAAGCTCAAAATGTTTTAAGTTTGTCAGTGAAACTGACTAAGCCCCCGCAGGCATGTAATTCCAGGATTTCATTTTTCGGCGGACGGCAAGACCTACATCCAGGTGCACAACTACACCCTATATTCTTTCCCTATGCAAGGTTTAAATGGAATCCCTCTGGTAGTCTTTGAGATCTATCGCACAAAGACTTCCTATCCAGATGTTGAAGGCGTAAGATATTTGGATTTTCGACAAAGTCCCTAGGACACATTTTTTGGCGGCCGGCAAAACCTATACCCAGGTGCACAACTAAACCCTCTATTCTTTCGCTAAGCAAGGTTTAAATTATTGTATTGTACTGTTCTTTAGATTCCTTTCAACTGCTATGGTCAGGTCGGGATCCCCCTGCCACATTCTACTGAAATGGGGCATTCCAGCCCTCCTTCTAACCCTTACATGTGGAGTGTAATGGAATCCCCCCAGTAGTTTCCGAGATCTATCGCACACAAGACATATCCAAAATGTTGACAGACGGACAGAGACGGACGAGCCCGAATTCAATAGTTCCCACTTCGCGCTACGGGTCGGCGGGGGTGGAGGGACTAATTAGCGTGCACCTACTCACTGACAGGCCTTCTACATAGGCGTAGCCACCCGGGGGGGCCTCACCCCCACTCCCTCTCCACTTTTCCGAGTGAGGGCCATAGTATCCTTCGCCTCCCCTCCCCCCGTTAGGAAAGTTTGCCCCACCCCCTCCGGGTGTAAAAACGTGGCCACGCCAAAGATGGGAGTACCAGTCGGCGATGGGCAGACGGCTAGACGGATGGCTCGGCGAGCCGACAGACGGAAGGGCAACACCCAAATCTATGGTCCGCTGGTTGCTAGACAAACAATTCAAGTGAACAGGAAAGGTTTGAGATAGGTTGAAGCGATGTCGCGACCAGATCGGATCAACGTTGGGTTTTGGTTCCATGTTGGTTTTGGTTCGATATCAAAGTCAAAACAATGCCTTCACGCACAGGTCTTCTAATTGTGGGGTCGATAGTAACACACAGAAAGTACACTCCATCCTCCTGCCCCCCTCCCAACATCTTGGGTCAAACCGTGTGTTAGAATGTGTACGGATGTGTCTCTTTTCCCAAATTAGGCAATAACAAGAATGTCCTTGAACAAGTGAACAGAGAAACCAACCAATTTATACAATTGATATTTGGTGGACCTTATCGCCACATCGCTGCCCAGAGCAAGCGCATTCAGTCTGTGGAACGAAGAGTTGTTTGTGGTTCACTTTAAGCCTTTTTTGTTGCCAATATTTGGCAAGCTTTTTCAGAACCCATGAGAAATACTGGAACCCCATTGAAAAACTGCCTGAAAAGGTAGAATCAAAAGAAGGAAGGTAATGTACCCACGTATATCAACATCACTAATCATTTTAAACACGGAATGGTTATCATTCACAATTTTGAACCACCAAACGTTGTATTAATGAGGATTGGGCATATGGACACATGTTTGTTTCTACTACGGGAGGCAGAACTACAAATGGCCTACAGAACTTAAGGGATGCAACGAGTAGGCTTGTACTCATATGACTTCCTGCTTCGCAAGCAAAAACGCTAACCATTAGGCCAGTCCACCACACCCCTCTCCCCGACACACCCACCCACGCCAACACACACACCACACACCAAAAACCCCCAACACAACGGCCGACGGATGCTACAGAAGCGATGGGCAGAGCCCACCAACTGAAGTCGGCTGAGCTTAAAGGCTGGTGCGCCCACAAGACATTTCGGGAGGATGGTGGTGGGGGGGGGGGGGTGTTGTATCGACGTTTAAAAAGGGTAGGGGGGAAAGTTTATACTTCCATATACAACCACATCCGGACGTCTATCCAGAGTGGCGACAGACGTTAGATAGACGGTGCGATTTGGTCGCGATGAAAAACAAACTGCACCTTTGAATAGGCGGTGTTTATTGCTACATGTAATGCTGCCGACATAAAAACACACAAAACAAGCCATCGCAGAGGGCACAGCCCCCAACTGGGCATGGACAAACAGCTGTCATGCTCAAATTCAAGTGGATAAGCAAGCACTGAAATATCAAACCAGGCCGAGTGATAGTTGAAGAGATATGGCGTCGACAAAATACCGCGTTTTCGCTAAGTTCCATTTTTTGACAATTTCTCATTTCGTCAATTTTTCGTCAATTTCAAAATTAATATGCCGTTGCACATCTACATGAAAAAATGTTCTCTCAGTGAAATATCAAATCAGTCCGCCTGATAGTGGAATGCCACATTTTTGACAATATCCCATTTCGTCAATTTTTCGTAGATTTCAAAATTAATGCGTAAAAAAAGTGACAAACAGACAGACAGACGGACAAACCAATAGCTCCCCTCGGGGGGCCAAAGCCCCGGTTGGGAACTAAAACACGATGCTAGCTGGGACACGACTAGTGTAACCAAAATCAAGCAAAAAGAAAAACCGCGTTCAACGACCTTACCGGAAAAGCATCCAGATCTTCTGAAAATGCCCCGGATGAAGAAATCACTCGCGGCTGCGTCGTCAGCGCCGTCGCCGGAAACCTGTGGTTCTGAATTAGACGAATGAATACAACAAATAGGAAATGCTACTTTTATTTAGTCTTCACATATCCTGAAGACGTCTGATGACGGTTTTAAGTGCATTCAGTTATTTTAAGGCCTCTGCCACAAGTATTAGTCCACAGAACCGAAGTGCACATGGACATTTTCTTGCGTGGCATGTAAAAAATTTAAGGCAATATCCTTTTCAGCAAAACCATAAACAAAATGAGAGAGAAAAAAAGAAAAGAAAAGAAAGAACTAGAGCTTCAGAGACACGATCCACGCTTCAGAGTCACGATCCACGCTTCACAGACACGATCCACGCTTCACAGACACGATCCACGCTTCACAGACACGATCCACGCTTCACAGACACGATCCACGCTTCACAGACACGATCCACGCTTCACAGACACGATCCACGCTTCACAGACACGATCCACGCTTCACAGACACGATCCACGCTTCACAGACACGATCCACGCTTCACAGACACGATCCACGCTTCACAGACACGATCCACGCTTCAGAGACACGATCCACGCTTCAGAGACACGATCCACGCTTCAGAGACACGATCCACGCTTCAGAGACACGATCCACGCTTCAGAGACACGATCCACGCTTCAGAGACACGATCCACGCTTCAGAGACACGATCCACGCTTCAGAGACACGATCCACGCTTCAGAGACACGACCCACGCTTCAGAGACACGACCCACGCTTCAGAGACACGATCCACGCTTCAGGGACACGATCCACGCTTCAGAGAGTGCAACCTTGACCGAAAATCAACCTTCGAATGTTTTATCAAACGAAATTTTAAAACAAGAATGCCTGTTTACATTGTGACCAGTCGTAAGTGCAAACATTACAAATATGAAAGGAAAAACCGACCAATTTTGACAATTTAGACGGCCTCATGAAAAAAATGCCATCAAAAGTAACGAGATTAGATCTGTGGGACTAACAGCATTGTGTTTTTCTTATACCCGTTTATTTCTCCACTGTTTGCCCAACCGATAACAAAAATACTACAATTCCAATGAACATTCATTTTCATATCATTTTGCTCAAGCCGGTTTACTATGTGCCCTATATATATATATACATCTATCAATCATATCTATCTGTCGTCTATATATCTATCATATCTATCGTCTATATATCTCCGTTATATATATATATAGATGATATTATAGATGATTATATTATACATATATCGTCTATACTTCAATCTATCGTCTATATATCTATCATATCTGTATGCTCTATATGTCTATCATATCTGTATATCTATATCTTTCATATCTATATCTAGATTATATGAAGAGTAAGAAAGAAATTAAGAAAGGAGGAAGGAAAAATAGAAGAGAGAAAAAGTGAAATAGACAGGAGAGACAAAAGAGGGAAGAGAAAGTGAGAGAAAGACAAAGACGAACGGTAATGTACAGAGAACAGATTGGGACATTGAGAGCGAAACTGGGACATAAGAGGTTTATGAGAGAAGAGGGGGAGAGAGGGGAGGGAGAGAGATGGGAGGGAGAGAGGTGGGACAGAGAGGCGGGAGAGGGAGAGATGGGAAAGAGATGGGAGAGAGAGAAGAGGAGAGTGGGTTGAGGGAGAGGGGGAGAGAAGGGGGAAGAGGGGGGACTGGGAAGAGAGGTGGAGAGAGCGGGAAGAGAGGGGAAGAGGGGGAGAGAGGGGGAGAGAGGGGGAGAGGGTAAAGAGGGAAGAGAGGGGGAGGAGAGGAGGAAGAGAGGGGGAAGAGATACCGCGGGAAAGAGGAGAGAAGGGAAGAGGAGAGAGAGAGAGCGCGCAGAAAGAAGGGAAAAGGTGGATAGAAGGGGGAGAGGATGGAGAGAAGGGGAGAGGATGGAGAGAAGGGGAGAGGATGGAGAGAAGGGGAGAGGATGGAGAGAAGGGGGAGTGGGTGGAGAGAAGGGGGAGAGGGTGGAGAGAAGGAAGAGGGTGAAGAGAAGGGGAGAGGGTGGAGAGAAGGGGGAGAGGGTGGAGAGAAGGAAGAGGGTGGAGAGAAGGAAGAGGGTGGAGAGAAGGAAGAGGGTGGAGAGAAAGGGGAGAGAGAGATGAGACAGTGGAAGAGGGGGAAGAAAGGGGAAAGGCAGAGGGGGGAAAAGAGAGAGAGACAGGGGGAGAGAGGGAGAGCTAAAAGAGAGAGAGAGAGAGAGAGAGAGAGAGAGAGAGAGAGGGGAGAAGAGGAGAGAGAGGGGGAATAGATGCTGGTGAGAGGAGGGATGCTGGAGAGAGGGGAGGGGTGGAGAGAAGGGGGAGAGGGTGGAGAGAAGGGGGGAGGGTGGAGAGAAGGGGGAGAGGGTGGAGAGAAGGGAGAGTGGGTGGAAACAGGGGAGAGTGGGTGGAAAGAAGGGGGAAAGGGGGAGAGAGACCGGGCCAGAGACACAGAGAAAGGGTGAAAAGGGAGAGACAGGGGAGAAAGGGCTTTCATTTCAATAAACATTTTCTGATGTTTTCGTATTTCACCAATCAGTTTATCTCTAAATTTTAGCGATGTTAAGTGAAGGTTTGCATTCATTTGCTGTGGCACTCATCTACAGACTTACAAACCAAAAAGCCCATTTGAAACTGCTGTGTATGCAAATATATACCTGGACAAAGATCTGCCGTGACGCATACTGGTGGTTGGCCCTCGGGGTCACCGGGGCTCTGCAGGAGAAGCGGCTGATCATCGGGGCACTGGCATCTGGCAACACAGGAGCTCATGCATAGGGGATTCGGATCATCGCACGTCCGGTCACACGCTGAGCCGCAGGCGGTCCAAACGAGGTCTCCAGGGCAAACTGTGACGTCAAACGAACGAGCTGATTGGCTACTGATTACAATGAATTTTTCTCGTTAAATTTATTGGCAGTTATTAATGTCGGTAGCTATCGAAACGCCAAAAATGAATTACTTTGGTTTTTTTTTCAAGTGGCTGTCCAGAAACATTACTTGCGGAACCCATGTTTATTTTAAGTAGAGACGTTGTTCAAAGTAAATTCCAACCTTGACCGAAAATCAACCGCTTTCGAATGGTTATCAAACTAAATTTTGGAACCAGAATGCCCGTTTACATTGTGACCAGCCGTAAGTGCAGACATTACAAAAATGAAAGGAAAAACCAATTTTTTAATTTAGATTTGGTAGACGGACTCATGAAAAGAAACTACCACAAAAAGTAACGCGATTAGATCTGATGGGCGGGCAGCATTCTTTGTTTTCTTATAGTAATTTATTTAGCCAGTGTTGCCCAACCGATGACAATACTACAGTTCCACTGCACTTATCACTTTGCTCAAGCCGGTTTACTATGTGCCCAATATAGATATATATATATCTGTCAAGCATATCTATCTACCGCCAAAAATTGAATTTCAGATGGCAAAACTATTTTTGAGATAAAAAAGAAATTTACAAACTTGAAAAATCTTACGGGAGAGACGTTATATAAAATTTAAGGAATCGACAATTCAATTTTGGAGATAAAAACTTGATTTATTGATAAGAATAATAACACAATTTTGATAAAGAATTGCTTCTTTTTTGTACACTAAAAATTATCATTTTGTTCACAGATGTGTGCTTCTGAATTTTGTATATAAAAACTGAATTTCGATCTCAAAAATCAATTTTTGAGATCAAAAAATCATTTGTGGATTTTAAAATATAAATTAAACTAGAAATGTGTTCTGGAGGAACACGAATGACCCGCCCCAAATGAAATTTTAACTGAATAATTCATAATACGGTAATTGTAACCTGCAAAAAGACTGCGTATATTCAAGAAAAACCGATGGCATTGAAGTTTCACTGTTTAAAATGTCGGTTTATTTGTTCAGATGGAACAAAATTTTTAACTTGGCCATGTAAACTAAGAGAGGTCTGCTGAGGTATATAATGTTTATTCTTGGTTTCAGGTTGCTTGGTCAAAAAGCCTTGGACGAGTTCATCACACAAAACTTCGAAGCTACCCATCAATGTACTAAAATATACAAGTTCCGAACCACCTCACGGACAGATGGACGGATAAACGTCGGTCAAAAAAGGAGGTGCACACCTTCATGCTATATATATTCACTCCATATAGGTTTTAGGCTGCCAGACCTAAAACCCTAGGACGAGTTCATTACACAAAACTTCGAAGCAGCCCATTAATGTACTAACAAGAAGCAAAACTAGTATAAATTCACCTACCACGTCCACATGGGCTAAACGGGAGGTGCACATCTTCATTATATGCATAGTCATTCTCAATGCTTTTGGCATTTATACGTACAAATGACTAGCAAAACCCATTAAACAAAACTTCCACGTTCAAATTTGTTTCATTAAATACCAGTGAAAAAATTATCTAAGTTCAGACACTGTCCACGGTTACCATTACTGGTGGATTTCGATCAAAAGCGGCGGCGCACATGTTCATTATACACAAAATCATTCACAACGGCTTTGGAATTTATAGACAGAAATCGCTAGCACAAGTTCATAACACAAAACTTAAAGCTGTCCATTAAATATGGCTGAAAAATTGCCTACGTTCAGACACTCACTACGGCCTGACCCATCTGTCGATTTCGGTCAAAAGGGGAGGTGCACATCTTCATTATATATCTAACTATTTCCACTACCTTTGGTATTTATAGACAAAAATCCCTAGCACAAGTTCATTACACAAAACTTCAAGCTGTTCATTAAATATGACTGAAAAATTGCCTAAGTTCAGACACTCACCACGGCCTGACCGACCCATCGGTCGATTTCGGTCAAAAGGGGAGGTGCACATCTTCATTGTATATCTAATCATTTCCAATGGCTTTGGGATTTATAGTTACAAATCCCTGGCACAAGTTCATTACACGGACGGAGGGACGGACTTACAAGGCAAAATCCCTATGATCCTCCGACTAACGTCGGGCTGGTCATAAAAAGTTTCATTCTGAAATAATGATATCTGAATTCTTGATATGAATAAAAGGAAAATAAATTACTGAGCTCAAAATTGATATTTTGCTATCAAGAATTGCATGTGTGATCTTAAAAAATCAATTTTTAGATAATTAATTCATTTTTCATATCAATAAATATTTCTTGATATCTCTAAATATTGATATCATGAATTATTCTTTAAGATCAATAATACATTAAGAGGTATCAAAAATATAATTACAGAGAGCAAAAATTAATCATTGACATCAAAATATGAATTTTTTGAGATCTAAAATTCTCGATATCAATAATTCTCTAATAAAAAGGAAGATGGTTTTCCATAGTTAATGTCGTACCTATCGAAACGCCAAAAAATACGTTGGTTTTTGTCAAGTCACTGTCCTGAAACATTACACGTGGAACCCATTAATGTAGGTGGAGCGTCCACAGACAGAAGGTCCAAAAATAGAAATTGCGACTGACTAAAAATTCCGTTCGCGTACTAGAAATTGCTTTCCTGTCACTTTTTCATTTTAAACTTCCTCAGTGAAATAACAATGTCCTTGGACATTGCCCCCATCCTTTTCCATTAAAAGATTAACGCAAATAGAATGGAAATAGTCCAATCTAGCATCTTCAAAACTGGCCATTTAGTGGCCCGATTTGACCAAGTTAGTCACACTGCCAAAATAAACACAATCGTGTTGAAGGGTCACCTGCGGGCACAAACCCACCAAATTTGAAAGGGATCGAACAAGAATGGCGGGAGTAATGGTGTATTCTACGTTTTCAAATCCAAAGTATCCTAAATTGATCTGGGTAGCCAGATATTAACCAAATCTTTGTCCGTTAATAAGAGCACTCTGGCAGAAGAGCACCCAAGGACTATTCCTGCTCAGTCTGACAAGAAATGTGGAAGGAGTGGCAGTCCGTGTGTTAAGCGGGAGGCGCCGACATTTCACTGGCTTTAACGCCAATTTTGGTTCCTCACCAAAATAACCATAAGCTTGGTAAGGGAATATTCCTCCCAAAATTGAAAGCAGCCGCATAACTATTTGATGTATGAAAGTACCAAAAATTCACCAATTTTGGCCAAATTACGGTCAGTTTTAGCCCATTCGTGAAATTATGAATGAACAAGAAACATTTCTGTTTAAATTTAAAGTAATCGAAGCAGAAATGTAGGAGGGTAACAAAGCCCGAAGTGCCGAAAATTGACCTATGTTTGACCAAAATTTGGCGCAGTCACCAAAGTAAGAGCAGGCTCAACATGGAATCACACGAGAAACATTCCTGCTAACTTTGAAAACAATTGGATAGTTGTAGCAGGAACAGTACAGTGTATGTTAAATGCATAAGTCCAAAGTACAGAAAACTGACCTGTGTTTACTAAATTTCGGTATAGTTTTGCCAAAATAAGAATGATCTTAGTAAAGGACCTGCCAAAACTGAAAGAAATCGGACAATACTTGAAGCAATGCTGGCAGTGTATAATTTTCAAGTTCAAACATTCCCAAATTGACCATTTTTTAGATAATTATTGTCTGAACTTCATGAAATAACCCCATTGAAGGACCACATCGGAGCGGAGC
The DNA here is from genome assembly GCA_949752745.1 of Protula sp. h YS-2021. Classification (NCBI taxonomy): domain Eukaryota; kingdom Metazoa; phylum Annelida; class Polychaeta; order Sabellida; family Serpulidae; genus Protula; species Protula sp. h YS-2021. The sequence goes on along the minus strand of OX457025.1, from coordinate 13,151,086 downwards.
GGAGGGCGGGGAGGGGATCAATCGCGTGCCAATTGGTTGCAATTTTTAACGTCCCCCCCCCCCTAAATGCGGAAGCCAAAGTTTGAAGAAAGTACCCACTTTTCTAACGAAACTCAGACTAGAGTTCCGCAGGAATACTCTTTTTATGGAAACGTAGTGTATTGATTGAAAATTACCCCCGTTTCTAGCGAAAAGGTGACCACGTTTACCTCCTTTTTCCGCGTTTATTTCGTAACGTAAAGTAACACTGACAAAGTCGTACTTTCATTTTGCAAAATTCTTACACCCAAGAAAATTTTAATGTGTTTCAAGGATTTTTGAGTCTAAGCCTCAGGCGTTCTGTCCCAGGAAAACTCCCCAATAAATGTGTATCTAAACATAAAACAAGCCGTCTTACCCTGTCTGGCGTTTAGTTTCAAGCCTATTCTTGTGACTAATTTCATGAAGGAGGTGTCGTCCTGCTTGTCGAGACCTCTTCTGGCCGTGACCTCGCTCGCCCTCGTGTCCGCGCTCGCCCTCGTGTCCGCGCTCGCCCTCGTGCCCGCGCTCGCCCTCGTGTCCGCGCTCGCCCTTGTGCCGACAGCCTCGCGCATGAAATTTCGATAGTCCTTCTCCCTCATCAGGGACACTATTAAAAGCAGTCTTGTTAGCAGCTCGTATCCATACTTAAATCATGGATTCACAAAAAATACTCGCACTTTAGTTATCTTTACCGCATAAAAAACTAGAGCACTGTGCATAACCCACATATTCCCCACAGGCCCCCCATCAGTTAAACACGGCCATCAATCAAGAGCTGAAATTTCAACCAAGTCCAGCTGGTCCATTTTCTTTAGACGAACCTGGCCAATTTACTGTGTTGAATAAAAATGTTGCAGATGCTGTTTATGTTTGCAGTGGAAATGTCTACTATTTCAGTTGTGGATGTTTTGTCCTTGTGCGTCTGTGGATACAACACACAAAGACGTAGCGGACTGACCTGCGACGTCCTGGTAGAGAAGGAGGACCGCCATGACCACCCACACGTGCCTCCGTGCCCGCATCTCCGTGCCTGCAACAGTCCGACACGTCGTGCCTAGATCAGGGATGTGTCGAATTACAACCTCAACCCCACACCATCCCCGTGAGCCCCGTAATCTTCCCCCCTCCCCCGACACGCGCCTCCGTGCCCACATCCCCGTACCTGCAACAGAACCCATAACGCCGTCATCGGGCTTGGTATCGGAATTACAAACTTCACCCCACACAAGCCCCGTAAGCTCCCGGTAATCTGCCCGGGCCTGCAACAGTCCCCGTCTCGCCGCCACTAGATCAGGGGTGGTGTCGAATTACAAATCTCACCCCACACCCTTCCCCCCCCCCCACACACCCCACTTCCGTAAGCCCCCCGCTTATCCATAGACCCATATATAAAAGCCGCTCTATTCCTCGCTTACAAAAATCTCCAAGATCACCGCATACTTCCGGACGACACACGAAAACTGGGCAATTTAGGTGTTACTACTGGTGAGAAGTTGTCGAACGCACTCTATCCCGCTGGGAGGGGGAGGGGGTACTTGGTATCGTGTGTTACCATGCGTGTCCAAAAAAAAAAACGGAGGGTTGAGGGTAATTCTGAGGCCAGACGCGGCCCGTGCGGAGTGCCAATATCGTTTTGAAAATGGGTAATTTTCATTTCGTACTGCGAGTTTCCTACAAAAGGGTGGTTCCTTCGCAAGTGCTCTCCGCTTTTCGTTAAAAAGGGAGTATAATTTCAAACTTAGCATTCCATGTTTACATGTCCTTTTAAAAAGTCATGGACACGTATGGTAACGAGTTTGTTAGTGCGTAGACACGTATGGTAACCAGTTCGTATGTCAGTGCTCCCCCCGGACACGGATGGTAACCAGTTTGTGTTTGAGTGCCCCCCCCCCGGACACGTATCGAAACCAGTTCGTATGCCAGTGCTCCCCCCGGACACGTATGGTAACCAGTCCGTATGCCACGCCCACGCCCTCCCCCCCCCCCCCATGGTAACTAGTTTTCCAGTTTGCAAACAGAAGTCGCACCGCCTGTTGTCCGACGTTATATTGGTGTCGGAAGAGCAATATTGTATACGATGGGGCGATATTTGGTGGCCAGTGATATGGAAATAGCACTTTTTAAACCGCTATGTGATATATAACACCCATTGTATTTATATCTCTCGAGTGCCGTACAATATAGAAATACAAATAAAATACTGCAATATAACAATATTAAAACTAAAAACAGCTAAACAAATGTTTTAAGTCGACTTCTAAAAGAACTCCAAGTGATCAGTGTTCCTTGGGCCTATAGGTAATGTATTCCAGAATTTAGGCCCAGATTAGTATAGGAGAATGCTTGGTCACCTAATTCTCGGGATATGTTATCGAGAGCAACAAGCCATCGCAGAGGGCACAGCCCCCGACCGGACATGGACAAACAGCTTTGATGCTCAAATTCAAGTAAGCACTCAGTGAAATATCCCATCAGTCCGCCCGATAGCTAAAGAGATATGGCGTCGACAAAATACCGCGTTTTCGCCAAGTTCCATCCAGGAACGTCACATTTTTGACAATTTTTAATTTCGTCAATTTTTCATCGATTTCAAAATTAATACGCAGCTGCACATCCACATGATATATATGTTCTCTCAGTGAAATATCAAATCACTCCGCCTGATAGTTGAAGAGATATGGCGTCGACGAAACAATATATCAAAAAGTGACAGACAGACGGACGGACGAGCAGAAGGAGAGAACACCCAAACCAATAGCTCCCCTCCGGGGGCCAAAGCCCCCGGTTGGGGGGCTAATAATAATACGTCTTGATGGGCAATTAGATCTTAAGGAATCAAGGGCGGAAATGTTTTGGATTTTATAATGGTTATTCGATCAGGTTTAGATTTGTTCCATTTTTATATTGCTGTTCCAATTTCCATAGCGTTTCCCTCATAGATGTGGGAAAAGATTAATTTAGAATCGCCATCTACAATGACCCCTTTGTTACCCCTCCGTCGAAGTATCCCCCCCCCAACCCCCCCCCCTCCCCCACCCACGCACACACCTGAATCATCATGTAACGCGGGACATTACCATTACGAAGCCAATTTTCCTGAATATTTTTTTTTAAATCGGCGGACAAAACTTCCCCGCTCCTAGAATTCCCACACTTTACGTCCTTGTTTTGGATTATTTTTGAATAGACTAATCATCTGTTCTGTTCAGCGATAACATAAGGTTGCTTGGTTGTAACCACGACCTATATAAAACGTCGCTTTTCGGCGTCTACGAGGTTGCTTCCAACTAGCGGTAAGACAACGCACCGTATTTCCTTTCTAACTTTATAACAAGAGAAAATTTCCTTTGCGTACTGAACTGACGAGTGCTTCGCCTTTGAGAACCGCTGCAACACAGATGTACTCATTTTCGAATGTTATGGAGACTCCTGTTTAATTTTCCGGTAGGGCGGGTCTTGCGCCAGGGGGTAGCAAACCTTGTGCGCAACATCGATCGATTTTCCAATGTCTTATCAACGTTGCACCAAAGTGGACCGACAGACAGACCGACCGACAGACCAACACGCGGTCGATCGCATATATCCACAACAGGTTCTACCTGTGGGGAATAAACTATACGAGGGGGCAGGACAGATGATTAGTGGGTCCAAATTGATGAACTCAAAACGAAGATCTTATGCGACTGAAAACAATTTTTTCTTTGCGAGCTTTCGAAAATGAATATTTGAGTTGAAAGGGTTGAAAAATTTGCATCTGGCTCATTTAGTAGAGTTGGAATTTTTAACATTTTATTGTCACTAATTATGATCTGCTGTACCCGTTTTATCCTCTCCCTTATAGCCTCCTCGAAAAGAACATTTTGGTGAAATCAACCTGATTTAAACTTAAATATATTTAATTCTTTGAATTTTCTGTAATTTATGTAACTGCTCGAGCAGATTTTGACTTACCGTGCTGGGGCTCTCCGCTTGAATCACCAATGACAATGTACGCGTGCGAGAAGCAACGATACTGCGCGAAGACCTCCACGAGCTGGCAACCATCGACTTATATACCAATCCCGGCGCTCTGCTTCAGCGCACAAGGCTGACACATTGTGCAGTGACTTCGCGCAATGGACGGTGCAGAATTCATGCCCGAACCAAAGATTTTGCTCAACCGTTGGAAGTCTTTTTTGGGGGAGGGCGGGGGTGGAGGGGAGGGGGGTTCGATATATATTTTTGTCTCAGAATCACAGACTTTCTCTTCATCAGGATTGGAGTGGCTCTGGATCAATCAATTTGAATTCGAGAATTTGTTTTGTGACATATTAATGAAAACACTTCATATTGGTTATAAGCTAGATCTATGACTGATGCTGTCTAGAAGATCGCTTTTCCCGTGTCGTCTATTCAGTGTCGCTTTCCTGCGATCGGCGTCCATATGCAACCTTTCCACAACGCTGATTAGACCTCGGATAATCGACATCCATCCATGATGACCGGGAGATCGATATCGGCTAATGTTTTAATGGGTATCCTACTATATGTATATATATATATATATATATATATATATATATATATATATATATATATATATATATATATTATTGGCATTTCTTTTTACGGTCCTATCAAGTCTCCAGCAATTGGTAATAAATATGCTTCAACTATATCTGCCTGTTATTTATGTATTTATTTATGTATTTACTATTTGCTCTAATATGACGAATTTTTAAGAAAATTATGTAAAGTGATGGAAATTGTTTATTTTAAGAATAATTATATAAAGTGAATAAGTATTTCAGTTGTTTATTTAACGAAAAAAATTAATACAAAAGGATAAGACACGAGCTGGTACCCGAAAGAATATATTTTCCACTTATTGTTGCCCTCAGCTCCAGCATGCCTTAGCAGACTACTCGGACGCCGACATAGTCGCCGTAGTCAAATAAAAATAGTAATGAACACCTCATCTGTTGGAAACACCTCATTTCGTGTGGTCACAAAATAAGTTTTCTAATACAGTCCTTTATATTTTTAGTGTAGTGCCCTCGATAATGGATTAAAAAGAAAGACAAGAAAATATAAATGAATATAAAATTAATAATAAATTGAATTGCATTAAATTATAGATTAATTTTGATAAATAAAGGAGCATTGATATTCTTGGGGCACATATAGTGTAGGTGTAATAATATATCAGGGGTTTACTTCAACTTCAAAATCTTTGCGTCCCAGGAACGCCACGTTTTCATATTTTTGCGTCCCCCATGATTTTTTTTGCGTCCCCCAATTTGCACCCTGGTTTGTTTCTATCCCCTTATTTCAATAAGCACCAAGGGTGTGTGTTTGGGGGTGGGGGGGGGGTGGTAAGAGGTAACGCGTAGAGTTGCAGTTCACACTATCTTTTATAATCAAACCAAGAAAATTCTAAAAGCAATGAATTTTCATCTAACCAGGCCTGTTTTCATATTGTTAAAGAATCTGGCAGCGTTGGGAAAATCAGATTGTTCTATGGCTGGTCCCTTCAGTTTAATGAACAATAAACGGTTCAACCGCTCAGGGTTTAGTCTGTTTCTGTTTTTGTTGCGCTTTAAACCAAAAATCTTCTTTCACATGGAACAGACGAAGCCGGTATAACGAGGGCCAGTTTCCACAGCAACGCAAAATCGGGAAACTAAATATGGAATCGTTAATGAGCATTTTTGCAAAATATATCATATATACGAAAGAAGTTACTAAATTTCAACAAAAAAGATGCTCTTAGCAATGATCCAAAGTTTGTTGGGCGTTTTTTCAGTGTCATAATGCACTAAAATATACACCAGGACAGCACAAGGCACGCAGTAATGCTACAGCCTGCAGAATACACCACATAATCCTACATTAGGAGAGTTTTCACGCAAAGCATTTTTGGAATTTTACCGACGATTTCGGTGGTCCTCAGTAGCCAGTGTTTCTTGAAGCCTCAACTGACTTTCCACAGGCAAGGAAGGAGCGTTCACCATACACACTTGTACATTCCCAACAACCCCTCCACCCGCGCCCACCCCGCACCCCCCTTCCAACGACCTTGCACGAGGGGACCACTGTTAACTTATTCAAACGTTCTGATATCACAAACAACACCTTGAACATTGCATTGATGGAATTGAATCATCGCATTCTTGTAGACGGACTTAGAATTTATCTGATGGTCTGCAGGAGACGATTTTTTGTTGTCATGGAATCAAGTTTTTGTGCAGTTCCTGGCAACTGTGTCTGACGGAGATTTCTCTGAAGCACTTAAAGACAGACTGTGGAAACTTTTTACAGACGAAAGAGTAGAATTTATATACAGCGCTTTTCATAAGTCAGAAATATTTTGGGGGACGGGGATTTGGGTAGTAAAAACATTCTCGATAATGTTTTCCAGTACAGGTATCAAATTTCGTGTGAAACCATAAATAATGGGAAAGACGGAATCCACAGTAACATTAACGCTGTAAGATACCCCAGTGGCATTTTTGACAGTCAGGTGCGACCGTTTGCCGGAGCCATGCATCCTCTAAGCTTCGTTTCAACGAACGACAATGCTCGTCCAAATCGGGCCCGCGTAACGAATCTCTCTACCTTGACGACAATACAATAACGCACATGCAGGATAACGTGAATGCTTGACTTTGACCTTGAAGCAAGGTCAAATTGCGAAAATCCCTAATTTTACTTAAAATCTATTTATCTCGAAAATTGAAAGAAATAAAGCAAGGCCGAGCTCATTTTCAGACTGAACCCGCGGTAGGCACCACGATAGGTTACCTTCGCCTGTCAGTATCATGAGCTGTATATATTATTTTGACCTTGACCTCGATTTTGAAGATCAATGCCAATACTGAAAAGGTTTCTTGAAATCTGTTAAATATTTTAACATTATTTTTGGACTGAATTCCCTATACATAGTTACAAAAGGGGTTGATATGAACTTTGACCTATTTTTAAAGATCAAAGTCACGTGTTATCTCGGAAACCGATAAAGATGGAGCTACTTTGATTTCGTTTTGGACTATTTGGGCCAGAAAGACGTCACATCAGAGATATCTCTGTGACCTTGACATTGACTATGTCTCTGAAGATGAAGTCCCATATTGGAGGGCAAGGTCAGGTTATTAAACCGGAAGTTGACCTTTATTTAAAAAACCATTTTAATCTTGTTTTTGGACTCCCTTATATTCAGTTACATAAGGGGTAGCCTCGTGATCTCAACTTTAACTCACATTTTCATGGTCAAAGGTCATATGTTATCTCGGAAACCGTTGGAGATTTCGATTTCATTTTTGAACATTGCCCTTTTATGCAGATACATTAAAGGTAACTTCGTGTTCTTGAGTTCAAGGTCACTTTCTAGTCTTAATATATTGCCTGTGATTGTCTTATTCCACGTGTTGTGTTCTGGGACGCAATAACGCAATAGTGTTAGTTTTAAGACTGAAGGAAAATTGATTGAGTGGCAATTTGTGAAATTTAATAGAAAATATATGCATCTGATTGCGGAGTTTTTGCTTTGCACAAGTTTTAATAATAATAATATTCGATATAAGTAAACTGTATGATAATTTCCTGGTTATCAGAAAGTTGCGGACTTGAGAGTTTTGAAAGAACCCCGCCCCTTCCCCCTCCCAAAAAAAAAAAATAAATAAATAAAATACATTGGGAAAAAGCTCGATCGATTGCCAAAGTGGGGATTATCGTTACTCTAGAAACAACTGGCATTCTTGTTATCTGCTTAAAAAGAGAAATCGGCTGTAGGTATGGGCTGAATGGGTTAAGAGGTGACAATTATGTCATGTATTTTAATCGGATAATATGTCTTTGCTCCTCACTTTTAAAATAAAAAAAAAGAAAGCTCCAAAGCAGTATTTTTATTAAAAATATATATCTTCCATTTCTAGAGACAATGCACAAGATTCAACGATTTAACACACCAAAATAAACCAAAATTTTGCATCTGGTGTAGAATAAGGCGGATATTATGTTAAGCTACCATGTAGAGCGACATTACATGGTTATCACAGTGAAGCGGAATTCTGAGCCGTGACATTTGGAGGTTTTACAGCGACTGTTACACATTTTATAGCAACAGGAAGCAGAGCCATTGTCCACGTCACACACGAGACTGGAGAGCTTGCCAATGTGGCTCTTTCTCCTGTACTTCTTGCTGTACTTTGGCCTATGATACAACAAACACCTGGCCACGAAGGAGTCGTACTGCTCGTGATAATAATTATAGGTCTCATCGATCACTTCATTACTAATCTGAAGGTGCTTGACATAAGCCGAAGCTTGAGCCTGGGAACTGACCAAGTCAGACTTGAGCTCTGAGAGACGCTTTTCTTTCTCCTTCAGTTCCATCTCCAGCTTTGCCTTTTCCTCGGCTAAAATATAAGCCGACTTCAGCAGTTTCAGATCAGACTTAGAATACAGCATTTCACGGACAGCCATGGCCCACACCGATCTGATGGAGGTAAGCTTGGTATAGACGAGTACCGCTAAAGCGAGCAGTACAACAGTGTACACGCCCACACCGCGTACGGCTGCGGTCATGCCGGCGGAGAAATCCCCGGCAAAATCGCTGAATGAAGTCACAAATCTGTAACAGATAAAGAAAAAGAAATTCAAAGTCACTACTCTTCTAACAGATATAAACATCTTTTATATTCAGAATTGAGCTTTTTTTTTTTTTTTTTGCTTCAGAAATAGTAGTTATTTAATTAATATCAACTTTGCTTTATTTTTTTAGATGGGTTATTGTTAGGGCCGGGGAGACGATCGCCTACATTTGGGAGGGAATTTCTCTTGGTTTCGCAAAAGGCCTAACTGTAAGTGGTGAGTTCACAGTGAGCCGGCAACACTAGTGAGTTAGAGGGGGTAGGGGCAGGGCGCAGGGGTGGAGCGGAGGCAGGGGGCCTACGCCTCATCCAGAAGCAAATATAGTGTTTTAAACTTCCTGAAAACAGTATACTAAAGAGTCTTGACTTTAATCCCTCCACCCCCCCCCTCCCCCCATCTCCACCCTCTCACCCACACACACCTCCATCACTTCACTTGGGAGGCATCAACTATGCATGTTAAAAAAAAGTCAAGAAAATACGTTTTTAGACCTAAATGCTAGCTGTGAAAACAAATATGGGCTGGTGTTCTTTTGGAGTTTAAAAAAAAATTAGGTTGTCGCTATACAAATACTCACTTTGAGTACAAATCAGCCAAATAACTGGTCGGCACCGATGGTTTCGACCTAAACACTCCATTTCCGTCCTCGCCAGTATTTGGCACACGGAATGTGAGAGCGAGCACCAAAAAGATGCGCATATAATCGCCAAAAAGAAGCATTTTTGTGAGAACTCTGTAAAACACGTCTTGATTCAAGCAGTGCAAAACAGCAAAGTGATCGCCTGGATACGACTTTCATAGAAACAAGGTGAAACGTCACGATGCGATGGTGACGTCACAAATACCACAACGACAATGGGCATTCCATGGACATAGACAGTGATTATTTCGTCACAAAATCATGGAGGTTACTAAGGAACTAAATAAAGTAATTTGCAACCTTGAAAAAATAAGGCAAAATTGTTTTTAAAAAAAGGGGCAAACAACTCCGATTAAAAATATATCTATCAAAAGAAAAAAGGCAAATAAATCAAGTTTAGACTGAAATCGGTGAACAGAGGAACGAGGAACAAGTAACTCTGCCCTACCCTATAAAATTGTAAAATACGTTCCGCACAAAATAATTTGAAAATTAAAAAAAAACCGACGCAGAACGAATTACATAACTTTGAGTACAAAAAAAATCATAAAGTGCGGGGTCATATGCCTGGAGATCTCGTAGAGTGTGGGGTCATAAGCCTGGAGATCTCGTAAAGTGCGGGTTCATATGCCTGGAGATCTCGTAAAGTGCGGGGTCATATGCCTGGAGATCTCGTAAAGTGAAGATTTAAAAAGCTTTTACAAACTTTTCATTCTCAGGCAACGATATTTTCGACTTTTCCCAAAAGGAAAAGTTAAGAAAGAAAGAAAAAGGATATCCGGTCATTTCAAATGGAGCTGAAAATCTGGGATGTATTCGAATGTGCTGGGTTTCCGCTATCTTTTCTAGTTGCATTTTACCAAGAACAAAACTAAGTTGTCGTTTTCTGGTTATAAAGCTGAATTTCAGAACAGATTTTGTGGGAAATCAGTATTGCTTGATGAGAAGTCTTTTTGGTCTCCTAGGTCCACTATAAGCCCAGCATGATCCACATGCCCCCCCCCCCCCCCAAAAAAAAAAAAAAGAAAAATAATGGGAAAGGTAACATTTCTCACAATACTCACTTTGAGTACAAATCAGCCAAATAACTGGTCGGCACCGATGGTTTCGACCTAAACACTCCATTCCCGTCCTCGCCAGTTTTTGGCACACGGAATGTGAGAGCGAGCACCAAAAAGATGCGCATATAATCGCCAAAAAGAAGCATTTTTGTGAGAACTCTGTAAAACACGTCTTGATTCAAGCAGTGAAAAACAGCGAAGTGATCGCCTGGATACGACTTTCATAGAAACGTGGTGAAACGTCACGATGCGATGGTGACGTCACAAACACAACTATGACAATGGACATTCCATAGTGATTATTTCGTCATAAAATCATCGAGGTTACTAAGGAACTAAATAAAGTCCTTTGCAACCTTAAAAAATAAGGCAAAATGGTGTTTTAAAAAGGGGCAAACAACTCCGATTAAAAATATATCTATCAAAAGAAAAAAAAGCAAATAAAATAAAATTATCCGCATTCTGCTTCAAGTTTAGATTGAAATCGGTGAACAGAGGAACGAGGAACAAGTAACTCTGCCCTACCCTAAAAAATTATTAAATACGTTCCGCACAAAATAATTTGAAAATTAAAAAAACCGACGCGGAACGAATGATATAACTATGAGAACAAACAATCATAAAGTGCGGGGTCATAAGCCTAGAGATCTCGTAAAGTGCGGGGTCATATGCCTTGCGATCTCGCAAAGTGAGTGGTCATAAACCTGGCGATCTCGCAAAGTGAGGGGTCATAAGCCTGGCGATCTCGTTAAGTGCGGGGTGATATGCCTGGAGATCTCATAAAGTGCGGGGTCATATCCCTGGCGATCTCGCAAAGTGGGGGGTCATAAGCCTGGAGATCTCTTTAAGTGCGGGGTGATATGCCTGGAGATCTCATTAAGTGCGGGGTCGTATGCCTGGAGATCTCGTAAAGTGCGGGGTCGTATGCCTGGAGATCTCGTAAAGTGAAGATTAAACTATCGTTTTATTTCGTAAAACGAGCTTTTACGAGTAAAAGCGCAATTCGCGTTCTCCACTTTTAATGGGATCCCTTCCAGTAATATTTACCACGCAAAATAAAAAAGAACTTTTTGAGGTACTGTTCAAGATACTCTAACCCTTCCATCCATCCTTTGGCCAATCAGAATGCCCGAGACGTCGTCTGCTAGTCTCGTATAAACGACATTCCCTTTTTAGCCCAAAAGGCGGAAAAACACGCCCAGGCTAGTTGGCGATGGATGGGACGGGTTAAAATCAAAGTTAAAAGTGGAGAACGCGAATTGCGCTTTTACTCGTAAAAGCTCGTTTTACGAAATAAAACGATAGTTTTACTTCGCAAAAGCTTTGAATTCGCTTATCTCCACTTTTAATGGGACTTGAGTCCGGAGCAGGGGAGCCTGCCATTCTTGAACTGCCCAAAAAGGTCGCGAATTACACTATGGCTTGTAAAAGCTCATTGCATGTAGGCGATGAGTGCTGTGCACTCGACGCAAAAGAAGAAATAAAACTTGTCAGCTAAGTTTCAATTCTTTAATGATTTCCTAAATAAAGTCCGGAGGCGCACCATTCCGGTCTTTCAACATAAGGTAAAATCGTAACAAAGTAAAAATATCACAGCAACTGTCAGTTGAGATGAGAAGGCTTCCAACCATGCCATCATCTTTTTTGAGAACTATCACCATCCCCCTCCAACCGCCCACCGGATGGATCCCTTCCTCAAGTTCTCACTATTCACTTGCTATGTATTGATGAACAATTAGGTTTATTTAGAAGTACTACAAAACGATCGTAAATCCATAGGAATTACGCAAATAAACTCTTTGACACTTCTAGTAAAGTGACTGAAGTGTCTTACAAGACATGCAATTCAAACTTGAAAAAAGAAAGCGAGTCCGCTGTCTAACTTTTCTTCTTCTCATTTGATAAATTACCACGTTTATTTGAAATAAACTCGTAGCGATTGACTAGATAGTACTAAAACTACTGTAAATCGTCATAAAATGAAAAACAGAAAATTTGGCTTATTTATGACTGTTTTCCTATATGGGGCCGTTATGGTCCCATAAGCCCATAATGACACTATGGTACCTCATACCATGAACCATAAACCGGCTTTCGGCCTTCCGGCTACAACGGGTGTACGGTCACTGGGTACGTCTGGGACCGACATGGTCCCCCCCCCCCTTTCTTTCTGAAAAACATGAAGAAAGGAGATCAAAACTTAAGCATCCGAGTAGCCGTAAGACCGAAGACTGGGCTGTACTCATTACACATGCGATCCTGAACACTTCGGAGTAAATAAATGCTTAACTAAACATAACCGTCCAGCGTTCGTCCGTAACTTAATATAAGCACGGACCGAAATGGCCCGAAGGACCTGAGCGAAAGGCGAAATGTTCAGAGTAAGAAGGAAAGACCTTCTTGTAGGTTGTTACTTTCGTGGCTTGTTGTTGTTGTTACTGTTCCCATTACGGCCCTTGGAGAAGTTACTCTTGTGCTTGCCCCTGTTCTTAAACTTGGGAGAAGCATTCCTACAACAGAAACACTCAGCCTGTAATGGTCGTTTCTGAAGCCACGAACGGTCCTAATGAATATAAGCCAGACAATTCATCTTGAGAAAAATCTTTCAGATAGTATTTAACAAACGAGTTGGGGGAAACCCAACAACCTGTTTTTAATATATCCGAAAGGGACACGTTACGTACCGCCCTGAGGGAATTGGCTACTTGCCTTACCTGATGGGCTTTGATGTTCGATTCCCCTAACGGGTTAGGGTCGATTTGTGCATCATAATAGGCTGCCAAAATGATCCTTTTAATATAATTTGAGATCGACTGTTTCGAAAGATCTTTGCTAAATTTCGGCATAAAAGAAATGATGAGAGCCTTCTGATTTTTTGATCTGTAGGCCTCTGACATTTCTAAATACTGTTGCAGTGCTTTGACGGGACACAAAGAGACCAGACCGTCTGAGTCGGGGTCATCTGGTAGGGATGGGAGAGTAATGTGATCGAACGTTCCCATCCCTTGGGTCATGATGTGAGTTTTTCCCATGAATCCTGCTCTAGGGACTAGGGTGACCTTCTCCCATGTACCCTTATCTTTATTTACCTTTCTGTCCAGGGCATGGATTTCGCCTCTTCTTTTGCCCGAAGCTAAAGCCAATAAAAACGTGAATCTTAGCGTTGCGTTTTTTGCTGAAATCACGTCCTTACTAAAAACATCTGGGCGCTGAAGATACTGTAAGACTAACGATAAATCCCACTGCGCTATGTTGGATGGGCAGGGTGGGGAGTTTACTTTAAAATGTCTTACTAGCTGTGATAGGGATGTATCTTCGCCCGGGTCGTAGCCTGTAGACGCTTTGAGTCTTGACCCTATAGCAGCCCTATAGCCCTCGATGGAACCTACCTTTAATTTCACCTCCGTGAAAAGGTGATCGAGGAAATCCGCTACCACTGCTGGGCTAGCCTGAAACGGATCTAGCTTAGAAGTGCTACACCAAGCGGCAAATTTATTCCACTGCGACCTGTAAACTTTGGCCGTCGAACCCTTGTGACTGTTTACTATTTTCTCTCTCACCTGCTTAGAAAAACCCTTGTTTTTCAGAAAGATCTGGTCAGACACCATAGGTGGAGGTTCAGTAAGCGAGGGGAGGGGTGGAAGTGATGCCAATGGGGTTATGATAGCAACTCGTTGTGGCATGGGATCGGTATCGACCTTACTACCTTGCAATGGAGTAGGAGGGCGAACCATGGGGCTTCCGGTGTCCATGGAGCAATGAGTAATAGGAACGGTGGTTTCAACTCGATTACTCTCTGCAAGACTTGCCCTAAGATCGCTTGTGGGGGAAAAGCATAAAGTACCTCGTCCCGTGGCCACTGACAATTGAGGGCGTCTACTGCCCAAGCTGCTGGGTCCGGGCAAGGAGACACGTACCGGGGAAGTTGGGTGGTCATAGCGTTTGCAAACAGATCCAGAGTCGGGGCACCCCATGGGGATTGGTGTGTCACCCACTGAAAGGACCGAGGGGATAGGCACCACTCGGTGTTGATAACTTGACCCTGTCTGGAGGCTAAGTCTGCTAGGACATTTAATTTCCCGGCCAGGTGACGGGCGGAAACGGTCACCTGTTCCTCCCTGGCCTTTGTAAGAATTTGGAATGCAAGTTTGGACAGGGACCGTGATTTGGTACCCCCCTGCTTGTTGAGGTAAGCTATGGCTGAGGAATTGTCTAACCGAAAGAGGACTGCCTTGTTTCTGAGTTGGTTGGTCAGTTTGGTTAGGGCAATCCAGACCACCCGAAGCTCCAGCCAATTTATGTGGTAGGACTGAAGCGAGGGTGGCCATTTGCCCTTCCATACCTGACCATTCCAATAAATTCCCCACCCCGAATGGGACGCATCGGTCTGAATCTCTATCTCCGGGGTGGGGGCTGAAATGGCATTCCTTCGGACATAATTAGAACGTCGCACCACCACTGTAGGGCTTGTAGGGTTACCTGTGAAACTTGCATCCTTGCTGCGGGTGAACGACCCTGATGCAACGCCCATCTTACCTGGCTTTGAAATGGCCTGTAATGGAGACGGCCCAGGGGGACTGTCTTCTCTGTTGCCACTAACAGGCCAAGGAGAGATTCCATGGCCTGTAATCTCACCTTCTTTCCTGGGGAAATACCTTTTATGGCATCTGCAATTCTCTGGCGGCGTTCTGACGTAGGGAACGCCCTTGCTATTGCCAGATCCCATAACTCCCCTAGAAAGGTAATGGACTGTTTGGGGGTTAGTTCGGACTTGGCTAGGTTTACTACTAGACCTACCTCTAGTGCCTTGCGAACTAAAGACATTGTATGATTCTCGGTTACCTGCCTGTCTTGATTCGCCAGAAACCAGTCGTCCAGATACTGAAAGACTAACATCCCTTCTAGCCGTGCCCATGTTTTCAGTACTTTCATGACCTTGGAGAAAACGTACGGGGCCGTAGCCAGACCGAAGGGAAGTGCCAGAAACCAAAATCGTCTTTTCCCTACTTGAAAGGCTAGGAATTTTCTTGCCGAGCGATGAAGAGGGATATGGAGGTAAGCATCGGAGAGATCTATGGAGGTACCCCACATCCCTTCCCGTAATGACCCTTTTATCACCTGGGCTGTGTCCATCTGAAAGGTGATCACTCGGAGAAAACCGTTTATGGGGGAGAGGTCGATTACTAGCCTCCACCCTCCGGATTTCTTGGGAACCAGAAAAACCCTGCTGAAAAAGCCCATTTGATTTTCTGGCATTTCCTCTATCGCCTGTTTTTGAGACAAGCTCAATAGCATTTCTTGGAGAGCTCGGTCTTTTTCTGACCCCTTGGCGTAAGAGGTGACTAGTTGTTTTGGCGCATGGGCGGTTAGGGGAATAGGGCACCTGAGCCCGTTCCGGTCTCGTTTCAAAGGTAGGGAGTAACCTCTCTTTAACCAACGTACTACCCTTCGAGACGCCCCCATTTCTGCCCATTGCTGCCAAAACTTTCCTAGTCTTCCTCCTACGGGCAAGGAGGCGTTTAAGGAAAGTAAAATTTCCAAGTCTCTTAAGTTTGCTAAAGTATCGCCAGGAGATGAGGGAATGTCGTGACGGTACTTTGATTGGCTGCTACCTGAACGACTGTGGAGCCGGACCCTCTGTTTTGCTGCCGGGGCTGGGTTTCGGTTTCTTGACAGGGGGCTGTTGTGGCTGCGCACTCGGCTTAGACTGTGCCGGAGAGGACTGTTGTGGTCTCTTTCTCTTCAGTGGACGTTTGAAGGAGGAGCGAGACATCCTGGACATCAGGGCATAATCTTGCGAAAGCGAACGACTTTCCTGGTTCACCCTCTCTATCTCGGCGGGAGGAAATAGCTCTCGTTCCTCCAGGATAGGGGCATGACGCAGATCCCGTAAACCTTTGACACTAGACCAGCAGTACTGGAGAAAGGCATCTCGACGTAGGTAGACCATTGACGTCATCAAAAAGGTGGAAAGTTTGACCACGTCTCGGGTAGCTAAGGCCAGGCATTCCATCAATTTAGCAGACACGGGATCACTAAGGCGAAGTTCTTCCCAACGCGACTTTAGTGCTTTAAGTGCATGATCTTGAAATGACATAATGTTCAGGATGTGGCGAGAAGATGCCTCGATGGTCTTGGCGTCTTTCTCCACTAATGGAATGTCTGAGTCACTACGCACTGTGGGCATCCAGACTGTACGCTTCACGGGCTGTTCCAGTGCCTCTAGGGGAATTTTTTCATCCGCTGACCGATATGGGCCTGGTCGTACTAGGCAATGTTTAGATAAATGGAAACGCGACAGTGTGCGACCCTCACCGGCGTCCATCTTCTTGAACTCTTTCGCGCGGACCGTGACAGCATGAGCAATGCCCTCGCTGGTGGCTAGTGCGATAAAAGAGTCCTGTTGTGGCGGAGCGGCCTGAGATGTCATACGAATGGGCGGATCCTCCTTATCTAAACTTGGGGAGCCACAGGAGACCTCTTGAATGGCATCCCTGAACGGCACGTCTTCTGGTGCAATCGTAGAAGCAGAACTCGAGGGGGCCGCGTCCTCGACCGATGGGGCAAGGTCTGGTGGAGAGGGTGGGCCGTCTGCCCGCTGCCGCTGGATCTCTCCAAAGTCGATGCCCTTGGCCGGGAGAACGCACCTGCTCCACTGCCCGTAACGGTAAATGACAACGGGAATGTACTGACGTACCCTCGGATTCTTCTTCCCCGTCTTCCACCTCCGACTCCTGTTCATCAGATGCTGCTTCTGGGAGTTGGGATTGTGGAAAATGTGACATGTGGGGTTCCCCTACTGGGGTGTAAATTTCTTTCTCCCTGTTGCTCGGGACTGCTGCTAGGGGAGAATTTTCCATCGGCCCGATTTCCTCATCATCTTCCAGCAATGCAGAGACTTGGCCCGAAAGGGGCACGCCCACGGAATCCTCCTCGCTGATGGTGACCGTTTCGGGAATATCCACGTTAGAGTCCAGCGGGAGGTGAGGTACAGGCGAGCCCGACATCGCTGCCACTGACTGACTCTCCGGAGGAGGACGAGAAACCGTAGCTGATGGTTTAGGCTTTTGTCTTTGACTAAGCAGACTCTCCTGCTTCTGAACTTGATTCTGTAAATCCAAAAGTTGCTTTTGCAGTTGCGATTGCATAGACAAGAACGCTGAAAACTCACTCGGGAGACGCTGTAGCTGAGGAGGGGGGATAAGTCCTCTCGCGGGGGAATGCCTAACTGGCCTGTAACCGCCGAAAGCACTGTTCCCGTATCCTTATGCGTTAAAGTCACTTGTTCCTCAGACGGGGACTTAAACGCCCCTCTTGGACTGCCACTGGGTTTCACTCTAGGAGGTGAGGCCCATGCCTCGCGGAGACGATCCCGTTCTTGCCCTTCCAGGATGTCCAGTTCTGCTACAGTCTCAGAAAATGCACGTCCTTTACTCTTGGACTTTTTATGTCTCTTAACTGGCGTAGCGGATTCCGATTCTGCACCAGTGTCTACGTGTACGGGGGTGGAGACCTGGCCCAGAATAACGGAGCTAGCCTTCTTCATGGTATCCTGAATAAATTCACGAGTAACAAACGAAGCTGACGAAAGGAATTTGCGCTTATCCCTCCTGCGCTCGTTCTTGGTCCTATTCCGTAATAGGACTTTCCAATCTTCTGGAGTAAGATGTAGGCACTCGCCGCACGGGCTGTCTGGCTCGCACAGAGGTATTCCACTATTCCGTCTACAGCGGTCGCAGATGGAGTGGGGGTTACACGCAGTTGGAGGATGGATACACTGAGGCAGTAACGGTGGAGAATGTAGACTGGCCTCTGTCATATCTGAAATGCAAGCAGAGAAAAACAACGGTGAGAATATGTAGTATAAAACAACGCACAATACTACATTTCTCAGTGCTTTGCTTCAACTGCAAGCTTTACCCTCCAAGCTGTGTTTACAATTGCTTAAACACCGCAATAACTCGCTGGGTCTAAGGAAAAGACGAAAAGAGATGCTTCCCGGAACGGTAGCGTTCCCGGGCCGTAACGGGCTGGACCGTAATGGCACTACCCGTGTCGGATATGGATCTCTCTTGCCTCAGATGCACCTGGGACCATCGGACCGTAACGGGTTTGTGAATCCCGTTGGACCAGAATGGTCTTCTCGCACCCGTGACCGTATGACCACAATGGGAAAACGGTCCTGGCAAAGAAAATGACCCTCAGACGTCACAGAAAACGTCTCTTTTCGTCGGAGAACGCTGTCAGACTTGCAGAACCTGCTTTACGAAGACTGAGAAGCGACCCATGGAGCAAAGCTTAAGCAAAAACTGGCCATTTCCGCGATGACACAGCTGGCTGGTAAAGCTTGGAGTCTTATCAGGTCCAGCAGCCTGAAAAGATCCTACTCCTAGACGAACTGAGGTGGAACTGGAAAGTTCCCCGATCTGAATGAAAGTGGAGAAAGAGGCGCACTTCTCGGGACTAGGAAGTGTCTTCGTGATCGTGCAAACTCAACCTAATGAGACCGAAGAGTAAGATGTCGAATTAACACACTTCGGCTCCATAATTTTATCCCAACGCACAATAATAGATAAAATAATCCATAAGGCAGTGAATTAAGTAAAAAATGAAGCAATTCGCACCTTAAACCAGTTCCCTTGCTGCAAAAAACCGGCAGCACACAGAATGGCGTGTTGTAAAGACGCCACGCAAAAAGGGAATGTCGTTTATACGAGACTAGCAGACGACGTCTCGGGCATTCTGATTGGCCAAAGGATGGATGGAAGGGTTAGAGTATCTTGAACAGTACCTCAAAAAGTTCTTTTTTATTTTGCGTGGTAAATATTACTGGAAGGGATCCCATTAAAAGTGGAGATAAGCGAATTCAAAGCTTTTGCGAAGTAAAAAAAACCTTTTACAAACTTTTCATTCTCAGGCAACGATATTTTCCACTTTTTCCAAAAAGAAAAGTGGAACTGAAAATCTCGGATGTATTCGAATGTGCTGAATTTCCTCTATCTTTTCTAGTTGCATTTTACAAAGAACAAAACTAAGTTGTCGTTTTCTGGTTATAAAGCTGAATTTCAGGAGAGATTTTTTTGGGAAATCAGCATTGCTTAAGGAGAAGTGTTTTTGATCTCGTAGGTCCACTATAAGCCCAGCATGATCCACATGTCCTCCTGCCCCCGCCCCTCCCCCCTCCCAAAAAAAAATGGGAAAAAGTAACATTTCTCACTATACTCACTTTGAGTACAAATCAGCCATATAACTGGTCGGCACCGATGGTTTCGACCTAAACACACCAGTCCCGTCCTCGCCAGTATTTGGCACAGTGAGCACCAAAAAGATGCGCATATAATCGCCAAAAAGAAGTTTTTTTGTGATCGCATGGATACGACTTTCATAGAAAAGTGGTGAAACGTCACGATCCAATGGTGACGTCACAAATACAACTATGACGATGATCATTTGTCACAGTACAATAAATCAAAATAAGTGTATGGAATTTTTTTATTATCATTACGATTCCAACACAAGGCAGTGTCTCTTTCGGCACACCCAGCCAACCAAGCAGTGGGCAAAACCGGGGCGTGCTAATGTTTGCATGTGTGTCGGTGGCACATGCAGATGTTTTTTTGTTTTGGTATTAAGCAAAAAAAAAAAAAAAAAAAAAAAAAAAAAAAAAAAAAAACAGAAAGAAAGAAAAAAGAAAGAAAGGATGAGGGTCGCAGATGCCTGATCCCTTTCTTTTATATAACTTTTCTTATAAAATAGTGTTTTCTTCAGAGTATAGTCTTTCGACACACAAATTAAACTTCGCCCCCCCCCCCTTTCTCCACCTACGACCCTTGCATGCTGGCGTCACAAGTTTTCAAAACGGGAGTCGAGAGGTCGGGTGAAAAATGTTATATTTAAGGGTTGTCTGAGACTCTGTATGAAAAAATACAAATCAATGCCACTAGAATCAGTACATCTTATCGCTAAGTTTACATAAGCTATACACCACCACAGCTCAAATGTAACCTCAGACTGATCCGTTTATAACAATCCAAGTACAGATGTTATTTTACGTTTTAGTTTTATTTCTTCCATTTCCTCTCATCCTATATCCCATCCCCCCTCAAGGGACGGATTAAAAAATCTCACACTTTCTGGTATGTTCCCGTTAATCTGTTTTTCTATCTCACCTCTCTGCATGACACTGCACAACTGTGAGAACCACAGAACAAAATTTCCCCTAATTTAAGTGATTTATTATTATTATTATTATTATTATTATTATTATTATTATTATTATTATTATTATTATCATCATTATTATTATTATTATTATTATTATTATTATTATTATTATTATTATTATTATTATTATTATTATTATTATTATTATTATTATTATTATTATTATTATTATTATTATTATTATTATTATTGGTAGTAGTAGTAGTAGTAGTATTGGCTAGTGGTAGTAATATTTAATAATAAGCAGTATCGAAGTGTCCAAAGCTATTACTGGATTTTCAAGTGTAATTTTTTGTTGCTGACAACTTGACCGAACAACTTTTAGACAAGGTTTAACAACTGACGTGGCAGGCTCGCACAACGCACTAATCCCTCGTGTCCTTCCCGCTGCACAGGGAGGCAGAAACGCCGTTTGCTGTCGGCCCAAGAAAGATTATTATGATATTAACAGTTCTTCAATGGATATAAGTCGTTTGATGCCCGATTCCGGTTGGGAGCTGTGTTCCGTGCTGATCGCTTGTTGTCATAGATCTTGATCCTGGTGATTTGTATTGGATTTAGGTACACGTGGAAGGCCTGCGAACGATCCGGATAGCGGTCTGTTCTTCCCAGCAGGCAAAAGACGTAAAATATGGTCTGAAAAAGGTCCCAATATGGTCACGACGTGATTCAGACCAAATCAAGACATTTAGAAAATCCCAAAAAGGTCCCACTTTGGTCGCGACATAATTGAGTCCCTGTTGGATATTCGACGAGTCCAAAAAGGTCCCATTTTGGTCACATCGTAGACAGGTCACAAAAATAAGCTCTGCAATCCAAAGCTGCATTACTTGCTTGCTTTATCCAATAATGCAGGTTGTTTTTATTTCTGATGCCGGTAAAAACAAGATTTTAAAAAATTACAGATCTAAATTGCTCAAAATACGCCAAATGTGAGTATTTCCAGTCTTGCTAAATTTTTTTAGTAAAAAATTCACACCTTAGATTTTTGTGTTATATATATATATATTTATACATGTTTTATAAGTACTATTTATCGCGGAATCCCAGTGGGTCTGCGAAAAAGGTGTTTTTCACAAAAAATCCGAACCGCCGTAGAGGTCTGTTGAGCAACAACGTATACATAACGGGATAGATCTCATCAGAGGTCAGCGGTTTTATAACGACGTTGTCCGGTTGAACACAAGGCGGTTATTTACCGACATCATGGATTCAATTTTTGCTCATATTTAAAGAAATTTGGATTTTAATGTCAATTTAAAAGGTAAGGTTTATCACTGGCTTTAATATAAATGGTTTGATGTGTTTGCTTATTATCTCATGTAAAGTGTATTATAAAATCAGCGCTCTAAATGGGCGATAATATGTGATTCTATTAAAACAACAAAACAACATATTTCTCTGACAGCTTTGTTTTACCTGACAGGTTTGTTAACAGTTTTGTCGGACAGTTTTGTTGAGGTGAAGTAAATGGCAATAAAATTATAATACGTTTCAACAGCAGTGATACAGTGTGTCACCTGTATAGGCCAAAACACATATTGGTGTTCCGAATAAAAGGCACAAACAATTCTGCGTTTCGAATACAAGCTATAACTGATTTTTGCAAATTTTATTCTAAATACCCAAAGGCTTATCACGTATATTTCAGGGTTTTCTACGGCTCTCCTGTCTGTCTACGTTGTGTGCTGGGCCTGTCAAATGAATGTGAGGAGGCCTTAATATCGGTAAATATATATAAAATAACTTTACGTGATTTGGTATTGATTTGTAGCAATGACCAAAAGGTTGATGTGAGTGTATTCACTCCAATGCCTTATTGTTTAATAAGCCAATTCGCACTTTTGACTTTTGCCGAAGAGTTTTTGCGTTTCGACTGAATTGTTGTGGGATAAGGATATAAAGAAATGATAGGAAAAAAACGGCAAAAATCAACAAAATTCCATTTTGCCAGAAATATAGTCACATGTTGGTTATTAAAGGGACTGAATAATATGTAAAATAGTTTTTAAAAGATCATATGATGGCTTTATAAATTCGAAAGTGTGCATGTTGAAAGAAAATTAGAATTTTGATGTTTTTCCCTTATCATTTCTTTATTAATTTATCCCCCAACATTTTCAGTCGAAACAACACCTCCACCGGAAAAATCCCAAAGTGCGAATTGGCTTATGGGATGGTGTAAACCTAATCACAGATTCTGTCGCATTATTTAACTGGATTCACAGCGACAAATTATTTAAATTGAATGGTTTATGTTGTTTATTTAAAGTGCATCTAAAGCGAATTAAATTGAGTATATGTATTTATGAATCTATATTTTTTATACAGTTTCAACTTTCGTTTTGGAGAAATAAACGGGTGCAACCTCTTTCATTCTGGCTGGTCCATGTGTCTGCCCGTCCATCTGTCTGTTTGGTGTAGGCAGTGCTACAGTGAAACGATGAACTATTCGGCACGATGAACTATTCGAACTAAAGACTTTCGGCACGCTAGAGCTAAAGACTTGTTCAGCGCGCTTTGTGATTCGGCGCGCTTTCTTCACTGCGATTTGTGATTCAGCGCTTTTCCGCAGCGCACCTTGTGAATTAATGCGCATTTAGTAAGACAGCAGCGTGCATTTTTTATGTGTTTGTGTGTTGGGGCAAAAGAATGGTAATTCAGGTCAGCTTCAAGGACAGGGTTTTTATTGCTAAAGCGTTTCTGTGATTATATATTCAATGCAATACAATTGTATAAAGCTACAATATTGTATTTTCTTGTGTTTAATCTAATTTTATTTCCCAAGCAAAATTGGCATCAGACTCAGAAAAATTGCGGAATCGACCTTTTTCAGATGTGGTAAACACGTCCAAAAAAGACGTCTTTTCACGTCCTCCAAAAGACGTCCGTTTTTGTTGCAAAATCGACCTTTTATAGACGTCTTAAAGACGTCCAAAAACGACGTCTTTTTTACGTCCAAACAGGACGTCCTTTTTAGGTCTTAAGACGACGTCTTTTTTACGTCTCAAAAAGGACGTCCGTTTTTGTTGCAAAATCCACCTTTTTCAGACGTCTTAAAGACGTCATGTTGGTCCAAAAATTACGTCTTATCGACGTCTTAAAGACATTATTTTGCCTGCTGGGTTTGTCCTGGAAGGCCTGCGAACGATCCGGATAGCGGTGTGTTCTTTGTCCTGGAAGGCCTGCGAACGATCCGGATAGCGGTGTGTTATTTGGCCTTCCACAAGTGCCCAATTCTGGCAAGCGAAACATCGTACGCAGCTAGAGCACGCAAGATTGACTGACCATTTTAATATGGAAATGCATTGTGATTCGTGCATTTCATAGTATAACTGTGTTTCAGTATTAACTCTTTGCTTCTTTCTTTCTTAATTAGAAACGCGCATGTTATTATTGACATTCAGTCTTAAATACAAATCTAACACGCCAGTGATATCCACATACCTGAAATAATAACAGGAAAAATTAACTTCAAAACTTTGGAAAACATACAATTCTTGGTTTTCATTTTTATTTATTTATTTATTTTTACTTTTATTTATTTTTTTTTTTTTGTTGCAAAAGCCAAATCCCATTATTTCT
Organism: Protula sp. h YS-2021; assembly: GCA_949752745.1. Lineage (NCBI taxonomy): Eukaryota > Metazoa > Annelida > Polychaeta > Sabellida > Serpulidae > Protula > Protula sp. h YS-2021. Next base: position 13,126,924 of record OX457025.1, on the reverse strand, counting down.
ATTTGAAAAGTTTGATATTTTCAATACGGTATGGTGAGGTGTCAGATTTCTCGGATTTCTTAAACATTCTCGGGCGTTTCCTGCAAAAGTAAGTTTCAGTACGTAATGTCCAAAACACGAAAAGGCGCACACAAAATATTTATATGTCACCGGAAAACGACCTTTTGGTCTTGAAATCTTTGAAAATGAAATGTTTTCTTTATTCTATATTTAAATGTGTTAAAATCCTTTTGAAATAACTTTTAAAAGTTGAAAAAAATTTACCGGTTGGGATGTAAACAGATTGAGCAATGGGACAACCTTTGAGGAAAAACACAACTGCCAACATGCATAAAATTGTTTTGTCTTGAGAAAACTGATTGAAAGTTTTTCTCCAAATGTCATAGTAAACTAAGCTGGCACTCGCAGTCTTTCTGGGAAAAATGTATAATGTGCATGACTGGTTATGTGTCCAATGAGAGGGGGGAGTGTTATGAGTGCAGTTATGAGGAAAAAAATTGAAAAAAATGCTTTGCATCTACTCTTTTGCTCAGCTGTTAGAACCATGCAGCATAATGTGTAATTAACCAAGAAAACAACGCTAATTGCAGCATTGGTTAAATCATAAGACTGATATTAAAACAGCATTGGCTCTATTGGGGAGGACCAGAACATTCCCGTCCATTAGTTGCAAGCGCATGGTCAGTTCTACCATTCCATGTGACAGACGGCTACAGTATTAGTGATACTGGTGGAGCGGCATTATGGTTACTTATACAGCGGAACCCCCGACATCGGACCATCTCCCTATTGGGACCACCTCTGAAATGGGGCACATTTTTTCGGTCCCGAATGCGCTCCCTAGACTTCAAAGGTTAAGGAAACTCCCAATTGGGACCACCTCGGAGCGGACCACTTCGGGTCACTTTTTTCGGTCCCGACCGCTCAAAATGCTTGGGATCGGACCACTATGAGACATAGGGGATATCACTGTATCTGTGTGGCACATTATTCACAATACTTAGTATGTTGCCGTCTTGGATATTGTTGCTGGGGATTATGCTAACAAGTGTGTAACCAGAAAGGGGCTTTATTTTGTTATCTATTGTCTAAACAATAGCACCTGACAATATACAAACTCATTGCCTTCCCTCTGAGTACTTCTTGTGCGCTAAAATCCTTAAGCCACTGTTGCCCCTGCTAATTCTTTGAAACATGGTGTTTAAAACTTCTCCGGAATTCAGACAGTTTGGCATGGATAATTTTTGAAGCTATATACAATGGACACGTTTTCTAAATATAGTCGCAAGAGTTTGCAAAATTGTGTGTGTCTGTAACATATAGATTGTTAATCAGTTGAGATCAATAATAGAAATTATTGTAAACGAATATTACTTTCGTTGTGCTTGGAAATCAAAGTTGAATCTATGGTCAATCCACAACATTTTACCCCAGAATGACCAAACCTCCCAAATGGGACCATCTCTGAAATAGGGCACATTTTTTCCGGTCCCAAGGGTGGTCCGATTTCAGAGGTTCCACTGTATTAACGTTGAACACCAAATAAATGCTCCATTATTTTTTTCTGTCTATATAAACAACACCCATATTTTGAACAGTAAAAATTGTACACTTCTTGGAAGTGTCTTCATTTTTTGTTATTATATGATTAGGAGAAAAGTTGTATTCAAAATATCTTTTCCATCAAAAATAGGGCAACTGTTGTTTATATTTCTAAACTAAGAAAAATAATACACACTTCGCATAGACATAGAAAAGGTTCCGAGTGAAAGCTTTTGTTTGTATGTTTAAATGTTTATGAATTGATTCTAACTGCCTGTGTATTAAACGTTTTTCCCACTTTTTAAAATAATGCCAATACCAAAAATATCAAAAAGCAGCTATTTTTGCAATATTTCCAGACACATCGTTTTGGATGCTGCATACTCCCCTTGTCACATTTAATTCAAAGTTCTTTGCATTTTATACACAGTAAGTAGAGTATGTGTGCCTCTGCTGCAGTGAACAAGTGTTAAGTGGCCTGCAACCAATGTGACAATTCTTTTAAGTATGCTTAAAATTCTTCTATAAATATACTTCAATACTTCTATACTTAAAATACTTCTATAAATATGCTTAAATAATTCTATAAATATACTTCAAAACTTCTATAAATATACTTAAAATACTTCTATAAGTCTTCTTAAATGATGCTATAAATATACTTGAAATACTTCTATGAAAGCTTTATGTGACTCCAAGTTCTATAGACAGATATTTTGTCTTAATATTCTATCATCTGAAATGCAACATTTAGCGATTTATGTTCTCAAAGCAAGGTAGTATACTAAAATACAACATAGTGAATAACTGCATCTGTTAGATAAAAACACAATTGTTTGGTTGCATTTATCGAGGCGCATTTGGTCATAAACATTACTCTTTATATGCTTGTGATTCGAAGGCAAATCTTAAGCTTATTTGAATTGATACCAGAAATTGGTCAATATGTTAAGTATGGAGAAATATGGTAGAGGTGATTCAGTTTTTGTGTTTATGAATGGCAATTTCCTACTCACTGCATCTAATAACTGAAATTAGTCGCTGACTTTTCAGTTTTATTACTTTTTGTTTTGGACATTTCTTTTGTCAAAAGAAGTTAAATTTTCAAAAACAGAAACAGTGACGATGGAGAGTCAACTGACCATCTTTATACTGACGAAGACAAACGGCACAAATCGTTGCATATCTCCAATTGATTTATAAATTCAATGGATTTGTAAATTATATAAATTTACAGATTGTTATTCGAGTTGAGCAATGTTTGTATTCTAAGTAACCTTCTCCAGGTATTTTAATAAATTGCTTTGACCAAGTATAAAATTAAACTTGACATTTCCATTATCTTATCATGTGGTTTGTGTGCATGTGCTTTGTGTATGTGTGTACATATGATTTATGTACATGCGGTTTGTGAACATGTGGTTTATTTACATGTGTGTATATGTGTGCACATGTGGTTTGTGTACACGTGGTCTATATACATATGTGTGTACATGTGGTTTGTGTACCTGCGTGTACATCTGTGGGTGTATGCGGTTTGTGTACATGTGGTTTGTGTATATGTGTGTACCTTAGCCATGACTTATTGTAGATTAACGGTGCTTTAACAGCCTTTGGAAAGAACAACTTTTTAAGTCTTGTGATACTTTACTTTACATATTAACTGAAATCACCTTTATTTTGCTCCTAATGATTAACCTAGCTTCCGGATGTTGATTGTTTCTACACCTACCAACAGTTATGTTTCATGACTGCAATATGCAAATAAATATTCAAGATTCACGTATAAAAATTGTTGTGCTAAAATTCATATATGAACAACTTGCCGTCTAGCCAATAAAATGGCAGCGTCATCAGGAGTGAAAATGATCGAATTGGCTCATTTAAACCATTTATTTCCTCAGAATCCACATAAATTTCACCAACTGTATCAAATATGACGTATCTCGGTTAAATTTTTAACAAATAAATTTAAAAAAATGTCCCTAACTTTTAAAAACGTACGTGAACTTAATCTAATGAGATACATTTTCTGGAAGGATTTCTACACATTTTTAGCTGTCAGACGTTTCATTATAAACACACAGCGGATAAAATACACCTGGCGTGTTAATGTAACACTTACTAAGCTCATTTTGCTGCGAGAGACACGCCTGATCTTTTCATAGTTACAACTCACAAAGCTCTAGCATACACGAAGTCTTCAGCTTTTGCATGTGGTATCTCCATTATAACTTTACAATACCCGCTATATCAACTGTGTTACAAATGTTGAAAGCTTTAGCGTTCAGATGACTAACTGTTCAAGCAATGATAAGGTTGTGTACCTCAGGATCAATTTCTGCGTTTTTGTTTCCACTTTCCCACCCCAAGCGCTTCTTCACACCTTGATTATTCATACCTGTCATAAAATATAAAATATTTAAATAAGCATAATTTGAAGAGAGCTACAAAAGGGCTACTGGAAATGACTGTTTTTTTTTTTTTGTTATTTTTGTTTTCTTAAACCGTAAAGTATATTTATATCTCTTATTCATTTAGAGTTCCGTCAGTTCTATGTATACATCAAAGCTAAATGTCAGAGGGAAAGGAGGCAATGACGTCAGACTTCCGGGGCTAGTTTGTGGCTTGGTTATCAGGACGATCGACAATTTAATCTACATGAGAAGCAGTACTTTGTATTGGCATTCCGGACACTTCATGTAAATCTAGGATTAGATCTGTTACTTACATTAACTTAGATTGCTTTTGTAAAAACTGCATTTGGGTTTTTTAATACCGGTTTTCTTGGCCCTTTTATGTGGTTATAAATTACTTCTCTTATAACAATAGCAACAAACTCTGTCAAACTGAACACTCCACCAGAGGCCATTAGGCTTGTAATAGAAGTATGAATAAATAGGTATTTATTTATAACAATGAGCCAGGAAATGTGTTTGTGAACTAAATAGAGGTAATTAGGACCACACTTAGAAACACGCGCTATGTATGACAATTAAACCTGTTAATTCATACGCTTTATAGGCTATGAATATTTTGATGTTATTGTAGACCAACTTTTAAATAGCAACCGTATTTTTAAATGATTCAGATCCATGTAAATGTATACTTATTCACAACTCTTATTGCATTTATGAATATATAGTTTGTTTAAGTGATGAAGGCGCCCAGTGCAAATCCGAATCCAGATGCTTTTATATTGGTAGTTAAAATATCCAGGTTTGCACCTTGCTTTGCTAATAGATCTAGCGTAAGACCAATTCCATAACAAAATGCATGGATTAAATGCTTTCTTTTCACTAGAAGCCTTACAAAGTATTCTTCTAAAGGAAAACAGTAAACGTCTTGTACCAGTCATCACCAAAAGTATGTGCAAGTCCTTATGCTCTGGACATATTGCCTCTGTGCTAACACAACGCAACGGTCAAACCAGAAGAAAACATCACTGCACCTTAATGACGTGAAAGACCTTGTACGTGTTCATAATATATCACACCTACCTATCGTTACTGAACATCTTTTGTAGTGTATCAAGCAGTCTAAACTGCATGAACCTTTCCAGTCAGCCTATCACGGAAACAGAGTACGGAAACATCTGTGTAATACATTACCAGTCACATAATATCTGTCTTGTTTAATAGTAAAAAGATAATATGCCCTTGGCATATCAGCGGCGCCTGACGCGGTCAAGCACTTGGTTCTCTTTGAGCGCATCAAGTGTCGTGTTGTGTGGACAACACCCCTCTTAAGTGGTTCCATAGACCCCACAGTGGCCGCACGCAGGCTGTCAAACATAAATAGTGCCATATCCCACTTAGTCATGCTGCCATTTTGTTGCTTAATGTGACTAGAAAACAGTAAACAAGTCTTGCAAATTACCCGTCAGCGAGAAACTACGTAAGCGTCACTTAGACATCAACATATACGCGGTATGTGCTACGTAAACGCCACTTAGATGTTAGCATATACGCAGTACGTGCTACGTAAACGCCTCTTAGACGTTAGTATATACGCGGTATGCACGTAGCATTTCAAATGAACAGTTGCAGTGATACACCAAATAGTGTTTTTAGAAATCATAAATTAGATAAAAATGAACGAATTAAAAGTTTTTGAAGGTTTACCGAAAGACACACACACACAACAAAATAATTTTAAAAAATGCCCTTGATACGTGATAATACCTTTTCAGAAACAGAAATAACATAACGTACCA